>OZ005660.1:258225925-259425925 GCA_963930645.1 Salticus scenicus
TACTTAGTTCGCCAGGGTAATTCCTGATCAATGATATTTCATAGAATTTATGATTTTTTTTTTTTTTTTTTTTACTTAATAAAGGAATAAATGTACAACTGATTTTCCCCCCTTCTTTTTACATATGTTTAAAATTATTTTAGACATATTTATGAATGTACACATATGTAGCATGTATCTATTTATATTCATTACCAATGAAAACAATCCCTCGAGCGAATGTTAAAATATTTCACCTGAAAGTTTACCCACCCAACATCCTAATTAAGTAATACTGTTTAAATGTTCATCAAAAATACATAATATGTATTTTGCTTAAAATCAAAACAATCTTTCAAGCTATTTCAAAAATTTTCTAGTAAGCTTCACTAATTAAGATCATGATCACTAAGTATTGTACTCAGTTAATAAATTAAAATGTATTGTATTGTACACACTTGTAATTGAAATTATATAGTTATATAAAAAGTTAAATATTTTTAACTGATAATTGCAATACTTAACTATAACTCAAAGAAAAGTTTTTCATCTCTATTTCATAGTTAAAAATAAACTATAATAACAATAAATCGTTTTATTTATTCAGGATATAATAAAAATGTATGGTTGAAATAAAATGTATCATAAAATTAGGACAGTAATGCCATACATTATGCTTTTAAATGTTATAAAGAGTTTTGCCATGAAATTTAGATGTAATTTCAAAACAAGTAAAAATAGTAAATTAACTATGCAAATTTCTATTTTAAAACGTATATAATATATAATTAAAGTCAGGTTTATATTAAAAATGATAATTTGTTGTCTAAATTAATCAATGTAGTTATCTTTAGAACAAAAAATGTCCTGATTGGTAATTGAACCGGGTGTGACCGATATTTACCTCATTGCCAGGATAATTACTCCTCAGTGATTTTTTTTCAATTAAACTTTAAATACATTTTAGTCAAAGTCTACATGTTGTTGAACAGACACATGGTTAAGCTTTAACAATGCTAGATTTAGTTACATGAATTGTTATAATTTTAGAGTTATTTGGATAGATGTTTGTTTTTTTTCATTTTTTGATCGGAAATTATCCTGATCCACCATAAAATCTTATCCACGGTATATGGAATGCATAAAATAATTTTGGAAAAGGATAATTTAATAGGAAAAATTACATCATAACTGAAGCAATGCTTTAAGAAAAATTTTTTTACCTCATACTTTTCAAACAAAATTAAAATAATTTAATTATGACTAGGCTAAATGTATATCATTTGAATCAAAATTTTTTCAAACTTTACCCATTAACAGAATTCATGTTTTCATTACCATCATAATATTTTCACTTATTTTTTTTATATTTTTTATGGGCACAGTTCATTAGACAAGCAGCTTCGAACTGTGTTTAACTGATTATATATGTAGTTAAATTAAAAGGTTATGGTTTTAAAACTTTTTGGAGCCTTCAGGGCTTCTTAAATACTACAAAGTAAAAAAATATTCTGTTACTTTTAAATTATCATGTGACCCATTATTAAATGATATAAACTCGTATGAGAGTTAAGTAAGCAAGGAAATATTTTCTTTTCTAAATATCAGTAACAAGTAGAGCTGTACCGAGTACTTGGTATGTACTCGGTACTCGGCCAAATTTGGTCCAAGTATTCGGCCAGTACCGAGTAGTTGTAAGAATTTCATTATTTTTAACGTATTTTTGAAAAAATGTATTCATAAGAGTTGTTTATTAATAACTAAAAAATTATGAAAATATGAATATTGAGTCAAACTTTTGCTGCAAACAGCTTTCGGCAGTTAAAACGGGCGAGTAGATTGCCACCAAACTCTGTATAGAGACGATTCATGATATGAACTTATCCATTTTAGTTACAAGTATTAAGTATAACCATCTTGTATGTGTGTGATATGCAATTTTTTTTTTATAAAAACTTAGTACATAAAATTTCATCTATAAAACACAAAAATAAAATATTTTACATATGAGAATCCTTATATAATGCTAATATAGTAGGTAAAATTTTGGTTACATGTTTGTGCAAATAAAAGTAAGACACTTTTAAAACTATAAGAAAAGACTGATTTTTAATTTTAAAAATAATAATTATGAAAAAGGTAAATACACTAACAAGATATTAAAAATATATCTTAATAATGAAATTTGTCAAATTTTAGCCCAAAACCACCTATCTTTTTTACTCTTCTAGAATTTGAAAATTAATGAAGTCTATCATGTTTGAAATGATAAAATATTTATTTTAATGTTCTCATTTCATATGCAAATTTCATGCATCTTAAATTAAGCCTGAGTGTATAGGAACTTTTATATTCTCTAAGAATTATCTGAGAATGATTCGCATATCTGAGAAAAACCATATAATGCAGAATGAAGTCATCAGTTATTTATTATGGTTTTAATAATCCGCTAAGCTGGAAGTATCAAATATAACAATGAACCTAATTGTGTATATACAAAAGTTCCGAAACATTTCATGAAAACATGCTGTTTGCCATTTAACTTAATTTTGTGTTTAAAGGGCCTTTTTTTTAATTTCAAGATGTGCAAAATTCTTCATATGTACATCAGTTATTCTTTCTTACAACTATTCGGTACTCAGTTACTCGGCCAAAGGGCTACTAGGTGCAACACTGGCATGTACAATCAATCAAAGAATTATAGTTTACACTAACTAAATATTTATAATTCACGTACCAATCATAAGGTTGTGCTTGTATAAATAATTAAAATATAATAAATATTTAAAATGTATAAATAATTAAAAAATTAAGGTATAATTTATTTCTGTGTTTATCAATGTTGCTTAGTAGCAGGGTTGGCAAAGTGGGCCCAGCCCAGAAAAACCCGCTTGGGTTTTTCTGGGCGGGCCCACCAACAAAAACCCACCGGGTTTTTGCAAATAAGTGGGTTTTTGTTAAAAATTATTTATAATTTACAAATCCCATCTATAAAGTATAGGAAACACCTTACTTTTAAATAAAAAAATCTAATTTCTATTTTCTAGAAAATAGTATTAAACATAACAAGTAGCTACAGTTATAAATATAATAAAAGCAAGTTTATCTTCTATAATTGGTTCAATTTTCCTTTTCCTGTAAAACTGAACGATATTTTTGTTTAACAGCGGACATAAATGTTGTCCAGAATCAATATTTAAATAATTAAATTGTTTAGTTTTAAAACTTTATAATAATTCTATTTTAATTTTAGTAGCAACATAATTATAAATCTAATAAAATGAAATTTTCTTCTATAACCGTTTCATTTCAACTATTAAAAAACTTAAAAAAAAAAAAAAAAAAAAAAGAATAAAGCAGTGCAACTTATTTTTATAATTAAAACTAGTTGACATAAGTGGACTCTGCTCAGTTCCCCATCATATATATCTTCTCATAAATTTCTAGTACAGGACATTCTCTTAACATGATTATCATTTTAAGAGAAATGAATCGGACCAAACACTACACTTGACACAGTGACAGAATGAAATCCCCACATAATTGGCTATCCACCGTTCACTAATGATATATTTATCTCTGATCTATTATTTTATTAGGATCAATTTTGTAGTTTCGTCTTCATGCTACTATTTCCAATGCAACAATCCTCAAAATGCATATTTATATGGGATATTGCCCCATTTTGCTATGTTGATAAAAACTTAAATTACGAGTAACTTGCGAAATATTCCTATTAGAATATTTGTAGTCAATTATGTTCAAACAAGTATCATAAATGTTATTTTGAAGTTGTCTGATACATTTATGATTCTCAAAATGGACATTTATGTTCTATTTTGCCCTATTCTGCCATTTTAAGTAAATCATAAATTCCAAATAATTTACGATTTTTTTAAATTGGAGAATTTATACTCTATGATAATCATGCCAGTACCCTGAATAATATTTCAAAAGTGGTCTGACATCTTTACGATGAAAATATCCCTCAAAATTGACAATTATGTAAAATTTTTCCCTATGCTGCCATGTTAAGAAATTCGTAAATTTCCAATAACTGGCGAAATTTTTAAATTAGCATGTCTCTAGTTACTGATGTTCATTCCGAAATCAAAACTCATATTTTAAAACTGGTCTCATATTTTTTCAGTAAAAATTTTTTATTTAATGCACGTTTAAGTAAAATTTTGCCTTATTCTCCCATGTTAAGAAAAGCATAAATTTTTAATAACTTACGAAGTATTTTAATTCGAATGTTGCAAATGAATAGGGCTCTTGCCAGTGTCAGAAGTAATATTTTAAAACTGATCTGACTTCTCTGTGACAATTTGTTCTTGAGATATAGAGTACACAGACTAACAAACTAACACACACCATACAAATTTTGCCATTTTCTGTAGTATTCCTCACACGTGAAAATGTGTAAAAAAAGTAAAAAAACCGAGGTCGAAAATTTTCTCGATTACCTAAGTTCTCCATCTATAGCATGATGGGGAACTAAAAAATTTAAATGATATGTATTGTACTTAAGAATTTAAATTCTTTTATTTTATCAGTTATTGTCATTAAGAATATTTATTTTGAATAAGCATGCATTAAAATAAAATATAGCTTAATCGTACTAATTAACACTATTTTGATATTAGATTAATTATTAATTAGTAGTTTAATATAATTAGGTGTATTACAATTAATATGCTAAATAACATATATCTAACATTTCAATGCAAATGTATTCAAACAAAAACCCACAAATACCCAGAAAAACCCGCAAAAACCCAGAAAACCCCAAGTGGGTTGGGTTTTTCTAGAAAAACCCGGGTTTTTGCCAACCCTGCTTAGTAGAGATGAATCGTAAGTCAGGATGTCAGAAATATTAGCTTGTTTAATGAAATATTTTGTTATATTTTACAAATTATATTTTTATAAGAAAAACCACATATTTTAAAGCTAGATAAACAGTTTCATTCCATTAAAGCCATTGTCTTTTATATTTAACAGTGATCTAAATCAGTGATTTTTTTTTTTTTTTTTTTTTTTTTCAAAAAAATCAATAGATTTTTAAATTATTACAAACTTTTTGCAAGATTTTCAATTTGTAGTGTTAGTTTGCTTATAAATTTTTTATTCATTAGCTTTACAAGGCAAAATTAGTTCTGGCCACATGGTCAGTTACTACTGAAAAATTAGCTGCTAATAAATTTGGCCACCACAGTGGCCACTGTTTGGCTGCCTGTAGCCAGGGTTGGATTTTTGATGTCAAAAAGTGGTTTTTAACATGAAAAGGGTTTAAACTGTCAAAATCCTGTCAGAAAACTCTATCATCAAACCTGAAAATTTGTATATGAGTTAGAATCTGGCTAGAAATAAAAATTTAATATTTGTCATATATAGTCGACAACTAAATATTATGTTGTTTGTAAATTAACAGATCTTAAAACAATTTTTAGATGATAATTCATAAAAATTTAATTATATTTATTGTGTGATTTGAGAACATTTTTATTTATAGATACGTGTTGAGATTATATGCCCTAAAAAGTTATGTTAGTTAATGTTGCATAAGAATAAAAAATGTAAATTGCGGATTACCACATCATAATTTGGTTCTCTAATAACAGGGGCCTCCAGTTTAAAGTAAGGGGAGATAGGATTCTAGGAATACAAAAGCAACAGTTGGGGGATTAGAACAAAGAATGTTGACTGGGATCCTTCACTAACAGTGATCCTTCTAGTTCTTTGATAAGATTGTGAATGACACAAATTTGTATTTTCCCGAATAAATGTTTAATGTTTTTCTCAACTAATTTTAATGTAATATATTAAACTTAATTACAAATTAATTTCTGAATGATATAAAAGTATCATTGTTATTTTATTTATTTATTTTAAATGCACATGAAAATTAATACTTCATAATGAATTTTTAAAAGCCTAAAGTTTTGTTTTTACATTGATCAAAATGTTATAATAATGTTTCTCCAAAATCTTTAATCTGTTTACTTTTTAAAACGCACTTATAAATAATATCTTATTAAAAATAGCTAAATTTTTAAAGTATCACTAACTGAAAATTTTAACATATACTATTGAGCATTGTTGTAAATAAATTTCATAGTAATAATAATATATGAAAGTATCATAGCATATTGTGAATGAACATGACCATAATTCCTAATGAAATTTTTCCCTGTAGCAGAAACTGAGAGCAGCACGGCAACAAGCGCTGCAGACAGCTCTGGGATTAATTTTACATCTCTGAAAAGAAGTGCCAGGCTTAAATATGTAATTATAATTTACATTATCTCGATCATTGTACTTGTTGTATATTCTTAACTTATTTGTTTTGTAGGTGTAAATTTTATGTATTTTATAAACTGCTGGTAATACTTGTGAAACACCACACTGTGTCTGCAATTCCTAGCTCGAACCCAAATGTTGTTTTGCTGTGGATTGATACAGAAAATTCTGCTATTGGAGAAATTTTAAAAGCCTGGAGTTTGTTTTACATATTAATCAAAATGTTATAACAATGTATTTTAAGAATATCAATTTATTTATTTTTCAAAATACCTTTATAAACTATATTTTGTTAAACTAATTTTTCATATAACAAATTACGATAATGATATCATTTAACGATCACTGATCGCTAATAGACATAAGGGGGGGGGGGATGTCACAAAAAATTAAATGAGTGAGAGATATTGAGCAGTTCTATCTCTTTATTGGTTCCAGAATTTAATAAAGTGTGTTTAAAATGAATATCGACAATTATGCTGTGGATGGAAATTTGGAAAATTCATCTGTGTATCGAACTTGTCTCAATTCTGAAGTTTTGTAGTTTCTATCTTTCAGAGATATGATAGCGAGAAGATTTCGTGCACACACACACACACACTGACCAATTGCCAAAAACTGCATTTTTGGACCCAGGAGACCTTTAAAGTGTGTAAATCACGTGAAAAATCGATATTGAATTTTTAGACCGAATACAATACTTCCATTACCTATGGTAGTCGGTAATGGATGTAAAAAATCACCTAGGAAGGTCCCCAGTGGCAGAAACATCGCGACACGGCGACATAGTTGCGGACACAAAAAAAGGACTTGCAGACAGTTTTTGACTGCGCTAATGAAAAAAATTAGTCTGCAACTTTCGGACACTCTTTGCCTGTAGTCATAAAAAAATTGTCTGCAATTAATGGACATTTTTCACCTGCGACAATGCGCTACTGATGTATGACGTCTTAGATGCTCTCTGGTAGGAACTCTAGAGCCCTCCTATAGGTGCCTTGGTAGGAACATACAAAACAGTGCTTAACAACGATAACCTAGGGAGCCTAGATCTCCTTTGATAGACAGCATTATGCATGTATTCTTTTCTCTTGTTACCTGTTACTGAGATTCTATGGGAACATAGAAAAGTGCTAATTTCATTTAAAACTGCTCCGAAACTTCTCCACATGAAAATCCACTGATAATTTTTTTTTTTTTTAATCAAAACTAAAACTAATATTTTTATTATTTATATTGTGTTGTGTTAAACATTGCTATAAAATGTTTAATTAAATGAGTTCAACAAATTATTTTTTATTGTTTATATTGTATTGTTCTGTAGTAAAATTGTATTCGTGTATTGTTGTACGAGATTCCACTGTTGTTAAGCTCCCCCCCCCCCCCAAACATGATTGCCTCTATCAGCTTTTAGGTTTTTTGAGCGTAAGTCATTTTTACCCTTGATTACATGCAAATTTCGCAGACAAATTATGAAATTTTAAAAACCTGTTGCAGACAACTACAAAACTTTCTGCTACTGGGGGAAGGTCTACAAATAAAGCTTATAAAAGAAAATTTATGATCTGCCGAGTTTAGATTGCTATTCAGACAAATGTGAAATAATTGGCAGGTTTTTTTTATCTACAATTTGACAGTAAAAATATAAAAAATAATTGGAAAAAATTAATTCTTTAAGAGCTGTTTATTTTAGCATCATAAAGTTTGTATATTAACATTTATCAATAATTGTATCACATTTTTTTAATTATAATCAGACTCAGAGAATGTAGACGAACACACGAATGCCATTCACGGAAAATTTTCGAAGTTTACCAACAGTTTTGACTTTTTTTTTTTTTTTTTTACACATTTCTTTAAATATATATATATATATATATATACATGTAGCGAAATCTCATTTCTGGAATATTATTACATGATATTCAAGTTTTAACTCTTAGCCACAAAAATAAAATTAAAAGGAATTCCATTTAGAGCTGCATCAGTAACAGAAAAATTTGTGATTTCTGCTTAAAAATTAGTTTTTGAGTTTAAGAATGTGTCAGAAACTGAATTAAAATTTCAGTATAGAAAATTTACGAAGAAAAGTGAAGAACTAATAAAACCTATGCTTTCCAAAGATTTTATAAGATTAAAAAGTTCCTGCATAATTAAAAAAAAAATTCTCTCCAGTAAAACAGCACTTTTCAAAGACATAGAAATAGTTTCACAGGCTGTAACTGTAGCTACTATTATGTCTGTGGAATCAGTGTGTGAGTCATTAACATCAAAATACGAGTATCACAGTAATAACAGACGACATATTAGTAAAGAAACAGCCCACCATAAAATGAATATTTCTGTGAATGGACCTTTACCCACATAGTGTGACTCTGTAGTAAATGCTGCGTTGAATCAATTATTTATCAAGCAGAGTGAGTGGCATTTTTTAAGGAATGGTTTATTTCAAAAACAGTAGAGAAAATGATGACTAAAAGTTCATTATCATATTTTAATTTTTAAAAAATTGAAAATCAGGCTTCGAAATGCACTAGGACATCTCAGGAAGCATCTTCGTGTTGATTCACATAACTGTCTGTACTACCATTTTAGTGTTATGCTGTCTTGCAGAATCACACCCAGACACTGTCTTTTTTAGATTATGAAGATTTATTTAATTATCGAAATATCCACTACTGATTGTAGGCAGGGCCTGATTAAGGGGGAAGCTCGCTCCTCACACATTATTTATACTTACACCGTTATTTTTTAACAAATACTTTCCTCCTATAATAAACAGAGAATTTTCATTAAAAATTATTTTAAAAGAATTCTGGTGTCTAATAACGGTGAGTAAATTGGATTGTTTTACACCGTTCATTTTTTATAGAAAATATTTCCTCGTCAGAGCGTGGAATTTCTATGACATGAAGTAAAAAATAACTGTAAAAATATTCCGGTATGAGCGAGCTTCCCCCTTAATCAGGCCCTGATTGTAGGTGAGAAAATTGATCGGTTTCAATTAAATAATCAAATCATACAAAATTAGTTTCTTATAAATACCACAACTTGCATATTGTTATTGAATGTAATTTTTCAGTTTATGGGGAAACATAAATGTCAGTTTTTATTTATTATTATTTTTTTTTCCTTATGAAATAATAATTTTTTTTTTCTCTCTGCAGGTGCTGCAAAAACTTGCCTGTTAAAGAGAAAAGGCAACATATAGAGAAATTTCAAGGCAACGTATAATTCTGATATCCTATTTATGGTGCTGTGGGGAATACGATTCTTAAAATCTCCTTTAATCCACAAATTAAAATGTTTTCAAACCATTCCCAGGCACACAAGATGAATGTATTAAAAAAGTATTTGACTGACCATTTCAAAATTGTCTTCTAAAATTGACGTGCCAGTGTGATGATCTTGCAAAAGACCTTTAAAAGACATGCCTGTTCGAACAGGAGAATTTAATTCAGGAAAGCAGACTCTATTTTTTATAAATTCTCCTTCCTGAATGCATTTGCCACATCCGAAATACCCATAATACCCTTTGAAATAAGAAACAAAAGCTTGAGCCGATGCATCACAGATTCTGGCTTTGAGTTTCACAATATAATTTTTACCAGAAACTGTTACACTATTATTTATTAACTCTTTAAATTCACCACCAAAACTTGATAGAAATACATTTGCATCGTTGGGTTTAGTTTTCCCACAATATGAACCTACAGGAAAAACAAATTTCCACCGCATTAGAAATTAAACAAAGAATGGGCTAAAATTGGCTGTTAGAGCTTTTTGCTAAAGGCAAGCCGTCAATACTAACAAACAATTTCAGTGCGGTGGGAAATGAAATTTTCAAATTTAGTATTTTTTCTGATCCTGCTGCTAAACAAAATTACAATCAATGCCAGGAAATGCAGGTTTTGTTATTGCTTGACGTGAAGTTTTTAGAAGAGTCTATGAATCTGTGTAAATCACTAAAGCAGTTACGTTCAAGTGTTCATGAAGCATTCCGCATTCCACAGCTCATCTTTCAATTTTGTCAGTAAAAGAAATAGTTGATGGTTGTAAAAATGTTACAAACTTTGTAATTTCAGATTCGCTGGAGAAAATTATCTGACAAATTACAATTTTATACATAGTCAGAAGTTAAATCAATTTCAGAAATCGTACTATTTTCTGCAATATTTTAATCATTAAAAAAATGCACATCAGGAAAAGTAGAAATATTCCAAGAATTTACATCAAAATCTGGACTTATGTGCTGTGTGGGTTATCGGAGCAGATGAATGTAAAAAAATTTGATTATCATTGGCAATAGTACTATTTTCACCTTCAGTCAAGGCCATTTCCACATTATTTATGTCAACATTTAGGTCTCCTGGGGACTACACGACATTAGACCACAAGTGGGCCATGCAACCATGGATTTACAAAATTTACATTAGATGTTAAATTTAAAAAGTAATGTGCAATTAGTGTCACTGTGTAAATACACCAGTTAAAGCAATTTAATGTAATTTTTTAAATAAAAATGTATGAATACATATTATTTCTTCTTGGAAATCTTTTTAAAATTTAACCTGTAATTTAATGTCAAACCAATACAGGTAGGTTGGAAGTCATTCATTCATGGTATTTTGCCAAACAGTCCACAATTTATAGTACAGCCGAACCTCATTAACGTGAATTACTTTTAACATGAACTGTTTCTAGAACCCTTATCAAAAGAAGATTAGTTTAGTTATATAAGATTAGTTATTGATAGCCTGAACTACTGATAACATGAACAAATTTTTTATCCCCCTTGAGATTCACATTAATGAAGTTCGACTGTAATTAAAACAAATTCAGCCTATAGAACGAAGCCCAAATAAAATTAATCTGTGTAATCAAATGGAAAATACATATGCATAATAAAAAGCATATGTAAAAAAAAAAAAAAAAGTTAAGCAAATCACTTTTGATAAAAAAATAATGAATGTATATTTTTAAGCTTTATAAGTACTTTATGATTTTTTTTTGTATACTTTTATATTTTATCTAATAATTGCACAAAGTTTAATTTTAAACTTGTATAATATGTAACAATAAGCAATATAGTTGTTTAACAATTTTCAAATATTTTTAACAATATCTTATGAACTTTATCTTATAAACATTTTTGCTTTCGACATTCTTTACGTGAGTTGTTTCTGATTTTGACGTTCACAGAAACTTGATTCTTCACTTTTTCCTTTTAGCAGCATTTCATTCATACAACCTGTCATCCAAAAATGTTGGATCATATTAATTACAGGCATTTGAATTAGTGATTACCTCTATAGTTTTATATCACAACCACCATTATGCATCACAATGTGAAGCCATCAGGAATTTAACTGACTGTAATCAAATATGATCAAACTTTGTGGATGCAAGGTGATATGAAATGCTGCTAAAAAGAAAAGTCTGGAGGTGGTGTTTAAAATATTTGAAAATTGTATATGCAATACACTTATTATGCTGCTATTACACTTAAAAACTTTTCACATACACCATTTGAACCGATTTTTGCTGTATGTTCTGGAGATCGAATACCAAAAGAGGGTTGCGAAAGCTCTCCAAAAAACTTCAGATCTCAGTGGATGGTGTCACATTCAGTCTATGCATAGAACCGGTTTGTAGCTGCATCTATATTGAATGAGTTCTGGGCATAGACCGAAAGTGGTGTGATTTACTGGGATCAGAAAAGGAGAGTGAAAAAAATCAGTTTCAACAGTCAACATCACATGAAACATGCGCTCAGGAGTTTCTGGATTTGGGAAGAATGATTTACATATAAGCTCTGAATTAAGCCATTAGGTTTTATCTTTAATTGTAATATAAAGTTTTCATGTTTTTTAATAATAATAAAATGTGGAATTGATGCATTTTTCTACAGGGAAATAGGTGAATAATAATTAATATTCATTAGTTGTTAAGAAAACAGTATATTTCTGTACTGATAAGTATAAAGGATTTAAGTCCATATTCTTGATTTTTCAGGAGACGAAAAATAAAGTTAAGCTAGCTAAAAACTAATCAGAAGAATCGATTAGGAAAAAGGGTTTATGTTGATTTATACCATTCAGTGATTGTCAACCTTCATTTAATAAACGGAAAAAATTGAATTAAATATTTTATATAAAGATTTATGCTAAATTTCTGACTTGAATCTTTTTTTACCTATGGATTTTCTCAAAGACTAAATGACATGGATTTAAATCCTTTATACCAATCGATAGAGAATTTTTTTCTGAGTCTGACAATGTACTGAACTCAAAATCGACATTTTTGGACTTAAATCCTTTATACTTATCACTACAGATTTATAGACATAAATTTTACTTTTAAAAATGTGATTTTCATATGGTATTAAAAGGAAATTTCATGACAATCGTTTCTTATTGTACTGTTTCAGGATAGTATATGGGTACTTCATTTCAACTTCAACCATGTTAATGTGGGTTAGGTTAAAGCTTGGTGGGTTATCCATGTATGCTAGATTAATTTTATATTCAAAAATCTGGAGTGACTAATTGCCTTTCTGAGTACTATTAAGTAATTAATGGTTGTATGAATAGAGTAAGAGAAGTTGTTAAATGATCAGAAGAGATAATTATAATAGTGTTTGAGTAATATTCTTCATATAGTGTGTTCTTTAACATTATTTCACTTAAAGTAATTTGAGCCTGTAGCCCATAATGTTAATGAATTTCTCATTGTGTCACTGTAAATTAACTAACAAGGGAAGTATGAATCAGTAAAATTGCTATTGAAACCAAACCAAGCTTCAATTAAAGAGCCTGGTCGAAAACATAGGGCATATTAGAAATTTGCTGCAACAACTTCCATGAAGGGCGACATATGACCCTCTAATAGTTTTAGTTATTTCTATAAAAGCCAACAAAACATGCATTGTAAGAAGAATGAATGGTGCTGTGGTAGCATGCTTGACTTCTGATGCGAAGGTCCTGGGATCGAGTCCCTGCAAGGGCGTTTTGTATTTTAATATTTTATTTAAAATAAAATATTTATTTTTTACATTTTTAATTAAATTAAATCATTATTTTAAGAGAATTATCAATTATATTAAGATATATATATATATATATTTTAAGTATTCCAGTTAATAAAGTATTGACCATGAATTTATGAAATATATATTTTTATTTTTTTTATTTATAAAAAATAAAATAATATTTAAAGCTACGAATATAGTTTCTAATTTATAACAGTTATGATTAAAAGTAGAAAAATCATGAAACCATAAGTATTTTTGAGAATTAGAAAAAGAAATACAAAAAGATTGATCACAATTATTTGAATTACAATTTTGTTCACTGTCAATTATTGTTCATCACGAACATTTTGTTAAATATTTGTCTTTTCGTCGAGATTACTAGATTTGTAAAATCTGTATTTACCCAGATTTTGAATTTTTTGAGATGTAAACTAATTACGAATTTAAAATCATTTTGAGAAAATTTGTCATCGTGTTCAATATTATTATCAGTTCTTCCAACACCACTAAATTTAGCAGCTGTTTAATGAAACATTTGAAATAAAACTTAAATGCAACATCGAATAGTTAAGCAACAGCTGTTGTTCATTCAGGATTTTTCGTGCAAAAAATTGCATGAATAAAAATAATACAATTGAGAGCAGACGATAACTCTGGATACTAATGTCGTTAAAAAGTAGTAATTAGAAATTTATAGAAAACATAATCATTAACAAAATTTTATCGGAATGTAATCATTAACAAAATTTTATCTGAATGAAATATAAAAGTATTTCCCATTAAATTATTAATTTATTTAAACTTAATAAATAAATAAATACAATGGTTAAAAATTAAAAAGATTATTAAATTGCCCACGCTGAAAAGGAAAAAAAAAAAGTTTTAATATAATTAATATTTTCTCTTAAAATAATGATTTAATTTAATTAAAAATGTAAAACACAAATATTTTAGTTGAAATAAAAAATTAAAGTACAAAACGCCCTTGCGGGGACTCGATCCGAGGACCTTCGCATCAGAAGTCAAGTACGCTACCACAGCACCATTCGTTCTTGTTATAACCTGTGCTTTGTCGGCTTTTATAGAAATAACTAAAACTATTAGGGGTTATATCTCGCCCCCATGGGGGTTGTTTCAGCAAATTTGTACTGTACCCAATGTTTTCGACCATTTTCTTTAATTTAAGCTTGGTTTGGTTTCAATAGCAATTTTACTGATTCATACTTCCCTTGTAAATGCTACGGTGACCTATAGCATGTATATAAACATTCAGGTCAGTTAATAAATACATTCAGATGCTTTCGTGTTCACTTACACACTATGAAAAAAGTCCTGTTTGCTGCCCGAAATTTTCCGTTATGCAGAAAAATACGTTCTGTAAACGTAATTTTTCTGTAACTTTTGCGTATTTTCTGTCATTACAGAAAATTTCTGGCAGCAAACAGGACTTTTTTTTTTTTTTTTTTTTTTTTAATGATGCACATATATATATATATATGCGCACACATGAATATATCATCGTAAAAATAGCGAAAATGAACTCTGATATCTCAAAGTAAAATATTTGTCATAATTACAATATTTTCCTTACAAATGTATGTTTGGAAAGTATAAGTAGTATTGCTATTCCTTGTGGGAAATAAGGCTGATTATCTGTTTTGTGAATTTAAAAGTGGAGGGATCCTATTTATATTTGAGTATCGGGGGGGGGAGAATTTACTCCCCAACAGACAAAATTTTCTGTAATGATTTGCAGAAAATTTATCTGTGATCTAGAACTGCTGAACTAAGTCTAAAATCATATGAAGCTATTAGCAGTTAATAAATTAAGTAATACCTACATCTAAAAAGAAAACAAAGAATGGTAATCTAGTGACACAATGCAAATTTTATTACTTTCTCTTATTCGTATGTGTAGTAGAGAAAGTATTGTTTTTGAATCAAATATCGAAAATTGAGTTTATGTTAAATTTACACATTTTTAGGTCCCATAAATCCGAAAATGTTTCGAAATCCGAATGTTTTTAGCAGTTAATCTGTGTATTTGTCTGTTATCAGCATATCTCAATAACAAATAGTAGCAGAAAGTCCATACTGTAACTCACAAAATATGCATCATATAGGGACGCTACACTAAACTTTTCTTTGAGATCAAGTAAGTAGTTTGTGAAAAGGTATCCAAGATAATTAAAATACATTGTCTTTGGGAAAATTTCGAGTAACTACAGTGTAACAACAATAAGCTGACTTAAACAAAATGGAATGAACAATTTTTTTTAATGGATAAAAACATGTTTTGTGTAGATTGTGATATGTAAATCATTCATCATTTGTTTACAGGCTACCTAAAATATTTGGAGCTATACTTGGAAATTGCTGGAATTATAATTCATCTTTTGTTAGGTGTTTTTCAATTGAGACTAAATTTAAGTACATAATATTGTTCATATTGCATTTTGTTTATAGACAATATACAGAGCTACCAAAAATTGAGCTAAATGTGAATTACAAAATTGTGAATATAATTGATGGGAGTGCTTCTATTCACATTATTATGTCGACGAACACTGTTCAGAAAGAAAAATTAGTCTTTCATAATCATACTATGAAAAAAGTATTTTTTAAATTTCAACTTTGTTTGTTCTTATATAATATATTCTCAGGTGCCTTGATTATGAAAATCCAATTTTTAGCGGTTAATGAATCTGTATGTATATCTATTATCATAATTTAAATAACCTTGTGTGTCACTCACATGACTTTCTCTTACCCTGCATTTCAGTATTATTAATGATAGATTGCATATTAAATTTTGAGATCAATAGCATGAGATAATAAAATTCAATGTACTTTTAAAACATTCTAAAATCATTTTAAAAACAGTTCTATTTGATGTGTAAGTCTGTGTGAGGGGGCAAACCCCTCAAAAAAAAAAAAAAAAAAAAAAAAAAAAAAAAAATCCTAGCTATTATAAATTTGCCTTCTAACTTAACCAGTCTTGATAAATGTTTTTGCAGGTAACCTAATACGAAATTCAAAATGCCAAATTTAAATTTAATGCAATTATTTATTTTTAAGTTATGTTAATAGCAGATACACATACAGATCAACTGCTAAAAATTGGACTTTCATAATCAGGCCACTTCAAAACTTGATATAATACAAAAAACAGAGTTGAAAACAGAACTTCAAAAAATACTTTATTTACAGTATGGGTATGAAAAATTGTGCAGTATTCAGTGACATAATAAAATGTACAAAGCACTTGTATTAGATTCAATAGAAAAGACCATTTTGCTTAATTCTGTGTAGCCCTGTATATTGTCTATAATCAATAGGCAGTATTAAGAATACTCTGTATTAAAAAATTAGTCATATTTTAAAAACATTCAACACAAAAGGAATTTGGATTCCTGCAAGTATAGCCCCATCCAAATACTTCAATTGGTCTGTAAATAAATGATTTTCATACTACAATCTACACAAAACAGGCTTTTATGAATGGGGGGGGGGGGGGGAGGTTTATTTTGTTTTTTTAAGTCAGCCTATAGATGTTACGCTGTACTTACCAGATATTTCCTCCTATACATGTATATACAATGTATTTGAATTTACTCCGATGTCCCTGTACACAAACCTGCTTGATCTCAATGAAAAGTTTACTGTAGAATCCCTATATGATACGCATTTAGAATATCAAGTTGTCTACCAGTAGTTACCTGTTAGAATACCAGTTTAAAAGTGCATGATATTACAAGTCAACAAGAAATAGATTGTTAGGCTTTGCATACAATCTCCTGTTCCCAAGATTAATTTCAGATTTTATTCCACCAATACTGATCTTGTACTTCTGCAAAAGAAAAAAAACTGATGTGGACACCACATGACTTCCTTATACACATTTAGAAATATATACATATTGTTAAAAAGCATTATCATTAGACCCAAGACAGTTGACTAAAAATATTTTAAAAATGCATTGTCAACGTGTTCTGAGCTTTTCTGAAAGTTTCAAATGCCTAACTAGTCAAGAAGTCAGTTAAAAATCGATTGCAAGATTTGTACTTGTAACGCTGCCGAAGGCAGCAGGGACCTGAAACAGTTCTCTAAAAGTATTAAAAAAATGCATTTTCACCATGTTCTGAACTATTCTGAAAGTTTAAAATGTCTAGCTGGTTGAAAAGTTAGTTAAATAAATTTTCTGTTGAATCATATAAACACTGCTAAAGGCAGCAGGTATCCGAAACAGTTGGCTGAAAATAATAAAAGCATTTTGAATGTGTTCTGGGCTTTTCCGAAAGTTTCAAATGTTTAGCTAGTCAGGAAGTCAGTTAAAAATCATTTGCAAGATTTATACTGGTAACGCTGCTGAAGGCATCAGGGATCCGATCCGAAACAATTGGCTAAAAGTATTTAAAAAATGCATTTTCACCATGTTCTGAACTATTCTGAAAGTTTCAAATGTGTAGCTAGTCAGGTGGTTAAATAAATTTTCTGTTGAATCATATAAAAGCTGCTGAAGGCAGCAGGTATTCGAAACAGTTGGCTAAAAATATTTAAAAAATGCATTGTCAACGTGTTCTGAGCTTTTCTGAAAATTTCAAATGTCTAGCTAGTCAGGAAGTCAGTTAAAATTCGATTGCAATATTTGTCCAAACAGTTTTTGAGTTAAAGTTTTTTGATTCATTATGACCAAAACCTTTGTAGTTTTGGTCATTATGAACCTAATTTTCTTAAATATCTCCAAAACGGAAAATCATACGAAGGCCAAAAAGGGAGGTGCACGACTGGATGTTATAACAAACCTATGTACCAATTCGCAACTTTCTACGTCCAATCGTTTTTGAGTTATGTGACATACAGACACATGCGTACGACGTCACGAAACATCGTGTAAAGTCGCTTATATCGCTAAGACGAGAGCTCGTGTTAAGACGACATTGCAGGTGTACAACTAGACATCATGACAGTCACACATATAAATTGGCAACATTCAGCGATCATTCGTTTTCGAGCATTGTGAAACATAAAATCCATTTCGCAAATCGGGATTACTATAATTCCTTATACTTTGTATGAGGAAGTAAAAATTGGTGCAGAATTTTATGAAACCAACTAGAAATTTTCAAGGAATTTGAAAAAATAATAATGTCGCCTGTACAAAAAAAAAAAAAAAAAAAAAAAAACAGTATTTTACAATGAGCAAAATATGTCTCATATTCTAATAAGATGATATACAAAGTTTTATCTGAAAAAGTTCCAGGTGTGATCTGGAAAAAAAAAAGCTATCTTGCCAAATTTTCTGCCTGGGTAATGAATTCCATTAAAATCTACCAAAATTGGATATGGAATATACATTTAGATTTCATCCAAGTTTTATAGAAGTTACATAAAATCAGCATAACTGATGCATTTTTCTTTTTTTCTTTCTCTTTCAAGCGTTTTAATGCACTTATTTTAAACAGGGAAGCCAAAAGCATTGGCCTTGCTTTTTATTATGCAAATATTAATTTTAGACAAAAATATACAGGTACTGATTTTAAGCATATATTTTTAAATCCTGATATTGAAAATTAATATCACATTTATGTTTAAAATTAATCTCTGCATTATAAAAAACAAGGTCAATGTTTTTGGTTCCCCCTGTTTAAAATAAGTGCATTAAAATTCTTAAAAGAGGAAGAAAGAAGAAAAAAATGCATCAGCTATGTTGATTTTACGTAATTTCTATAAAACCTGGATGAAATCTAGATGTATATTCCATATTCAATTTTGGTTGATTTTACATGATTTAGATGAGATCTGGATGTATATCTTACATCCAAATCTAGTTGATATTACATGAAATGGCTGAAAACACGTTTCATTTACATCCAAATTTGGTTGATTTTACATGAATTGGACAAACTCTGAATGTCTTACATAACAAGTTGATATTACGTACCAACTAAGTCTTATTAAGGGCCATGTTACAACTTTGCTTGTGACATTTCAACCAAAAATCAACCAAAGCAGATAGCAAATTTCAACGTAATGGGACGTAATATTTGATCGCGATTACGTAATATCAACCTAATCGGGATGAAGTGTGTTGTGTGGGTTATTGATTTTCAGCATATATTATTTTTAAATCCTGATATTGAAAATTAATATCACATTTATGTTTAAAATTAATCTCTGCATTATAAAAAACAAGGTCAATGCTTTTGGTTCCCCTGTTTAAAGTAAGTGCATTAAAATTCTTAAAAGAGAAACAAAGAAGAAAAGAAAAATGCATCAGCTATGTTGATTTTACGTAATTTCTATGAAACCTGGATGAAATCTAGATGTATATTCCATATTCAATTTTGGTTGATTTTACATGATTTAGATGAGATGTGGATGTATATTTTACATCCAAATCTAGTTGATATTACATGAAATGGCTGAAAACACAATGTTGCATTTACATCCAAATTTGGTTGATTTTACATGAATTAAACAAACTCTAAATGTCTTACATAACAAGTTGGTTGATAATACGTACCAACTAAGTCTTATTTAGGGCCATGTTACAACTTTGCTTGTGACATTTCAACCAAAGCAGATAGCAAATTTCAACGTAATGGGACGTAATATTTGATCGCGATTACGTAATATCAACCTAATGGGGATGAATTGTGTTGTGTGGGGTAAAATTTGTTGATATGTTTTTTAACACGTAGCTGCATTGGAAAATTTCACACAAGTGTTAAATTCTAATTAAATAAACCAAATTATTGTTTTTCTTTTACAAAGTAATATAATGTCAACACTAGCAAATTTATGAAAATCGTATGTAATTTTATCAGAAAATAAGTTATACAGATTTAAAAATAAAAACTTGCTCAACAAAGAATTATCCTAAGCTTGATGTTGGTAAAAGGAAATTAATGCAAAAATCAAATCGCTAGAAACTTATTTACTACATTTTTTTATACGTCAGATATACTAATAATGAAAAATTATAAGACTGCCATAGCCATAAGACATTCATAATAATCTACATTTTCAAGCGACACATACAAACGATCGCCATTCTCCTTCCTCCAAATAGTCTGTTTTTGCTTCGATACACAAGGATCGTCATTTTTTAAAAGTTCTCTTTTAAAGTAAAATTAGTATAAAATGGCTCTTAAAAAAACATGCTGCTTAGAATACTCTATTTAATGACATTTGCTTTAAATGGAAATTTTTTCAGCTTGATATTATTTAAAAAAAATAATTAAAACGAGACATTTCCCCATTGAATAACATTGCGGAAGCTGGAGAGAAGGAAGTATTGTACGCTGGCGCCATCTGTAAACATTAGAAAACAACATCACAAAATTTCAGCGTTACCTTCTTCTCCTGTCCTTATTACTCCGTGATTTTACGCTATCTGTTATCCGCGAACAGACTATAAATGTTTTGAGAACAATCTTGACAACAGATTTCACATGTGGCATTTCTGCTGTTTGAGAATGTGAATGTATATTTTGATCACTTTTATTAGACAGTTGTTTAGAACAATCTACCCAGAGCTAAGACTTTTTTTACGATTGAGTAAATGTTTATTCAAACTATCTCTTTCAGAAAATAACTTGAAAAAAATTTTACACATGGGACTTTTCTCCTGTATGAGTACGTAAATGTTTAAATAGGTTTCTTTTATCAGAAAACTTTCTAGAACATATTTCACACACATGTGGCTTTTCTCCTGTGTGAATTCGCAAATGTGTATTCAGATTACTTTTCGAGAAAAACCTTTAGAACAGATTTAACACACATGTGGCTTTTCTCCTGTGTGAATTCGCAAATGTCTATTCAGACAACCTTTTCGAGAAAAACCTTTAGAACAAATTTCACACACATGAGGTTTTTCTCCTGTATGAGTACGCAAATGCTTTATTATATATCTTTTTTCAGAAAACTTCTTAGAACAAATTTTACACACATGTGGCTTTTCTCCTGTATGAGTACGTAAATGTTGAAGTAAGTTTCTTTTATCAGAAAACTTTTTAGAACATATTTCACACACATGTGGCTTTTCTCCTGCGTGAATTAGCAAGTGTACATTGAGACTATCTTTTCGAGAAAAACCTTTAGAACAAATTTCACACACATGTGGCTTTTCTCCTGTATGAGTAAGTAAATGTCTATTTAATTCAGTTTTAACTGTGAATCCTTTTAGACATATCTCACAAACATATGGCTTTTCTCCTGTATGAGTAAGTAAATGTCTATTTAATTCACTTTTATCTGTAAATCCTTTTAGACACGTTTCACAAACATATGGCTTTTCTCCTGAATGAGTACGCAAATGTTTAAATAGGTTTCTTTTATCAGAAAACTTTCTAGAACATATTTCACACACATGTGGCTTTTCTCCTGTGTGAATGCGTATATGTGTATTTAGATGTCCCTTTTTCGAAAACTTTTTAGAACATATTTTACACACATGGGGTTTTTCTCCTGTATGAGTACGCAAATGCTGTATTATATATCTTTTTTCAGAAAACTTCTTAGAACAAATTTTACACACATGTGGCTTTTCTCCTGTATGAGTACGTAAATGTTGAAGTAAGTTTCTTTTATCAGAAAACTTTTTAGAACATATTTCACACACATGTGGCTTTTCTCCTGTATGAGTACGTAAATGTTGAAGTAAGTTTCTTTTATCAGAAAACTTTTTAGAACATATTTCACACATATGTGGCTTTTCACCTGTGTGAATGCGTATATGTGTATTTAGATGTCCCTTTTGTGAAAACTTTTTAGAACATATTTCACACACATGTGGCTTTTCTCTGTCAGTGCATGCATTTATATTTAGGTGTGCCATTTCTGATCATCCTTTAGAACATTATTCAGACACATACGACTTTTTATTATAAGGGTTGCAATGTGCGATCTATCTTCTTCACAAATTATTTAACTGAATACATTTTAGAAATGTACGGTTTTTTCAATAAATGTACTTATACATTTTTTTACAGAAAATGTTTTAAATCATACATCAATTTAACTAAATACATCATTAAAGCTAAAAAAATTAAAAATATTCTTCTTATATTTAGCTTCTTTTCCTTTTCTTGGAATCAGTAATATTTATTTCTATATTGAATTTGGAAGAACTTCTATATTAATTTTCAAAATATTAAGTGCAGACTTTTTTTTTTTTTTTTTTTTTTTGTAAAGTTTTTTTTTTTAGAATACTTGTCAATTCCTTGAGGTGAAAGTCATAAATTGTTTCTGTTTTTTATATAACTATATTTAAATTCAAAAACCTGCCTTCATGGTATACTGGCTTTAGGTTAGACATAAAGAATATTCTTCTTAAATTATGTGAGAAATAAACGTTTTCTTCATCGATAATATTATTCATGCATCAAAGCAAATTGACTTTTAGATAAATGATTTTACCAATGTTTGAATTTTATTAATGAAAGCAAAATGGCGTATGTCTGTGTCTGTGAGCTGGAGCTGTCTAACTGAGACAGTGTTGCCAGAAAAGAATTTGAAAATTCCCCCAAAATAGGTTTTATTTTTCCCCAAAATAACGTTTTATTTTTCAAAATTTTTCCCCAAACACAAATATTACAAAAAAAAAAAAAAAATAGAGAATAAATTACTTTTCTATCAACAAAGCATGTATAAAACTACTGTGATGTCGATGTGGCTACCACAAGACTTTCTTCTGTATAATTTTACACAAAATTCATGCAATACAAATTATTAAATAAAATATTTTCCGCAGATTATTCAGCAGATGATTTTTATCTGACAGAATAATATATCATTAAGTGATGAAAGAAAGTGAAATTTTTGCCAATATCAGATTTTTTTTTTTTTTTTCGTTAAAAAAATATCTATAACTTTGTTTTAAATTATCACCTATCTATGATTCAACCATTCGTTTTAAAAATGATGACGAGATGTTTTGAAAAATAACCATATTGAAAATTTATGCATCACGGAGGATGTTCTTCCCAGAGGGGAAGCGATGCTCCCATATGCACAAACTTTTTCTCTAGTTTACTACTCATATTATCAATAACTCCTATCAATTTTACAATCACACGTTAAAAAAAACTCATGCACATTTATGTAAAATTTTGTCCGACACTGTCATGTTAAAAATTTAGAAATAAATGTGATCGCAGCGTTACCTGTTGAGCGATTGATCCCCAAATCTATGCAGCACCAGTTTATGTCAGGGCCCAACTAAATACAACTTTGGTTAAATTTGGTTCGTTGGTTGGTGAGATGCAGCGTCCACAAATTTTGTGATACACACGCATACGCAGACAGACATTTTTTTAAAAAGTCAAACTGGGCTTGGGACATCCTAAAGAGTGAAAATCCATCGAAAACTGAAGTTCGAAAAATTAAAAAATGCATTGTTATCGTGTTTTGAACTATTCTAAAAGTTTCAAATGTCTAGCTAGTCGGGAAGTTATATAATCGATGAATCATATAAACTATACCGAAGGCAGCTGGGACTCAAAATATTGTGTTAAAAGTATTAAAAACATGCATTGTCATCCTGTTCGGAGCTATTCTAAAAGTTTCAAATGCCTAGCTAGTCGGGAAGTTATGTATTGTTGAATCATATAAACGCTACCGAAGGCAGCGGAGATCCGAAGTAATTGCCTAAAAGTATTAAAAATGCATTGTCATCATGTTCTGAGCTATTCTAAAAGTTTCAAATGTCTAGCTAGTCGAGAAGTTAGTTAAATAAAATTTCTATTGAATTATATAAACGCTACCGAAGGCATCAGGCATCCAAAACAATTCGATAAAAGTATTTTAAAAAATGCATTGCCATTGTGTTCTGAGTTATTCTAAAAGTTTCAAATGTCTAGCTAATCGGAAAGTTAGTAAAAAATATATTGCAAGATTTGTACTGAAGAAACAAACAAGATAGCGAGTCAATAAAAACATGATAAAAATATCAGCATAGTAACTGCATCCTCAGGGCTATATATTCCAGAATCGATTTGGCAAGAATTCATATCCTCAGGTCCTTATATGTATACCTTATAATATTTCCTGCAGTTCGGTAAAATGTGTCGCAAGATACAACTTTCAATATATTTTGCTAACGTACATATTTTCACACACAGAGAGAGACAACGCGTTCAGGACGTATCAAAACATGTAAATCAATCACAAACGGAAAGTCAAAAATTTTCACAAATCCAATACCTTTTCTCCCTGCATATAGAAATAAAAAAATACTATGCTGTGGCCATCACAAAACTATCTTCTATAACATTCTTACTGTATGTATACAATAGAAGATTAATAAAGTACAATATGAATAATATAGAAGTTGATAGATATAGCTTTCCCATAAATGAAAGAAATTTTAATATACCAGCAATCACCGTGAGTTGATATGCACCAAAATTTATTCAACGTACTTTTTATATCAACTAACTAATATATCAAGTTGAATGCATTTATACACTATTGAAGTTAAGGTATACTATTTTTGTAAGCGGAGAAAATATCAGCATAGCGTCGCCCTCTTTCATGCAATATGCGCTCAAACTGAATCAGTAAAAAGTTTCATGATATTCATCTTACATATCTAGTATGATGCTCTAATTTACTAAAGAAAGTGAGATTTTCATGCAAATTGTGGTTATCTCAGTATAGCAGCCAGCACCATCTACAGACGCTATATGTCACATATATAATCAGCACCGCCGCTTTACACCATGGTTCAACTAAATATATAAGGCTTTGTGGAATTAGGATTAAATCTTCATTTGGCGTGCATTTATTTGTAAAGTTAAATAAGTAGAACATTTTACAAACACATAAACCCTCTCACAAACAGATACACAGGCAGACAGACAACTTCTAATTATGGTCAAATAGTGCACAGGACATCTGAAAGCCTAAAAATTCATCAAAAAATGGAAGTCTTTTTTTTGTTTGTTTGTTTCCAAAACGGTACTTTTTAATAAGCTTTATGATTTTCTCCCCAAATTTCCCCGCAAATTTATTTCTTCCCCAAACATTTTCCCCATACTTTCATTCTCCCCAAAATTTCCCCACGAGCAAAAGTTTTCCCCAAAATCGCTATAAATTTCCCCAATCTGGCAACACTGAACTGAGATGGGATAAACAGTTACTTTTCAGTAACAGGTTACTTCGTTATATCACTGTAAAAAAATACTATTACCAGCTGCAAGAAACTCTCTGTGATTGGAGAAAATAATTATTTTCTACAATCACAGACAGTTTCTTGCAGCTGGTAATAGTTATTTTTTTACAGTGATTATATACCTTTGGTAACAGGTTCTTGTAACATATTATTTTTATAACCTATTACTCTTTAGTTTATGTATGGCTGTCTTTCTAATCCTTTCGGGCACGGATTAAGAGTTTAGGATGTATTACGAATGCTACGGAAATGTGGTAATTTTCACCTTACAGATAGAGGGCGAACAGATCTTGACAATCTACCAATCAGCGCGTTTCTTTACATTTGTAGTGGTCCATTGGTCATTCTTGGAAATCGTGTGATTCATTGTAATTGTACAGTCACAACCCCCCCCCCCCACATCCCACCTAATTTCGCCGTAAATTATCGTAGAAGCATGCGGCTGGTACCTATCGATTTGTAATAACGTCTAGTTTTTAATGGAGCAGTTAGATTTTGCTAAAGTGGTCATCTACATATTAAAACACGTGTAAACTTTATTTTTTTCAGTGCCGACCCCTATTTTTGACCTCATATTCAGATTTCTGAGATCAAGGCAGTTCGGAAAACTTATCTATTTATATACATTAAATCAATTCTAAACATAGTTACACGTGAAAATATGTTAGGGGTGCGTCTATACATTTAGAATAGGTAAATCATGATCTCCCCCTCAATATACATTATTTATTAAGTTTCACACCGGAAAAAAAATTCAGAAGTGTTAGTTATAAAATAAAAAACGATTCTATTTCGCAGAACTTTTTGTGTTAGCTTATGAATTAAAAGATTTTTATTGGTTTCAATTTAATAGACATTGAATAGTTAAATACATCACTTGATACGAAGAAAATTAAATACCTTGAATCATATGAAACCTTACAATGTTGAATTACAAAAATCTAGATACCAAGGTAAAAGAATAATAGTAATACTGGTAATAATATTAATAGCGGTAAAAAAAAAAAAAAAAAAAAAAAATGTTTAATATTTAAGAAAAAGAATTAACTCATTCTTTTGGGTATATTTTTATTTTATACAGTAAGCCCCGCATGAAAGTGTTACTATAAAATTTTACATTTAATTTTAGGCGTACAAACCAACAATAGATAATATACAAAAATATAGATAACAAGATTTAAACTAAAATCTGAGAAACGATATTTAACATTTTCGCGACCACTGACGTACTTTCACGTCATTTTGGAATCTGTAACTCCTTCAGTGGGCGTTTCTTTCACAATTTGTGTGTTACGATATTTCTTAAGAATATTCCTTATATTCATATTTATATAAACAAAATAGTATGAATACAAATACTTTTACTAGAAAGAGTATAATTATTATGTATATCCATATGAAAAGAAATATGGATACAGAAAAAACGGTTTCCTATTGCCTAGAACGAATATTCCCCGTTCTGCAGTCGTCTTCTGTACTTGAATTCTTAATTTAAAATATGTAAATTCTATATCTTTAAAAGCAATAAGACATATTACTTGGTTTTAAATTCTTTTTCCGTGATAAATGGGACGCCAGTTTTACGCCGTGATTAGAATAATAGAAAAAAAAATAATATTGCGCTTTGTTTCAATAATAGACTAAAACTTAAAAAAAAAAATTACCACTATATTATTCAGTATTAAAAAAACATTTAATTAAAATTTTATATTTTATTATGTTACGTCATGCGATAAAATTTAAATAGCATAAACGGAAGAGTAAGCGAATGCGAAAATGTCATAACAAGATTAAAACAGAAAATTTGTTTTAAAATATCTGATAAAAATTTTAAAAAGATCAATTATATTAATTTAAGAAAAAGAAAAACCAAAAGTATTGTTCACTGCGTATTGCTCTTTCAAATAATAGTCCTCGTCCTACGGCGTTTTTTAAATCATGATATTTAACTTGAGGTGCACGAATCCTAGAATATTCAATTTAAAAACAAAAGACAAAAGGGACAAAATAGAATTTTAGCAGTGAGAAACTAGGAAACGTTATGTAATATTTAAGAACAAAGACTTAACATTTCAGAATCGAGTATAAACCTCTTTGCAACGGAAGCCACGCCTTTACACAGTTTTTCTACAACTTTACATTATAAAACAAAATTATGTTACATACTTACAATTATATCATTTAAATTTTGTCTTCAGCATTCGATGTAGTAAATGCCATTTACATTTATGCATACCAGCGTCACATAGAAAGGCATATACGAATACGGAAACTAGTTTTTTAATATTGTTTCCGCAATGTAGAGGCGGGGCTTCATTTCTTTTGGAATTTTTTCACAATCTCTCGCTTGCATTGCGATAATTTTATAAAAAATAATTCAATTTGTATCATAAAAATCGAAATGTTGCTTAGAAAACAATTATAATAACCTTAAGGTAAATTTAAATGGTTTTTCGTCAAAATATATACTGATATTTACTCACAGAGGATACAAATTATGATAAGTGACGACCCCCTAACAACAGTAAAAAATGAAATATCACTGTAACTCAAAAAATAATGTTAAGAACGAGCTGTAAATTTGGAAACCCATGTTTTTGATGAAGCCCGTTCTATTTATGCAAAAATTAACATAGGTCATAATTCATAATTTTTTCAAATATGAAATTATTAATAATTTTCATATTTCAAAAAAAAAAAAAAAAAAAAAAAGAAAAGAAAATCAAAAATATGCATGGAATATGTTTGAGTCACTTCATTCTATCATATAAAAGAAACAGAATTTGAATATCATAATTATTTTGGAAGATATGATTTAATGTTTGTCACATTCATTTAACATTAGCACCCTCATATTTTAACAACTTATAACTCTATGAAAAATTGAGCAAAATATGTAAACTATACCATTTTCCGCTATGATTTTGTCCAAAGAATTCAAATAAGTTATAAAAAATGGGGGTTACCATTGAAAAAAATGAAGTTGATGCCAGTTTTTATATGTAGACGACCCCTTAAGCAAAATTTAACTATACCATTATAAACTACCCGTTATTACAAATCGATTGGTACCAACCACATGTCTCTACGGCAACTTATGGCAAAAATAGATGGGGGGGGGCGTTTTTTTTTTTTTTTGATGACTTTACAACTATGATGATGGCTAAAATTACGAATTGCTTCTTAAAATTTACGTATTTTGAATTATAATTAAGATAAGTAAGGATAAATTACTTTCGTCATTTTGAATAAACACTACATTTAGTAGCATTTAATCACGAATTTGATTAGCTAACAATGTGTGATTTCATTTGTGTGATTTTCTTTTCCATTACTCTACAAGGTATAATTAATCGATGTGTACAAATTTTAATATATTTACACATCACCCCATTTATCTGATTTATGAATGAGGTGTAAAACATCATTTTAACCGATTATAATTATTAATATGTATTTTTACTTTCTTCTATATGTAATATAGAGAAAGTATTGGATTCGCGAAAATTTTCGACCTCCGTTTTTTGACGGATCTACACGTTTTGGGGTGTCCTGAACACGAATTGATAGTTTTTAGAAAATGTCTGTCTGTGTGTCTGTCTGTGTGTCTGTCTGTCTGTCTGTCCGTGGTTTAGTGTTTTCACCGTATCTCACGAACCAATGAATGAAATTCAACCAAATTTGGTATATAGTTGGACCCTGGCGGGGCATTGTGCTGATTAGATTTTGGGATCAATAGCCCATCAGGTGGCGCTGTGATCGCATTTTATGTAAATTTTTAACATGGCAGTATAGGACAAATTTTCGTATTTTTCACCGTATCTCACGAACTAATGAATGAAATTCAACCAAACTTGGTATATAGTTGGAACCTGATGGGGCATGGTGCTGATTAGATTTGGGGATCAATCGTCCAGCAGGTGGCGCTGTGATCGCAAAATTTCGTATGTCACACCGTATCTCACGAACCGATGAATGAAATTGAACCAAACTTGGTGTATAGTTGGACCCTGACATGGAAAGGGTCTGATTAGATTTTGGGATCAATCGCCCGGCAGATGGCGCTGTGATCGCATTTTATGTAAACTTTTAACATGGCAGCATAGGACAAAATTTCGTATAAATGTACATAATGAGGGTTATTTTAAACTTGTGATTGTAAAATTAATATGAATTATTGATAATAGTAGTAGTTAACTACGAAAAAAATTTTGTGCATGTGGGGGCACCGGTTCCCCCCCTGGGGGGAAGTACCCCCCCCGGGGGGGGGTAAATTTTCAAGATGGGTATCTTTCGAAAGATCTCGTCAATACCTTTAAAACGAATGATTGAACTATAAATCTGTGACAATTTGAAACAAAGTTATCGATTTTTTTACTTTTAACAAAAAAAAAAAAAACAGAAAAAAAATCGTATATTTTTTTTTTTAACGAAACTTAACCAAACTTGGTATTTAGTTGGTCCCCGACATAAACTGGTCCTGATTACATTTAGGGATCAATAGCTCAACAGGTGACGCTGTGATCGCATTTTTTCTAAATTTTTAACATGGCAATATAGGACAAAATTCCGTATAAATGGGCATAATGAGAGTTATTTTAAACTTGTGATTGTAAAATTAATATGAATTATTGATAATAGTAATAGTTAACTAGGAAAAAAATTTTGTGCATGGGGGAGCATCGGTTCACCCCCCCCCCCCAGGGGTAAAGTAACCCCCCGGGGACGTAAGTTTTCAAGATGGGTATCTTTCGAAAGGTCTCGTTGATAATAGTAATAGTTAACAGGGAAAAAAAATTTGTGCATGTGGGGGCATCGGTCCCCCCCCAGCGGGAGGGAGGTACCCCCGGGGGGGGGCAAAGTTTCAAGATGGGTATCTTTCGAAAGGTCTCGTTAATACCTTTAAAACAAATGGTTGAACCATAAATCTGTGATAATTTAAAACAAAGTTATCGATTTTTTTTACTTTTAACGAAAAAAAACTTAGAAAAAAAATCGTTTTTTTTTTTTTTTTTTTTTTTTTTTTTAAACGAAATTTTACCAAACTTGGTATTTAGTTGGTCCCCGACATAAACTGGTGCTGATTATATTTGGAGATCAATAGCTCAACAGGTGGCGCTGTGATAGAATTTTATCCAAATTTTTAACATGGCAGTATAGGACAAAAATTCGCATAAATGTGCATAATAAGAGTTATTTTAAACTTGTAATTGTAAATTTAATATGAATTATTGATAATAGTAGTATGTAACTAGGAAAAAAAATTGTGCATGGGGGGCATCGCTTCCCCCCTTTAGGAGGGAAATACCCCCAGGGGGGGTAAATTTTCACAATGGGTACCTTTCGAAAGATCTCGTTGATAATAGTAGTAGTTAACTAGGAAAAATTTTTTGTGCATGTGGGGGCATCGGTCCCCCCCCCCCAGCGGGGGGGAGGTACCCCCCGGGGGGCAAAGTTTCAAGATGGGTATCTTTCGAAAGGTCTCGTCAATACCTTTAAAACGAATGGTTGAACCGTAAATCAATGATAATTTAAAACAAAGTTATCGATTTTTTTTACTTATAACGAAAAAAAACTTAGAAAAAAAATCTATATATATATATATATATTTTTTTAAACGAAATTTTAACAAACTTGGTATTTAGTTGGTCCCCGACATAAACTGGTGCTGATTATATTTGGGGATCAATAGCTCAACAGGTGGCGCTGTGATAGCATTTTATCTAAATTTTTAACATGGCAGTATAGGACAAAAATTCGTATGAATGTGCATAATAATAAGAGTTATTTTACACTTGTGATTGTAAAATTAATATGAATTATTGACAATGCTAGTACGTAACTAGGAAAAAAAATTTGTGCATGGGGGGCATCGCTTCCTCCCCTGGGGGGATGTACCCCCCGGGGGGGGGGGTAAATTTTGAAGATGGGTATCATTCGAAAGATCTCGTCAATAACTTTGAAACGAATGGTTGAACTATATATCTATGATAATTTAAAACAAAGTTATCGATTTTTTTTACTTTTAACAACAAAAAAAAAAAAAAAAAAAAAAAAATAGAAATAAATTCGTACTTTTTTTTTTTTAATATTGTTACTGATTGAATATGTATAGGAAAATATAGAAGAAAGTCTTGTGGTGGCCACAACATACTAGTTCATCTTGTTATTGTTAGTCTCATCCAGTCTTGCAATGATAAACTCGGCCTTTGCTATTCGGACCATCGGTGCCATTAGTGTGGAGGCTATTCGGACCGCTTTCTTGTTGCGCTGGTCATAATAATGATTTTGCTTATTTTATCTTGAATTTTCTCTGTAATATACTAATTATTTTGCTTGTTTCTACTGCAGATTCAAACTTTTAACATTTTGAAAAGTATAATGCGATTGATCTACAATCCATGTTTATTTCAACATTGCTGTTAGAAAACATTACAAAATAAGTACAGAAGTCATTTTCAGAAAAATCATACATGTATTTGTATAGGAAATTGGGTTTGGTTTGTATCGGATTATATTGGAACGGTTTAATTGTTAAAAAAAAAAAAAAAACAAGTAACATCTATGTAGTGGAATATGAAGATTTATTTATACATATTCATAAACAAACATATTGCGAAAATTTTTTCAAAGATTGAAAATACTCATTTACTAAGATCTGTTTTCTTGTCGCATTTTTAATTTTATTATTCAATTTTCGAAATTTTTATTTTTTTCATTTTTGCTTTATAAAAATTATTTTGAATTATTGCCCTTTATGAAGAATTTTAGCATCATTTAGAGTACAAAATTTCTGTGAAAATAGTTAATCTCTACCCCACACCCACACTCAAAAAAGAGTAAAAAAGATATTTTTTCATGCACGGGGACGAGACACATTATATTATTTCTAAATTTTACTCTTTTATCTGTGCTAGCTCATTTTCCTTGGAGAAGATGGTCCGAACAGCGTGTACACTAATCGCACCGACGGTCCGATAAACCACTTCGGATAAGTTTTTTTTCTTTTTCTTTTTTTTTTTTTTTTTTTAAGTAAATTGAAAGTTTACTTGATATAATCTTTATTCTAAGTATTTTATTTATTCTAAGCTTTTAGCTATTAGTAATTGAAGTACACGTTTCCATTTTAAATCTGTACCATGTATATGTATATATGGCGATGTTTTTATATGTGTCATTACCTGATTAACCTTTGAAGCTAAGGTAAGCTCAGTATCATTTCATGCCCCCTTTTATTCGATGAATGTTTTCTAATTTCTACACATACAGAAACAAATTTTCTCATACTAAAAATTTAGTTTCCATGCATTGGCATATAAAAATATTATAGACTGAAAATAACTGTCTGTGTTTACTATTATTAGCTGTTTTTCATTCATATGTCTAGGTGGTTCTACCCATAACAATAACATCAAGATTGTATATGATTAGTTAACAGTTTATTGATTCAATGTCTGTATTTCTGTGGTTAAGTTAAAGACCTTCTCTCAAATATTTTGTACTTTATCTTGCTTTAGGTGATCTTTCTCAGAAAAACACTTAAGCATCAGTTTGAAAACCTGAAACTAGAAATTCGGGACCATGTTTGCAATCATTTTGTGGTCGCTCTTAAATTTCAGGTTGAAGCTTCCGCTTCCTGAGCCTTTTCGGTAACCAGGCCCTGATAAGTGTACTGACAGTTTACTGAGTAATGGATTAACACTAAGTGCTGATTAATGAAGAGAAGATTTAATCCACTCTTTTCTCCTCGTAGTTAATTGATTTAATTAGTTACACGTCATGGCCATTTCTTATCAGTCATGTTTTTTTCTTAATATATCAAAAATGGATGAAAATTTGGAATTTGCCTAGAAGACAGGAATAATTTGTCGAATTCTTTTAAATGAAAGCCATTTTGTCTTATTAATATTAATTTTTTAAAAATATGTATACTGTATGTTGTCATCAATAGTCTGCTTGGAAAGATTTGCAGCTTTATTAACTTTTTTTTTTATGTGTATACTATATGTTGCTGCAGTAAAGTCTGCTTTGTGAAATTTGTGCCGGCAAAATGGAAAAGTACCAGAAATACATACCATGCTTGTTAAATGGTAAAAAATATTTTTTTCTGAAAAATAAATTTATATTTTTAAGAATTAGTGTTTTAAAATAATACATTACTCCATACTTATATAGTTCAATTTTGTTATCCAAAGTTCAAAAATATTTTTTTTAAAAATTGCAAATTTAATATTCCATATGTATTTGAATTTGATATTGAATATGGGGATTTCTATAAAATTTTTATGCTTTTGTCTTGTGTTATGCACTATTCATTGAAAGGCAACACAGCGAGTAGGTGAGCAGAGCACTGCTGAGATTAATAAGGGAGGCGGGGGAGAACACTTTCTTAGGGGATGATGAGCAGGGATCAGAGTCCCCTAGTAGATTTGCATTTTTTATGAATGTGTTATTATTTTCAATCAGGCACTTGAGAGAATAGCCAGTTTAAACAGAAATATCTGTCAAAACCATTTTTAAAACAATATTTAAATATTTTTAAAGCATGTTCATATACAGTAACTGTTATCTAACACTTTCATCTGCAATCTATTTTTATAGTAATACACACACAAGGTAATAAAGGCAATCTATTTTTATAGTAATACAAGCACAAGGTAATAAAGTTATGCAAATGCTACTCCATGTTATAAATCTTTTATTTATTTATTTAATTTAATTTGTGAATTGACTGAAAAAAAAAAAAAAAACTACAAATAGCAATTACGAGTTCACAGTAAAAAAATCTTTCATTTATGTTCGAAAAAAAAAAAAAAAAAAACATTTAGAAAAAATTTAAAAAATCAGTTTTTCAAAAATGAGTACTAGTTTAATGTTTTATGAATTTTCTGAATGTAGCGACGTAAGTTAAAAAGATACGTTAGGTAATGAGTAATTGCAAAAACAAATTTCCTACATAATAACATGGACTTTGGCTGTCTGCATGATTACGTATTGTACACTCTTAAATAATGCAGTTACAGGAGTGAGGGTCCATAAGAGGGGATTTTGGCCCTAAAAAGGAAGAATATATAAAGGTGTTTGGGCGTATGAAACTTTTTCTTTTAATTATATTATAACATCTGTATTTTAAATTTTCATCAATATTTTTTATACTACACTAGTACTTTGTGTGCTTCCCACGTGCCCAAAGATTCACAGTTTTGGGTTTTTGGCTAAAATTACCCCATTTTCTGGGCTTTGATCCACTTTTTTCATATGAGCGCAAGGGAGTAACACTTTATAATTGAAATATATTATGTAATATGTTATGACATAAATTATACATGTATATAAAGATAAAAGTGTTACTCCCTTACGCTCATAGTAAAAATGATTAAAAACGTATCTGTGAGTATGTGCATATGAAAAATTTTGTGAATGCTATATCTCACAAATCGATGAACGAAATTTGGTATTTAGTTGTAACTTGACCTAAGCTGGTGCTGATTACGTTTGGGGATCAATTACTCAACATGTGGCGCTTTCACCTAATATTCCATAATTTTTAATATAGAAGTATAAGAAAAGGTATTATAAGAAAACATTTCGTATAAATATACACAAATGAGAGTTATTTTTAATGAATATTTGTAAAATTAATATGAAGTATTGATAATAGTAGTAGTTTGCTAGGAAAGAAATTGCATGCATGTAGGGGCATCGCTTTTTCCCTGGGAGGAAAGTACCCTTCCAGGGGATGTAAATTTTTAATATGGGTCAATACCCACATTAAAAATTTACATCATAAAATTATTTTTTTACATAATAAAATTTACATATTAATATATTCATGGTCACTTTTTTAAATACCACTATTTTTATAAACAATATCAGTATTATTCAATTGGAGAAAACTGCTGCATGTCATAAAAATAATGGTATTAATAGTGGTAGCGACGACCCTAGTCTCGGAAAATACTAAACTTTTCGGATTAATTTGCATCATTTTTTTATTTACAGTAGTCTAACCATTCACATACTGAAATAGGAATTTGAAATTCCATGGAGCCAAAAAGCCCTCTTAGGACCCTCATCCTTTTTTATTTTAAGAGCAGGAATTTTGCAGAAACAGACTAGTGGTGTAATTAAAAACATAGATAAAACCTTAAACATTACTTAGTGTGTCGTTGTTTAAATTTTTCAGACGGGTACCCGTCCCTCTTCAGAACGACATCTTCTGTGGAAGACTTGAGCTTGACTGATGTTGATCATCTTTCACCACAAGGTGGCGTCATACACGGTGCCGCTGTCGTTGCATGCCTCACTATTAGTTGTAATTTCAATCGATACTTTAAACATCGCATAGTCATAATCATTGTAATTTGTAAATTACGATGATTATTACTACGCGATGTTTAGAGAATCGATTGAAATTACAACCAATAGTATGCAACGACAGCGGCGCAGTAACCCCAGAGCGTGTATGGCGCCACCTTATGGTGAAAGATGATCAACATCAATCAAACTGAAGTCTTCCACAGAAGATGTCGCTCTGAAGAGGGCCGGGTACCTGGCTGAAAAATTTAGAAAACGATGCACAAAGTAATGTTTAAGGTTTTATCTATGTTTTTAATTAAAGTTTATACTTTGTTTTTATCTATATATTTAAAGACAAGTGGTGTTTGCCACAGTCAGAATTGTTTGATTGAAACACAGCAAGGGTGAATGAAAGACAGCGAGGCTGTTTGAATAAAACACAGCAGATAATCCAGATGAGCATATTAATCATGACAACTCTGATATATCTGAAGTTGTGTGAGAAATGCAGAGGGGTAATCGGCCAGGATGTCTCAGTTGTAGAGCATCATCATGGTAAGCAGAGTGCCCACCTGCGATTTCTGCCTTTGGCATTTTTCACACAGTTGGTATAAAAAAAAAAAAAATCAGTTTTACGCACTCCAATATCTCAAATATTCATGGTTGATAAGCAACATTTCTAAGTAATTTACATGATTTATCGGAGTTGCCATGATTAATGTGCTTACCCGTTACATTGCAGACACTGTGGCCTTACTAACTGATATGTGAGAAATGCTGAGTTGATAATCAGTCAGGGTAACTCAGTGGTATAGCTTCCATATGGTAAGTGCAGGGTTTGATTACCGGCTCTAACATTTTTGGTAGAGTTGATATAATCAATATATATATATATATATATAAAGTAAACCTTACACACTCCAACATCTCTAATAAAAAAAAACATTTTAAAAGTTTAAATCCAATCAAGTTTTTCCTGGAATATGACTATGACGCCGAATTCAGTATTAAAAGGCAAACCAAGCAAGTTAATTCATCTCTGTTAGATTTGAGTGGAAGGCTGGTTTTTTGCACCAACTATGTGAAAAATACCAGAGCCCGGAATCGAACCCTGGGTCTTCAGCTTAACCTGCGGATGCTCTAACCACTGAGCTGCCTTGGCTGGTAACCAGTTCGGCATTTCTCACATAATATACATTGGCAAAGTCACGCGCAGCTATATCAAGTGACAAACGATCATGGCACAAATCCAATAGGCCACTAATTTAGAAATTTTATTCATGAACTTTGAAAATTCATTTCTGTTAGATTGGAGTGGAAGGCTGATTTTTTACACCAACTATGTGAAAAATACCAGATCCGGGAATCAAACCCCACGCCTTCCGCTTAACGTGCGGGTGCTCTAGAGTTAAAAATCAGCCTTCCACTCCAATCTAACAGAAGTAAGTTAAGCCATCAGTACATAATTTCTAATTTACAATTTTTAGACACCTTAATACTTATGTATTAGGCCATTGATCTTTTCTTCAAAATAATAAGTCTTTGTCAAGTACATGTAATAGACAGGCAATGATGAAGAAATGCTATCAAGCATACATAAGTGCATATACTGACGATTGCTGCAATACAAAATTTCATGTATTGTTTACTGATTTTTTTTTTTTTTTTTAGATATACCTGAAACTTACATACAACATATATTAGTAGTAAATGGTGCAATACAGAATTTCATGCAATTTTTAGTGACAGTGACATAGGTGTATTCAGTGATTTTTTTTTTTTTTTTTCATGTATGCAAAACATACATACGTGCACATTGATGATTGCTGCGATTGGGAATTTCATGAAATAAAACATAATGTGTATGTACATATATATATATACATTGTATGTGTATGTATATATATATAATATACATACCGTACAAACCGGTGTATGTGCCGCAGCCCTTACGAAAAAAAAAGCTTTTTTCTTGGCTGCAGCCCTTACAAGAAGTGCAGATAATACATATATTTTTTTCTTCCTTTATCACAATTTTCAAAAATTAACTTTTTTTTTCAGTGTTTACATGGGGAAGGGTAGATAAACGGTAAAAATTAAGAGAATAACAAAAACAATATAAATAACTGTCTACTATTCGGATAGTGTCTATCCCTGAGCTACGAGGATACGATGATGTGCACTGCAAAGCTGAATAAAAGCGTTTGTGTTAAAACAAAGGGGGCAGACAGAAAACTTCACTTAAAGTAATTTTTTTTTTTTTTTTTTGGTGAGCAGCTGGAATCGATTATGTAATATGATCATAATTAGTACAAGACATTGAATAAACACCATAAAATGCAAGAACTCTCAACAATTGTTTTGGGTCGAAAGAAACCACGACTCTTTATCAGGCGAACAAAGTACGCATGAGTGCTCCAATTAAAATGGCAACACATCTCACACAAATAAATTAAAAGAAAATTCAAAACCCAAAAGTGGGCCGAGTTAAAATAAAAAAAGGTGGGGTTAAACAATTAAAACACAATCAGTGAAAGAAAAATTTAACAAATAAATTCATGTATGCTTCAGAAAATAAAAGAAGAAAACAAAGAAATGTCTTTGCATAAAAGAAAATAAATCACTGGATGCAGCTAATTCATTGTGCATGAATCTGAAAATTTGTTCAGCAACAATTACTATTACTCACATGCGCATGCGTGTCGCATGCATTAAAAAAAAAAATAAATGTGCAGGAACTGAGAATACATGAAAATAAACATAGGCACAAAATCTTCTTATGTTTCTCTATCATTGGATAGGCTGTCTGTCGGGTATATGGCAACAATTTTTTAGTTTTCAGAAAAGGTCGATGGCTAATACATAAGTGTTTTTTTTTTCATAAATAGTGATGACTAGGGCTCATGCTAGTAATAAAAGCATTTTTGTGGTTGAAAAATATAAAATGATAGACAAATATATACAAATGTGTACTCTTAAAACATTTTTCTGCGTGCATCGTAGCATTGATGTAAAAACAATACACTTATATTTAAGCTATAAACAAGTTTTTTTTTTTTTTTTTTTTTTCTTGTGTGTGTGTGTGTATGTTTATTTAAATAACATAATTCACATAAATGGGGAAAAAAATTCTCTTCTAAAAATTAATTTCCACACAAAAATTGTACCAGATAGGTTTTTAACAACTTGCAATATAAAATGTTGGAAAAATTGGTGGTAAAATGTAGAATAGTTGTTTTTAATTGAAATAACTAAGATGACCTTTCATCAGGTCAAAAATGTCAAATTGCAGTGAGAAAGCAAAAGTGTAATATTGTAGACTTAAGTCAACACAGATTACATACCTGCAAAATGAAAATGTAATCAAAGTCACAAGGCATTCCTAATAAAAATAAAGGAATTTATTTGTTGATTTTTTTCATCTTAAACCATCTTATTCAGCAGAGATTGGGTTTTTGATGTCAAAAAGTGACATTTGAAATAACAAGAAATAACTATCTAAACCTTCCCAGTAGCAGAAATAGTGCAGCATGGCAGCGAGTGATGCAGATTTTTTCAAACTCTTTAGATTAATTTAACATCTCAAAAATAAGTGACAAGCAAAAGAAGTCCTTCCGACTCATTTGGAAGAGTAGGTTGATTTCTCTTTTTCTTATGAAGTAGCCATCATTTTGTTTCAAAATGGCAGCTACAAATTATTAATTGACTTGGTAGAAATATTGATGTGGGCTGTACATATGGAGTCTTAAGCAAATCGGTTCATAAATACCTTTTATGTGAAATTTTCAAGTAGCTTATTAGCACTTGGAAACAAGATGACGAGCATTAAAACTATGGATGAATTTCTGCCTATGACAGAATTTAATTTAGTACGACAGGACTGCTTATATTTGTATTTTAACACCCTGTGAAAAAAAAAAAAAAATCTGAAACTCTAGTTTAAATTATCTGGAAATATTCAGCCAAGACCTATTGGTTCTGTGGTCAGAATACACAACTACGAACCTGAAAGTTGTGAGTTCGATCCTCACCAATGGGGAAAGTTAAAGAAAAACGCTTTTACGGATTTCACAATTAAGATAGAGTAAGAAATTATATGGTAAAATTGGATATTGGCAAGCATTTTCAAAGTGGAACACTATAAATTGGTAACGACGCAAAATGCCAGATTGAAAAAAATAGTCCTATCATACTAAAAATAAAAAAAGATTGTTCTTTTAAAGGAATTAAAAAAATGAAAAATAAAAAGTTGTTATAGTTAGGGGGCGTCCATCAATTACGTGAGGCGGTTTTGACGATTTTTGACACCCCCTCCCCCTGGTGAGCTTGACTCCTTCCCCCCTCCACTAATCTCATGCAAGATTTTTCAAAATTCGTACTTTTACTATAAATGCGTTGGATTTATTTAAAAAAGCACAATTTACATTATTATTTTTATTGAAGACTAGTTTTTACGATTGCATAGATCGTAGTCTAGAATCATAGTACCGTAATTTTCTGTGTATAATCCGCAGATCAGGTAAGTAAATTCTGCACCAGAAATTTTAATTAGCAAACGAGGTTCTATTTATACGAGCTGTTTCTTCAAAATAATATAGATTTTTGTGTTAAACAAAATTTCTGGTGGAAGAATGACATATTTTATCTCCGGATTATACGCAGAAAATTACGGTAATAAAACTGAAGAATAAAATACTTAAATAGAAACTAATCTAAGTCGTTGTGATACATTCGGCTCGTACGCTGCAATGTTCGGCGAGTCACGCGTGTGGCTGGCCGATGGCGCCCTAAAACAATTGAAAGGCTACTGTGCTGCTTTGCGGCGTTCGGATAGCTACGATAAATATTATCGTATCAGATTTTTCCATAACTAAATCAAGAAACATGTTTTACTTGAATTTAAATAAATTTTCTCGCAATTTTACTATTTTTTGCAGGGGAAAAATTACGTGATATTTGCCGAGATCCCCCCTGACGTGAGATTAGGCTTGACTCCCCCCCCCCCCCCCCCTGAACACCTCACGTAATTAATGGATGACTCCTTATACTATAACAATTATATATAAACAGTTATAAAAACGTTTTTAAATTTAATATATTTATTTTTTTCTGCTGCACTATCATTTGATTTCAAAAAATTTAATAAATTAAAAAAAGGAAAAAATTTACTTTTAAACGAATGTATTAAATACAAAAATACATAGTGTATAACTGTTGCTAATATACGCAGATGATTACAATAAAAGAATAAATTTATGAAAAATGAAGCATAAAAGCCATTGTTTAAACTCGAAAAAAATTAATTAAAAAAATTCAAATTTGAAAAAATCCTGATGAGGTGCACACCTGCAGGATCTCAGGTTCCTATATGCCAAATTTGGAAGCTCTGCGATCAGTAGTGTGAGCACCAGAGTGCAGACAGACACACACACACACATGGATACTTTTTATTTATATAGATGGCAGATAAAGTTCATTAATAAACTTTAATGATACCCCTATACGGTCTAAATATGTACACCAGTTTTTTTTTTTTTTTTTGGGTGGGGGGGGGGGGGATACGATCACACCTCCTAATTTTGTATTTAAAGAAAAACCAGTCAGCAATTATACAGCAGTAAATAACTTCTAACTTACAATTTTTATCCACCGGGTACTTATATGGCCTGTTAACGTTCTCACGCATTTTTTAGATTTATAGAGTGAGATAAGGGTACCCAGTTTTTTTTATTTTTCTTTCATGTACACGGAGCATACATTCATGTGTATAAGTGTTCGCTGCAATATAGAATCGTTAATTTTTTTTTCTTGTACATGCGCAACAAAGTAGAGTTATCTTTTGATTTTTTTTATATTTTTTTGTTTTCATGCATATGAAGCGTGCATACATGGAAATTAGTGAATGATGAAATACAGAATTTCATGCATTTTTTTGATACAATTACAAGTTAGGCGTATCCATTGATGTTTTTGTACACAATTGGTTTTCATTTCATGCATGGGAGGGGTACATATAAGCACATTACGATCACTGGAATTGGGAATTTCATAGATTAAAACAAAACTTTAAAAAAATATTCCTAGATGCAAGGTTACAGTCGGCGGCAAAATTTATGAAGCACTAGCAATAATCCCTAATTAAAAGACATACATTTCTGTTTTGTTAAGTAAATATTTGTTGAGTCATGATCTTAGTCTTATGTTATTTATAAGAAAGTAAGGTGATAAAAATTAGTGAACAAATTAAAAAATATATATACGAAAAGTGTGAATGTGTGCATCAATAATTTTGCTACCAACTGTATTCATTGTGTATGCATCTAAAAATGTGATTATAGATATTTTATTAAAACATCTAAAAATGCATGAAAATCTGTACAGCAGCAATTACTATTGTGCATGCTTCACATTGCATACATTAAAAAAAGAAGAAAAAAATTGTACTTGAAAATAAACATTGGTAAAAATATGCTTTAGCGCACTGCTTGGTGACAATATAATTCAAGCAGGTTGTAAAAGACTTAATTTAAACATATAAATTAAGCCAGATAGGCTTTTAACAACTTGCAAAATAAAATGGTTGTGAAATGGTATACACTCATGTAATATTTATTATCTGACAGTGTAATAAGTTCAAGTATTTGTGTAAATTTATGCATGAGCACAGAAAAATGCTATAAATAATTGAAGCAAATAGTAGCAAGTTTCAGAATTCAGAGATAAAGAAGAAATAATCAAAAACACTCGTATGCATAAATTTATTAAATAGGCTTTGAATGTTTTTCTTTTAATCACGCAGTCTATGCAAATTAAAAGTTCCAAGTTTTCATGCAATTTTTTTTTTTTTTTTTCTCTGGTCATACAAATTCGAAATTTAATCATTTCATGCTAAGTACGTTAAATTAGAATTATTAATAATAATAATCTTATGATCTATGAAAGAGCACTACACTTCTAATAATATATTTCTTTAAAGATTTTTTTTTTCTTTTTTAAAGAAATATGTATAAGAAAGAAGTTAAAATACATTTAAAAAACAAAATACACATTTAAAATTTAGACGTTTCGAAAGCATATTCGTATTTGCAAGCATTACATGAATACGTATAAGTTTGTCTCGTAAATAAAATAGTTCTTGTTTTTAATATATATATCATTGAGACGGTTTGATGTTTGTGTACGTCAAAGAATAAAGAAGTGTTTATACATGCTACATTACTTTAATAAACAAAGCTTTGACCACAAATTTACTGTGATCAAAATAATTTCCAACACGATCCATCCGATAAAATGCGACGAGCACGAGAAACGAACTATTAACTTTAATTTTAGCAATATTTTGCTTCTAGTTTCAAAGATACTACACCAGGCGGCGATCGGATCGTTTTCATTTACTCGGCTGAATTAATGCGGAACAGAAAGCTTCAGATTTCGCGCTGGCTGCAAAGCAATAGCTTTGAGTTTGGAAATAACTTCTGAATTGGTTTTCTTTCTTTTAAGTCATTATCTGTAAGAAATACAGCAGGGTAACCCTTTCCATAAAATGCGTTAGGGCCGAGCATCAACTTCATTTGAAATAAAGCATTGTAAAACACATTTTCTTTTTCGGAATCTGTTATAATGACTCCCAATGGGAGACCTCCAGCTGATGTAGGAGTCACAAAAAAGTACACCCTGTGTCTCTGCATATCGACACCTCCAGAAGCATCAAGAAGCACTAATTCTCCTGATTGCTTTATTTCGTGTGCTCTGAGCATTATTGGTGTTAACAAGATAACAAAGTAATTATTACTGTCTTCACATTTAAAAAATTCTGCTTTTCCACCAGATGAAGAGAACTCCTTCAGAAGTTCTTTTAGACTTTCGAACATTTTAGGACCATCCATGCTTCCATATGTAGAATAGAACTCTTTTTGAAATAGGTTTGTAGTCACTGATATACTTGGAACATAAAAGCCATCTGCAGCTATTTTGAAATAGTCATCTCCGTATTTGAATAACAGATCTGTTTTTAAACAATGTAATGCAGAAGAAGGATTATGACACTTGCGGAAAAGAGAACACAACATTTCTTTAGATTCTTCGCCTAAATCCCTATGTTTAAGAGCTGCAGCACTTTCAATGGCATGGTTATGGTTAATATTAAAGGAGCATATAGCTGGCCAGTCTTTCACCAATAAGTCTACATTTTTGCTCTTTGAATATTTTATATATCTGAAAAAAAAGAAGCTTTATTAATTACACATTAATAGGTATTTTAAACATTAATGTCAAATTAGTACTATTAAATATACAGTATAACACCTTTAATTTGGACTTCTATAGCTCAAAAATTTAATAAATCGGATTTTGAAAACAAAATTCTCTTTTTATTGTTATTGTTTGTGATGAATGACCACAGATGGTGCTACTGAAAAGTGTAATTAAATTTTTATTTTTAACTAATCTGAATACTTCTTTCACTTACTCAATAACTAACAAAATAACCAGGTGCGTGACTGGATGATCAGAAAAAATATGTTAGTAGTATGTAAATAACAATTATTGACAATAGTTAATTTTAATATTATAATGGTTATTAACTAGGAATTTTGTTTTTGATTCCTGCATGTTTTCATTTTAAATTATTAGTGTCTTGTTAAATCATATTTGTGATTTATATACATGCATTTATAAATTCTAATTTTAACATTAAATCTTTTACACTGCCATTAATTTGTATTATAATTAAAAAAATAAATAGTTAAAAATAAAAATAGTTATGATTTTAAATTACATAATCTATTCATTAGAAAACCCAATTTCTGTTATATGTTACAACTGGCCAATAAAGGTTAAGTTGCGAATGTGAATTTTTCTGAAGATGAGGATAAGTCCAATCGTTTAAGCACCCCCAAAAGTACTTATTTCCAAACTTTCATCAAAATCCCTGAAACCATTTCTGAGTAAACCCAATTTCTGCCGTATGTTGCCATTGGCCAATAAAGGGTTAATAGCGAACGCAATTTTTTCTGAAGATGAGGGTTAATCCAAGCACCCCGAAAAACACTTAACTAAAAACTTTTTTGAAAATCGCTACATCTATTTCTGAATAAACCCAATTTCTGCTATATGATACAATGGGCCAATAAATGGTTAACAGCAAACACGAATTAAAGTCGCATGTTTATAGTTAATGATGTTCATCCCGGCATCAAAACTGATATTTAAGAGCTGTTCTTACATCTTTACGATAAAAATATTTCTTTACATGTACGTTTAAATGAAATTTTGCCCTATTACCCCATGTTAAGAAAATCATAAATTTCGAATAACTTCTGATGTTTTTTAATTAGAATGTTGCAAATAAATAGGGTTCTTGCTAGTGTCATAAATAACATTTTAAAACTGGTCTGAGCTCTCTGCGATCATTTGTTCGTGAGATATTGTGTAAACAGACTAACAAACACCCTACAGACGGACACCATACAAAAAATGCCATTTTCAGATTCCTCACACCTAAAAAGGTATAAAAAAAAGTCGAAATTTTTCACGATTATCTAAGTTCCCCATACCTATAATATGATGGGGAACTTAAAAAAAAAAAAAAAAAAAAAAAAAATCTATTTTGAATATTTTTTTAATATGAATTCAATAATTTTTTCTATATTCAATATAAGAAAATATTAGATTCATAAAAAATTTCAACTCTTGATTTTTGGTGAATTTACACATTTTGAATCCAGAATACAATATCATCACAAGAAAATGTCTGTGTTTGTGTGCAAGACAAAAATTTTGTAACGACTTCATCTAAATATCTAAGGCACAGAGTTGCATATACTAATTTTATATGTAGATGTACCTTGACCTAAATTAGTGCCTATCAACTTTTGGTGTCAATCGCTGAATAGGTGGTTCTGTTATGCAGCAATTTTCAAAATTTAAGAGAAGGCTATATCTCAATAACTATTGCACAACTAGTATATTGTAGCCACCACAAGACTTTCTCCTATATTTTCCTACACAATTTCACTTGGTTCCAATAATTTTTAAAAACTATTACTTTTTTAAATTATCTACCATGATGAATGCAGACGATTTTTATCTAAATGTCCGAAGAAAGACAGTTTAACCCTTTCCTTCCCCGTGATTCCAATTGGAATCATAACATTTCAGATTTTCTTTCTTACCATCTAACACTCCCGCTGATTCAAAATGAACAATATTAAAATCTATATACATTTTCCCACCGAAAAATACCTATTCTGGATGACTTCGCTATCTTTGTTGATAATTGAAAGTATATTTTACGCTGTTCTGATAATAATATCAGAATCAGTTTCCTGTTTTGGGCAATTTAAGTAAATTAACTGTTTGAAATATTGTTTTTTATTCTTTAATGTTTATAATATGTATTTTAATTAATTACAATATGTTATTCTCCAAAATTTTGATATTTTCATTTATTGAAAAGTTATGATTTTTAATGGCATCAGTGATTATATTAAACATAAATAAACATTTATCAGTTGCTTTCTTAGCTATATTAATTCGTACTCTGCTATAACTCCTATTTAAAAAAAAATATTTATATACATTACGTTTGAAATAAAGTTATGACTAAATATAAGATTTATTGTTTTATGGAGGGAATAAGTTGGGAATGAATGGGTTAACTAACATCTTAAAAAGAGCATTTTCATAATGATTATCTCATATATCAAGTTTCATACAGTTAAATGCCATAAAAGTTGAAATATAGCATTCCCGTTCTTGGGAAAAATTGTACAGTAGCAGCACAGCCTATTGGTAGTTATTCATCCAAATTAAATTGGCATAATGGCTTTCTCACATATCAAGTGTTGTTTGATTATACGCATTAGAACCTGATATAGTCTTTTCTTAAATTGAGAAATCTCTGTATATCAGTGTCACCTGATGAGAAATTATTACTAAAAGTTTATTCACACAAATGTATGTGAAGATGCATCCACATCTAATTTTTTATGCAATTCTGTGCAGTAGTGCCTGAGATATAGCCATTTCTTAAATAATAGAAATTGCTGTTTAGCAGAACCATCTGTTGAACAGTTGACAGCAAAAGTTGATAGGCAGTGGTTTATATCAAGTTGTATCTATACATCAATTTATATGCATTTTTATACTATAGTTCCTGAGATATAGCCTCTCCTTAAATTGCGGAGATTGCGGTATAGCAGCACCACCTGTTGAGCAGTTCACACCAAAAGTTCATAGGCACTAATTTAGGTCAAGGTGCAACTACATATAAAATTATATGCAATTCTGTGCAACAGTTTCTGAGATACAGACATCACAAAAATTTTGTCTCACACACACAGATATTTTCTAAAATTGATCAAATCATACTCTGGACCTCTCAAAATGTGTAAATCCACCAAAAACAGAAATTTTTACGAATTCAATATTTTCTACTATTGAATATATAAGAAAGTAAAAATGCCTATAAAGTCACATACAGATGCAACTTGATATAAATTAATGCCCATCAACTTTTGTTGTCAACCACTCAACAGGTGGTGCTGCTATGCAGCAATTTCCACAATTTAAGAAAAGGAAATCTCCGGAACCACTGCATAAAAATTTACATGCAGATGAACCTTGGCATAAGTTAGTGCCTATCAACTTTTGGTGCCAATTGCACAACAGGTGGTGCTGTTATACATTGATTTCCGCAATTTCAGGGAAGGCTATATCTCAGTAACTACAGCACAGAATTGCATAAAAAACTCCATGTAGATGCACCTTAACATAAATTAGTTTATGTTAACTTTTGGTTATGTTAACTTTTTGTTAAATTTCAATTTTTTAATGCCTAGTTTCCTATTTGTAACTATACCATCACTAAAAATCTGAATTTAGTGAGAATATATATAGTATATTTTCATATATAAAAATTTTCAAATAATAAATAAATAAAAAAGCCTTGCATTTACTTAAGAAATCAAATTCACATAATACATATTTCTGTAATCCTTATTTTATATACAAACGTATGTTTATTAGGGATGTATCGACTTTTTGGCCATACTCCTAAATTTTCAGTTTGGCTGAATATCAAATTATTTGGCTACTATTCGGCTAGCTGAATCTATAAAAATTCAACTTCAAAAATCTTAAATCAGTTGAAAAAATTCTTACATAACTGCTATTTTTAATTATTGTTAAATAACAATCATTCAGAATAATTAAGAAATAACTTATATTTAAATAAAAATTTTTTTTTTTAAATATAGTTTCAAAAGTAATATTAAGGAAAATTAATTAATTGCATTAATCCTAACAATTAATAATATCTAGCAAAAATCGTCTTTCGTAGTAACAGAAAAATGACAGTATGTCTTTAAAGTTGAATTAACGAGGAGCGTGCACGATGTTGCCATCTAAGAAATTTCAACAGATCAAAGATCATATTACATCCTGGCAAGATAAAAATGACACAAGTCATAAAAGAGCAATTTTGAGTTTGTCATTGAAAAATGTGTATGAAGTACCCCAACATGCACAAAAAAGGTCACATCTATATCTCACATTTATCCACATGAGTGGCATTTGTGTCAGTTCAAATGTAAGTTAGCCAATGCTTTAAAAAGTAAATGCACCAAAACCTGACACATTCAGAAATAATTTTCAATTTTTTCTTTTTTCTTTTTCAAACCTAAAAGATATGTGCACAACTATACTTATTGTTATTTTTAAGTTGATTTTTCTCAAAAGCTTCATTTTTTAATTGTGCATCATTTACATACATACATATGTATATATACATACACACATAGTTGCCAAATTTTTAATTCGTTACGGAGTATTTTTAGCCTTGTCTCTATTTCGCACCACTTTACTTTTAGAGTATTTTTTTTGCAATGTATAACTACGATATAATAAGAAAAATTTACTCTTTAAAAAAAAAATTGGTATGGAATAAAGGCAGGGTTCAAAATGCTATGGAATAAATTAAACTGTTGACAACTCTGTATATATATATATATATGAATATGTGTGACAATATATTGTGTTATTTAAGAAATTCTATGTGTTCATGTTCAAGTAATATTTTCTATCATTTTTCTACATTTAAATAAACCACTATTTCTGAAATTTTTTAAAAATAATTTTTTATAGTTAAAAATTAAAGTATTGTTAAATGTAAGTGGTACAACTGGTAAAGTTAAAAAAAAAAAAAGTGTGATTGACACTTGAATGAAATATAATCAGCTAATTTTTATTAAAATCACACAATTAACTGTGGAAGAAAATCATATTTATTGAAATTTTAATTTTCCGACTGAGTGAAAATAATGCTGGACCGGGAATCGAACCCCGGATCTTTGACTTACAAGGTCAATGCTCTACCACTGAGCTATCCCGGTCCGCATTACTCACTCAGACAACCTTTTAGGCAGAAACATCTCTGGTCTATCATTTAGATAGCTCAACAGAAAATAAGCCGCAGGAATAAAATTTCAATAAATATAATCAGCTAGTCAAATATTTAGTATTCAGATGACCAAATATTCGGTATTCGATCAAAACAGCTATTCAGTGCATCCCTAATGTTTATTATTTATTATATTTAAAATTTTAAATTAATCAATAATTTGATGGTGTGTGCATGAAAATTAATTTGTTAAAAAAAAAAAAAAAAAAAAAAAAAAATCCTCTGAATCAAAAGTTTTTATTTTAAAAATAAAATGTAAAATTACACCAGAAAATTAGCATATATTTAAATTGTATAATTTAGCAATTTATAATAAATATGTTAAATTTAATTTAAAAACCAAAATAACAAATAGCTTAAAAATGAAATGTAATTTAATTTTGTGATTGGTTACTCATTACATAAAATTTAGAATCAAAGTGAACAGTCAGTCTCATTTTCTGATGAAGGATCAATTAAGCTAGCTTCAATGATAGACAATTTATATAATTCTTCATCATCAATATTACCTACTTACTTTGTATAAACTCAACTGTTTTTGTTTTTTTATTTGACTTTTAATTTAATATTACATTGATTTGCCACTTTTTTTTTTTACCAACACACTGTTTCTTTTTCATTTGTAAACAGTGTCCTATGTTTATTCTTTAAATAGTTGTCGAATAAATTCATTTTTATAACATACGGATAAGTATAAAACATTTTAAAGCAAAAGTATAAAATAAAAAATATATTTCTTAATTATTTAATGTCACCTTTTAAAAATAATTATCTTTAATGAAATAAAAAAAGAAAAAAAAATCATTTAATGCTTTTTTGCTTAACTACTTGGATTATCACTAGATTTCATGTTCAATAATTTAAAAGATTTTATCTTTTAGCCCAGAAAAATTGATTTTATTTTAATACCTAGAACTAAATAAATTTAATTATTTCTTTAATCAATCTGATCATTTTATTAAAAGCAAAATTTCAAAAAAATTCCAAATTTGCACATAAATGAATACTTATACAGAGCACATATTTCGAAACTGTCTGTTATTATGGCTTCTATAAGAATATTCTCCATTATTCTCAAGAATTTCACAACTCTACTCATGCTCAAGGTTAAAATTTGCTCATGTTTTGTACATTTTGTATCTCTATAGCAATTTGTCTCTTATTTATAGCATATGACTTTTTTTTTTTTCTGTTTGTACAGCTTTTGTTCTGTTTCGTACATATCAGTTAAGCATATTGCTTACTTTTCTTATACAGTGTCCCACAATAATTTATCTTTAAGCAGAAAATTATACAATTCCAAAACTTTTTGTCAACATTACTTCATACATAGTATCCCACAAAATGATACATATATATTTACTTTATTATATACATTTAAAGAGTATTTTATTGTACACATTTTTAAAATATTTTCTTTTTTCAAATTCAAATACCTAGAATTATAATAATGAATATACAACTATATATTTAATTATTTCTACACACTAAAGTACAACTGTACATTTAAAACAAATCTACATTAACTATAAAATCAAAATGACTTCATATTTTAATTAAAAGTATAATTATAAAAAAAAAAAAAAAAACCTTTAACAACAATTCTAAGGCTTGCTGGGCAATCTGTATTCTTCGATGGTCTAAGTCCTCTTGCCCTTTTATCTGTTGAGTGCTGACATCGCAAATCTACTTTATAGATATTGCATTTTCCTGACCGAGGAAAAGTTCTTGCGATTCTACAAGTTGTTTTGGTACACTTACTAAATTCTGCAATCCACCTCTGCAGAAATACGAACATTTTATTAGATATCATATCATGTTAGGTTCATTAATAAACATTAAACAAAACTTAACATACATTAAAACTTTTAAAAATATCAATTTTAGGTTTCTAAACAGTACTTTCAGCTGCCAGTTCAAGCCAAAAATACTCAAAAATAAATAAACAAATAAAATAGGCATTCTTAATATTTTAAATGATAGATTTAAAAAAAGTGCGTAGAAATAAAATAATGGATAGGCAAAAGAGGTTTAAAACTAAGTAAATATATGTAAATAAATAAAGTGCGAATTTGTTTTCTTTTGATTAAGAAAAATAAGAGAGATTTAGACTGAACTTACTTATGCTGGAATAGGCTTCGTGATTTTTTTTTTGTTCAGAAAAGGGGGGGGGGGATCACTTTCACACTAGTTTAATAAGAGTTTATTTAATATTTATTTTAGGAAGGGATTGTCCTAATTGATATTTACAATATCATAATTAAACATTTAATTATAATTAGTTAATCTGAAGCGTTTTGTTTACCAATTAATTAATTATTTACATTTTTTTCACTTAAATATTGACAGTAAAATTTTTATTTTTCTGAAAATTTACCCTATTTCCCGTTCTTGTATATATGTATTTTATAACAAATAGGAAATTACACATGTGCACAGAAAAAAAAAGATTTCTATCTTACCTTAGCAGAAGTTTCTTCAGTAATTTCTTTTACCCTAAATGTTATAAGGTTTTCGTCTTTGCATTGAAGCAAATATGTATAATCTGCAGGAAATTTTAATTTCTCAAAAAGATTTTCTTCTGCAATCGACATATTCGCCATCGCTAAGTCAAGTCACTGAAGGAAAAGGAAGAAATTTGTTGTTGCCGGCATAACCAGCAAACACTCATTAAACGAACAAAGGATTCAGCCAATCAGGAGGCATCTATTTCTGAAAAGAGTGGGATTGGGAAAAATGCTATCTCGAATTTCGTCCTATAGTCTTAATCCGTGGCGTGTCCTCATAAGAGGAAGAAGCCAGCCAATGGGAGACGCAGAGCGAGCTATGTTGTGATTGCGCGCGCATCCAGTTACTATTCGACTTAAGAGGCTACTTCAGTCACTCTCGCCGGAAAGCAAAGCCAACGTAATCCTATAGAAAAATTTGCCCCCTTATAACTCATTAACAAACGCATATTTTTAAATTCCGTTTTCACATTCAGAAAATTCACAACTGTTACATGAGAAATCTGTTTTTAAAAAATTATTATTTTTATTTTTAATATTTTATTTTTAACCTGAAATATGCGAAATTTCCCTTGATTTTGTTCATTGGTCTTGAGAAATTAATAAATTACTGTATCGAATAGCTTAAAATCGGTAGCTCTTTCTAAATGATCAAGCTTATTATTAATTTTTAAGAAGAAAAAAAAAAAAAAAAAAAAAAAAAAAAACGTTTAAATGCGCATTAACAAAGCAGTTCCGAAGTATGAAAATTTGCTAAAAATTTTGCGTTTTTATTTAAATCTACGCCTCCCACCCGGAAAAACTCGAAGCGAGTAATTAAGAGTGATTAATGATCTTCGATGGGGTGGGAATTCTTTCAGGGCCGTTCAGAGTGAATCTTCAGGGGAACTAGTTTTGTATGGAGTTCCCCTCCCCCTCCACACACACACCTCAACCTTATCTATAAATTGTTTCATGTTTCTTTCAAAAAGACTTTTTTTGACTCCCAAAACATATATTGTGTAATGTAAATATTACAACATTGTAGACCAACTTTTTAGATTTTTGTATAATGACATAATTTAAATTATTTACAATTCATATATATATAAATATTTATATATATATATATATTCTTTTTTTCCGTGATATACGTAAGTTTATTTTATTGTGTACGAATATGTATGCAAATGAAACAGGAATTTCTATTATAGTATTACATCGGGTCGTGTAATCCGATCTGGTACGGCTCGAATTTGCATTAATTTTTTCACACGCAATATATATGCTTATATATTTTTTATTTTCAGAAGAATTTCTAATGCTTTTTCTTTTTTATGATGAATATATCAAATTTTTGAATGCAGAAATTGGATGTCACTTTTAAGAAACATGACTCATAACATGCATTTAATTGCAATTGCGTAATTATTAATACTTAATACATTGAATTTTCTATGAGACAAACTTTCTAGCCTCCGAATGTATATTTGCATCATTATTTTATTATTCGTATATATTGTCAAAATATTTCGAACAGTGAATTTTTAAGTTTTAATATATAAGAAACTAGCAGGCAACGCCCGCTTCGCTGGTCCCTATTTTTAAATGAATCACTATAATGAATTCTCAAAATTGCATTAATTTTTATCACGCGAAAAAAGAGAGAAACAAAATCTGAGTAGGAAAAATGTCGCACCGGGTTCTCACTGCCTTCGGAAAAAATTCCCAAAATGCTCTAACCCTTATTTCTGTTATTTTCCCACTTCGCCCCCCCCCACCTGTCTATCCTAATAATTTTACAAATTTGAAAATATCCGCAATCGGTTTGTAAGTATCAAAAACCTCTATGCACCAGTTTTGAACGATATATCTCTATTTTTATTCTTTTGCCGCTCTACTCCCCCCCCCTTCCCGCCCTCCCAATAATTTTAAAAATTCGAAAATATCCGCAATGGATTTGTAAGTATTGGAAACCTCTATGTACCAATTTTGAATGATCTAACACTATTTTCTTTTTTTCCCCTCTGCCCCCCCTTCCCGGCCCTCCTAATAACTTTACACTTTCGAAAATATCCCCATTCAACTTGCAGGCTTCTAAAACCTATCTGTATTTTTTTGCCGCTCTACTCCCCCCCCCTTCCCGCCCTCCCAATAATTTTAAAAATTCGAAAATATCCGCAATGGATTTGTAGGTATTGGAAACCTCCATGTACCAATTTTGAATGATCTAACACTATTTTCTTTTTTTTTCCCTCTGCCCCCCCTTCCCGGCCCTCCTAATAACTTTACACTTTCGAAAATATCCCCATTCAACTTGCAGGCTTCAAAAACCTATCTGTATCAATTTTGAACGCCCTAACTGTATTTCTATTTGTTTTTGACCATAGCCCCCCCTTACCGCCCCACCTAATAATTTTAAAAATTCGAAAATATCCGCAATCGATTTGTAAGTATCGAAAACATCTATATACCAATTTTGAACGATCTAACTCTATTTTTATTTTTTGCCCCCCCCTCTCCCCTCCCCCTTTCCCGGCCCTCCTAATAACTTTACACTTTTGAAAATATCCCCATTCGACTTGCAGGCTTCTAAAACCTATCTGTACCAATTTTGAACGGCCTAACTGTATTTCTATTTGTTTTTGACAATAGCCCCCCCTTACAGCCCACCCCCCTTCCCGCCCCACCTAATAATTTAAAAAATTCGAAAATATCCGCAATCGATTTGTAAGTATCGGAAACATCTATATACCAATTTTGAACGATCTAACTCTATTTTTATTTTTTTGCCCCCCTCACCCCTCCCCCTTTCCCGGCCCTCCTAATAACTTTACACTTTCGAAAATAACCCCATTCGACTTGCAGGCATCTCAAACCTATCTGTACCAATTTTGAACGGCCTAACTGTATTTCTATTTGTTTTTGCCCCATAGCCCCCTCTTGCCGACCCACCCCCCCCTTCCCGCCCCTCCTAATAATTTTACAAATTCGAAAATATCCGAAATCGATTTGTAGGTATCGAAAACCTCTATATACCAATTTTGAACGATTTAACTCTATTTTTATTTTTTGCCCCCCCTCTCCCCTCCCCCCTTCCTGAACCTCCTAATAACTTTACACAATCGAAAATATCCTCATTCGACTTGCAGGCCTCTAAAACCTATCTGTATCAATTTTGAACGCCCTAACTGTATTTCTATTTCTTTTTGCCCCTTAGCCCCTCCCCCCCCCCTGCTGCCCCACCTGGGGGCTGAATTTCTAAAATTCCAGAAATTGGTTTTTAGATATTTGCATTAGCTATATTTTAGGGCAAAAATTTCACGTATATAAATTTTTTTGTTTGAGATATATAGGATTATGCAAAATCACGTTTTATGCATGTGGAATCACGATTTGCCCCCCCCTCCGCCCCCCTTGGGGACCGAATTTCTAAAATTCCAGAAATTGCTTTTTAGATATTTGCATTAGCTATATTTTAGAGCAAAAATTTCACGTATATCTATTTTTTTGTTTGAGATATATAGGATTATGCGAAATCACGTTTTACACATGTGAAATCCCGTTTTGCCCCCCTCCCCCCTTGGGGACCGAATTTCTAAAATTCCTTTTTAGATATTTTTATTAGCTATATTTTAGAGCAAAAATTTCACGTATATCTATTTTTTTGTTTGAGATATATAGGATTATGCGAAATCACGTTTAACGCATGTGAAATCACGTTTTGCCCCCCGCCCCCCTTAGGGACCGAATTTCTAAAATTCCAGAAATTGGTTTTTAGATATTTGCATTAGCTATATTTTAGAGCAAAAATTTCACGCATATCTATTTTTTTGTTTGAGATATATAGGATTATGCGAAATCACGTTTTACGCATGTGAAATCACGTTTTGCCCCCCCCCCCGCCCCCCTTGGGGACCGAATTTTGAAAATTCCAGAAATTGGTTTTTAGACATTTGTCTTAGCTATATTTTACAGCAAAAATTTTACGGATATCTGTTTTTTTTTTTGTTTGAGATATGAAGGATTTTGTGAAATCACGTTTTGCCCCCCCACCCCCCCCCCTTGGGGGGCGAATTTTGTAAAATCGCTTCTTAGTGGATGCCTACGTCCTAGAACGAACATTGTCACGAAATTTCATGCTTGTAGGTCCAGGGGTTTGGTCTGGGCGTTGAAAGATCTCCCCCTCACTCACTCACTCACTCACTCACTCAGGAAGTGTTCTTTTATATATATAGATTTTGCAATATGATACACTGAAATTTAAAGCTACATTAGTAATTATATATATAGTTATAATGTTATATTTGTATTAAAAAAATTATAATAAACAAAACTTCATTATGTTAAATTAGTAATATTTTATCCCTTAAAGATTTGCTCAATAATGAACTGTATTTTATGTACTAAAAATTTTATTTTGTTTCTTATATAACATAAATTTAACTATACATTATTGCGGGTCGGGTTGTGGGTCTGAAGCTGCAGGTTCGTGTCGGGTTTTTGGGTAGAGTTATTTTGCGGGAAAAGTTTACCCAACTCTCGCATATTCTAATTCATATAGCTGATTCAGTTTTTTGAAGGGAACCTTCAGCGAATGACGTTTTTTTTTTTTTTTTTTTTTTTTTTTCTTGAATAGATATAACGCAAAAATAACAAAAGATTATTATTATTATTATTATTATTATTTTCACTCGACCTGGATCTGATACCGGTAAAAGAAAAGTACATGTGTAATTTTTTCTGTTTGGATTTATTATCATTTATACTATTTTTATTATTATTAAATTTTTTTGTTAAATTTTTTAAGCGTTTTAACTATTTTGTTGCGTTTTTCTCTAAAACAGCCAAATGCTTTCCCCATATTTATTTTTTATATTTCGCATATTTTTTTGCACGCTTTATACATTACGTTGAAATTCATTCTTCATATAAGCACAAAATTTGAAAATAATAAATAATAATAATTTTAGGAAAAAAAACTGTCTTAATACTTTTTATATTTCTGCAAATACTGTAAATAGTAAACAAAATTATCTGAAAAAGTTACAAGTCGTCCGAATCCCCCCTCCCCCAATGATATATACTCGCTGTAATTCTCATAGTTATAGAAAGTTTTATTAAGAACGGTAACCTGGTGATGAAAAAAATCAGTTTACTTCCCTCTGGTAATCCTAGCCCTCCTAATGTTTGCGCAACACTCACTGTAATATTTCATAAACATTCATTCTTTATATAAGCACAAAATTTGAAAATAATAATAATAATAATTTTAGAAAAAAAAATCAAAATAAATAAAAAATAAAAAACTCTCTTAATACTTTTTATATTTCTACAAATACTGTACATAGTAAACAAAATTATCTGAAAAAGTTACAAATCGTCCGAATCCCCCCCCCCTCCCCCCATGATATATCTAATACTCGCTGTAATTCTCATAGTTACAGAAATTTTTATTAAAAACGGTAACCTGGTGATGAAAAAAAATCAGTTTACTTCCTTCTGGTAATCCTAGCCCCCTAAGGTTTGCGCAACACTCATTGTAATTTTTCATAAACACTAAGTGATAAGTATTCAAATTTTCACTGAAATTGCTAACAAGGAGACGTAGAAACAATTATTTTCTTTCCCTGTCATCCCCCCCCCCCCACACACACACATATAGGATATATAATTCTATTGCTTATTTTTCCAATACTAAGTGAATGTTGAACCAATCTGATTGAAACGTCGCACTACTGTTGCAGTATGGGCAGATGGCGACAATCTGGGACTCACCCCAAGGATAAGGTGACTAGATGTCCTCATTTTTGGAGGATAGTCCCAAATGTGAAGAAAAAAGTCTGAATTTTGAAAAATTGTACTAAGAAAGATATGTATTTATCATAAATATTATCCTTCTGGTACCATTTATTTACAGTAATATATATATATATATATATATATATATATATATATAATAGGTAACGTAATAAAATTTAATCTTAAAATTTAGCATTTAATAGAACTAAAACAATAACAGCACACAATAATATAGAACTGAATTTAACATAGAGGAAAGACTGACACAAAAAGTTACGATATGGATTAAGAACCAATGAGTTACAATAAAATCTTAGAATACTAACGCCGACCAGAATGTTATTAAAAATGGACCATTATACTTATGAAAGAGAAAGCAAATAATTAACCACAGAATTAATTGGATATAAATGCTTAAAATTAGAAGCATACATTTCAAGGGGCGAGTGCTTCATAAAGCAGAGAAAGCTGCAACGATTTCGTAAAACGATATTGCTATTCATAGCAATTTATATCATTTCACGCCCCGATCGAAGCAGCAGAGCCATAAAAATTGAAAAATAAGTGAAATATTAAATTAAAACGATGATTAAATAAAATCAGCATGGAAACCAAAGTAATAACATGAAAGAAGCATAGTAACCACATGTGTAACAGTGAACACAAACTGGAGAAAAGAAGGATGCCAAAACGAAAATTGAAATTAAAATACAAGCTCTACAGAAATCGATTAATTGAATAACTTCAGAGCATTTTATTAAAGATAAAATACACAGAGTAATTATTAAATGATAATGTTAAAATATACTTTAAAGTTAATTAAATTTTTAACTAGTAGAGTTAAATTAAAACGTACCTAAAACATTAATAATTAAATCGTTTAAGTAATGGACGAAAGTATGAAGGCATAAGACATCAGAGAGCAAGCGCCATCTATCGGATAGTTATAAAAACATCAAGTCAGTTAAATTATTTAGTTAAATTATTTAAGGAGAAAAACCTATGCAATAAGGAGTGTAATTAAGAAGTATTGACTGCAAGATTAAGATAATTTTTAGCACCGATCAAGTAATAAGAATTATGAATATTGGAACATGTTAAGTTTAGAATATTGGAACATGTTAACTTTAATCCAAAATAATTAAGCAAAGAATTGAACTTATTATTAACCCAAAATTAAGTAAACTTGAAGTCAAAGTATTAAGAAGTAGTGAATGTTAAGTTGTAAGAAGAATCAATTTACAAGCAATAATGCCAAAGAGCACACATATAAGGATAAGCATTATAAGGCAGTCATCAATAATTAAAATGACAATTTAAAAGATATTTATATATATATATATATATATATATACATACTATAATATCTTAATTTTGTTATGCAAATGGATTGATTGTTCAAACTTAACAAGGGAAGCCTCTAGAAGCCAGATGCACATAATTAAATTTAATGATAAAAGAGTTCCAAATTCATAGTATCAACCAGAAAAAATAAGAATGTAACTTGCAGTAATCCCCCCACATTTTTTTTTTTAATAATTTTGTTCAACATGAAACCCTCCCAACCAACCAGCCAAACACACCACCCATCCTCCTTAATCAAACATCTGCCCACCCATCCACCATTTTTTTTTTTTTTTTAACCTTAGTAGTTTTTTTTTTTTTTGTGTGTGTTAGACAGAGACCCTTAATGATAAACAATTGAATAAATAATTTTTTTAGGATAACCCATTTTTGTAGCAACATTAATTATGTGAGAGATATTTTTGTTTTTATACCTATAAGAACAAAGATTATGTATACGAAAGAGGTGATTGAGAATGATATTTCTGTAAACCGAGGTAGAAGTAAGAAGTAAAATGTGTAAATAAATTTACTTTGAAACTAAAATCTTGTCTTTTGTCATACAGATCAGTATAAATTTTACTACCATCAAGTTTAAGTTTTAAATCTAAGAAACTAATACAGTTATTGTTGAGAAGATTATGAGTTAAGGTAAGGTGAGCAGGATATTCAAATTTAAATAAATTAGGGGGAAAATTATTGATATAAAAAATTATAATGTCATCAATGTATCGGTAAAAATAGACATTTTCAATACATAATCCCTGTTCATAATGGTAAAGGTATAAATCAGCTAACCTACTCGAGCTACATCCTTCAAAATTTCGAAAATTCATCTGTACACCAGACCTGTCTCATCTCTGAAGTTTTGTAGTTCAACCTTTATTAGTTTCGGAGGTATGATAGCAGATTTCCCACATACACGCATACATACATAAATACATACATACATACATACACACACACAGGCCGATTGCCAGAAAACCCTTTTAAGGACTCTGAGGATCTTAAAACATGAAAATAAGGTGAAATCTCGATATTGAATTTTTGAACCGAATACAATACTTCCATTACCTACTCTACGGTAGTAGGGTAATGGAAGTAAAAAAGAATCGTTAGAGACGTTTTTGAGATACGGACTTGCCGTTTATGAGATACATCTTTCCATTGTTGACTAAAAGTTAAAAGAAAAATCATCTGCTTACCAGAACTAACCCAATTTTGAAGTTCTGACGATCTAACTTATTAGTTTTGAAGATACAATAGTCGGAAAATCCTCCACACACACAATTACTGACCATTTTGACAAAAAAAAATCACTTTTTTGGACTTAGGAGACCTCAAAATGTGTAAATTAGTTGAAAAATCGATATCCAATTTTTGGACCGAATACAATAATGGAAGTAAAAAGAGGAAAGAAATCGATTGCAATGAGCATAAATTGAGGTCATTTTTGGGATGCAGCATCCTCGAAAACATATTAAAAAAAAAAAAAAAAAAAAATCATGGAAAAGGAATTATAAGAAAAAACGTTAGAATTTAAAGCCTTCATTTACGTGCTAAACTTTAGAATTTAAAATTATCAAACCTGCAAGTGATTTATATATATATATATAAACAACTAGCAAACCCGTACGAAATTATCGCATTTTTATTTCTTTTCTTATTTATCTTTAAAATTTGAAACACATAAATATTATACCAATTTCACCACTTAATTAAAATTTTAATTTACCAGAAGCCAAATTATTATTATAACCAAATAAATATTGTACAACATTGAAACCAGAATCATTCAAAGAAAAGTTTCAGAATACAGTTCATATTTGAAAACCCAGTTTTCATACTTCCGCAGGCAGTACAGTTTTAGTAAAGAACCCTGATGGCGCCTTTTAAATTTTTATCACCAAGAGTGCGATGGCATTTTATTTATTTTGGCATAATTTTTAGTTAAAAAAAAAAAAATCCTATTTTGCTTATACTTTTTATGATTGCGTTTTTTAGTCAATTTATGATAATAATTCCTATTCTATATATATCTTTAAAACAGTGCTTGGTTTAAAATGACGCTTGCAAAGATTCTAAAGAAGCAACTTTTAAAAATACGTTTTACCATAAAATAATGTCATCATGTAAATGTCGTCATTTTTTTTCTCAATTAGTTCATAGTCCGCGTGCTTATATATTGTTCATTTTTAAATATTATTTTTTGTCCTCGCGTATTTTATTAATTTCACCACTATCGTATAGTTTCGACAAAAAATAATTGTAACTGATCCACGTTAGAGAAATATTATATAGATAATAATAATAATAATAATAATATATTCTTATCCCTTTTTTTTTTTTTTTTTTTTTTTTTTTTTTTGTGCAGTGAGTAAATTCATTTCAAAATGTGCTGATAGCTGTTTTCTATTTGACAAGTATATTCTCATTTCACTTTCTTAGAAAAATAAATAAATGAAAATGAAATCTCAACAGATTTTTACTATTCAATAAATTACTCATAAACAGTTTTTTTTTCACGCATTACGTACAGGCGTTGTTTAATCCACTTTTTTCAATAAGTAGTGTGTCCAATTTTTTCTTGGATGTTAAAAGATAGCTTGGAAATTATAAACTTATTGTCATTGTGTGAAGGAAAATGAGCTCTTGAACATTTTCACGGGAAAACTGTGTGTGAAGATTTAATTGCTTTTTCTCTGCAGGTAGTTCAGGGGTTTATGGGGATGTTTGACCTTAGGTCAAGCTGTCATCTGGCACTTAAAAGGGCTCCTGCCTTTCCCAAGCTGAAAAGAGACGGGATTGGCATTTCGTAAAGTCAATCATTCTGAATAAGATACGCCCCTTTGTTGGCAACACATGCGCCTTTGGAATGGGATAATGACATTGTAGGTGACTGAGGTACCCCGTTAAGATAGCTCTGAATTTGTCGTAAGATAGAGAGTCACTGCAATATGGCTTGCGTTTTGTTTACATTTTAAGGCAGAGTTTGTGCGTAAGATAGTATTGAGCGAGGCACCGCAATCGCAGCTTTCCATCCTACAGCCACACTTTAAAAAAAATCACTATGTTTAATTTGTAGAAGTAAATATTTCTAAGATTAAAATATGTAAGAATGTCTGAACTTTTTAAAATTTTATTTTATCCGAAAAAAAAAAAAATAATAATACTAATTTTAGATTAAAATCATGTAATCTATATAACAGAAGATAAATGTACGTTTGGTGTCGCTATCTACTGAGGATATTATGAATTTTAACCGGGAAATTAAAGTTTAATAAACATATATATATATATTTTCTTTCCTTCTAAGAGTGAGGCAGCAATATATTTTTGAAACAAAATTCACACAGTATGGCTTTCCTCCGATGTTAATACATGTATATATATATTTATACACTGTCCGTCGACAACTGATAGCGAAAATAAATAAAGCAAGGTGATTCTTGGCAATACTGTTAAATGAATGGTGTTGGACTGAAGGCAAACGACGTTTCTCTCACAATTGAGCAACTTCTTTTTCATTCGTTTATTTCGAAGCGGTTTTTTTTCCTTTCTTCAGGTGTTTAGTGAAAATTATGGAAAATGAAAGCATGGAATAAAGTCCTTGCACAGAAATATAAATGCAGTAAACCCAGAGAATAGTTTTTACCCACATGTCACAAACTATACTGACTTAAAAGGCAGAAAAAGCTCACATTCGGTCAATATAAACAGAATCGCCTATTCAGCGTGAAAACGTAAATGTGTCAAACTTTAGTGAAAAAACAGCAACCATTTATGTTTACTTTCGCTATCAGTTCTCCACGAACAGACTATAAATGTTTTGAGAAAAATCTTCACAACATATTTCACATATTGCATTACTGCTGTTTGAGAATGTGAATGTATATTTTGATCATTGTTATTAGACAGTTGTTTAAAACAATCTGCACAGAGCTATGACTTTTTTTACGTTTTGTGCAATTGAGTAAATGTTTATTCAAACTATCTCTTTCAGAAAATACCTTGGAAAAATTTTTACACATTGGGCTTTTCTCCTGCATGAGAACGTAAATGTTTAAATAGGTTACTTTTATCAGAAAACTTTCTAGAACATATTTCACACACATGTGGCTTTTCTCCTGTGTGAGTTCGCAAATGTGTATTCAGACTACATTTTTGAGAAAAACCTTTAGAACATATTTCACACACGTGTGGCTTTTCTCCTGTGTGAATGCTTAGATGTGTATCTAAATCATATTTATATGTGAATCTTTTAAGACATGTTTCACACTCATACGGCATTTCTCCGGTATGAATACGTAAATGTCTAGTTAGGTATCTTTTTTGAGAAAACTTTTTAGAACATTTTTCACACACATGCGGCTTTTCTTCTGTGTGAGTTAGCAAATGTATATTGAGACTAAATTTTCGAGAAAAACCTTTAGAACAAATTTCACACACATGTGGCTTTTCTCTGTCAGTGCATGCATTTATATTTAGGTGTGCCATTTCTGATCATCCTTTAGAACATAATTCTGACACATAGACATTTAATTATAAGCGTTTCAATGTTCGTTCTATGTGCTCTCAGTCTTTACAAATTATTTAACTGAATACATTTTAGAAATGTACGGTTTTTTTCAATAAATGCACTTAGATATTTTTTACAGAAAATCTTTTAAATCATACATTTAATTACATTAATTTAACTAAGTACATCATTAAAGCAAAAAAAGAAAAAAAAAAAAAAAAAATCAAAAATTTGCTTCTTATATTTAGCTTCTTTTCCATTTCATGGAATCAGTAATATTTATTTCCATATTGAATTTGGAAAAATTTCTGTATAGACCGTATGCAAGTGACGTCACTGCGGTTCGAACGGACATTTAATTTTTAACTGGTGAACAAACAAGCGCGGGAAAACGAAACGGTGTCTGCTTTTGTTTTATGAATTTAAGATATTTGCAAAGAATAAAAATGGTAATTTGTGCTATTTTCGGTTGTAGTAAAAGAAGTGGCCGAGATCAAGTTTCATTTTTCAGGTTTCCTTGTGCAGAAATGAAACGAAATTACAAGTTTTCTGATTTGATAATAAAACGTCAGAAAGTGTGGATTTCACGAATAAAAAGAGAAGATCTTGACAACACGAAAATTAAGCATGCTCGAATATGTAGCTTGCACTTTATATCAGGTAAAAATTTATCATATATTAGTTTTAAAATAAAATCTTTAGTTAATTTTATAGTACAAATACCTTATATATAGTTTTAAACAACTTCCTATTTATACGGTTCCTTCATATATACTTCTTGTGTCCAAATAGTTTTTTTTTTTTTTTTTTTTTTTTTTTTTATGATTATAATTTTTGTAAAAACAAGTTAAAAAATAAGATGTGTTATGCATATCTTGTTCAGTAGTTATCTCCTTTAAACAAAGCTAAGGAATTATTTCGTTTCTATAGATAAATAAACTGTTGAAGGTTTTTTCTTTTTTTTTTTTTTGGGGGGGGGGGGTAATTTTCTCATATATTGTGTTGGATTCCCTGTGATATAACCTTGCACAATGTAATTTAAGGATTCTCTTCACTCAAAACGTTACTTCTTTATTTTTATAAGTTACATTTCATAAGTGTGTAAACTAGTTAGAAAGGTTGTATTCTGTGTATATTCTGCCGCATTATAAATATGTTGGTACATGTAACATAAACATATAAAGGGCAGGGTATAAAAATTATATTCTTCAACATATCCAGGCATGTAAAAATAAAAGCTGGGTATTTTATTGTTCCTCATATATATATATATACCCAATTGGACATGAAAATATTTAATTTAAACCTTTCAAACACTTATGTTTATTATAATATTCAGTAACTATTTTCTTTGGCAATACTAGTAGACTCAAAATGAAATAATGCAAATATAGGTAATAGATATAATGTTAACATACATTCATTTTCCAACAGTTTTATAGTAGGTACACACCTAGTATAAAACTAGTACATACCTATACCTAGTATCCTAACATGCAATTGAATTATGAGCATCTGGAAGTTTTAATTTGTGCATAAAATTTTTTTTGAGATTTTTCAAGCCCCATTAACAGGTATTTTATAAATCTACAAATGAATAAAATAGACTGTATATTCTGAAATGATAATTAGATACATATCTGTATAACTACCACATATATTTCAGAGTTCCATAGTTTTGAGAGGTCCTTTAGAATATTTAAGGTTAGCATATGCTGTGATGTCAACGTGACTATCAAAAGCTCTATAATTTGATCAAGTTTTGTATAAAGTGAAGGAGTGTCATTTTAATTGCTTTTGCTTAGTCAAATTGATGTTATAATACAAACAGAAACTTACAGCTATTTCTTAAAAAAAAAAAAAAAAAAAATAGGTAACTTTTCTAATTTTTTACAATTTTCATTTATCTGAATCCTTCATTTCTAGCAAAATTGGGGGAAAAGTACAGATTCTCATATTTATTATCCTGCAGTTCAGATGTGATAATGCCAGGTGAAACCAGAGAGTATTTAGGAAATAGGAGGGTATATTTGTATATAAAATTTTAAAACAAACTACTATACTATTGCATTAGTGTTAAACAAAAAAGAAAAAAAAATTCAATGATAAATATTTCTACACTTAAGATTTTTTTAAAAATACAGTCAAACCTTGTTAATGTGAGCACTTTAATGTAAATTACTTTTAACATGAACTGTTTAACATGATTCGACTGTATATATATGTATACATACATTATAGAGTATGTTTACATTTTTTGCTATATATTATTTGAGCATGTTTAAATTACTTACTTTCATATATGCATATGAGTAATTAGTATCAACACTATCGAAGAAATATCTTATTCAAAAAATATAATAGAAATTTTCTTTCATTTTTTAATATCTAATTATTAATTAACAACTAAGTTTGTTTCTGCAAAAGAAAAATGTAAACAAGGACAGTAACTTCTATTTGACAAATTCTTATGATTGGCACAATCTCTAAGAAATTTTTTTGGATTAGAGAAAGTTGACCACATATATATACAAATATACTGGAAGAAATAGTGCGAACATTGAGAAGTTAAATATACATATTTCAAATGTATTAGCAATGTTTCTTCCCCCCCCCCCTGTTTTTGTTAGCAGAAATAAATGCACTTTTATGGTATCCATTAGTTTCAGTTATTGCCTCCCCCCCTTCCCCAGTAGTAATACATTGATTGTGGAGCATTATACTAATAACTTGTTTTTCGTACAGAATAAATATTATATATTTAACATATGACTTTCAAAATTTTTATAATTTTAAATTAACCTTGTTGCTTTTGTCTTTTTGCACTGTTTAGTTTATTGTTTAAACTTTTATCGGTTGTATAAATTATTAATATTAATAATAGGGTTGTTCCAAATACTGTTTCTTCTTTTCTGAATATTGTATATTTAATCAGAAATTTAAACAAAGTATTTAGCCGAATACTTAAATTTTAGTGTGAGTATTCTTTCATGCACAGAATAACTTCATTATTCTTATCATTTATTGTATTTAAAAATGAATATGATGTGCATGAAAAAGTGTCAGCGTGAATTTTAAGCATTGAAAATTATGGATACATATAGTCTAAGGAAAAATACTTAAAAAAAAAAAATCATTGCTTTTTTTTTTTTTTTTTTTCCCCTTTTATTCTTGTGAAATTTTGAATTTTATAAAAAGACTAAGAGGCCAAATGTGTTAATTAAGAATAAATAAAATTTACCTCTTTGAATTTTCAGAAATTAATGTAAATGCATGTGTGTATGCGTGTAACATTGCTTTTATTTTCTGTAAGAAAAATTTTAAAACTTATGTAAATTTTAAGCATTTAATTTCAATTTTAAGGTAAACCTAGTTCACTGCAAGATGTGGAAAATCCAGATTGGGCTCCTTCTCTGAATTTGGGTCATGGAAGAGTTTCAAATGTGACTGCTACTGTTGACAGATACCAGAGGTAATTTCTACTTTTTTTTTTTTTTTTTTTTTTTTTTTTTTTTAACCCTGTATCAGTTTCACATTAAGTTATTGCTAAATCTGTTTAAATTGATAAAACTGGTGTGAAAAATTGTGGGGGGAGGGGATACTACATCAATTTGTGGTGTGGGAAATTTGTATTATAAACTGAATTTAGTGATATCAGGTATTTGATCCAAATAGATTTTCATAGAGGAAAAATTACCTAAAGAATATTATGCATTTTCAGGAATGGAGAATTTTTTAGAAAATGTAATCAATTAGCAATGTTATAAAGCTGTTACAAGCGAAAATTGGTAGATTTTTTTTTTTTTTTTTTTTTTTTTTAAGATATTGCATTTTTGCGTTGTCTTAAATATACATAAGAGTAAAAATTCATAGTTTTTTTTTAACTTTCTGAATTTCGTTGTAATTTTACATATTTTATGAAAAAAATTACTAATGTTTGATTTTCAATTTACAGAAGACTTGCTCGTTCCAAAATATTGCAGTCTGAAGATAAGAAAGACGATGAAGAAATTCATTCAGATGAGGAAGAAAATAATTCTGACCAATTAACTGATGAAGCAAACCCCTCTACTAGTTACAGTAAAATGGATGCAGCAATTAATACTGAAGTTACATTAAGTAAAGTAAAGTATTTGGAAGATATCGAAAAAGATTATTTTTCTTTAAAAAAAGAATATTTTACTCTAAAAAAGAGCAGTGCAATAAATTTTGCAAATCTGGATTTTGATTCTTTCCAGGATGATGCACAAATTAATTTTTACTCTGGAATGGTCAATAAGCAGACCCTACAATTATTATTTGACTTTGTGTCTCATAATGTCAGTAACTGTTCAACGAACAAATTAACAAGTTTCCAAGAGTTTTTTTTATTTCTTATGAAATTAAGATTAAATTTACAAACACAGGATTTAGGATATAGGTTTAACATAAGTCAAGAGACGGCAAGCCGCATCTTTAACAAATGGCTTGATATTATGTATATAAAGTTAAGAAAAATTGTTTTTTGGCCTGAACGGAACATTTTGCTTAAGACTATGCCACAATCTTTCAAATCAACTTTTGAAGGCCATGTTGCTGTTGTGATTGATTGTTTTGAAATCATTATAAATAGGCCATCCTCACTCCTTGCACGGGCCTTGACTTGGTCGAACTATAAGCAACGGAACACCGTAAAGTACCTCATTGGCATAACACCCCAAGGTGTTATCTCTTTTATATCATTAGGATGGGGGGGAAGAGCCAGTGATAAATATATCACAGAAAACTGTGGCATATTGAATAATTTGCTACCTGGAGATGTTGTGCTGGCAGATAGGGGATTTAATAACTTAAACAGTGTTGGGTTTTATTGTGCTAAGTTGATTGTGCCTGCCTCTGTTCGTGGAATTAAGCAACTAAATCCAGTTGATGTGGAAAATACGAGAAAAATAGCGTCATTAAGAATCCATGTAGAAAGGGTGATAGGGCAACTTAGAAACAAATTTCATATTTTAAAAGGAGAATTACCTATAGAAATGTGTATCACCTTAGACGAAGTTGCACAAATTGATAAAATAGTACATGTATGTTGTGCTTTGGTGAATTTGATGCCTTCTGTAGTTAGTTAATCTACTTATATTTTTAATACCACTTGATGTTTCACTATGTAATTTCTTTAATTTATCAAAAAGTTTCATTTATATGTTTTATTCTGATAATTTTCTGCTAATGTAAATTTTTGTGTACTGTAACCTTATTGTTTGAGAGTAATCACTGCTCTTCTACCCACCTTTTTGAAATTTTGTGTATTATTGTCTGAAAGCATTCTGTATTTTACCCATTCTAAGCATGTGTTTGTATAATAATTTTTTATTTTTTAATTAACGAGTAACAAGCCCACATCACTTGATTGTAGAATTTTTTTTTATACAATTTACTTTTATAATTTTTTCTGTTATTGTAAATTTCTGTGTAATGCAACCTTATTGATTGTTTGAGAATGTTCACTGCTCTTCCATCCACCTTTTTAAAATTTTGCGTATTATTCAGGTTTATACTACTCAGGGAAAACCTGAAATACTTAGGGAATTTGGATTTTGTTAGAAATAATCAGGGAAAAAAAAAAAAAAAAAATTGCATTAAAATTCAAGGATAATAAAACCTGGCAAAACAAATATTTCCATTTCCTCATAATACATTTTTCTTGCTTAGCTTCATATTAAGATTCAAATGATTAAGAGTTGTGATAATACACATGTGAACAAGGATTTCTATGTGAATTTCTATCATGAAATGACATCATACGATGGAAGTACTTGTATTTTCTCCTCTCTAGAAAAATGTTACTTGTAATATATCACTAATATTTTCTTGAAAATTGTCTGGAGGCATTCTGAAAAATATTTTATCCGTTCTTAGCATGTGTTTGTGTAATCCCCCCCCCCCCCCCCCTGATTCTGCCAGTATCAACCCACATTACTCGATTGTAACACGTTTTTTTTCTGATGATTTTCTGTTATTGTAAATTTCTGTGTAATGTAACCTTATTGATTGTTAGAGAATGTTCACTGCTCTTTCATCCACCTTTTGAAATGTTGTGTATTGTCTAAAAACATTTTGTATTTTACCCATTCTAAGCATGTGTTTGTATAAGATTTTTTTTTTTTTTTTTTTTAAACGAGTAACAAACCCACATCACTTGATTGTAGCAATTTTTTTTAATACAATTTACTTTTATAATTTTCTTTCTGTTATTGTAAATTTATGTGTAATGTAACCTTATTGATTGTTTGAGAATGTTCACTGCTCTTCCATCCACCTTTTTAAAATTTTGCGTATTATTCAGGTTTATACTACTCAGGGAAAACCTGAAATACTTAGGGAATTTGGATTTTGTTAGAAATAGTCAGGGGAAAAAAAAATTGCATTAAAATTCAGGGATAATAAAACTTAGAAAAACAAATATTTTCTTTTTCTCATAATACATTTTTCTGGTTCAGCTTCATATTCAAATGATTAAGAGTTGTGATAATACACATGTGAGCAAGGATTTCTATGTGAATTTCTATCATGAAATGACATCATACGATGGAAGTACTTGTATTTTCTTCTCTCTTAAAAAGTGTTGTAATATATCGCTAATATTTTCTTGAAAATTGTCTGGAGGCATTCTGAAAAATATTTTATCTGTTCTTAGTATGTGTTTGTATATATATATATATTTTTTTTCCAAATCTGCCAGTATCAATTCACATTACTCGATTGTAACACATTTTTTTTTATATGTTTTGTTCTGATGATTTTCTGTTATTGTAAATTTCTGTGTAATGTAACCTTATTGATTGTTTTAGAATATTCACTGCTCTTCCATCTACCTTTTGAAATGTTGTGTATTATTGTCTGAGAGCATTCTGTATGTTACCCATTCTAAGCATGTATTTGTGTGTGATTTTTTTTTTTTTTTTAATTAACGAGTAACAAACCCACATCACTCGATTGTAGCAATTTTTTGATTGTTTGAGAGTAATCACTGCTCTTCCACCCACCTTTTTGAAATGTTGTGTATTATTGTCTGAAAGCATTCTGTATTTTACCCATTCTAAACTTGAGTATATATATATTTTTTTTTTTTAATTAGCGAGTAACACACCCACATCACTCAATTGTAGCAATTTCTTTTATATGCAATTTACTTTTATAATATTTCTGTTATTGTAAATTTCTGTGTAATGTAACCTTATTGATTGTTTGAGAATATTCACTGCTCTTCCATCTACCTTTTGAAATGTTGTGTATTATTGTCTGAGAGCATTCTATATTTTACCCATTTTAAACTTGTGTTTGTATAAGATTTTTTTTTTTTTTTAATTAGCGAGTAATACACCCACATCACTCACTTGATTGTAGCAATTTCTTTTATATACAATCTCATATTATTACAATCTGTGTGCATCTGTCTGTCTGTGAGAAATGGCTTATGGCAACTAAAGCTCCTGCGATAATGGTCACAGCAGCTTGAAACCGGTACCAGAAGATGTGAAATTTCTTCATCTCGACGTATTGACCATTTGTTAATCAATGCAATCCTAATTAGAAAATTCCGCAGATTTTTTTAAAGCAATCAATCCCAGGTGAATGTTTCGAGATATTGAAAATACACCTACCTGTACCACGAGAGAGATCATTTATTACCGATTCTTACGGTACAATTTTTTTTTTTTTAATACAAATTTTTTATATTTAAAAAAAAAAGTTTTAAAAATGGTCCAAAATTTCTCTTTTTTTCGATAGTCTTTTTTGATTCGCCCTATACGACCGAGTAACTGTTCAAAATTGCAAATTTCAAAATGCTTCAATTTTTTTCAAAATTCTTTCAAACTTACTATGCATGTTAACATCACAAGGGATAGTTGCAGTTAAAATTTCACCGATTTTGGAAAAAATTTACATTTTAATTGTAAGTTAATTTTATTCTAATATGTGTATTTCAAATTCTAATTATGATTAAATTAATTTTAAGACATCATTCGAAAGATATTTTAAAGTACTTTTATATTATGAATTGTGGAATTTGAGATTTCACCCGATTTACATGTGTTTGTATAAGATTGTTTTTTTTTTATTTTTATTTTTTTAATTAGCTCGTAACATTCAACTTGTAGACCCTAAAACCTATACTTCCCAGTTTTGTAAGGTATAACTAAATTTATATATATATGTATATATATATATATATATATATATATATATATATATATATATAAAATTATTATTATTATTTTGTCCCTTCTCACTCCTCCTAATTTTAAGCTTTTGAAAATATTCTCATTCGATTTGTAGGCCCCAAAACCCTATTAATACCAATTTTGAACAGTCTAACACGTTAGCTGTTTTTTCATGTATATGAAACAAATGACATGTATATGAAACAAATACATGTATTTATTGCTCATGAAATTATATAATCATAGCTCATTATCTGTAAAAAAAAATGCGTATTATTTAAAATATGTATGTTTTCTAGCAAAATATGTAACACAGTAAATGTACATTTATTTTATTTTATTTTTTTAAAGTTTTGAATTCTATATTTCAGTGTATTATTGATAGAAAAGTATTATTCATCCTTTTTGTAAAATAAGTTGCACATCAGTTTTAAATGTTAAAATGATTAACAGAATAAAGATTGTAGATCGATGTGAAGAGATTTAATTTTTCAATTTTTGTAATAAATATTTAATTTTTCAATTTTTGTAATAAATAAACTGAGTTAATTGCCTAAATTGATGTTTTTTTTTTTTTTTTTTTTTTTTTTTTTTTTTTTATATTGTTGCCTCTTTTTCTCATTCTCATTATGATTCTTTAAACTTTTATTTATTATTTTGATAAGTTTGGATAATTAATAAATTAATCTTGGAATGTCAAAAGTTAAATTGATTTTAGGTGGGGGGCTAAAATTTTAAACTGAACTTAACAGCTTATAAATTCGCAGTAAACTGTATCTCAAATGATGGATTTTAAGTAATTTAATTAGAATTGCTTGTGAAATACCATCACCGATGTCAGCCTGTATATTTTACTAGCAGCTATGTTTTCAGGGTTATGTAAAATCAACTTTTTTTTTTTTTTTTTTTTTAATAAAAATTTATCAGTACAGATATATGCTTAATGTCTGCGACAGGCTTTTAAAATTTCATAATCTGTCTGCAAAATTTGCAATCATCAGGGGTGAAAATGGCTTACACTCAAAAAGCTAATTGGGGGGGGGGGAGCTTAACATGGTGATCTCGTGCAACAATACACAAATACAATTTTACTGCAGAACAATGTAGTGTAAACAATTGTGTATATTCATTAAATTAAATATTTTATAGCAATGTTTGACACAACAGAATATAAATAATAAAAAGTATTAGTTTTAATTTTAATTTAGAAATTTATTCATCAACCATGAAATATCATTTCAGAAAATTTTGGAGTGGAAGGCTGATATTTTATACCAACTATGTGAAAAATACCAGAGTCGGGAATCGAACCCGGGCCTTTCGCTTTACGTGCGGATGCTCAGCTAGGGTAGCTCAATGGTTTGAGCATCCGCACGTAAAGCAGAAGGCCCGGGTTCGATTCCCGGCTCTGGTATTTTTCACATACTTGGTATAAAATATCAGCCTTCCACTCCAAAATTTTCTGAAATGGTATTAGTTTTAGTTTTGATACAGAATTTTTTTTTTTTAAGTGAATTGCTATTTGAAAGTTGCAGACAAAAACTGTCTGCAAGCTGTTTTTCTGTGTCCACGACTGTGTCGCTGTGTTTCTGCCACTGGGAATTGAAGAAACTGCAATAATTGAATTAAAATCCCATAAATGGCATTACTTAGTTCTTTTAAAAAATTAAAACATTCATTTAGAAAATGAAGTTTCTAACTCTGATTTGTATTAAACATTAAAAAAACAACCTTACTATAATGAAAAAAATGTGCAGGAATTGATAACTTTTTTTTTTTTTTTTGGCCAATGCCAAAAAATATAATGAAAAATTTCTATCACATCACATTTTTTTGAAAAAATGCAATTTTACTTCAATTTTTACCACATATTGACACTTGTTCAATGGTTTATTTTATGTATATTGATGATTTTGTATTAGTACTGTACCTAACGTTTCATGATCATTTTACATAGATTTAAAAGGATAAAAATCTCTGTTGCCAGATAAAACATGCAATATTCTTTGAGGAAAAAAAATATATATATTGATTTTTCAAAAAAACCTGATGTGATGGGAAAAAATAAAGTCATTTTTGAAATCAGCACACCAAATAATATAAAAATCAATGAAAACTTCTGTTTCAAATATTTCAGTTTCGCAGGTCTATGTAATCAACTAAACATTTACAGAACTGCGTGTTTTTCCTTACATGTAAATTTGCCAAAAGCTCATTATTTCAAAATCCATTTACAAGGAGATGATTCATTTTTACAATAAATGACCTATATATGCTGCTGCTGAGACATGACCTTATCTTTCTTCTGTCCATAAAAAAAGAATTACTAGCAATTTTAAGGATTGTTTAATATGTCGTACAGCTCGCACTTATTTCCTTGGTGTGCGGCCTACATAAGGCAGTTCACATTGCTCTTTTTCGCACATGCATTGCAACCTGGTGCTGAATCATTGTAATTGTGTAACAAAGTACATATGCTAATGGCATATTAGCTTAGAGAGAAATAAAAATTCAACCAGTTTGTTGGTGTTAAAAAAACCATTTATTTATTTATTTTTTTAACAAAATGAAACAATTTACAATACAAAACCAAGACGTAGATTTACAAATTTAAAAAAATCTTTTGATTAAGCATTCGCTACATTGAATTGTAGTATGTATACAAATAAATTCTTTACATTATTTAGTATAGGAAATTTGACACTGGCAAAAAATATAAAATTTTATAGTTAGAATACAACATGTGGAAGAAAAACACAAAATAAACACAGTTGGTACTTTGACATAAAAAGAAAAGGATTTAAACCTAAAAGGAATGATATAATAAAAGATCACACATTCGTAAATAAATGAGGTTAATAGCGCTAATAATAATCTAGTATTATGTACTAGAATTTGAACTCCCTCTGAAAATTTTTCCTAGTTATAGCCTTGAGTATATGTAAAATAAAATTGGACATGCTTTTAAATTGCACTAAACTAAGTATGTAATTAATTATGGTAGAAAATTTATCTAACACATTACACTATTTGTTTGTATTAAAAGTAAATAGTTTATCAATTGAAGAATAAAATTTTAAAAATTTAGAGTTTATGCCACACAAATTTTTAAATTAAACTGTGATAAAATGTACTTTTTATTGTAACTTTAAATAAAAACATAAAAAAATTATGTCAGGGAAAGTTTACTTAAAGGGCTATTCGAATGGCTTATCTCCTGAGCTGCGCAAATTATACAAAAAAAAAAAAAAAAAATTATCGGATTTCAATATTACAGATCCATATGAGATACTGATTTCAGAGTTTCAGGAAAATATGGAAGAGTGGCCTGATATTCAACATGGGGATACCGTGAATTATTTAGTCTTTGGAACTCGCACTGTTACACACCACCAAATGACAGCGTATAAATCTTTGGAATCCCATAATTATTTTACCAGCGGCTGGGTCAACAACCATGTGTATGTTAAAGTGTTACAAGATGATAAAATCCTTATACTTGGAGAAGTAAGTGAAGTGTTATAATATTTTTTAAAGTAATAATTATTAGTAAAAAATGTCAGCAATTCTTGGTCAATCACATAAGTTTGTGCTTTAAGAAAGTTTGAATATTTATCTTCATGAGAGAAAATCTTTCTCCTTCTTCCTCTAAATTATATGATTTATTTTTGGAAAATTATATATATAATTACACTTATCATTTCCTCCTCATTAACATGCTGAATGGTTGGTGATTCACCAGCACAAGTTAATAATTGATTTATCTCCTAACAGAGCTAAATTTTTGCAATCCACTAATCAACAGTGATGATGTTTACATTGCAAATGATATGCGGATTTCAGAGAATTGTGGATTTTTGAGAGTTGACTGTATTTCCTTGCTATATGATTTAGTATAATGCACATAAAACAAACTTTATTTAATGAAGGCAATAAATTTATAAAACAATAATATTTATTCATTAAGTAAAAGCAATGTATAGTTTAAACCCTTAAATGAGTAATTCATAAAAAATAAATAAAAGGGATTCTTGCTTCTGGACTGTGATTAGCAGTATGCAGCCAGATACTTGCAGTGTGATTAGTTTGATGCAGTTTTTAATGACTGCATTGAAGATTTCATCCTCAAAACTAATGCTAGTATAAATTTTTCCTCAAATAGTTTTGTGTATTTTTGAAATACCACCCTAAAAAGAACATTTACACTAATGGTCCTTAAACATCTGTGCAAATAAACAATCCCACCAACGCATATGTCACTCTTTTCAACCAATGAGCAATGACGCTACTGGCAGGAGTTAGAAAACTGCACTTGCCTGTGTTTTATTTAATCACTAACTGAATATTATTCAGATGATGTTCTGACTCACTGAAAAAAAAAAAATAAGGCAATAAAAGTACAATTATTTTTTTTCCTTTTAAAATTAACTATATATCTAAATTACACTTAACACTTTTTTTTTTCATTTTAGTATGTGAATTAACATATCTTCTCGTATACATCCAAAATATCAGATTTTCGTTTCTGCAAAATCCTTTGTTTACATTTGCGAAGTGAGTGCACATTATAGACAATTGTGAATTATGGGTATGTGGATTATAGATCCTCAACTGTATTTCAGACACATTTGCCTATGTGTAGATAAGTTTAATAATGTGTAGAATGCAATTAGCAAAATTAAGAAAGTTGATCTACAGATAAATCCCGATTTACCATATACAGGTGCATCACCCAGCGATGAATTAAGTTAAATTTTATATAATGTACAACCTCATGTTTTTAAGTTTGCATTATATAAATTTTCTATTGTATTTTATAAAGAGACTTAGCACAGGACTATGAAACTATGGAAAACTTCACTGTCTAGAACAGCAAATCGAAAAAAAAAAAAAAATAAATAAATAAAAAATAGAAAGCATATAGCTGTTTCAGTAGCATTGAGCATACCGACTTCAGTGTATTTTCACTAACTGCTACTGAAACAGTTACCTGCATTCTAATATTTTTCTCTTTGGCATTCTAGATGTTGAAATGTTCCTTTGTTTTATTTTCTATTGTCATTTTTCAAAAAAATTATATTGGTATGGCTTTATGATTATTGGTGTACCATTTACTAATTAATTCTGGCAAAATACAGAGAGAGAAAAAAATGAATGCTTTTTCAGATATTGCTTCATGAAAAAAAATATCTGGATATATTCTTTCTATGTAAAAGTCCTTATTTGTCCAGACAATAAAATCGCAATAATTTGAATTAGTGACTAGCAAATGTGTTTGTACCTGGTAATAGTATTCATGGTTTTTATCTAAGTATATGTTACCAATTTCATCCCTATCAAAAAAAGAAGTTTTACTTAAACTCAACTGTAAAATATCGCTATCTCTATTTACATATGGACATTTTATTTCAATAACGCCATCACCACAACAATCACATGTTGTCAGTCCATCAGGTGATGCACCTATATATGGTAAATCTGGATTTATCTGTAGACCACTTGCTAAGCATCTGAAATTCTTGTGATCTTTTTCAACAATAGAAATGTATTTTGCTTTGGCCTGTTCCTCATTAAATATACCCCACTGTGTTCCAGTTGTCGAAAATTTATATAAGGATGGATAGCAAATCTTTTTTATTATGCAAATGGCTGGATTATCAACATTTGTTACACAAACAGCTTTCATATTGGAGGCCGTTATGCGACCTGTCTTATAAATAAACCATTTTCTGCTTTTATGCTGCAACTTTGTTTGTGTTGCAATTTTTTCAGCATCAGATTTTGATATTATAATTTTATTTAGAATTTCTTTACATTTTTTTATTAAATCTTTCCAGGAAAACTTTGTATTTTCAGAGGAATATAAATTTGTTAATGCTTTGATGGTATCATCTTTTATAAATCTGGAGTTGAAAGGTTCAACTACAGATAATATAGCAGATGATACACCAGCATTATGAAGATTTCTGTAAAAAGAACTAATGTCATCATCACTTGGTTCGGAAACATTAATGCTTTTTTTCACTGTAGATTTTTTGACAGCTCCATTACTTTTTTTAGCTGCCGAGCCAAAATCAATATTTTTAATTTGCGCACATTCAATATTGTCCACATGTGGCTCTAACCACATGTTTCGTTTTTCTGTGCAAGATTTATCATGTTTAATTTTGATACCTGCTTCAATGAAAAAGAGCAATGCTCCAATATGGGAGCAAGCTTCTCCCATCCCAGCCATGCAGTTGCAGTGGCCTGTTAAGACCTCACCATCTCTTTTACATATCAACCACACTTTTAATGGTGGAGAGCGCAGACTTTGAGAATGTTTCACCTGAAAAAAAAAGAATACATATATATATGTATGTGTGTGTGTGTTTTGAAACTAAAGAACATTAAATCACTATAAAATTATTAATACAATAATCTTTATATATATAAAGGGCAATGTTTGTTTGTGTGTGGACAGTGTAGCGCAAAGACGGTAGCTCGGACAGTCACGTTCTTCGACACAAAGTTGCCCTCTGTGGAGTCCTTGTGCACCTCGAAGCCCGATTTTCATATTTTTGATTTGTTTTCTTTTAATTAATTCAAATATGAAAATGTTAACTTCATAATAGCTGTAAAAATAGCCATTAAAATTTTATCCGTAATTTAATTGTTGCAAAAAAAATATATGTTTACTTAAACGTGACCAATAAAATATTGAAAAAAATTAAATTCTCACAAAATTTGACGTCACTATCACTTTGAAAATTTTATACACATTGATAAAGTGTTAATATAGTTTATGATACAACATATTATATGGTGTTTTGTTTTAACTATTATTTTTTAGATTTTTACTGTCAAGTTATTAAAAAAAAAAAAAAAAAGAAAAAAAACCTGTCCTACGACGTCACATTTGACTGTGTAGTGTTTCTTTACTACAATAAACTCTAAATTTATTTTATCAGTTTTATTTATAGATCCTACTGGGCGATTTTTTAAATTTTGGCGTTGTAATAAACTGAATGTTTTTTGCCAAGAAGTTTAATTTAGCAACAGCCAACTTTGCATATATGAAACAAAAACAAAACAGCATGGGATACAGATAACTAGTTGTGAAATGCATAGAATTCTGTACTGTAGCTAACTAGTTGTGAAATGCATGGAATTCTGTACTGCAGCAAACTAGTTGTGACATGCATAGAATTCTGTACTGCGGCAGTCAATAATACGAATGCATAATGAATAAATCCAATTTTAAGCTAATTTGCCAGAGCACAACTGAATTGCCAGGTTTCAACGCTGATCCTGCTCATTGGCCTATCTGTTCAGATTTTCCCATGGTTTTCTCTGAAACTTGCATAAATACGGGCTAGGACACCTTAGAAACACATTCACGGAAGGCACTCCACTCCATCCTCATCATCGGACCCTAGAGCAATCAATCAGCCTTATTCCCAAACATCAGCACAACAGTGCACAGAGGTCTTTTAAGAAACATTTTTTGAATTTTTTGACTGACTGAAATATTTAATCTTACAAGTTTTTAAACTTAATAATATTTTAATATTATTCTATTATGTATGCGATAAAATAATATTTAAACATTCCCTCAATCTTCAGAGAGGATCAACAGACATTTGGAAGAAGCAGATAAACTGAAAATATGCAAAAATTTACAAATTGACAAACATTTTTCTACTGAAATTAAGTAGCATAAAATTATTTTAAAACAAAATATATGGAGATTTTTTAAAGTTACAATGATAAATACAGTAAACTTTTAATTAGTCGGCTTTCAATTAACCAAAATTATTCAGAAAATTCACCACGCCCCCCTCAACTAGTTGTCGGCATTGTCGCTATTTTGGAAAACTTGCAATTTCTTTTTTCCAAATAATCTGATTTTGATTAAATATCGTACACATCAATGTTCATATTTACAAAGGCAAATCTTGTAAAAAAAGTAAACAAATAAATAGCGTAGAAAACTACTGCCTATTTGGATAGAAACTGACGATGAGCATAAGGGGACGTTTATTCAGTATTTTAAGAACAAATGAAATCCATGTGAAAAGTACAGCAGGCATCTGTCTATACTTTGCAGACAGGGTCCTGTTTTTGTGAAATTATAAAAAATTCTATACATAATTTTTTAAATTTAAATTCAATGTGAAAATAAAATTCTTCCGAAGTTTTTGGCTAGGGTCCTTCTTTTGTAACAGTGACGAAAATATCACAAACATATCAGCAATTTAATCTTTTACAATGATTTTACGCCTTAAACAAAATTTAAAATGGCTTTCAGCTTATAAAAGTTACTTCAAGCAATTTTATAAACAATATATTTTTCTTAAATTCCTAGTTGCTAATTATACAAATATAATTTAAATCTTAAACCATAAAATGTGTTTTTAACTTGGATGTAACAGAAAACGAGTATCTTCAAACGAAAATTCTTGTACCTTCAAATCGCTGTGAAGCAAAAGAACAGTTGTTTTATTCTTTTCCAGTGTTATGATCACTAGTATTTATTTATTTCATTTATAATAAAATGTTCTTCGAGCAAAAAATTGCAAAATTTCTTTTATTTCTAAATAATTATTACTTTAAAAAATATTATAACACTTCACTTACTTCTCCAAGTATAAGGATTTTATCATCTTGTAACACTTTAACATACACATGGTTGTTGACCCAGCCGCTAGTATAATAATTATGGGATTCCAAAGATTTATACGCTTTCATTTGGTGGTGTGTAACAGTGTGAGTTCCAAACACTAAATAATTCACGATATCCCCATGTTGAATATCAGGCCACTCTTCCACATTTTCCTGAAACTCTGAAATCAATATCTCATATGGATCTGTAATATTGAAATCCGATAATTTTTTTTTGTATAATTTCCGCAGCTCAGGAGATAAGCCATTCGAATAGCCCTTTAAGTAAACTTTCCCTGACATAATAAAATGTGCTGAAAAAAAAAATATATATCAATTCAGAATCTGAAAAAAGTAAACATAAGCTGCGCGAACAAGGTAGTACGACATCGAAGTGAAGCACATTGACGGTGTTTGTTTGTTCACCAACTCAGTTAGCAGACGATAACCGCAGCGCTCAACCATATGATTGCATAGGGTCTATTGATTTTCAAAATATGCATTGCAGATAATTTTTTAAGTTTTTTTTAAGATACTTGCCTATTCCTGGAGGTGAAAGTCACAAATTGTTTCTGTTTTTTATATAACTATGTTTAAATTCAAAAACCTGCCTTCATGATACTGGCTTTTGGTTAGACTCATAGAATACTCTCAAATTATGTTACAAGCAAATGTTTCCTTCATCGATAATATTATCCATGGATCAAAACAAATGGATTTTTTGATGAATGATTTTACCTCTGTTTGAATCTTATTAATAAATTCGAAATGGCGCCTATCTGTGACTTGTCTACGGAAAATCAACAGCACTCACACTGCTCCTATATATACGAGCTGGCGCATCGGGCCTTTTGTTGCGTAGGGTTGCCACATGTACCCAGCGTGTTTCTCTGATAAATAAACGACATTTTTTTTTTTTTTTTTTTTTAATCGCCTTACGTTACTTTAGAGTAACTTGTTTTATTATATTTCATAATTTTAGCTAAGTAAACTATGATGTGGAAGTTTGTTTAGCGATAAACTGATATAATCAATCAAGAAGTGACTATAAAGTGTTCACAGACCTTCTATTACTGTGTATTTGAGTTTTGGCGACATTTTGTAAAAGAAAGAGAAACCGCCCTAACAACACATCTTACCCCAGTACATCCATAGGATATCCTGAGAATGTACTCTGAAAAAAAAAAATGTGTTTTTAGGAATATGATTGATGCTTATTGCTCTAATCTTAACCGGATTAGCTTCAGATCAATATTTCTTAAAATCATTAGGGAAGCAATAAGGACGCCAAGCAGGAATGCTGTCCTCTTCGGAGGCAAAAAAAAAAAAAAATGGCGGTGATGCGCCTTCCTATTATTATATTTAGGGCTCTAGATGTAAGGGGCTCTATCTGGATGCAATAGAAGAAAAAATGTTAATATGTTGATCGTCTATTGGATTTTTTGTAAAAAATTAATAAAAATCGAGGAAAATTATTTCCCGATTTTAATCCCCATATTTGGGTATAGATATGTATAATTAATTGTGTGTATGCGTTAGATTAAGTTGTTTTCGCGGTAAAATTGATAAAATTTGAATTTTAAATTTCAAAGTTCTACAAAAAAAAAAAAAAAAAAAAAAAAAAAAAAAAAAAAAGGCAAACTTTTATATTTGATTGAAAACATAAACATTTCATTTCAAAGGATGATATTTACACAATAATATAATTAATAATTAAGAAACACTTTAAAAACATGTCTAAAATACATTTATAAAAAAGATTAAAATCTTCTAAAGCTTTTCGCCCTAGCAAATTAAGGCATCATCAGGGATTTAGTAATGCACATCATAGAGCAGTTTTATATATTTTTTTTGTACCATATGCTCAACAGTTAAGTCCTTACAAAAAACAAAGTCCACTGAAACCTACACTTAGAGGCTGGAACTACTACTCCGATTCAAAAAATTAGAATAATGTAAAAAAGAATGAGTTTGATGTTGCTAACGCGTCAATTTGCATACTGCGTCCAGGAAAAAATATATTAAAAGTATCTAATTATCTTCAGAGCATTTATAAATATAACATAAATATTTATTTTTATCTGATATATTAATAATTAACTATTTAAAAAATATTAGAATAATTCAAAGAAATAGAATACCTCGATAGCATGGTTCAAAAAATTAGAATATTCAAATTTTTCTTATAAGTTGAGAGAACGGCTGCGGGATTAACATCTGTGGGACTATAAAATGTGCTCCGTTTAAAATGAAAAGTCGTTTGGCATTTGATTGTAGCGTAGTATTTGCTTAATATGGGACGAAAGAGCGATTTATCTGAGGCTGTGAAATATCGTATTGTGTACTTGCACGAAATAGGAAAAACACAACTTTTTATAGTAAAAGAAGTGAAATGCTCTCAAGCAAGTGTGAGTAGAGTTTTGAGAGAATATTCTAATAATAAGTGTTTTCAAAATAAACACTTTAAAAGTGGTCGAAAGCCAGTAACTTCAAGAAGAGATGAAAGGCAATTGAAAAAGATTGTGAAGAAACATCGTTTTCGGAGTGTGAGATATGTGCATAGAAAATGGAAAGAAATGGGTATAAATGTCTCCAAATCTACAACACTACGACGACTTCGCAAATTAGGTTTTAGATCACGTGTGCCTAAGATAAAGCCATTCTTATCATCTAAGCAAAGGGCTGCTAGAGTTAAATGGTGTAAACAAAGGCTATTTTGGGATCACGACGATTGGAAAAAGATACTTTTCAGCGATGAAAGTGTGTTTTGTGTGTCTCACGGAAATCAAGGTATACGTGTCTGGAGACTCAAACATGAAGCTTATAAGAAAGAATGTTTAAAACGTTCGTTTAAATTTGCGACCTCTGTTATGGTATGGGGCTGCATGACTGCTGAAGGCCCAGGCAGGTTGTGTATTGTTTCCACAACAGTCAATTCAGAAGTCTATCAAGAAATTCTTGAACATTTCATGATTCCTTCAGCTGAGGATTTATGTGATGACGATTTCTTGTTTCAGCAAGATTCAGCTTCTCCCCACACTTCCAAATCAACAACTAAATGGCTCAAAGAGAAGGACATACCTGTACTCCCTTGGCCTGCAAACTCACCCGATCTAAATCCTATCGAGAATTTGTGGGGAATTATGAAGAAACGACTTCAAGAAGTTGCGCCTAGAGACAAAAAAGAACTTATTTCTAGTATAAAGAGCATATGGGCGAATTTGGATAAAAAAGATTGTGAACCTTTAGTTAAAAACATGCCAAAACGTTTAAGAGCTGTCATTAAAGCTAAGGGTGATGCAACAAAGTACTGATTAGCAAGTAAAAATACTTAGAGTTTAAATTATGTTCAATATTTTTCATTATTCTAATTTTTTGAACCATGTTAGAAAGTATTCTAATATTTTGAATTTTTTGTTGTTAGCTGATTTAAATATATTTTCTATTTCATTGCAATGTGTTTACATTTTTATAATCTGCAAAATATGCAGATTCATATTATAGTACTTTATATTTGATATTGTTGATTATTTATTTGATAAATTCGATTTTCATTTCCCTTGACCATATTTCTTTTCATTATTCTAATTTTTTGAATCGGAGTAGTATGGTAGTATGAGGAGGTGCTACATTTAGAGGCTGGAATTATTTTAGGATGAGGATGTGCTGCAGTTAGAGGCTGGAACTATTGTAGGATAAAGAGGTGCTACACTTAGATGCTGGAACTATTGTAGGATGAGTAGTTGCTACACTTAATGTAGCACCTCTAAATCACAGATTATCATACAGATAGGACAGTGAAGCTAAAACGCGAACCGGAAATATAGTAGCACCACTAGTGTCAAAAGAGGGGAACTACATGTGTTAAGTTTATATGAATAGCATCTTTGATCGACAATTGTTTTTCTATTTCGCGAGTAGTTAGTAGCAGGTTAGTATGGCAAGTTTTCTTTTTCTTCACTTTCTATTGTTTTTGAATTCACAAAATGATCCTCAAAACATTCACAGCTATTCTTCTAAGAAATAAAAATTATTTTTTATAATGTTTAAAAATATGCTTTGTGAAACATATTCATATTCAAGTACAAATTAAAATTACAAACTGTAATTCTGAAATAGCAGTATGAAATCATTAAATATTTAACGTTGCTTGGTTTAAATACTACAAAATGCCTTAAAATGAAAAAAAAAAAAGTTTTTATTTTATGTATATTTTCAAAGTTTATTTTCTTAATATTTAGCCCTTGCTTCTTAAAATAAATTGCTTTTGACAATCAAGTTTGTAAACAGTAATAGGCTGGGATTGCGGTGCCTCGTTCTTAAGTCTTATCTTAAATGTTACGAACTTTCGTAGATGGGCGGGGTTAAGAACGATCTTAACTTGGTATTGCGGTGCCTCAAGTGCAAGTCCTCCGCGTGTCCTCGTAAGAGCAAGCCAGCCTGCCAATGGGAGACGTAGAGCGAGCTATGTTGTGATTGCGCGCGCATCCAGTTACGATTCGACTTAAGATAGCTCTCAGGTTGTCGTAAGATAGTGAGGCACTGCAATACGACTTGCGTTTTGTTTACATCTTAAGACAGAGTTTGTTCGTAAGATAGTGTTCAGCGAGGCACCGCAATCCCAGCCTTAAAGTTGCCAACGAAAACGTATGTGCAGTTTTCTTTCCTTCACTTTTCATACTACTTTTAAATTTACAAAATCATAACATTCACAGCTATTTTCTAAGAAATAAAACTAATTTTTATTATGTTTGAAAATAAATTTTTCCAAACACATTCGTGTTCAAGAGTACAAATTAATATAACAAACTGTAATGCTGAAATAACAGTATGGTATGAAATCTTAAATATTTAACATTGCTTGGTGTAAATAATACAAAATGTTTTAAAATGAAAAAAATATTTCTGGTTTATGTATATTTTCGAAATTTATTTGCTTAATATTTAGTACTTGCTTCTTAAAATAAATTGCTTTCGACAATCAAATTCGTAAACAATAACAAAGTCCATACGTAAACATCAATAAATGGTTAGTCGGTTGGATGTTGGGTTTAACGTTGCACTAATATTACGATATGAACATAGATACAATAAAAATAAGACGAGCGATTGCGTAAGCTGAAGAGCTCGAGAAACTTACAGCCGTTGACAATAGGGTCGTTGCAGTCAAATTCCGGTTACCGAAGAATATACGGGAGTGTCCTATCTGTATAATAATCTATGCCTCTAAATATAGTACTTGCTCATCATCCTACAATAGTTCCAGCCTCTAAATACAGCACCTCCTCATATTACAATAATTCCATCCTCTAAATGTAGCACCTCCTCATACTACAATAGTTCCAGCCTCTAAGTGTAGCTTCCAGTTAGTGTTGCAAATGCTGGAAAAAACCCGTTTCTTCCCCGGAAATAAATTTTGAAAATTCCTGGGAATTTCGAAAATTTTTGGGAGTTTTGAAATAATTTGGTGCATGGACACATTTTTTTCATTTTTATTATTTTTAATGATTTTCTATTTAGCATTTTTAACTGTAACTATGAAAAGCAACTCAACTCTTCTTCCTTTTGCCTACAAAGTCAGTTATTGTTATTATTATTATTATTTCATAAACAGACATTATTCACGTCTTTCAAAAACTGTGGGTTTTTTGCAATACTACTTCCAGTTGACTTTGTTTTATGTAAGGACTTTACTGTTCACCATAAGGCTGTGGAAAATATCTCCCCAAACAATTAGATACATAAAGGTCACAAGATGGCGCTACGCGTCCAATGACTTACTTTTTTACTTTGAGATTGATTTTTTTAGATTTCTGGAATTACCTGCAGATCACGTTTAACCTTCGAGCACATAGCATCAAAGCGATGCTAGATTTTTAGAATTCTTGTTCCTTTACGGAACCTTTACATTAGAAAATATGTTTGTTCTTTTTGATTTATTTAACCATTCTGTAAATATGTAAAATATGTAAATTTAATTTTCACTTGTAAATAAACATGTCATAGTATTAAATAGCTTTTTAAAAATATTAGAGCCTGGCTTTACATAACTTGAAATCGAAAGTGTATCCTTTTTCTTCATGGTGCAATCGGCCAGAAAAGCTCTCAATTTACATTTATTGTTTGAGAGCTACAATAGATTTAATGGAAAATAAGTTCCCAGATAGCAAAGGACATCGAAATCACATTGGCCGCTCATCAGAATCGTTGGGAAATGATTGGTAATCATTTGAGGACGTTCTCAATATCTTGTTTCGATCTTTTGGAACGGTTTCTTATACTGGCCTCGAAAGCAATCATCGATAGAATATCCAAATATTGTGCCATATCAATTAGTCGAGAAATAATCCATGCGTGATATCGGCCCATACTCTAGAGAGAGCAAAATTCGAACCATTTTTTCCCGCTTTAAGCACCCCGCTTGCTCATGGAATTACCCCCCGTGTTGCTACACTTCCGGATAAATGACACCCTCGCTTTCACTTCGGCGGTAATTTACATGTCTTGGCAAAATAGCAAAAGCGATGAGTAACAGATTATTGGAAACATCGTAAGAAATTGGAGGCTATTAAGGTTACAGGGAAAGATATAATTGCTGTTTGCTTTTAGCCATTTGAAACTCCTATTGGGGGTTAACAATATTCTACAGCAATTAAAAATAGTTCGCGTCTTCAATTACGATTAATATATTTACATGATTTATTTCGAATGAAATCTCTGTAAAAATAATTATTTTTATATCTTTTTCTTTATGTTTTATTACTATTACAAAGAAATATTTATAGGGTCAAATATTTGCAATAAGAAATGTAATATAAGTTTGATATTAAGTCTGATCATATGGATCTTTAAAGCTGAATAAGCATATAAATATTTATATAACCTCTTTTTTATTGTTATATATCGTTTATATATATGTCGTCGTTTCTATATATATATATATATACATATATATATATATATATATATAAAATATCTGTGTTTCCATTTTCAAACATTTATTACTTATTTATTTTACAATATTTACTAAACATTGTGCGATTACACATGTTAAAATTTGTATTTGTACACACATATACAACTTAATGAGTGAGATAAATTTAAAAACGAAAAATCTAATCATACAATGTTCGTACAACATTATTTCATTTCCTAATATTCTATTTAAAATGCCAAGAGTATACAAATGTATAAATACAAACAAAAGATTTCTCTTCAATGGAAGCAATTTGTATTTATTTTATAAACAGTGCCGAGATGTTATGCTCTCCAAACTGATAAAGAGGACATCCTGAGTTTCATCCAATGTCGTGCTCGTCGGCCTACCGATTTTTTTTTTTTTCTTTGAAATTCTTAGACTGAAGAAGAACATGATTCGACAAGGGTTTATTTAAGAAAACGGTATTGGGCCCTCCGTGTCCGAGTTGTTTATGTCGCTACATTGCTAATCGCCTTCGAGCGTAAGAGTGCGGGTTCGATTTTCGCGCCGGCCCTGGGTGTTTCTCTCTTGATTCGTACTTTAATTCCGCCATGAGCTATTTGAAATTATCTGGCAAAGATTTCCAAGCGGACTTTGAGACAAGCATACAAATCTGATGTATATGTTATCAGTATTAACCCTCGCTCTCCCAAGATCAAGGTGTTACTGCAGAAATATTGCTTTGAGGTGCCACTTGGTATGTTTAGCGAAAATCATCAGCACCACGCCTTTTTGTATCGTTTAGAACAAATCGTCGTGCAACATTCCACTGATTAGGCTTGCTATCTCTAACGAATTAGCGCACTTTTTGAATGAGACGGGCTCAACTAAATTTCAATTTCAAAATGGGGTCAAAATGACCTTATCTTAGGAAAGCGAGGGTTAAAGGTACTTTTTCTCATAGGCCTTACTGATAGCGCTCGACCAAATTTGCTGTTGACTGTACTTTATTTACTGATAATATAAATATCAGATTTGTATGCTTGACGCTCGAAGCCCGCTTGTAAATCCTCGTCAGATAAAGACAGATAGCACATGCCAGTATTACATTACGAAAAATTGCAAAACTCCCAGGGACACCACGGGAATCGAACGCACTCTCCTATGCTCGAAGGCGATTAGCAGTGCGGCGACATAACCACTAGGCCACGGAGGGCCCGCTGCTCGGAAACATACTTGTTTACTTTTTAACACATTGCCATTTCATTAACCAATCAGCGAGACTCTTACAGATAATTCTGGGCTCAACTGTTCCACGTTTGGTGAATACGAAAACTTTCTAACCCAGGGTTAAAGGCGTGTTAACTTTAACACAAGTGAACCATGGGTTAACGCTGGTTTGGTGAACAAGGCCGATTGTGGGGTAAACGACCAGCAAAATGACCCTAAAGATTAAACCTCACATCAGTGCTTTGGTTGTTTGGTTGGCAAGGTTTTAAGTCGCACTAATGCTCCGTAATGGGCCATCGGTGACGATCTGGGACTCACCGTTAGAGGTGGTTCGGAGGAAATGTCATCAAAATTTTGATCCTACGCGGAGAGGATGGCTCCCCGCTTCGGTAATCCCCAGATGTTCTCATCAGTGCAATCGAGTTTATTGCCTGAAAACCCGAAACCTATGTATTTACTGTTTTTTTTTTTTTACTTAGATCACGTGTCTGAGCAAGCGAAATTAGGAAAAACCGATCAAGTATGCAATGTTTACAATTGGAGCAAAAAATTCGATCACAGGGGTGTAATTGTTTCAGCAGTGCTTTAAGCATTCGGTTATAAGCGCTCATCACACTGTATATTCTAGGCGCTGTACTATAATGCCTCTACGTTTCCAGTGCTTAGTATTGAGGACGATTCTACAATTTGAGGTTGAATTGATTTTATGTTGCAGTAGTACTACACAGTGGCGGCTCGTGAACCGAAAATAAGTGAAGAGCTCAAAAATAATATTGAAGTATTTTTAATGCATAATTTTTATTAAGCAAGGTCTTAACTAAAATTAACTAAAAATACTTATTTAAATGTAAATTTATATTCTATAAATGAATACAGTGTAAAATACAGTGTGCCTCTTCACCGGTTTTCGATGCACGAGCCGCCACTGGTACTACACTATTGGCAATAGATGACGGTCTGAGACTCACCCAAAGGGTGGTCTGGAGCACAGATTATCATACAGATAGCACAGTGAAGCTAAAACGCGAACCGGAAATATAGTAGCACCACTAGTGTCAACAGAGGGGAACTACATTTGTTAAGTCTACATGAATAGCATCTTTGATCGAAAATTGTTTTTCTATTTCGCAAGTAGTTAGTATCAGGTTAGTATGGGAAGTTTTCTTTTTCTTCACTTTCTATTGTTTTTGAATTCACAAAATGATCCTCAAAACATTCACAGCTATTTTTCTAAGAAATAAAAATTAATTTTTATAATGTTTAAAAATATGCTTTGTCAAACATATTCATATTCAAGTACAAATTAAAATTACAAACTGTAATTCTGAAATAGCAGTATGAAATCATTAAATATCTAACGTTGCTTGGTTTAAATAATACGAAATGCTTTAAAATGAAAAAAATGTTTTTATTTTATGTATATTTTCAAAGTTTATTTTCTTAATATTTAGCACTTGCTTCTCAAAATAAATTGCTTTTGACAATCAAGTTTGTAAACAATAATAAAGTTGTCAAACGAAAACGTATGTGCAGTTTTCTTTCCTTCACTTTTTCGACTACTTTTAAATTCACAAAATCATAACATTCGCAGCTATTTTCTAAGAAATAAAACTAATTTTTATTATGTTTGAAAATAAATTTTGCCAAACACATTCGTGTTCAAGTGTACAAATTAATATAACAAACTGTAATGCTGAAATAGCAGTATGGTATGAAATCTTAAATATTTAACATTGCTTGGTTTAAATAATACAAAATGTTTAAAAGGAAAAAAATATTTCTGGTTTATGTATATTTTCGAAATTTATTTGCTTAATATTTAGTACTTGCTTCTTAAAACAAATTGCTTTCGACAATCAAGTTCGTAAACAATAAGAAATTTGCCAAACGTAAACATCAAAACAATGGTTAGTTGGTTGAATGTTGAGTTTAACGTTGCACTAATATTACCATATGAACATAGATACAATAAGACGAGCGATTGCGTAAGTTAGGGAGCTCGAGAAACTTACAGCCGTTGACAATAGGGTCGTTGCAGTCAAATTTTGGTTATCGAAGAATATACGGGAGTATCCTATCTGTATAATAATCTGTGTGCTACATTTGCCTCCGTTTCAAGGACAAAGTGAGACTGCGACTAGAATTTATAAGGATGACATGGAACTATTTTTACTAGACTCACAATTTAGATTCTAGGTGTCTGTTACAGAATTTTTTCTCAGTATAATTTGGAGGAAAATTAAATTAATATTAGCTTAAAAATTTTTATTTACATTATTATCATATGAATTTTTATACTTGATTTACTAAACAAAAATATACCATCCAAATCTTGCGTTAATTTATTTAAAAATTATCCGGAAAAGAAAAAAAAAAAAAAAAAACTAGTAAACAGTTTGATGTAATAATTCGTTCTCAAAATTTCTATTACAAGGCTTGTTATGTTTAAGGTATGATCAATGTATCATGCTGAATCCTGAACCCAGTTGACAAAAACCACAGTCAGATTTCGCAATCACCTTCTATAATACATTTTTCTTTTTCTAATTTACTAATTTACTGTGTGTTTTTATTCGTGACAGTTTTTTTCCTTTCAATTCTGTACTATTTCTAGATAAAGCTGATTTGCGAAAATTTTTTCCTTCTTGTTCCATGTTATGAAAATCTTACTCGGGAGTAGTCACGACGAGTTGGCCATTTCGCCAACCCCATGCATTATGTAATCCTCGGACAATCCAATTTATAGTTACATTTTGGAAACTCTGTACATCTAATTTTGTTTATTTGTGCGTTAGTGTGCTAAAACTATAAATCATTCCTGCCTTTTTTCAAAAGCGAATAACATTCTTCATAATAAATTTGTCGATTGGTTCGTTGACAGAAATTTTGGGAGCAATATCCTTTATAGAAGATCGCAATTGTGGTGGCATGTTTCCACAGCACCTTTAGGGCGAATTCAAGAGCGTCCAAAATGTCCAACTGTTAGATATAATACGACGTTTACACCACTCCACCCCACTCCACATCCCGTTTCATTATAGTTTATTTATTTATTTATTTATTTATTTATTTATTCATTCATTCATTCATTTGTTTATTTATTTATTTATTTTATTGTTTGTTTTATTATTTGTTTTAGTGTTTGCATAGGACAAAATTTCATTCAAATAAACACAATGAGGAATGTATTCGAGAAATTATTACGAAATTGAAAAATAATTTTTATAATAATAGCAATTTTGTATATGCAGGAGCATCATCACCTCCCTTGTAAAAGGAGTATTTTTCCTAAACAACTAGTCACCACGTTTAAAAGGAATGATCAAACAATATTTTCTGTTATGATTTAAAATTAATTTTTCTTTTTACATTATTAACAATAGAAATGAAAAATTTTAAAAAGTACATTTTCTCAGATGTCTTCTGTAGAGCATAAAATTAACTTTCCTTTGACATTTATTATTATACTTTTGGGAGATGGAAATCGTTTGCATTCATCATGAAAAATATTTTTATAAATAATAATCTTAATATTGCGCCGTAAAAAACCAGGCAACCAAACAACAATTTTAATAAATAATTTAAAATGCGTGAATTTGAATATGAAAATTTAGAAGAAAAATTTGTGATGTCCACACTATTCATTCTAGTCTTACTGTTTTTTATCCTGTAATAAATAATTAAAAACATAATTTTGATCTAACAATAAAACAAAAAGGTTTTTTATTCTATGACACATTGGATATTGAGAAAGAAATAAGTAACATTGAAGAGAAAAAAAAATAATGTCACGACACCGATGACATCTAACGAATATTTATTTTGAGAATTACGTCACATATCTATAGATTTATTGCGGAGTGAGATATTAGATATCATGGATATTTTTTCCCATCTGTTAGTTATTCTATCCCATCAATCATCAGTACACTGTACAGATTAATTTGTCGTTTGAATGTTACGTTAAGAATATATTTACCTCCAACATTTTTATTTATATTTCCTTTAAAATAGAGAAATCTACAATTGTAAGAAAAATAGTTTTTATTCGCAGACTTGTATTTATATGCTGATGAATAAAATGTTCTCCAAGCTATTAATAAAAATGTGGTTCTTGCATATATATAACTATATATATACATACATATATATATATATATATATATATATATATATATATATATATATATATATATATATATATATATATATATATATATATTTTTTTTTTTTTTTGAAAACAAAAATAAATAACTTATTTTTGTAACAATTCAAAAATTAATGTTGGTGAAGTTAATCGTTAAATTTCTCTTTTTATGGATAAGATTTATATATATTTTTAACATATGATTTTTCACTTTACAAAGTTAATCATGTTAATACCTCGAAAAACATTATCTTTTGCTAATAAAATGGTGCCTTTTTTATATGATTTACTAATTTTTTTTAACGGCATTTCACGTTTCTTTTCATCAAAATATTATCTTTCTAATTTAAAGAAAAGCTTGCATTAATGTTTCTTTTTTTAGATTAAATTTCATTAAAATAATTAATTTTCATTCAAAAGAAAATGATTAATTTACTTTGTTCATGTGAGAAAAGAATGGATATTAGTTTCATATGCTCAACTGAAAAGATATGATAATTTCCATATTTAAAATGGGAGTAGGATAAATGGAAAAGAACAATCAATTAAAGAAATATTAATGACGGAAAAAGTATTATAATTTTTCCTTTAATTTCTGTTTAATGTGTTTTTGTGTTTACATATATTAATCAGTATTTTTCTAAAGTAAGCTTTTAGCTGTGCATAGTTGTAATGTACGAATTCTCAAAGGCGCATTCAGTTAACAAAAAATAATCAGATACAGAGAAAATAGGTACAGATAATACATTCAGAAAATAATGGAAACGTAAATACAGTCGAACCTCGTTAACGGGAACACTATTAACGTGTATTACATTTAAGATGAACTGTTTGCACAATCCCTGTAAAAGTGTTAATTTAGTCATGTGAAGATTAGTTACTGATAGCATGAACTACTGATAATGTGAACTGAATTTCATTTCCTTTGAAATTCATGTTAACGCGAATCGACTGTACACTGAGAAAATATTATGTGACTAACATCTAGAATGTAAATTGTGCGTTTAGTAAAATTATTTCCATGTCATTCTTATAAATCCAAACCACCTTTGTTAGCGGATTCTAAAATCCCCTGTTAGAATTATGGAGCATTTTATTTTATTCTCGTAGTCAATCTCATCTAAAAATCTGTATAAATAAATGCGAACACAAGAGGTGAGTTTTAGTAGCTATAATTTGGTTTTAGAACACAGTTTCAGAATATCAAGTGAGAGTTTCTCGCAACACAAAGGATTAATAATATCCGTACTATTGTTTCATCATCTAGAAAAATATGAACCAGAAATTTTCGATTATTTCGTCTACACATGCTATTAGTTTACCTTAATTCGTAAATCTATATTTCTGTGATTCAGAATATGGTTACTTCTTCGTTCTAGGTCAAGGCAGTATATTATTTTCTCAGTGCACATATGAAATTTTATTAGTGAAAAAAAATGTGAGAATGTCAAGTAAGAACTGTAAAATGTCTGAAAAAATATAAATCACTATATTAATATAAAGACAATACATTTTGCTGTAAATTTTTACAAGCTGGTGCCGTAAAAACAATTGTCGCGTTAATTTTTCATATTGTGCTATAATTGGTAATGAAAATCAAACTTCTCTCTTTCTATAAAATTCTTTGAAGCTTCTCTGAAAAAGAACTACTAGTAAAATGTACATTATATTTCATAAATATTATAGTGTAAAATCTAGATATTAGCACATATAACACAATTTGAGTTCGTAGTCATGATCAGAGTTACCACTTTGCATTTACCACACTTTGTGGCTACCGGAAAATTTTTACAATAATTTTTATTAGTGAAAACCATTACAGTTTGCTGTTTAAATAAAATGTTCATTTCTATTAAAAATTTGTAGTAGCCAAAAGGTACTAAATTGGCAACTATAATCACGAGGTATGGGACTCATCCTTGTTTTCTTGTGTAAGAACTAAGTCGTAGTTTTTGGAAAACGCGTGACGGTGATTTAAAACATGCCAATCAGATTTGGGCTTTATCAAACGAAGCGTTTTGACAAAATATCGTGCTCATGATCTCACACATATAAACATATCTATACATATAGTGCAACCACGTTTTCTAAAACTAGCAGTGAGGAACAGTCCAAAAGCTCGGAGGGGTGCCAAATTGACCGACAGTTTGTGATTTGGAAAATATCCGGTAATTCGTCGCTCTCTTATCGTTTATTTTCTCAGAGTCAGATGACTATCTCCCCTTTTTCAACACTGAACTCGTTGAGTCAGAAATTGCGCAAAGGCTTTCATAGTCTCAAGAAAGTGGTCGAAGAATACATGACCAGAGCTCGTGAGATACAGCCGCCTGGTCGCGATTTCTGATCAATTTATTTTAGCTGGCGACCATATTTTCAGCTTTTACGGAAATTCAACATTTTTTTTTTTTTTTTTTTTTTTTTTACATTTTCGAAAAAAAAAAAAAAAAAAAAAAACTGATCTCAGAACTACTGGGCTACAATTCCACTCTGAATGCTCTCTCCACGTTCCACAACACAGTATTGAATCGATGAACGATTTTAGGGTATTAGTTTATACCACTCCAGTTCGTGTGTGATTTACGACTCGATGCTGAATCGTTTTGCTGGTGTTAAGATATATCGATCGTGATGATGTACAGAACATAATAAAACCTATTTGATGATGCTAAATTTAAACATGCGTTTCTTTATTCATCATCCAGCCATAATTCAAATTTGGTTTTTCTGCATAAAATTTTAATTTCTATATTCAAATAAAAAAAAAAAAAAAAATAAATAAATAAAAAATGCATAACATTTTTTGTCAAAGACAGAATTAAGTTTAGTACGGAAGACTAATAATTTCAGTCTGTATTTTTTTTTTTTTTTTTTTTTTTTTTTTTTTTTTTTAATTATTATTATTATTTAATTTTTATCTCACAATTTGACCGTGAATCTGGACCGCCAATTTTATGAAGCGTTGCCACATAAATTTCATATTTTATTTAACTTTAAAAATCTAATTGTCGTGTCGAGAAACCGTTTTCACCCATAGATTCAGAAAAATCGCCCTTTGTAACGATAGTACTGAGATTTCTAATTAATTTTGGTGATACACAAAACTGGACTACAAAAAATCCAGATTGAAACTAATAGTCCTCCATACTGAACAAAAAAAAAAAAAAAAAAAAAAAGAAAAAAAAAAGAAAAGAAAAAGAAAAAAGGAGGGGTTGAGGGATATTATATACTGGCTACCATATATGTTTACTGGAGACAAGTTTTTTTTTTCAAATTCCAAGAGATCTGTACATGACCACCAACAAAAACAATAAAAAAGGAATTCAAATCTGAAAAACGTATAGATACATCAAATTTTCTTGTTTGGAATATTTCATGGTTACAATATTTTCTTTATGTATCATATATTCAGAAATTAATAATATTTGATAAATAATACTCGTGTTAAGCAGACAATATGATCCTTCGTCAAAGTGTTATGATCACGATAATTTGTTCTATTGAACATACTATCGAACGGAATTCTTTAATCCTGTTCTCAGATATCTGAAACACTGATATCTCTATCGATCATCGATATCTATATCGATTACATAAATGAGATAAATTGCAGAAAATTTAGTTAATTGAGCATGTTACAAGTTTTGATATCATTTAATATAATTACTCTCTTAAAAAAAATTCTTGATGATAAAGCTTTAAATTAATTATTTTAAATAATTCTTACTGGGAAAAATGCTTTACTGAAACGAATTAACATTTTTAAATTTCAGATTAAATATAGTAATAAATTATAAATATGTGTTGTGTAAAAAATGGATACCAGATAAAAATAAGGCGTGATCACACAGACCTCTTTTCCAAAGTAAGGAAAATAATATATATATATATATATATATATATATATATATATACATACACTCATGGACAAAAAAATTAGCGCACCAAGAAGATGTCGTCAAAATGAAACGAAATTTCACATACGTAATGACTACTTTGATATAAGTAAATTATTGGAAAATCAAAGAAAAAGGATAATTTATTTCAGAGAAAAAGGCAAAAGAACGGAGGATTTAATACCCTGTTGGACCCCCTCTAGCGCGAATGCAAGATGCGATACGATCGGGCATTGAGGCATACAAGTTCTGTATGATGTCTTGAGACATTTCGTTTGATGTAACCTTGCCTCTAGTTCGTTCAAACTCGTGGGATGCCCAACTCGCCGTCCCAAATGATCCCAGATATGCTCGATTAGAGACAAATCTGGGGATCGGGCAGGCCAAGGAAGGGTAGTAACAGTGTGAAGACAGTCTTGTGACAGCCTTGCCGTGTGAGGCCTAGCATTGTCTTGTTGAAAAATGGCTCCTGGGAGCCGTTGCATGAGTGGCAACACATGTGGTAGCAGGATGTCATGGGCATACCGCCTGGCTGTCATGTTGCCATGGATCAGTACCGTGTATTGTAGGCAATGGCACCCCATACAATCACACCAGCTGTGGGAGCGGTGTGTCGCTGTAAAGCAAAGGCAGGATAGAGGCGTGTCTCCACACACGAACACGATTGCCATCACTGCTGAGATTGAATCTGGATTCGTCGCTAAAGACGACCTGGTTCCATTCCGCTCCAGTCCAGTTTCCTCGGGCGCGGCAAAACTCCAAACGGAGGCGTCGATGGGTGGGCGTCATGGGCAGCACACGTAATGGGCCCCGCGATACCAAATGTCCTTCAGCCAGGCGCCTTCGTATGGTTCGAGAAGGCACAGGGGCCCCTAGTAAAAGCGCCAACTGTTCCTGGATGGCGGCCGATGAAGCAGTTTGCTGTACGCGCGCATTTCTTACGATGTGGCGGTCTTCTCGACATCTGGTCTGTCGAGGGCGTCCTGAGACTGGTCTTCGTGTACATGACATCTCTCGGGTCCACTGGTCCCAACACCTCCTCACAACACAATCAGAGCGGCCTAATTGGCGAGCTACTCGCCTAGCTGACTACTCAGCTTCCATCATGCCGATGATTCTCCCCCTCTCAAACTGCGACAGCTGCTCATATTGTCTTCGAAAACGACGTAATGGCATGTCTACCTCAGCTCTTCCTTTGTAAACGATCCAGCACACTCAAACAAGCTTTGGTTACCTTTTTTATACTCCACAGAGAACGACGTTAAACGCCCTCTACCGGCTATACGTAATGCGCAATCACGCTGCATATCTAATCATTTGCATATCTCCCCGACATGTACCTTCATGCCAAGTTTCGTTACGATCCCGCAATTATTTCTTGGTGCGCTAATTTTTTTGTCCATGAGTTTATATATATATAACCTAGTAAAAATGAAATTTCAATAATAATATGTGTTTTTTAATGAATATTAAAAATTATGTGTTGCTAATAACATAAATTATTTAATATTCATAGAAAAGCACACACATAGACACTCAAAATGAAAAAAAAAAAAAATCAGGTGTGACTTACACTCCTCTCTTCGAACATTTATGTATTTAAACAGCCTTTTCTTACGTAAAGAGGGAGGAGATATTAAATAGGCAAAAGAGAAAAATATCACAGGATGTTTCAATATTTTTTCTTATAGAAAAGGCTGTTTAATTGAACTCTATTACACTTGAAATAATTTGAGCCGATTGGTTATAATGATGAAGATTGTTTTCTTTGTTGTCATATTTTGTATGAAACATTGAATGGCGCCAAGTCAAAGGAGGCAAGTCCTTTAAAGGTTTAAGAAGCAGAGAAAGTCAACTAACAATCTAGTTATGATCATCACAACTTAAGTTCAAATATTAGATTTTTATTTGTAACTCACATGTATTAGACATTTTTATCATTTAAAACATTTCCATTCCACTTTTCCATTAAACACACAATGAAACAAATAATTTCTCGAGTGTCATATATTAAAGCAAGCATTGTTTCATTAATCACAAAAATGTATTAAAAAATAAACTTACAAATACTGAACTTAAAACTTTTTATTTATACCACATCTTTACTTGTCACTGTGCTTATTACATTTTCAAAACTATGTAATATGATCTTTGTGCATTGTGAAAACTAGAATGATGTGGCATCTCAAAAATATCTTCTATAAAGAACGCTGTTATACAGAATAGCGCCAACTACCGACTGACATACATAAAATTCAATCGTCATATAATCTTGCAATAAAGATTTGAAATATCAATTTGATACAATTTTAACCAATAGGTACTGAGATATAACGATCTGAAAAATTAAAGAAAGTGAATATCAGCAACGTCACCTGTGATCTGACAAGTGATGAAATTTAAAAAACATAATTTTTAATAATACATGTCTCCCATACGGAGGTTTGTGAATTTATATATCATAGAAGTTGAGATATAGCCTACATTAAAACAGGAAATATTGCATAATATCTGCGCCACTTGTTTTCAGACATGCACACTTATTCAATCAGCATAGTTTCTAATAATGTTCAAATCGCATAGCTAATTTTGGGCATTTGCATATCATAAAACTTCCTGAAAAGGGCAATAAATTTCAGAATAGTAACGACTCCTTTCCACCGATATTCAGTCAATTTGAACCGGCAACGTTTATTAAAGTAGCCCCCATACATATAAAGATTTGTGCATTTGTACACTTCAGAATCCGATGTATATAGACTCCTTTTAAATGAGAGAAATAGAAGTGTTTGTGCTGGGAGATGTACTTTAAATGCTGACTAACGCAAATTTTTTCAAGGATTTTCAAATGATTGTAAGATAGCGACCAGAAAAATTTGCTAACATGTAGAAAGAGAGAGAGACATCATGCAGACACACCGACGTTCAGATATTTTCTAAAAATAAACAAATCATGCTCAGAGCATCACAAAACTTATAAATCGTTTAAAAATGGAAAATCGAAAATTTTCACTAACTCAATATTTTCTCTCTCTCTCTCTCTTTTTTTTTTTTTTTTTATCGTATATAGAATAATGTTTGAAGATTCCTTTTTAGTTTAGTTATGTAGCACCAAGTCTCCTCTTAATATTCGTATCGATATATTTAGGCCCCTTTTATTTACAAAACGAATAGCAATGCAGCCTGACATAGGCAGGAGCCAGGAATTGTTCTTTTCACTCTTTTTTCAGGACACATTTAGAAATGAAGAAAATCCGCCTTTGTTTATTAAAACTACTTTCGTACTGAAATCTTAATCCTACTTTTATAAAATAATTTAGAGTTTAAATAAGAGAAAGATTATTTTATATAAATAGTTGTAGCAGAAAAAATTCAAGTATTTCTTTTCCGTGAATATATCCCAAAAATAAATTTCATTAATCTTTTTTTTTTTTTTTTTTTTTTTTAATGTACAAATTTTTGTCCTTCTCGATTCTAAATTTTCAAGATGACGACACATGCCAAAACATACCATGCTTTGTTATAAAGCAGTGGTTCTGAGGCACTATATGAGAGTATTTAGTAGCACAATTAAATGTCATTAATCCATAAAAATTTGACGGGCATCAGCAAGTGTCACTTTACTCGTTGTGTAATTATTTTTTCCTTGTTTTAATCGATTTTTAAATTTTTGGTTCTTCTTTAATTGGCATTAACAACACTACTCCTAAATTTAATAAATGATGCTGCTAAGAATCCAATATGTAAGAGTCACTTTCAATTTCTCTATAGGTTGGAGTGGGCAGTTGCTAACTTTAAAGATACAATTGTACATTTTTTTTTCCAACTCAAAATGGGCATGCTATTATTTTGAACTGAAACAACTGCTGCAGGCTCGTGCTGTTTACAGTATTTACTTTCAAGTATATTTATTGATTGAATTAATAAATATTTGATTTTAGTCATTATACAAATAGATAGTTCAGAACAAAAAATTCCCGATAATAAAAAATTTTATTATTATTATTATTATTATTATTATTATATATATATATATAAGTGCAAATATTAATCGTCATTTAGTGAGTAATTTGTGCTTTTTTAGATAGAATCGAAGTCACATAAAAATTACAGAAGTAGGAATGTAGTAAATATTTGTAGTAAATAGAAAGGATCTTGTAAATATTTTCTTTAAAGAATAAAATATGTTTGAAAAAGTCATATATCTATTGTAACTTCATAGTTATTATTAGTTTTTTCAAAAAAAAAAAAAAAAAAAAAAAAACATCAAATAATTTTTTGAAATGTTCAGAAAAATTTATTATTTAAAATATAAAAAAGTATTGTGTAAATAAATTAAATAATAAGTAAACAAATCATATATCCCAAAAATCTGCAAACTGATCACATATTAAAATAAAATATTAATTAGCTTTGAGAACCTTATACTGCAGAAGTATCTTTCCAAACATGTCTCCTTTTTCTCTTCTCAGATTTCTTAGGCTTTCTTTTCTTGCGACCTAAATACAATTCAGCAAGAAGAATCAAAAACGACATAAAGTAGCCACACAAAAGGAATATGAATGCTGGAGCAACGTCTGTGAGAGTTAACTTTCGGTTAGTGATATCGGATTCCAAGTTATGTGATGAAACGAAGCGGCGAGACGCAAACAGAAAGTCGCTTGAATATTTCAAATAAAGACCTGAAGCCATCATTCTATGTACGAAGGTATCTATCATCTCCTTGCAACAGAAGCCTCGTTGGATCGGCATTGCAGACAAGTGTTCGAAAAAATGATCTTCTGAAATAAAGTATTCTTCATCGAAAGCTTTCGCAAAATCTGTTTTCATGAAATAAGCAAGATTTTGCTTCTTACCCTCTTGCATAAAATAGGTAAAGGCATCTCCGTAACTCAAACTATTGTTAACGATGTCTCTTGCAATCACTCTTAAATGTCTCTGCTTTGTATTCCATAAATATTCAGCAATACCCTGATGAATGTATGATACACAATGGAAATCTCCCTTCTCTACGGCCGTGGACAAATCCGACAAATCTTTTACTTTATTAACAGGTGGAAATGAGAGGAAAGATAGAAACACGGAATCATAAGACAAGCAAAGAATCATGGCTCCGATCACCCATGAATACACGAGAATATTTTCTGAAAACGATGAAGGTGTTATCAGGGCGCTCTGCTTCATCAGTACCGCAAAAACGTGAAACAAAATATGAATTCTGTTATGTTTCCACTTCAAGAGGAAATAATGTAATACAATCATTGCCATTAATGCTGATAGGATTGTTATCCAAACTGACAGCGAAAACGTTTCAAAGATACCAAACACTCGTGGTTTGTATTCTGGTTTTCGAGTTACAAATGTGACATCATTCATTGTGTAAGGGTAGCAGAAATCAAATACTTCTACAGTATATTCATTCAAAACCATTGGTGCAATACTCATATAAATTACTGAACGTTTTACTTTTTCCTCAAGTTCTGAAAATGTATCATTAAATCTCCTGAAACTAATATCAACTCTATCAAACATATTTCTGTATTGTTCGAGATACATTTTGAGTGCAAGAAGTATTCGCCCGTATATATTTGCACGAATAGATAAGTAGCGCTTCTGTGTTTCATAACTTTTACTTGCAATATCATCTCTATGAGTTGAAAAAACAAGTTTTATTTTTTTCTTTATTTCCATATTACTCAGGTGTGAAACTAATAATTTAGTCTATGAATTTATAACAAATAAAAGGTGCAAATTTAAATTTTCGAGTAAAATGGTATAGCTACTTTTTAAAGTTTTACTGATTTAGGATATTCTTATATTTTTAGTTCTCAAGTATAATAAAGTATCAAGTATACTTAATATTCTTTTTATTTTTATAGAAATAATGAAAGAAATTTACTTTAACCCATATACAGAATTGTTCTTTCAGGAAATAACATAAAATTATTCACATAAAATATAATTTTTCAAAAACCTGTTTGAGCAGCTTTAAATAAATTTGATAGATATTGTCTTTTTAGTTGAAAATGCTAAATATTGTACTAGGCCGTGTTTTTATATCATTCAATTCGGTGAAATTTAAATAATCATCACTCATTAAAGAAATAAAAATCGAATTATCTCCTATAGTACTTTTAAAAGCAAAACATATTTTTTCATTTAACTAACAAAAGTGTTTTACTCTGTTTTTATATAATTTAGTTGTAAATTATCTTGTATTCAGTTTTTTATGAAAATATATTATAGTATTGTTATTATTCAAACGAGACAATTTATCTTTAGAATATTACCCAAAATGAACCAATTTTTGTTTCACTTCTTTAAATTAAAAGGCTATAATTTGAAATGTACATATTTATTAATTTATTTACCTGAAAATAAAGACTAAATAATGAAAAAAGGCTGAACAAATCAGTACCTTTCGAGTCTATGTGTTTCTTGCGAAGAACGATACAGGAATTCCTATCTCAGCAAAAGAAACAAATATGTGTTAGAGATCTTCACGATACTAAAACAAGATTTCTACGTGTAATGGTAGTATGCCAAATGTAGAATATTTTTTATATTTTCACAGTCACTTTTATCAATTTTCCAAAAAATGCAGTAATAATACAAACGCGATTCTGTTTTTCTGAAAGCTTTTAACGTATTTAATTCTTTATAAACTACTTATTATTACTTCAACTACAGTAATTATACTACTGTATGTTTAAAACAAGCTATATGCTGTTACATGATTAGGCAAAAATTCGTCCCAGGCTTTGGTGAACAAATTCTTACTTTCCTATTCCCAGAGTAGAGAAAAATTGTATTGGCTTAAGAATGTGTCCTTCGTCCCTTCAAATAATGCAGAGTGTATTAATTTTTATCGCAGTAATCATGTGAAACAAGTTTCGATTTTTGGAAAGTCTTTTTCTATGCAATCACGACATTCGCAATGTGTCTTTTGTCCCATTGTGAAATTTTCCGCTTTGTTAAACTTTTGCAGTAAATCCTTTCAAAGTTATTTGAAAACAAGCATTATTCACAGTTCAGAGAGAGAAATAATGCCCACAGTATTGGAAATTTCGTATTTACTCTAACTTGAAACAAAAGTTCAGATAATGCAATTGTTACGATAAAAAACCCGCTGTGAAAGCTAGTATAGGTTATTTCGAATTTTCTTTTTTAAAATGCATTGAAATATAATATTTGATAAAGTTAAATACCTCGCTCCATTGGAAAATTGCATGTTGTTTACTTAAAAATGTTTCAGATTTAAATAGAGTAATTTAACGTATATTTATTTTAGAAAATAAATAAATAAATAATTTTGCGAATTCATCAAAAAGTTGTTGTGCAAGTGGTCGACGTCGCGATCCAAATGACGCATTGCCGATTTTTCTATAGTGCTGTATGCAATTCACTAATATTAACAGCACTCTATGCGCTATAGCACCCATAAGACATGAAAATAATTTAAAACTCAAAGAAAAAAGCGAAAAAAATCAAATATATATTTCATGTAACATACAATTTGATAATCAGGAGTGCAAAAAATCGATTCTGATATTTAAATGTAAAAACATACATTATTTCAAAGCTTTAACAAAAAAGGAAAATTCTGAATTTTTCATGTCATTTTCAAAAAGGTCTTTATTTCCACAACAATTGCGACAGTACTACACTTCTCTGAAAATTAAAGAAAAAGAAAAAAACAAAACAAAAAAAAAAAAACAAGACATATCCAAAGCTTCTCCATGTTTGTATTTCTAATGTAATACAATATCTGTTGTCATGAAGTGTGCTAAAGATTAACTATAAAGGTTCGATAAAGGGAAAATTTTCAGAGATTTAAAAAAAAAAGAAAAATGTTGAAACTGTGACTGCGTGGAAATATACTGGGAAATTTGTATGGTTATGAACGTATCTGTGGAACAATATTAGTGTAGGTACGGAATTTTAAAGTTTAATTCGTAAATCAATATAATCACGAAATTAAATTTACTGAAGAATGGGACTCAGGATGTTTTTAAAACACACTGAAGGAAGAAGAACTAATGAAGAACCAAGATCTGTGAATTAGTACCAAAAACAGATATTAAACAAATATATATACATGTATAATAATAATCATGTTCAAAGAAAAATTCACTGTCTATCAAGGACATCTAACTAATTTAGAATATTAAATCATTTATGAATTATCAATATAGATTTTGAACCAATCAAGGAAAAACCGAGAAATGTACTGTAGGCTCTTAAAAAAAAAAAAAAAATTCTTTAAAGAATGCAGTATAGCTAAAAATAATTTACATCTATTGCCTCTTCATAGTAATTATTTTTTTTATTTATTTATTTATTTTAATCTAACAAAATCTATCAAAAAAAAAAAAAAAAAAAAAAAAAAAAACTTAAGTAAATTTTCAAATACTCAGAAAAATCTAAAAAAAAATATCTTCGAGAACCATATACTGCAGGAGTTGCTCTCCGTGCATTTTCCCTTTTTCTCTTCTCAGATTGCTTAGTGTTTCTTTTCTTTCGACCTAAATGCATTTCATCAAGAAGAACCAGAAACGATATAAAGTAGCCAAACAAGAGGAATATGACTGCTGGAAAAACGTCTGTGAGAGTTAATATTCGGGTAATGGTATAGGATGCCGAGTTATATGATGAAAACAAGTGGTGGCACGCAAGCAGAAAGTCACGTAAATATTTGAAATAAAGAACTGAAGCCATCAATCTATGTACGAATATTATTATATATTGACTTCATCATATATTTTATGAAAATACATAATTTACTTTTAGATTTTATTAAAAATTTAATAAGCTGCATTAAAAACTAGAAAAAATGAGTTATATACATCCAAAGTTAGAAAAAAAAATATTTTGTCTGATAATAAACTAAAAAAATTACTTAGGTATATAAAACTATTAGAACTTAATATCAGATGCTACCTTTTGCTTTCCATGAAAGGGGAAGTTCTTGGACATGACAATAGGCGATATCTACTGAATTTTTAACATTTATTATTATTGTTATCTTTTTTGTAGTTTTGTTCGATAAAATATGATGAATATTATTATTTTAAAATAGCATTTTCAATTGGAACATTTCAACTTTAATATAATATTTTATTATATTAATGGTGCAATACAAAACTAATTATTTATTTATGTGTCTAATATTAGTTTATTAGCGTTTATAAGAAAATATTTACAAACATTTTTCTATATACACTGTAAAAAAATTACGCTAATGTTTTACAGCAGAATGTACTGGTACCGACTTTGAAAGCACATTCTGCTGTTAAATAGAATACAGTCGGCAGCAAAATTATCGAAGCTCATATCCACTCATGTCCGGAGACATGCTTGTGAAATTTTGATCGGTAGCGAATTTTGCAAGTAGCGAATTTCATCTGTAGTGAAAAGAGGCATGTCATTTATTGTTTGATGCTGAATAAAATTTATTAAAAAAAAAAAAAAAAAAAGTGGGGGGATTGCTGTAAGTTACATTCTTATTTTTTCTGGTTGATACTATGAATTATGAACTCTTTTATCATTAAATTTTACTATGTGCTTCTGGCTGCTTGAGGCTTCCCTTGTTAAGTTTGAACAATCCAACTATTTGCAAAACAAAAATAAAATCTTATAAATATTATAAAAAAAAAAAAAAAAGAAATCTTTTAAATTTAAATTTTTAATTTTAATTTATGATGACTGCATTATAATGCTTATCCTTATATGTGTGCTCTTTGGCATTATTGCTTGTAATTGACTCTTCTTAAAACTTAACATTTAATACTTTGACTTCAAAATAAAAATATTTTTATTTTAATTTTTAATTTTAATTATTATTGATGACCGCATTATAATGCTTATCCTTATATGTGTGCTCTTTGGCATTATTGCTTGTAATTATGTCTTCTTAAAACTTAACACTTAATAATTTGACTTCAAAATAAAAATCTTAAAAATTATCTTAATCTTGCTGTTAATACTTTTAAATTATCTTAAACTTTACACTTAATAATTTGACTTCAAAATAAAAATCTTAAAAATTATTTTAATCTTGCTGTAATACTTCTAAATTATCTTAATCTTTCAGTCAATACATCTTATTTAACTGACTTAATGTTTTTATAGCTAACCGAAAGATGGCGCTTGTACTCAGTAGTCTTATACCTTCATTCTTCAGTCCTTATCTTAAACGATTTAATTATTAATATTTTTGGTACGATTTAATTTAACTCTACTAGTATTAATTTTAACATTATCATTTAATATTTACTCTGTGTATTTTATCTTTAATATAATTGTTCTGAAGTATTTTCGATTAATCGATATCTGTCGAGCTATTATTTTAACTTCAATTTAGGTTTTGGCATCAACCATTTTTCCAGTTTGTGTTAACTGTTTTCCATGTAGTTACTCTGATTATTTCATGTTATTACTTTGGGTTCCTTTAAGATTTTAATTAATATTTATTTATTCTTTGTTTTAATTTAATTTTTCACTTTTTTCTCATTCTTTATGGTATTTTTGCTGCATTGATCGGGGCGTGAGATGATATAAATTGCTATGATTAGCAATATCGTTTTACGAAATCGTTGCAGCTTTCTCTGCTTTATGAAGTATGCGCCCCTTGAAAAGTATGCTTCTAATTTTAAGCATTTATATCCAATTGATTATGTGGTTTATTATCTTTTTTCTCTTTCACAATTTTAATGGTCCTTTTTTATTATCCTTCAGGTCGGCGTAAGTATTTTAAGTTAATATGGTAACTCATTGGTTCCTTATCTATATCGCAACTTTTTGTGTTATTCTTTCCTCTATGTTAAATTCAGTTCTATATTTTAGTGTGCTGTTATTGTTTTAGTACTATTAATTGCTAAATTTTAAGATTAAATTTTATTACGTTATCTATTATTTATACATATTGTTACATATTTTCAACTTTTTCAAGACTGAAAACATATATCATAATATCTTATATATATATATATTTATTAAATTCTCATTTGCTTTAAGAATTATGCGTAATAATGTGTTTTAATATTAATGGATAATGATGCAAACAGAGGTAATATTACTCCTTACCTATTGTTAGATGAAGAATTTTCTACACATGAAATATATTTTAAGTATGAGTTTGGGAAAAAACACTATTTTATAATGTACTGTTTATTTAAAAATTTGTGAAAATAAACCAATATATTATCGTATATCGCGCGAAAAAATAAAAACATAAATATGAAATAAAATAAGAAAAAAAATTCTATAGCATAAAAAGAAATTTTGAGGGAAAAAAAAACATTTTTTTCTCTTTATATATAAAATTACAAGTCGATACATTGAAGTTAGGAAAAAAGGATATAGAAACAAAGAAATATTTCAAATGACAATGATTCTTGTTTTTTAAAGTGTCTTCTACTCTTGGTTTAGATTATGCTTTTTACAGTTGACAAAGGTTTTTCTTTAAAAAAAAATCACATTTTATTTTCTCAAATAACTTATACTTAATGTGTTTGCGATATAGAATTTTTTCCGAAAGAGATGGAAAATACAGACTTTTGGTAATATCTGAAACATTTTATATGTTGTTTTTCAGGAATATTTCAGATATTTTTGAAATATATAAACAGGCATATAAATTTTTATTTAAAATGTAATCATCCTAATGACCCGTTTAAAAATGCAGTTGATAAAATTCCTTAAATAACCCGATTATAACTACTTTTTTTTTTCTTTTCGTTTGCTATACAAATTTTGATTATTTTCAAAGTATAGTCTTCACTAATTAATTTTTATTTGAAATAGCGATGCGATACAAGTACTAATAATATTATCATATAAATACCTTATTATATTAATATACAAATTATATATTACAATGTGTTTAATGGCAATATAAGATACCGGAATACCTTTCAGAAGAAATAAATAGAAATGTAAAGTAATCTTCTATTATTTTATTGAGTTACACCTTCAGTAATCTATCATTTTCTTTATTTATCTTCTTTATTTATATCCAGTAATTTTTCGTAACTGATCAGTAAAATGATGAAAAAGTATAATTAAACAAATTGTGTAATTACTTCACAATTACAACATCACATTTCAAATAAATTTTATTCATGATTTTCATGGTTTTCTAAGATTTGTTTATTAATTCATATAATAAATTAAACATACAAAAATCATCGGTCCATTTAAAGAGATTTATTTTTATAAATTATTTCATTAAAGTACATAATTATTTTTATCAAAGCAGAAAGCAAAGCTTGAATTACCGGATAATTTTCCAGAATTTATTACTAGTGTCCAGAATTTGTAATTTTCCAGAAATAACAGAAGATGAAATCGTTTGTTTTTAATATCCGGTAAAACAACTTTTAATGATTTAAACTGGTAATGAGAAATAAATTTGGGTGTGTTGATGTTACAGTTTAAGGCTGATTGACTACTCTAGCGTCCTAGACCTAAATAATGGATGCCCTGTGTGTAGGTCTTTCCAAGGGGTTCTAGACTTCATTTACGCAAGTTTTGGAAAACCGCGAAAGCCACTGATCGGCTAGGTCGATTAGCCCGACCTGGTCTCGAACTTGGCACTTCACATCTACCAGTTTTTTAAACGGTATCTGACTAGGAAACATAAACAAACAAGTACTAATGATAGATTTTGATGGAAAAATTACACGTATGAAATTTTATAAATTATAGTGCTTTCCGTACTTATTAGGTACTGAGATGCAATAGAAAATCTATATTATATTACCAAAAATGTTCTCATGTCTGCAGTATCTCCAAATAAGTACCAATTCTATGATTAATATTGCCATCTACATAGTTGCTCAGAGATTACTATTCATGTAGACTTTATGTTCAATTATTCGAATATTCTAATATGTTTTACTTTTATTTACATCGTCAGCAAAACAATATAAATGTATATATCGTGTAAATGCACCGGAAAATATGTGTAATCTAGCAAAGTCTGAAATTAAGATTACATATTTTAAATTCATGCAATATTAAATTTACACTTTTTTTTTCTTTAATGAAAATACTATAATATTACACCGTAAAAAGCAAGTTGAAAATAAAGTTGAAAATAAATTTTTTTAAGAAGCTTCTTTTAGTTACTAAAACGCACAAGAACAAAAATGTAATAATAATAATAATAATAATAATAATAATAAAGGTTTTATTGTGTAGCCCTAAAAAACAATAAAAAAATAATCTTGCAGGGCATTATATACAAAAATAAATAAAAGTTTCAACAATAAGAAAATCGTTGAAAGAAAAAAAATATATAAATCTTTAAAAAATATATAAATATATCACACCGCAAGAGATAAAAATTTTTAAATATTCAAAATATTTTAAAAAGCATTCAAGAAAAATATTCTTTTTGTATAAGCATTTGTTGGAATTTTTTAGCATGCTCTGTGACTTTTCTTTACTGTTCTTTGATTTTTGGTCAGAGCGCGCTATTGGTTCGATTCCCCAAGGACCGATAGGTTAATTTTTGCAGGTAATTAATAGGAAAGGTGTTAATTGATAAAAGAAAAACTTTCAAAGTTTGCACAGTATCCTAAGAATTCTTTATTCGTTTTTAGAAGCTATAACCAAAAAGCAGAAAAAAAAATTAAGTAAAAATACAATTTTTAACAGTAGAAGCTTTTTATTGTGGAGCCCTGAAAAGCATAAAATAAAAATTTAGTCTTGAAAAGACATGCTATAAATAAATGAAAGTTTCAACACTAACAAAATTTTAGAGAAAAATATAGATATTTCACTTTTCAAAGAGATAAAATTTTTTAAATATTCTAAATATTTTAAAAAGCTTTCGAAACCTTTGAAATTTATGGTTTAAAAAAAACTTATGTAGAAACTAATGACTAACAATATTGATCTCGAAAGCTTTTAAAAATATTTTCAATATTTAACATTTTCATCTCTTTCAAAAGTGAAATATCTATATTTTTCTCTAAAATTTTCTTAGTGTTGACACGCTCATTTATTTATAGCATGTCATTGCAAGAATAACTTTTTATTTTATGCTTTTCAGGGCTCCACAATAAAAAGCTTCAACTGTTAAAAAATGCTTTCTTACTTATAATTTTATTATCATCGGGCCTTTGTGTCACTCTGAAAAAGAAGGCGACTCCACTTTAATGTAAATTAAAAAAACATTTTTCGTCGCTCGTTAGAGATTTGGTTAGAGTATAGTCCTGCATCAGGTCGGGTTGACAACTTTTTTTTCTCTTGCGGGTCGGGTTGACTGATCATTTTTTCTTGAGGGTCGGGTTCGGGTTCGTGTCGGGTTTAGTTTTCAATAAGTCGGGTCAACTTAAGAACACCTTTCAAAATATTTTTTTTACAATTATAAACATAAATTTGTAGTCATATTTATAAATCTATAACTGATTTAAATACACTATATATACTAGACATGTATCGGAGCTCCGTATATATTCGTATCCGTATCCACTGATACGCGCTAGAAAAATAGATCCGTTTTTGTAACTGGATCCGCTTTCTTTTCTTCAACGAAACTAATACATATCTTGTAGAAATTGTGTGAAAATTAGAAAAGTATTCTAAATCTTTTTTGACTATTGTTAATATATAGATTAAAGAAATACAGTATAACCTCGCATTAACATTCTGGAAATTAGAAAGATTTCGCAATTTACATATTTTTTTTTTTCTTCTATATACAAGAAGAAAGTATTAAATTCGTAAAAATTTTCGACTCCTGGTTTTTGATGGATTTACAAGTTTTGAGATGTCCAGAACACGATTTGACTGTTTTTAGAAAGTAGCAGTCTGTCTATCTCTGTGTGTGTGTGACAAAAATTTTGTGGCAACTGTATATCTGCATCTACTGCACATATTTGCATATAAATTTATATGTAAATGCACCTTGACTTAAATTAGTATTTATCCACTTTTGGTGCCAAAAACGCAACTGGTCGCGCTGCTATACAGCGATTTCCATAATTTAAGAGAAAGGGATATTTCAGGTTCTACTGCGTATAATCAAACAAAATTTCATATGTGAAAAGACCATTAGGAGACATTATGCTGATTCAGTTTGGATACATATCAGCCATTAGGCGGCTCTGCTGTACTGCAATTTTTTCCGAGAATAGGAAAGCTATAGCTCAACTTCTATGGACAGATATTTTCTAAGAGTGTTCAAATCCTATTCTAGACCTCTTCAAAACGTGTAAATCCATCGAAAAACACAAGTCGAAAATTTTTACGAATCCAATACTTTCTTCAATTGAATATAGAAGAAAGTACAAAATAATGTAAAATAAATGCATTTAATTTTGGAAATAAGGCAGATAATATCCTTTATCGTCTTCTTTAGAACAAATAAACAATGCACCAAAACTGCAACTGAAGGGAGATAATTTGCTGATCTTGGTGAATTTAAAGTGATCCAGAAAAAGCAGATGTTTCATTATGAATCATACCGGCGCTACCCAAATTATTATAGTAAAGTAAACGTTCACATCAAATGAAAGCAATTAATAAAGATACACTTTTTTAGGACTGAGGACTATTAGTCTCAATCTACCGATTTTTACGAAACCAGTTTTGCGATAGTTGGACATTTATCGAAATCGAAAATGTATCGAAAATATGATTGAATAGTTTGAAAACAATGTTAAAATAATAAAAAAAAGAAAAGAAAAAACTAATAGTCCTCCGTACTAAACTAAATTTTGCTTTTGCCACAATTTCATATTTTTTTTTTTTTTTTTTTTTTTTCTTTAAGAAAAAGAAATAAAATTTAATCATAATCAGTTTCGAAATGGACAGTATCAAATAAGTTTTTTTTTTAATAATTTTGAATTAGGAAATAAAAAGCGCGCGTGCAAAATGAAATAAAAATAAATTAAGATTTATAAATGGACAATATTTAAGCTCGTGGACTCAGTTCAATGATATAATGAGAAAAAATACGACATTAGTCTAATGAGATTAACTGTTTTGATTAGTATTATTATTTTATGACTTTTATTTTATTTTAATTCTTTTTTATTTATTTAATCATTTCAAATTATAAGCATAAACAACGAACTACTAACATTGAACTCGATGCACATTTTTACATTCTTGAAGTTCACAACTCATACAAAAGGTTACATATTATTATTAATTCATTTTTTAAATTTTTAACTTTATACAATTAGTAATTACATTTTATTTTTATTTATTTATTTTATTTATTATTATTTTTTTTTAATAATGTATTAACTGTATGACAAATAGACGTAAATAAAAATTTACCTTATTTTATATCTTAATATATATAAATCTCGTGTCACAATGTTTGTCCTCAATGGACTCCTAAACCACTTAACCGATTATAATAAAATTCGCACACCATGTGCAGTTCGATCCAACTTGAGAGATAGGATAGTTTAAATCTCAAATTATAGTCGCAATTTTAATTTATCTGTATATATATATATAAATTACGTGTCACGATGTTTGTCCGGGGTAAACTCCTAAACTAAGGAACCGATTTTAATGAAATTTTGCACACTGTGTGCAGTTTGGTCCAACTTGAGAGATAGGATAGTTTTTATCTCAATTTATTGTCACAATATTGTTTTATTGCAATTATTTGTTAATTATAGACCTTTATTAAAGTTGCTCCAAAATATCTGTGAGTTCCATTAATTTAATTGTTGCCAAAAAAAATAAAAATAAATAAATAAATAAATAAATAAAATAAAAAAATACGAGTTCATTTTCTTTCGACATAAAAATAAATACATTTAATCAAACGTGAACGTTAAAAAATTATAAAAAGTTAAATTATGCATCTCACGAAAATTGACGTCATAATCAATTTAAAGATTTTATACACATTGATAAAGTGCTAATGTAGTTCTATCATAGATATAGTAATATATATAGATCTCTCATCCCCATGTTATCGTACAAAGATTTTTGATGCCGAAAAAAAAATAATAATAAAAGCTTTGGAAACAACCATTAAGTGGTATTGAAAAAAAAAAAAAGAAAAGAAAAGAAAAGAAAAGAAAGAAAGAAATATGAATTTGAAACTGTATATGGAGTCTTCCATTCCCCTTTAGCAAATAAATTATTCATAAATTTTATTTGCTAAAATATTAGTATGTATTCCCGTGTGTATTCACTCGGGGAAAGACGGCCATATTTTGGTAAAAACGTCGTTAATGTCGTCGTTTGGTAAAAACGTCCATTAATTTAATTGTTGCCAAAAAAATATATATATATATACGAGTTCATTTTCATTCGACATAAAAATAAATACTTTTAATCAAACGTGAACGTTAAAAAATTATAAAAAGTTAAATTATGCATCTCACGAAAATTGACGTCATAATCAATTTAAAGATTTTATACACATTGATAAAGTGCTAATGTAGTTCTATCATAGATATAGTAATATATATAGGACAAAAACGTCCATTAATTTAATTGTTGCCAAAAAAAAAAAATATATATATATACGAATTCATTTTCATTCGACATAAAAATAAATACTTTTAATCAAACGTGAACGTTAAAAAATTATAAAAAGTTAAATTATGCATCTCACGAAAATTGACGTCATAATCAATTTAAAGATTTTATACACATTGATAAAGTGCTAATGTAGTTCTATCATAGATATAGTAATATATATAGATCTCTCATCCCCATGTTATCGTACAAAGATTTTTGATGCCGAAAAAAAAAATAATAATAAAATCTTTGGAAACAGCCATTAAGTGGTATTGAAAAAAAAAAAAAAAAAAAGAAAAAAAAAATAAAGAAAATAAAGAAAGAAATATGAATTTGAAACTGTATCTGGAGTCTTCCATTCCCCTTTAGCAAATAAATTATTCATAAATTTTATTTGCTAAACTATTAGTATGTATTCCCGTGTGTATTCACTCGGGGAAAGACGGCCATATTTTGGTAAAAACGTCGTCTTTTCCCAAATGAAAAGGAATAACTTTTTTTATCCCCAATGATCACTCTATTCTATATATGCTATACTATATCTATGAGTTCTATACGCAAGCGAGGTGTGACTCACTGACCGTCTGTGCAGCCAAGAAAAAGATTTCCTATGTTAATTGCCCACTGAATTTTTTGTAAGAAATTATTAAAAATCGAGGAAATTTATTTCCCGATTTTAATCCTTATATTTGGGTATAGATATGTATTAGTTATCGCGGGTGTTAGATTGAATTATTTTGCTGTCAAATTGACAAAATTTTAATTTTAAATTTCAAAACTCTGTCGCCCTTGACTTTTTATTATTATTATTATTATTATTTGGCGATCAAAAGCGTAACACGAAAATATACATGCCAGATGATGTATGCATTGTACGAAATGTAATATGTATTATTCATTGTACGTATGTATGACATGTAATATGTATTGTACGAAATATTGTTTCATATTATTCATTACTCTTTTAATATAAGTTGTTAAAATAACCATGATTTTTGAAAGGAATTAAATATTTTCGCCAGATAATTTGGCGATATTCTTTTTTTTTCGCCAAGGATGACAGAAATGAAATCCATTCCGCTGCAAAATATTAGTATCTTACATCAGATATTTTATTTAGACATTTGAAAACAAATTTGACTTCAAACTATGATAGAATATTTATCATTTTCCTTTTAATTAGTATATTATTAGTATATTAAAATTTAAAAGCATGGTATATAAAATTTAAAAGCATGGTATATATATATATATATATATTTTTTTTTTATCTTATAATTATTCTTATCTTAACCCTCAATGTTTCCCATCTTTATTAACTTGAATTTACTATTAAAATTTTAACATACTCAAAAACTTCTCATCACTTCGTTAAAATACACTAAACTTTTCCAAAATCTTTTTCTATTTAAAATGATACATGTATTTACTTTAAATGTCCAATATTTCATAAGATTTCCAATTTTAAAGTTTTAAAATATTTATCAAATTTACTTATTTTTCTGGTTTAGCCTTATTGTTTTCCTTTTTATAACTACAGCTGTTGCCCTCTTTAAAATATTTAAAATGATGAGGTCATTTTATAGTAAAATTATCCATTATAGCATATATTATATTTCACTCCTCCATAAAAATTGATTTTAAAATCGTCTGTTTCTTTTACACTTTTATTTTAATAGAATTTTAATAGAATTTAATTTATATATTAGTCATTTTAGCAATTTTATCCAAAGTAGCATTAGAAATAATATATATCACTTCTCCATTAAAATTTATAGGACCCTACAATAAAATTAATTTGTGCTTAATATCAACGCTACGAAAATTTTTATCAATCGCTTCCAAATTTTGACCTAAGTTTCAAATCTCAACCCTGTGGGTTTTTACATCGGCTACAACGTTTTCGTCTTTGTTCGTAAATAATAATTTGACTGTACTAAATAGTTTACAGCCGTATAATTCAACGTATAACTTAGTCACAGCAACGCGTGGCCGGGTCTGCTAGTGATATTATACGATTTTATCTTCTTTTGTATGATTTTTAGGTGAATAAGTAATGTTCATTTATTTTTCGGGTTTCGGGTCGAGTGCAGGTCGCAAAAATTCTTTACTGCGGGTCCGGGTCGGTTTCCGTGTTGATGAAATTTTTTTTGTCGGGTTCGTGTCGTGTTTCAAGTTGATTTAAAATTCATCTGTCAGGCGCGGGTCGGGTAAAATACGATTCGTGCAGGACTCTAGTTTAGAGGGTCATGGTACTAACGCGATGCTCGTAGGTTCAAGCCGATGTGTTACTTTTTTGCAGATAATTAATAGAAACGATGTCAATTGATAAAAGAAAATCTTTCATTGTCTACACTGTATCCTACGGAATTTTGATAGTTTTTTTAAGAAGTTTTTTTTTTTTTAGTTACTAAAACGCACAAAATGAAAATACCAGTAAAAATAAAAATAAAAATAAATAAATAAAATTAACACTGAAAGTATTTTATTATTGTAGAGCCCTAAAAAGCATAAAATAAAAATTTATTCTACAGAGACATGCTATAAAATCATAAAAGTTTCAACAACAAGAAAATTTTAATGAAAAATATAGATATTTCACTTTTCTAAAATATAAAATTTTTTAAAAATTCCAAATATTTTAAAAAGCATTCGAGAACAATATTCCTTTTGTGTAAGTATTTGTTAGATTTTTCAAGAATGTTCTATGATTTTTCTTGACAGTTTTCAGACTTTTGGTTAGAGCGTCAGGCTGATAACGCGATGGTCTCGGATTCGGTCCTTGAAAGACGATATATTCATTTTTTGCCGATAATCAATAGAAAAAATGTCAATTGATAAAAGAAAATCTTCTGTTGTCTACACAATATACTAAGAAGTTATAATTAGTTCATTTAAGAAATTTTCTTTTCTTTTCTTTTTTTTTTTTTTTTTTTCTTTTTTTTTGTAACTTAAAAGCACAAAATAAAAAATTTAAGTAAAAAAAACACATTTTTTAACGTTAGACGCTTTTTATTGTGAAGCCCTAAAATCATAAAATAAAAATTTATTGTGGCGAAGACATTCTGTAATGAAATGAAAGTTTTCACGCTAAGAAAATTTTTAGAAAAATATAGATATTTAACTTTTGCAAACGATGAAAAATTTTAAATATTCAAAATATTTTAAAAAGCTTTGGATTTTTTTAAATTTATGGCTTAATGAATAATTATACAAAAAACTATCAACTAAGAATTTGATCTCGAATGTTTTTAAAAATATTTTGAATATTTAAAAATTTTCCTCTTTTGCAAAAGTGAAATATCTATATTTTTCTCTAAAATTTTTTAGCGTTGAAACTTTCATTTCATTATAAAATGTCTTTGCCACAATAAGTTTTTATTTTATGTTTTTTTGGGCTTCACAATAAAAAGCTTCTAACGGTAAAAAATGTTTTTTTACTTAAATTTTTATTTTATAGTCCTGTTAGTCCCTGATAGAATTTTCAAAGATTTTCGCTGTGCGCTATAAATCAATGGAAGTTTTCGGAAAATTCTAGAACTCTGTTCTTGTTAGAGAACAGAAGTTAGAGCTTCCAAAACGGAACAGAAGTTAAAGTTTCCAAACGTTGGCAAGCAGTACTTTTTTTTTCCAAATTGAAAATAAATATATATTTTGGCACACATTTAACTAGATAACTATTTATTTCTAGAATATACAAATAAGGGCAAAATTGCAATGTACAAATACAGAATCCAGAGATGGCCATATTCTCATAGAATGGAAAATTTAAGTTTTTCTTTCCTTTTGGTCCAATATCAGCAAAAACTTCTCTTCCTATGGAAAAAAAAAAAAACAATAAATATAATAAAAGATTAAGTGAGTGAAGTTTTAGTTAATTAAATTGGCTTATATTTAAGCCGAAGACAAAGTCTGTAGATCAACAGCAATATATTTTCCTCTAATTTTTGGATAGTATAAAACGATTAATTTATATACCGACAGTTTATTTTCAATCAAACTTCACTAAAAATTTTGGTATTTTTTTTTTTAAATATCTTAAAAAATAAATGTAAAAAACTGGATAAAAAATAACGATTTCATGTTTAACATTTTAAAGGAATTTGTTAGAATTTTATTGTTATTAACATTATTTTTTAATCTCAAGTTTCATGTAATCCCTTATTTTGCTCATACCATACTGTATTTTTACATCAAAATTCCTAGTTATAATAGTCATATAAATATTTTAAATTCGTATTATTAATGCTTTCTTTTAGAATACTTAACTTACACACGCTGTGTTTTTATCAGTATTTACAAAACAATATCTTTCAAAACATATTCATTACCAAAAATCTGTTGAAACACATCTCAGTAAGTACATTTCTATTTTTAAGAGCAATCTATCTGAAGAATGATCAATATATCATTTATTTTTAGATATTTTTGATTTACTATAAAATAGAGGAAATAGGTTTAAGCGGTGAAAACGTAATATCGTATTTGTAATCAAAACTTAAAACTTATCAAAGACGGTTATAAAATATGCATAAAACACATCTTTTTTTTTTTTCTTTACGAAAAGTGATACAATTTTAGATTTTTAAAAATCAAATCAACTGCAACAGATTAAATTACGCATAATATTTATACACTTTTTTTTTTTTTTTTTTTCTAGAAGTAGTCGGCATTCCATCGTATAACAATCAGTATTTGCATGTGTGTTATCCCGGTTCTTCATATAATTTTCCACGATGAATTCAGACGATTTAAATCACAAAGAAATTTAACACTAAATGCAAAAAAGAGAGTCAATTTTGAGCACTATAGACGACATCTCAAAAGTGTGCTTTTTTAGTATTTAGTATTTATTTTTTATTTTATTTTCTAAATTTTCTTTATATATTTCTTTACATACTTTTGTTAGCGCTAAAAAAAAAAAAAAAAATATTGTTAATATTGCAGTTATCTCAGGAATCATCCTCAACAGATTGCAAATAATTAAAAATTTAAACATTACAAAGCAATTTTCTATTAAAAGTGTTTATTTATAGAAGGCTGCAAATCAGTTAGATTCCCCCTTTCTTCCTTCCCATGTTATCCCATGGGATTTTTGGTACTTCGTTTTATAAGGATATAGCATTAAAAAATGAAGTTTTTTTCAATTCTGTTTTTTGAATGTTACTTGTCGTTTGAACATGTCGCTTTTAAATACATAAATAAAATAATAATAATGAGCAATTTTTTGGAAACTAATAGTAATAATAATAATTTAAATATGCTATATCATTAATTAAATTTAGTACCCTTAAGTTTCGATCTCTAAACGGAAAATTTAGATTTTTTTTTTTTTTTTCAAAAAAATTGCTCGTGTTTAATCATATATACATGCAAATACACACACATCCATACATCACCATAAAATATTAAAAATAAACTCAGGAGAACTCAAAACGTGTAGATACACCAAAATCTCAAAGTCAAATTCTTCATGATTACACTATATTTTACACAGTGTATGATCGGAATTTATTATTTATTTATGCAGTATTATATATATATATATATATTGAGGAGAAAAATGCTTAATTATTTCTTTACATTTGTTAACAAAAAAAAAAAAAAAAAAAAAAGAAAGAAAGAAAAGAAAATATGTAAAAAGAAAAGAAAAACGTGAAAAAATTTAATAATAGCTAATTTTCTGAATATAAAAATGGAATTTGAGAAAATACATCCCGTAATGAATAATTATACAAACATTACAATATATTATACATTATACATTATAATTATACATTATTATACATTATAATTTCCACAGAGAATAGCAAGGGGATTGGCTGTCAGCGAAGTTAAATATTGAATGCTCTTGGTTATTATTATTAAATCACGTCACGGTGCTGGAAAAATGTCTAGAATGTTTTGACTATCGCAAAACTTCTTTCTAAATTTTCCTACAAAAATCCTCGCTGTAGAAAACAGTTATTAAAATTATCATTCCTTTAATTTTCCATGATGAATTGAGACGATTTAAACCACACAGAATTTTAATACTAAATGCAAAAAGAAAGTCAATTTTGAGCACTATAGACGACATCTCAAAATTGCGTTTTTTTAGCATTTAGTATTTATTTTATTTTTAATTTTGTTTATATATATATTTATTTACTTTTGGTAACGTTAAAAAAAAATGTTAATATTGCAGTTATCTCAGGAATCACCCTCAACAAATTGCAAATAATTAAAAATTTAAACATAAAAAAAACAATTTTCTATTAAATGTGTTTATTTATAGAAGGCTGCAAATCAGTCAGATTCACACTTTCTTCTTTCCCCTGTTATCCCATGGGATTTTCGGTACTTCGTTTTATAAAGATATAGCATTGAAAAATGAAGTTTTTTCAATTCTGTTTTTTGAATGTTAGTTGTCGTTTGACCATGTCGCATTTTAGCTTAATGAGCAATTTTTTGGGAAAATAATAATAATAACAATAATAATAATAATAGTAATTTAAGTATGCTATTTCATTAATTAAATTTAGTGCCCTTAAGTTTCGATCTCTAAACGGAAAATTTAGATTTACTCGCTCAGCTAAAAGGTGATATTTTCGAAGAGTAATACTGAAAAAAACAGAATACGAAATACTTCATTTTTAAATGAGATATTCTTATAAAACGAAGCAATGAAAATCCCATTGGATAACGTGGGATGGAAGAAAGAGGGAATCTGACTGATGTACAGCTTTAGTGGTAACTTGAGATTGTAAAAGTGAACAAGTGGTTGTGCCATCACACAGCTAACCGCCTTCGGGCGTAGGAGAGCGGGTTCGATTCCCGCGCTGGCCCTGGGTGTTTTTCGTTTTCTTCGTATTGTAATTCTGTCATGTGTTGTCTGCCTTAATCCGACGAAGATTTATAAGCGGACTAAGAGTCAAGCATACAAATCTGATGTATATGCTGTTATCAATAAACAATAAATTGTAAAAGAATTTCGTAAATTTCGAAGAGTAGACAGACAGAAAAACTCAATTCACAAATAAAATGCAAAAAAATAAAAATAAATAAATAAATAAAATATAATAAATAATAAATAATAATAATAATAATAATAATAATTAGTCAGTTAATTAATAAAAAAGTAAACATTCTGTCAAAGACAAAATTTAGTTTAGTACGGAGGACTATTCATTTCAGTCTGTAAATTTTTTCTTTTTTAATGTTTAAGTTTAATTTAAATTTTAAATTTATATTTTATCTCATTTTTTGACCATAAACCTGAGCCCCGTACTTTTTAAAATGACTGAAATGAAATAAAACGAAACGTTGCCACCTAATTTTCATACTTTAGTTAATTTTAAAAATTTAATTGTCGTGTGGAAAAACTGTTTGCACCCTGGATTCAGAAAAATTGCCCCTTTCATTCGATACCCACTTTGTAACAATAGGACTGATATTTTTAATTTATTTTAGTGTTACACAAAACTGACCTACAAAAACTGGCGACGATGTTTTTACCCAGATTGAAACTATTAGTCCTCCTAGTCCAAATAATTTTCATTCTTGTTGGGTTGAGTTAAAAACAATTTTCTTACGAGGATCTCTCTACTTTTAAGCAGTAAATCCTAAAAGATCATAAATAACTACAAATTTAAAATTAAAACGAATATGTTTTTGTTACGAATAATTTCATATAATAAAAGTTTGGTTGGTTAGTTTTACGTCGCACTAGTGCTCCACAATGAGCAATTGGCCAGAGTCTGGGACTCACCTCCTAGAGGTGGTCCGGAGACATGCCATCACATTTTCGATCCTCCACGGAGGGGATGACTCCCCCGCTCCGGTAAACTCCAGAAGTATTATTTTGATGTGAACAGGGAGGACATTGCGGCCACGGAAGATTTTACGTGCACCAGCCTTCATTAATCTACTCGACGGTCTTTGGCCGGTTCGAGTACCGAACCCGCTACCTTCCAATTACAAGCTTTGCGTTCTACCGACTGAGCTACTGCGGCCCTATAACAAAGAGAACTTCAAAAATTTCACAAAAGAGACAGACAAACAAACTAAAAACATGAACATTTGAACCTTGTCAGATAACGCTAAATATTATATTCTTGTTAAAGTCTCAAATTGTTCAAGAAATCATTCTTTACAGATTACAAATAACCAAAAATTTAAAACGCAGCCGGACGATCAGGATTGTGTTGAATTCAGTAACTTGTTTTTTTTTTTTTTTTTTTTTTTTTTTTTTTTAAGGGGTGGGGGTAAGGAAAAGAAAACCGCAACAAGGACAACAAGAATAACAAGGAGAGACGGCATATATATATAAAAATATACACTGGAAAAAAAAAATCTACGATTGACATTTACAAACTAAATTGTGTCGATGGTAAATATATTTCCATGTCATCCTTATAAATTCTAGTTCACTTTGCTAGCGAGTTCTAAAAACTCCTGTTAAACTTCTAGAGCGTTTTTCTATATTATCGTGAGATCAAACTTCTTTAAAAATATCTGCTAATAAATGCGAACTCAAGAAGCGAGTTCAAGTACCTATAATCTTGGTTTATCATCCAGTTCTAGGAAATTAGACGGGAATTCCCCGCAGAATCCATACTATACATAATACTGTTTCATCATCTAGAAAATATACACTAGAAATTCTCGATCTCTTCGTCTATCCAGGTTATATTTTTACCTTATAGACATAGCTTGTAAATATATATTTCTAGTTTAGGGATTCGGAAAATGACTACTTATTCGTCCTAGATAAAGGCGGTATATATATATATATATATATATTTCCTCACGGTAAAATATGAGCTCAGTGAAGTATTTTATTAAGCATTTATTCAATAAAAAATTAAAATAGATACGCATTAAAATTTACTAATTAGGTCAGTAAAATTATCAAGACAATGGTCTGCAAATGTTTTTTTGCGGAATAATTATGCGTGTGAAAAATATAGAAATGTGTTGCTAGTGTCAACATATTTTTTTGTTATTATAATAAAGTTTCATCTTTAAAATGGGACAAAAGACCCATTGTGAACGTCGTGACTGCATAGAAAATTAGAGATATCGTATACTAGCTTTTAGAGAGGGTTTATTTCCATGACAATTTCCTTTCAAATGAGAGTAAACAAAGTTTTTCAATACTGTGTTAAATATTTAAATTTATGAAATATGAATAATATTTGCTTTCAAATAACTTTCAAAAGTTTTACTCCAAATTTTAACAAAACGAAAAACTTCAGAGTGGGACAAAAGACTCATTGTTAATGTCGTAATCACATAGAAACAGGCTTTCAAACAATCGATTACATAATTATATGTGATAAAAATTAATGCAATCTGCATTTTTTGGATTGGAAGAAGGACACACTCTTACGCCAGTACACTTTTTTCTCTACTCTTTGGATAGGAGAGCAAGAAATGTTTAGGAAAATTTGTGATGAATGTTTGGCTAATCACGTAACAGCATATATCTTGTTTTAACGCTATATTAGTCTAATTCCTGTAGTTTTAGTGACCATATGCAATTATAATTATAGGACATCATTCAGAGACGAGGGGAATCACGCTTGAATTATTGCTGCATCATTTGGAAAATTAAGAGCAGTCTCTGTGAAAAGATAAAAAATATTCTATATTCGGCACACTACAAGTAAACGCAAAAATCTTTCTTTAACATCGGAGAGATGACTAATATACATTTGCAACATTTCCTGAAATAAAAATAATCCTGCAATAATTAAAAATTCCTGCATGGTGCAACACAATAAAGACAAAAATTCGAATAGTATTGTTGTGTTTATCCTTTTCTCATTGATTCAAACGTATAAATTAATGAATGAGTACTTTTCAAGCTATAGGCATTTAATTTAAGCAGTGAAGTGAAAAACCGACAATTGTATGTGATTTTGAAGGGATACATATTTTCGTTTAAATAGTAATAATATATTACACTATAATTTTCCTAAATAACTAAAGATTAGAGACTTTTTTAGTATATGACACAAAGAAATGAAAAAATGTAAAACTTTTTTTGTTAGTAACATGAAATATATACGTCTTATGTTTTAAAAAATAGTTTTTAAAATAATTTGATTTTTAATTTTTAATGTGTGGCGATTATTTATTTTTCATTCATTTGTCAAACATTAAAGTACGTTCACATATAAAGAGAATATCTAACGAGTTTATATAAAACTGTTCAAATACGCTTTTGGAAAATTACTTTATACCTGTGAGAAATCTTATGTTATTTCTTGCGAGGACAATTCTGTGCAGGAATTGAAACTTTATCACTTTTAGTATTTTTATTAAAATAGTTGGAATATGAAAACTCTAAAATATATTTGATACTTTATGAAAATTGAGACGTAAAAATATAAGAATATCCTAAATCAGTAAAACTTACAGTAGCTACACCATTTTACTTAAAAATTTAAATCTGCAACTTTTATTTATGATAAATGCATAGACTAAAATCTTATTTTAACGTCTGAGTAATATGGAAATAAAGAAAAAAATTAAACTTGCTTTTCCGAATTATGGAAAGGATAATGCAAGTTATAAAGAACATATTAGCTACTTATCTCATGTAGGAAATACGCAAGGTTGAATACTACTTGCACTCAAAATGTACCTCGAACAATACACAAACATGTTTGATGGAGTTGATATTACTTTCCGGAGAGATTTTAATTTTATATTTTCAGAACTTGGGGAAAAAGAAAAACTTTCTGAAATTGACATAATTTTCCCATCACTGATTATGCTTGAAGATAGTGTAGGAGTATATGATTTCTGCTACCCGTTTACAATGAGTGATTCCACATTTGTAACTCGAAAACCAGAATACAAACCACGACTGTTTGGAATCTTTGAAACGTTTTCGCTGTCGGTTTGGATAACAATCGTATCAGTACTAATGGCAATGATTGTAATACATTATTTCCTCTTGAAATGGAAACATAACAGAAGCCATATTTTCCTTCATGTTTTTGCAATACTGATGAAGCAGAGTGCCCTGATAATACCTTCCTCGATTGCAGAAAATATCCTCGTGTATTCATGGGTGTTCGGAGCCATGATCCTTTGCCTATCTTACGATTCAGTGTTTCTCTCATTTCCACCAGTTACTAAAGTAAAAGATTTGTCGGATTTGGCCTCAGCCGTAGAGAACGGAGATTTTCGTTGTATGTCATTCCAAAATCACGATATTCCTCAATATTTGTGGAATTCAAAGCAGAGACATTTAAGAGTGATTGCAAGACACATCGTGAACAATAGTTTGAGTTACGGAAATGTTTTTGTTAAATTTTATACAAGAGGGTAAGAAGCAAAATCTTGCTTTTTTTTATAAATAGTCAATTTGTGGAAATTTTCGATGGAGAATACTTTATTTCAGAAGATCATTTTTTCGAATGTGTACCTGCAATGCCGATCCGAAGAGGTTTCTGTTGCAAAGAGATGATTCATACATTCGTGCACAGAATAATGGCTTCAGGTCTTTATTTCAAATATTTACGCGATTCTCTGTTTATGTATCTAGCGACGATGTTACCATATAGCTCAGAATTCGATACCACTAACCGAATATTAACTCTCACAGATGTTGCTCCAGCATTTTTATTCCTCTTGTGTGGTTACTTTATATCGTTTCTGGTTTTTCTCGCTGAATTGTATTTCGGTCGCAAGAAAGGAAAGCGCAAGAAATTCCAGAAGAAAAACAGAAGATATGTATGGAAAGTAACTTCTGCTGTATGATTCTTAAATGCAATTTTTTAATTTACTTTAATGTGTAACTTTTGTCTGAATTCAATTCTGTCCAAAATCACATATTACTCAAGCTACCACAATTAATATTTGCAATTGCGTCACGTGCCGTCACAATTGACAGTTATTGAAGCTACAGTTCACGTGCATAGATTTACTTCGTGTGCATAAAATTTCACAGATCACAAAATTAATTCTTTGTTGCCTACGCAGTGATTCAAAACCAAAATATTCTCTAGTTTGTTGAATTCAATTTTCCTAAGCATAACGAAATCATGTTTTAGTGATCGTGAGACTCAGAAGATTTCAGATTAAATTTGTATTACACCCAGAAAAACCAAAAATACTGCTTTCATCTGGGACGAATAAGTAGTTATTTTCAGAATACGTAAACGACAAATATAGATTTCCGAGTTTTGCACCTAAAATACATAAATAACCTGTACAGACGAAATGATCGATAATTTCTAGTCTACAGTTTTCTAGATGGTGTAACAATATTATGAATGTTGGCAATATCATGAAACCTTTGTATTGCGAGATATTCCCTCTTTATATCCTAGATATGGACCATAAAACAAAACTGTTGTTACAAAAACTCGCCTCTTGTGTTCGCCTTTATTAAAAAAAAAACTTTTAAATGAAATCGACTACGATAATATAGCAAAACGTTCCAGATTTCCAATAAGTGATTTTAGAACGGACTTGTAAAGTGAACTAGAATTTATACGAATGACATGGAACTATTTTTACAACAGCAACAAATCCGTGTCTAGATGTCAGTAACAGGTACTTTTTTTTCCTTCAGTGTATCCATGCCAGATTAGAAAATGCTAACTCTTCAACTTTCACTCCATATTTTCGTTTGCAATTTCTAAACTAATTTCAAATACGGCTATTGGAAACATAGCTCATTATAACTATGCATAAAGACAAAATTAGCATTTTTGGTTTTCCGAAAATTTTTCTTCTTAAAATCAAATGATAACTAATTTAATGAAAAAATATTTTTATAAGTAAATGATATAAATAAAAAAAAAATGAAAGAAACAAAAAACCTCGCAACAATTGTTTCAGTTAAAAAAAAAAATATGACGTCCATAATCAAGTGAAAAAACTAGTCACTAGTGTATTATTAAAGTAGGAACTGTTCACTAGCGTCTATAAATAAAAAGAAAAGTGACTCTTTCATTTTGATTTCTCCCCATCCCTTCTTTGTTAACTTTTGAAGTAGTGCTGCTTACTATCAATCACAGAGGAAGCTAAAGTTTAAAAGTCGACAAAAAGCTTGAAAGAAATAATGATAAATTGCTTGATAAAAAAATTGTAAGTGATGGGTTTCAGAGCGAAATTAGTGACAATTAAAGAGTTATAAATATCGTTTCTTTAGGTGCAAGACAAGAAAACTAAATAAAAAAGACAAGAAAACTAAATAAATAAAGATATAAAGAAGAAAGAAGAAAACTAAGTAAATAAAGGTATTCATTTTGCTTTCTATGCATCATCGTTTGTTAAATTTTGGAGTAGTGCTGCTTACTATCAGTCAGAGAGGAAGCAAAATTTTAAAAGTCGAGAAAAAGCTTGGAAGAAATAATGATAATTTTTTTGATAAAAAAATTGTAAGTGATGGGTTTCAGAGAGAAATCAGTGACAGTTAAAGAGTTATAAATATATTTTCATTGGCACAGAAAAATTAAAAAATATACGACGCAACTTTCATATATTAATTTGGTTATTCAGCTGACTATTAATTCGGAGTTTTTTTTTCTTCTTTTTTTTCTTTAATTCTTTTACACGGCAAAAGTAAATATTTTGAAAACAGTAAAATTGTTAGAACATTATGTAATATTATATAAATATCAAAGTTGGGTGGGAATCGATTAAGAGTTTTAACTGCGTTAATCGTAGTTCATTAATCGATTAATCGGTCGATTAATCGGATTTTTAATCGGTTTTCATTTTTCTTTATATTATTTTATTTCAATGATGAATAAAACTCTCATATTGTGTGTATGTGTATATATATTATTCATAAGTTTGACTGTTGTTTTTTTTTTTCAAAAATTTTTCACTAATCAATTATGTATGTGTCATAACAGAAATTTAAATCAATTTTCAGAGTAATAATTGGTGATTTTAAGTGTTAATTTCATATAAATATTTTCACTTATTCAATTTTTTTATTTTATTAAATAAATTAATTTTTTGATTCATTTTGAAAGAAACATTAAATGAACTTACACATATTTTACTTTTATATCGCTTTGTCCATCTTGCTTGTAACTATTTTTAAATGAATTCTCAAAATTTCATATCTTTATTATAAAAATCTCAAATTCTTATAAATTAGTTCTTCTTTGTCACTTCGGACTAGATCACAGAAGGTTATTTTCTGTTTCTACTTCAATAGTTACTATCAGCAATTCTGAACAGACAATAAACGCTTGAAGATATTGTGAAACTCTGTTGACATTTCCCTCATTAGAGGGATAGTGAAAATCTCAATCCCCCCCCCCTTTTTTTATAATCTTTAACATTTCCCTTTTTTGAAAGCATCTTGTTTCTGAGAATACTATTACCCTAGCCAACACTTTCTGTTGAAGGCTACAGAGAGGTGGTGTTGATCCAGCATGCACATTAAGCGGCATTTTGTTTAATAATTGTCCTTCCTGTTTTCTCTATCAACAAAAGTGCAACAACTTCTTTTGAGGGGTTTTATTTTTATCCATTTATTTATTTATTTATATATTTATTATTATTATTATTATTATTATTATTATTATTTTCTTTTTCATTATTTGATGGATGTTTCTTAGAATGTTTGTTAGCAAAATATGTGAAAAAATATTTTGTAGACAGAAAAACATTTTTACTTTAATTCGTAGTTTGAAAATTTTAATCGGATTTTGAAAATTTTTAATCGAATTAATCGATCCGATTAACTCGATTAAAAAAATTGATCGGGACTAAGCATTGATCGATTAACCGAACCGATTAATCGATTAATCGGCACAGCCCTATAAAATCAAAGTAATAATAATAACTAGTACTATCCAGTGGTCGGAACACGACCAATTTATCTATTTAAGCATATAAATAATAAATTGAGAAATTAAAATTTACGTGAAAACAATGGTCTTAGTAATTACTCTAATCTTCAAACAAATAAATAAAAGGAAATAAATTAAAAGAAAATATAAAGAAAATTAAAGAAAAACAAAACTAATTCATTAAAACAAATGAATTAACAAAAAAAATCACTATCAACATATTTATTTACACAACGACGCATATCCCTGTAAACTTCTGTACTTATTTGCCTCTGAATTCGACCGATCAAAATGCTTCTGTTCTTTTCACAATATACATTTGATTATACTATTCATATAAAATATACTCTCTTCTCTTACCAAACGGCGAAAGATAAAAGAACGTTGGGGAGAAAAAAAAATGTATAATTAAAAATTTTTATCTTACAGATTTCTATAAATTTATGCGTTTTCCAGTGTTCTGAACACGAATCAACATTTTTTTTTTTTATGTCTGTCTGTGTACGTATAAGTAAAATATTGGGGGCCGTGCCCTTAGCGACCGTGCCCTTAGCGGAAATCTATAAACCCGTGTCCTTAGCGGAAATGTTACACCCCTCGGAGGCTTGCTTTTAACATCGTGCCTTTAGCGGAAATGTATAATACATTTTAAAAAAATCTGGTGTGAAACAACCACACGACTTCCATTACCCGCTATTACATGTATTATATGCATTTTTGAGAGATAATGTGATCAGAAAACATAAAAGTGACCTAAAGAGAAAATCGTTAGAGCCGTTTTTGAAATACCAACTTTTACAAAAAATCAATTATTGACCGGAAAACAATAATTACATACAAAAGCATATTTAAAAGTGAGTTAAAATGGCGAGTTTGAAAAAAATCCGTACAACCGTTTTTAAAGGAACGCCTTTGCGAGGCCTGAAATTGAGCTATTTATACAGGACGCCTATCAATTTTCCTGAACTAACCAACTATATCATTCGAAAAGACATCTAATAGAGTGTTTATATAGCAAGTTTGAAGAAAATCGTTAGAGCCGTTTTTGAGATACGGACTTACGGTCCCACTTCCGGTTTCCGATGTCCCACTTCCGGTTTTTCAATTTTCACCAAAATTTGGAAATTTCATCTGTACACCAGACGTATTTCAATTCTGAAGTTTCGTAACTCTATCTTTATTAGTTTCTGAGCAATAATAGCCAGAAGATTCTCCACATACATACACACACACACATACATACACACTGACCAATTGCCAAAAACCACTTTTTTGGACTCAGGGGACCTTAAAACGTGTAAATCAGGTGAAAACCCGATATCGAATTTCCAGACCGAATACAATACTTCCATTACCTACGGTAGTAGGGTAATGGAAGTAATAAATTCATAAATAAAAAAATGAACTCTTCAATTTTCCTCCACACTTTATTCACATTTAGCCCTGACTATATTTTGCTTCAGAAGTAACCTGTCGCAAAAATTCGTGTGCGTGCTGTATAATATTCGTTATTTGAGAGAACGGTGATCTATAACCATATAAAGCTTAATGAATCAATGTACACGATACAAAAACGTACATCATTGCTATTTTATGATTTTATTTAAGTTTTTGAAAATATCATTAAGCATTACACCTTTTAAAGCTAAAACAGAAACGAAAAATCATGAGTGATTATCAACACTTTCCAACTGTACGAACTCGTTGTGTCGTATAACATTCTATGTTCTTTGTCTATATTATCACACAATGGACAGACAGAAAGACAGACATATAGACAAATTTAATTCATAATCACTCTGAAACATTGTCGAAAAGTGTTAAAAAGGCTTGACACAAACAGAAATGCTGCTCTTAATTTCCTATTTGTACCCCTTAATGTATCGAAACGTTTTTGCGTAGCCCTGTAAATCTGGAGATTAAGCATATTATAGTTTATGCAAAACATTTTCTTAGCATGTGAACAATAAATGCGAATTTCTTTATAATTTTTTGATGAAGTTACTTAAATGTGATTTATAAAATTGTCTCCCCTAAAGTGCAATGCATTGGCATTTTTTGGATGTTTGTACACAAACCAATGGCACAGGTTCTATTAGAGCCATTTAAAGTAGGGGATATTCAATAACGAATTTGAATAACACATATCATTAAAAAAAAAAAAAAAAACTAGTATGTTGTAGTCACCACTAGACTCTCTTCTATATTTTCCTATGCAAATTCACTAAGTGCAAATAATTAATTTTCATCTTAGAGAAAACTAACACTAAATATCCAAAGAAAGACAGTTTTATTGTCTATAAATGACACCTTAAAAAATGCATTATATAATAGTTATCTCACATATCAAGTTTCATGCAGTTATATGCCATAGAAGTTGATATATAGCTTCCCCGTTATCGAGGAAATTTGCACTACAGCAGCGCCACCTATTGACCGATAAGCATCCAAATTGAATCAGCATAATGTCTCATAATGGCCTTCACGTATATCACGTTTTGTTTGATGATATGCAATAGAACCTGAGATATAGCCTCCAATTAAATTGCGGAAATCGCTGTATAGCAGCGCCATCTGAGGAGCGGTTGACTCCAAAAGTTGGCAGACACTCATTTAGGTTAAGGTGCATCAACATATAAATTTATATGCAATTCTGTGCAATAATTTGAGAATATTCTGTGCAATATTGTGCAGTTCCTGAGATATAGCTTTCCCTTAAATTTCAGAAATCGTTGTATAGAAACGCCACCTGTTGGTCCATAAGCATTCAAATTGAATCAGCATAATATCTCATAATGACCTTCTCTTATATCAAATTTTGATTTATTATACCAACAGAACCTGAGATATAGCTTCCCCTTAAATAGTGGAAATCGCTGTATAGCAGTGCCACCTGTTGAGCGTTTCGCACCAAAAGTTGGCAGGCACTAATTTAGTTCAAGATGCATCAACATGTAAATTTATATACAATTCTGAGCAGCAGTTCCGGAGCTACTGTTGCCACAAAATTTTTGTCACACACACAGAGAGAGAGAGAGGGGCGGACAGACAGACATTTTCTAAAAATAGTCAAATCGTGTTATAGACCTCTCAAAACGTGTAAATCCATCAAAAACCCGTGGTCGAACATTTTTACGAATCCAATACTTTCTTCTATTGAATATAATAGAAGAAAATAAAAATAAAAAAAATTCTTAAAATACTTACGGAAGCTGGAGGAGGACAAACGGACAATAGAATAGACAAATACAAATTCAAATCATATTCACATTTAAAAAAATGGTAGAATAAACGCTTAATGTAAATGCAATTCAGCAAATTTCGGATAACCCTCAGTGTAACTGAATATTTTTGCGTGACTCTGTAAATTTAAAGCTAATCATACTAAATTCTATAGAAAGCACTCTTTTGTGCAATTTGAATAACATATTTCTATCTGCCACATGCACACCTTATTTCCGCTAAGGGCACGGCTTCTTGTACTCCTATTTCTTCCCTTTCACCCCATTCCGCTAAGGGCACGTTCCGCTAAGGGCACGGTCGCTAAGGGCACGACACCAAATATTGTGGACGCTATAACTACTGGACCAATGAACATAATTTTATCAAAATTTGATATTTGTTAACACCTTTAACTAATATTGATGCTGATAAGCTTTTAAGAAGAAACTATCACCCAACTTGTGATTCTTCTATGCTGCGATTTCCTCCATTTAAAGGAAAGTCATACCTTTGCCTCTATTGCGTAAAAATGAACCAAAAGTTGGTAACTGAAATGGATATATAAATTTCTGATTCCATTTAAGTGCATATCAAACTACAGGCGGCTCTGTTGTGTTGAAATATAATCCTATTCACGGGAGCGCTATAGCATAGATTCTATGTTATAAAAATACACCAAATTTGCTATGGGAGATAGAAATTAATAAAATAACGCTGATTGATCTTGCGTATGTATCGGCTAAAAGGTATCACTGTTATTACTATTCTTATTATAAATAATTTATGTATGAAATTTAGTGCATTTTTTACCAATAGAAGCTTTCCTACAGCCATTTAAGAAATCGTAGAAAGTAATAGCAGAACCACCTGCCGGGAGATAAGCACCTATGTTAAATCAGCATATTTTTCCCTTATGTATAGCTTACATAGAGAATTTGTCTTATATACATAACATAGAAGCTGGGACACAGACTTTCCGTAAATGTAATTAAATTGCATCATAGCAGCGCCACCATTCGTCCGATATGCATCCAAATTGTGTCACATTGATTTTACATATTGTCCATCTCACATACTAAGTTTGGTGCAATTATGTGTTATAAAAAATACGATATTGTTTTCTCGTAAACAGAATTAAATTACAACATTTCATCTTCATTTATCCGCTGTTCTGCAACTTCATTAAAGCAGCAGAATTTTACATACTATCCCTCTCATATACATAGTTTAGTTCGTTTATATGGTACAAAAGTTGCTGAGATATAGCCTTCACATAAATCGGAAGAATCAAAGAACAGCAGCGCCGTCTATTGGGTGATATACTTCAAAAACTAATCAACGCTCATTTAAGTCAAATGCTAAGGAAATATCAATATTGTTTAAAATCTCTCCATTGGTCCTTGCGATGCAAAATCTTACTAACGCAGCTTACACACACACACGAGCAGATAACCATTTTTTAAAAGCGGATGAATCATGTTCAGGATATCTTAAAATGTACAATTTCATCGAAAACCGAAAGTCGAGTTTTTTTTTCTTTTTTAATCCGACTTTTTTTTTTACATTATTTTATAAAACTGTGGCACATACCGGTTAAAATGAAGAACAATTTAATCAATATATCTTCTCACAATTTGTTTTACATCTGCAGATCATTGCAATTTTCAATAATAGATGCTGACGTATAGCCATCTGGGAAACTACTGAAGTAACAGCCCCGCCACTTTTCGGCTTATACGCACCAAAACTTAATGAAAATAAATTTCATTCATATGTATCACAAAATAAGTTTGGTGTATTTATTTAGCATAAAACCTGTAAAATAGCTTTACCAAAAATAAAACATATTACAGAATAGCAGCGCCACTATCGTCCGATATGCATCCAAAGTGAATCAGCACGGTTTTATCTAATTTTCATTTCGTATGTCATGTTTTGTACATACAGATTCGTAGATATAGTCTTCCCGAAAATGGGATAAACTGCAACAAAGCAGCGCCACATGTCGGTCGATATATACTCAAATTGAATCCGCAAAGTTTTACATAATACATATCTTTTGTACTAAGGTTGATGCATAGGTGAGTCTTGTCTAAAATGAGAGGAAATGTTAGCGTGTCAGAGCCATCTGTTGGGTGAAATAGCCCAAAAGCTTATCAGCACCAATTCCTGTCAATTTCCGAATAAAAATTAAGATCGGTTTATTCAGTCCATTGGTTATTGACAAACAGCGTTCGTACAGTTTTGCGAATGCAAAAAGAGTGACATTTTCTAAAAAAGGCCAAATCGTGTCCAGAGAATCTAAAATCGAGAAAATTAATCGAAAACCGAAAATCGAAAATTTACAAGAACACAATACTCTCTTTTTATACATGCAGTATATGGTATTAAATCCACTTTTTTATGGATATGTTTAGATAATAATAAATCCAAAAATAAGTAGTTAATTTCAGTTAATCAAAATGCATTATGCTTAACCTAAAAAAAATGTCTTTAAATTAGACAAACGACGAAAGAAAAGAAAATAGATCATAAATAAAAAGAGTTAGAACTTTCACCAATCAAATTCTTTTTTATGTTACATATATGCTCAATAGTATAAAATTTTGATCTACTATCCATTTACTCAATAAGCCTTTCGACGACTCTAATAGCTACTTCCTCTTAGAATTGAAAATCTGTAGTCAAGTACCATAATGGCACTGCATCTTTACGAATTACTATGCCTATAGTTTTATTGAATTTTAAGAAATTGCATTTGCACAATTCAATAATTTCTGTCAATGTTTTATAATTTAATACAAAAGATTACATAACGTAAAATTTGTAAAATAACGAAAGCATAAAAATAAATGTGTTTTTGAATGTCTTCTTCAAGGCAAGATAATAATTTTCTTCCCGCAATCTGGAACAACACCTTTCGACCAATTCAACTTGTAAACTTCCTTTTCTTTTAATTAATAAGTTAAAAATGTACGAAAATTTCCCTTTTTGTTTTTTAATTTATAGATAATAATTTATTATGCAATAAATAGATAAAGAAATGCTAAACATTTTGTTGATATTTATATTTGGAAATCCTTTTCTCTCGACTTCTTAAAATTCGCTTTCAATAAACCAGACGAAGAAGTGATAATAAATAAGTTGCAAATCTGTTCTTATAATAGTGTTGATGATAAACGGTTATTTATGTAAAAAACGAAGAAGAAAAAGTTTGCAAACAGTTGTGGATTTCACTTACATTTTTTAAATTTAATTTAGAAACAAAATAATTTCTGAACTTTGGAGATAGTAAAAAAGTATTATCGCGGAGACAAGTTATGAAGCAAAATAAAGTGCACATCCTAAAAGTGATGACTGGTATCCAGCTTTAAAAATGCCTACAATTTCACAGTTTTGTATATATATATATATGTGTGTGTGTGTGTGTGTGTGTGTGTGTGTGTGTGTGTGCCTGTTCCTGTATAAGCACGTATGTATGTAAAGAAGAGTAAAAGCAAAGAATAGTGTTGTGTTCACGTGTTTTAGCGAACGTATCAAAGCAAATGAAAAATATATTAAGTTTTAAACTAATAAATAAATATATAAACCCCTATGCATTCATTACAAAGTATTATCGAAAACCGCGAAAAACTTTGCTATACATTGGTAGCAGGGTTTTACCTGGCAAAAAGCATTATAGTTAAAAGGCACAAGCAGTATTTTACATTTTTCAAAAGTCAATTTAATACTTTAGAAAGTATTAATTTCTTTCCTTTCAAGAGAACTCTCTAGTTACTGTCCCCGGATGCCAAAGCTTATTTTATTCTATGGAGAATCATCCCCCCCCCATATTATAAATCATTAAATAATACATATTTTTAAATACCATTTTCACATTCAGAAAATTCACAACTATATAATAGTTTATAGCTTTTAATAACTTTTTTTTTTTTTTTTTAGTTTTTAATATTTTATTTTGAGGTTTGAAAATGCGAATTTTCACAGTGTAAAATTTTACATTTTTGTGCTTAATATATATATGAATTTTTAAAAATCGAAAATCTGTTCAGCAGTTGTGAATTTTCTGAATCTTGAAACTGAATTTAAAAATACGTAATAGTTAATAATTTGTAACAGGGTAAAATTTTCCATAGCATATTACTGGTTTTGGCTTTCGGAGACGATAAGTAGACAGACCCGGGAATTTAGACACCTGATTCTGAATTCTGACATACTTTTAAATATACACTCATGGACAAAAAAATTAGCGCACCAAGAAGGAGTCGTCAAAATGAAACGAAATTTTACATACGTAATGACTACTTTGATATAAGTAAATGATTAGAAAATCAAAGAAAAAGGATAATTTATTTCAGAGAAAAAGGCAAAAGAACGGAGGATTTAATACCCTGTTGGACCCCCTCTAGCATGAATGCACGATGCGATACGATCGGGCATTGAGGCATACAAGTTCTATATGATGTCTTGAGACATTTCGTTCCATATTTGCTGTAACCTTGCCTCTAGTTCGTTCAAACTCGTGGGATGCCCAACTAGCCGTCCCAAATGATTCCAGATATGCTCGATTGGAGACAAATCTGGGGATCAGGCAGGCCAAGGAAGGGTAGTAACAGTGCGGAGACAGTCTTGTGACAGCCTTGCCGTGTGAGGCCGAGCATTGTCTTGTTGAAAAATGGCTCCTGGGAGCCGTTGCATGAGTGGCAACACATGTGGTTGCAGGATGTTATGGATATACCGCGGGGCTGTCATGGTGCCATGGATCAATACTAGGGGTGACCGTGTATTGCAGGCAATGGCACCCCATACCATCACACCAGCTGTGGATGCAGTGTGCAACTGTAAAGAAAAGGCAGAATTGAGGTATTCCCCCGTTGCCTCTACACACGTACATGTTAGTCATCCCTGTCCAAATTGAATCTGGATTCGTCGCTAAGCACGACGTGGTTCCACTCGGTTGCTATCCAACCCCGTCAAGTACGACACCACTCCAAACGGAGCAGAGGGGGTGGGTATTATTGGCGGCACATGTAATGGACGCCGCGATACCAAATATCCTTCAGCCAGGCGCTTTCGTATGGTTCAAGAGGACACAGGGGCCCCTAGTGAAGGTGCTACCTCTGCCTGGATGGCGGCCGATGAAGCAGTTGGCTGTACGCGTGCATTTCTTAAGATGTGGCGGTCTTCTCGATGATTGGTCTGTCGAGGGCGTCCTGAGCCTGGTCTTCGTGTACATGACATCTCTCGGGTCCACTGGTCCCAACACCTCCTCACAACACAATCAGAGCGGCCTAATTGAGGAGCTACTCGCCTAGCTGACCACCCAGCTTCCATCATGCCGATGATTCTCCCCCTCTCAAACTGCGACAGGTGCTCATATTGTCTTCGAAAACAACGTAATGGCATGTCTACCTCCGCTCTTCCTTTGTAAACGAGTCAGCACACTCAAAAAAGCTTTAGTTACCTTTTTCATACTCCACAGAGAACGACAATAAACGCCCTCTACCGGCTATACGTAATGCGCAATCACGCTGCATTTCTAATCATTTGCATATCTCCCCGACATGTACATTCATGCCAAGTTTCGTTACGATCCCGCAATTATTTCTTGGTGCGCTAATTTTTTTGTCCATGAGTGTATTAACTATTACAAATTAAAATAAATCCAAATATACTAAATAAATAAAGATTCGAAATAAATAATAATAATAAATAAGTAAAGAATTATAAAGATAATAAATAAATATTTACAGCGGATTCATAATTTTTACTCGTGAATATTTGAATAAGAATTAAAAGTTATTATTTAGTGATATTTTAAGAAATTTTCCGGGTTTTGCTTTTTAACAAAATTCTTACCAATATATTTTAGGAAAATACAATACATTTTAGTAAAATGCTAACAAAAAAACTAAAGGCAGTTTAAGCTCCGATTAATATTATCTAGCCAAAAACTATGCATTTAAAGGTTAAATGAAACCTATTGAATATAAATCATTATATATGTCAACTTATATTGTGTGAAGAAATTAAAAATAAAAAAATGAAAAATGTTTCCGCCCATCTGTTTCCTAATTCAAATTGATAAAATCTGTACTAACCTTGAAATGTAAAGTGCAAATATTTTGCTAATGCCATGGTTCAATAAACTGGAGATGATAATTTTTTACTGTGTGATATTTTAGAAATAGTAAAAGAAAACAAATGCACATATTTAAAACACAAATTTATTCTCTGTTTAGTGTTTAGTACGAGAGATCGCCCTATTTCTTTCTGACAACATTTTTGCGCTCCATCTTGCGGCCTATCACCTTCAATAAACGTTTAAACAAGTTTTTTTTTTTTTTTTTTTTTAAGTAATTAAAAATATATAAAGCTAAATACATAGAAAACTACACAAGTCAACCGATCTCTACAAAGTATTATTTTCTTACCGTAATTTCCGACGCATAATCCGCAGTTTATATAATCCAGTTTTGCATTAGAATCTTTAGCTTGATTTTAAAGTTCCGTTTTACCGTCCGAGAGGATCGATCCTGGAGCTATCATAACTTTAACACAGGACGAAAGTCTGATTTTTATCAATACAACTCATAATAATAAAATGTAGTTTAAGATTTTTAATGTATTTATTATTATTATTATTATTATTGTTGTTGTTGTTGTTGTTGTTAGAAATGTATAATCTACTGATATAAATAAATTTTTCTTTCAATATATATCTGAATTCCTTTTGCTTATAAATCAATTTATTAGTATCATAAGTAGTTTTCTAAAACTGGGCTGATCTGATTACTATCGTTTGTTCTTGAGATAACGTGTTTCCATACACACAAACTAACATTCAAAATAGCTAATGCACTAACAAATCGACACCCTACAGACGGACACCCTATCAGTTTTGTTATTTTAGCATTCCTCACACTTAAAAACGTGTAAAAACCGAGTCAAGAAAATGAGTTCGAAAATTTTCACGATTTTAGTTTTCCACTTCTTACAGTATAATGGGGAAATAATTATGATAGTTTTCTGTTATTCGGATCAGATTCATGTAGAAAATAAAGAGTAATTATATTGGGTTATTTGGGTATTATCCCTACGACGAATAAAGTAGCGACGATTTTAATGACATTGTGCTGAAGTTGATATTTATAAATAATTGAATTTCAATTACATTTCACGAGATTTAAATTCCACTATTTTCAGGGAAAAAAAATGAAGTTAAATTTTAAATATATTATATATATATATATATATATATATATATGCGTGTGAGGAAGAAAGTATTGGATTCATGAAACTTATCCACCTCTAGTTTTCGATGGATTTACATGTTTTGATATGTCCTGAACATGACTAGATAACATTTACGTAAATGTCTGTTTGTGTGTGTGAATGCCCCTAGCAGCAAAAAGTAATTGGCCTTTCACTGTCCATTTATCGGCTGTCAATGATCTGAGGAGTGGTCGATGAAAGGATTGTTCTCGTCAGTGAATGAGTTCTCATTGGCAACTGATCGAAAACTTTTCACCGACGGAAGGATTTTACAATATTTTTATTAATTTCCATAACATGATTTCTTAATGTGAATTCCGTAAACATCTGGAATAGTTGGGTATTCCTATGGAACAATATTTATGGGTACAACAAGTGATACGTGTCAGAAAACTTGATGTGATTGCAGGATATTCTATCTGAAGATATTCAAAAATTTTGTCCGTGGATGTTGCTGCAAGATTTCCTGCAAGAAAAATATCAGAACTATTATGCTTTTAAGCAAATATGGATTCTCAATTTAAACTATTGTTATTGTTTTAAATTTAAGTAATTAATGTTATAATTATTAGAAAATTTATCAACATAAGTGATAATAAACTGATTACTTCTATTACCCGACTACTGTAGATAATGGAGGTATTGTATTTGGCCCGAAAATTCGATGTTGAGTTTTCACCTGATTTACATGTTTTAAGATCTTCTAATTCCAAAAAGTAGTTTTTGGCTTTTGGTCAGTGTATGTGTATGTGCTTGTGTGTTCATGTATATACAGTCGGTAACAAAAGTCTCCGAAAACTAGCAAAAATTCCTATGTAATAAAAGTACGCTTAATACAGTTTTGTTAAATAAATTCTTGTAGAATCCTGTTCTTAGTCAGTCAAAAACAGGATTCGACCAGTATTTATTTAACAAAACTGTATTAAGTGTACTTTTTTATATAGGAATTTTGTGTTCGGAGGCTTTTGTTACCGACTGTATGTGTGATTGAACCTTCTGACTATATCTCCAAAACTAATAATGATAGAATTACGAAACTTCAAATTTGAGAGAGATCTGGTTTACAGATGACATTTACAACATTCGGTGAAAACTGGAAAAGCGGAAGGTGTATATTGGATACCGGAAGTAGGACTGTAAATGCGTATCTTAAAAACAATTCAATAGATTTTCTTCAAAGTTGCTATATAAACATGCTTTATCTTTCTCAAATTTAACTTAGTCTATTTCATTTAATTTTTAGGAAGATTTTAAACATCCGACTTAACATATGCTAATGCGTAAGTACTTCTTTGCATAAAAATTATGTTAATTTAACATGCTATAAAATATTTTATAAGAACCTTCGCAAATTGTCCATAATATGTTCTAGAGCCCCTAAATAAAATAATAGGCCTGCGCATCACCGCCATTTTTTTGCCTCCGAAGAGGACGACATTCCCGCTTGGCGTCCTTATCGCTTCCCTAATGATTTTAAAAAATCTTGATCTGAAGCTAATCCAGTCAAGATAAGAGCAATAAGCAACAATAATATTCCTAAAAACACATTTTTTTTTTTCACAGTACATTCTCAGGATATCCTATGGATGTACTGGGGTAAGAGGTGTTCTTAGGGCGGTTTCCGTTACTTTTACAAAATGTCGCCAAAACTCAAATACACAATAATAGAAGGTCTGTGAACATTTTATATTCACTTCTTGAATGATTATAGCAGTTTATCGCTAAACAAACTTCCATATCAAAGCTTACTTAGCTAAAATTATGAAATATAATAAAACAAGTTACTCTAAAGTAACGTAAGACGATAAAAAAAAATGTTTGTCGTTTGTTTATCAGAGAAACGCGCTGGGTACATGTGGCAACCCTTAGGCAACAAAACGCCTGATGCGCCAGCTCGTATATATAGGAGCCTTAATATGTTCAGTAGAGTGATGTAACAACCACTCAACTTCAGTCTTTTCCCAACTTTTCATTTATTTATTTATTTAGCATAATAAATTATATTTTGATAAAATTATATTAGAAAATATTAACTGGCAAAGTTAGGTCATAAAAAAATCTTAGAATTTTTTTTTTTAATTTTTTTTTTTTTAGAAATTAAATGTTATAATTAATATGTATAAGGACCGCTACCGTGATCACTTTCAATATGGTTATCTTTTAAAAGAAAACATCAATATTTTTAAAACGAATGGTTGAACCATAGATCTGTGACAATTTAAATATATATATATCGATTTTTATTTATCATTTACAACAAATAAATAAGTGAATTGATTAAATAACTGAATAAATAATAATTATAATAAAAAGACAGGAAAATATGCACTTTCAAAGATTTTTTTTTTTTTTTTTTTTTTTTTGATTTGCATAGAGTTGACTTTGTTTGGGTATTTAGTATTGTAATTCTTTGTGAGGAAAATCATTTGTGTTTTTCATGGAAAATAATTCTGTTAAGTATTTATTTTAATAAATAAAATAATGTGTGCTACGGGAGTTTTTATTGAAGAATATAGAAGAAAGTTGAGAGTAGGTGAAACAAAACACACTGGTTTTATGTAACCATCATATAAATTATAAATACAGAAATTTAAACTTTCAGTGTAAACATTGTTTTGATTGTTTTGTTACTCCCCCCCCCCCGAAAAAAAAACATTTATATACATAATGGGAATATTTTTTAACTTTTCAATGTGAAATTAGAGTGTATATATATATGTGTGTGTGTGTGTGTCTGTGTGTAATTTTAATAATGATAGTCAATTATAGAAAAAAATGTGTATGTAGAAGAAATGTATATGTAGGTACGTAATGTGTATCACTCTGAGTTTCACTTTCTGTGTACCTCTCAATGCAGCTGATTAGAGTTCTACTTTTGGGTATTTTAACATAAAATAAAACTGTCTATATCAAAGCATAATATTACAATTAAAAAAAAAAAAAAAAAAAAAAAAAAGAATTCATGCCCACTTCTTTTGCCAGACAAATATAGAATAATTGTGTATATAAATAAAATGTACCCACTTCTGCTGCCAGACAAATATAAAATAAAATAAAATATCAATAAAGTATGCTGACTATTGTTGCCGAAAGGCAGATGATAAAAGAACTTTAGAATAAAGCAAAGAGAGATTACCTTATACTGCGTTATGCTGGTGTTTTAAACAAAATGAATATGAAGTCCAGAAAATAAACTATATCACGAGCAGTTGTATTGAAATTTATAGAATTGCAGTGCATTTTTAATAATCTTCTTCTACAGGTATTTCTAAAAACAAAGAACACGTGCATAAAATAAAAAATAGCGTAAAAAGGGGGTGTTTTTGTACACCTCATAGACATAATAAAAGATTCTTTTTTCTACAGCGTATATTATACCATAGCCTCCGAAACTAGATACCTGTTGCGTGGCTCGGAAACTTGGCAGCAGTTCAAACGGTAGACAGCGCCACCTGGTACAGATTGCGCGACTTTTTTATTCAACAGCCACCAAAAATTTTCAAAAGTGGGATTTGATATACATAAAAGGCGAATAGAATCGAAGAAACGTCGATTATATATATCATATAGAACTTCTTAAATTTATTGGTGACAGTTGAATAAAAAGGTAGCAAAATCTGTACCAGGTGGAGCTGTCTGCCGCTTGAACTGTTGCTATGTTTCCGAGCCACGCGACAGGCATCTAGTTTAAGAGGCTATGATTATACTTACCTTTTAAACGATACTACTTTCAAGCCATTTCTCTTCCTAAAAATAAGTTTAAAACGTGTGAAAATTTTTTTGTCTGCCTATTAATATATAGATAATTTAACAGTCATTTGTATACCAGCATGGCTGCCAACTTTTATTTAGCAGCATTGCCATTACCCGTCTGTTCTTAACCGCACGATATAAGAGTTAAAACCAGTTATAAGAACTGGGAAAAAACCCTGATAATTAATAATTATGTTAACTAAAACATATAGTTTTTTTTTATTTGTAATTATATTTCATACTTCATATTTAAAGAAAAATAAATAAAATGAAAATTACTTATATGAAAGTTTTATACTTCCAAAATGACTACTACTATTATAAAGAAAAAATACTTCACTGAATCTGATGTACCTGAATCCTTTATCTGATTTATCTGATTGACTGAAAATAGTCCTCATTATGTACAATAAAACGAAAAAAAAAAATATTTCCTTGTACACTAAAGATTATGAAAATAAAAGGAAATTCAGTTCAAAAGTTGAGAAATATGCAACAAAAGTTGATAATATAAAGTATGATTAGCATGAAGATTTACAGGGCTAAACTAAAACATTCAGATACATAAAGGACTATGATATAAAATTGCTGGAAATTCATCTTTTTTGTGATAAGAGTTTATTATTTACACTATCCAACAATATATAAAAGCGATTATTATTTCAATTAGTCAACTTCTCTGTCCGTCGTAAAATGATGTAAACAAAGTACGTTCGAAGTTTAAATGCAACGAGTAACGTACAGTTGGAAAATGTTAGTAATCTATGCGAAATGCGTTATTTGTTGCTTTTATTTCATTTGCTCGGAGCATACAGGCCCTTTCCTAATGATTATATTTTTATTTAACTTTATAATTATTGGGTGGCAATGCGCAATTTCGATAATGTCGTCCACCATTGCTCAACAACATTTTGATCATTTCGCTGAATTATTTATTTATTTCTCAAATAATTATATGCTTGATTTTTCTTTTATTTAAATCTGAAATATTTTTAAGTAAACAACATGCAATTTGCAAATTGAGCTAGGTACATAACTTAATCAAACATTTTATTTCAATGCTTAAAAAAAAAAAAAAAAAAAAAAATCGAAATATCCTATATTATCTTTTAGAGAGGGTTTATTTGCAAAATAATTGCAACAGTTATAAATTTCAAATTAGAGTAAATAATGTTTTTCAATGCTGCGATCAATATTTATAATTCCGAAACAATGACTAATATTTATTTTAAATAACTTTCAAGAGATTTACTGCAAAAGTTTAACAAAGGGGAAAACTTCACGATGGGACAAAAGATCCATTGTTAATATCGTGATTGCATAGAAACAGACTTTCAAAAAATCGAAACTTTGTTTCAAAAAATTATCTGTGATAAAAATTAATGCAATCAGCATTATTTGGAGGGATGAAGGACACACTCTTAAGCCAGTACACTTTTTCTCTACTCTCTGAATAGGAGAGAAAGAAACGTTCGCCAAAATCTCTGATGGACGTTTGTCTAATTATGTAACGGCATACATCTTGTCTTCAAGATACATTAATCTAATCACTGTGGTTGTAGTCGTAATATGCAGTTTATAAAAAGTAACTAAATTGTTGAAAAGCGTTCAGAGAGATAGACTCGCGTTTGAATTATGACTGCTTCTTTGGAGAAACTGACAGGAGTGTTTGTGAAAATATAAAAAATATTTTACATTTGGCACATTACTAGTATACATATAAATCTCGCTTTAACATCGGAAGGAAGACTAATATATATTTGCCTCTTTTCTTGAGATAAAAATAATCCTGCAATAACTAAATGTTCTTGCATTGTGCTACGAAAGAAAAACATAGACTCGAAAGGTACTGATTTGTTTAGTCTTTTCTCTTTTCAAACATATAAATTACTGAATATGTACATTTCAAGATAAGGACATTTAATTTAAAGAAATCAACTAAAAATCGTTCATTTTGGTATAATTGTGAAGATACTTTTTCTCGTTTGAATGGTAATAATACTATAATATAATTTTCCTAAATAACTGAATACAAGAGAATTTACAAGTAGATAATATAGGAACAGAGTAAAGCTGTTTTGTTATTAATTTCAGGAATATATATATATGCATGATTTGTTTTTAAAAATATTTTAATAGATATTTCGATATTAATTTTTTTAATGAGTGATGATTATTTATTTTTCATTCATTTCAATAATATTAAAACACATCCTTGTATTTTTAGTATTTGCACCTAAAAAAAAATCTAACAAATTTAGTTAAAGCTTTAGTAGGCTTTTGAAAAATTAAATTTTGTGCGAATAATTTTATGTTATATCTTGAGAGGATATTTCTATGTGGGAGTTGAAACTAAATCTTTTTCATTATTTTTATAAAAATAAAGGAATATAAAAACTCTAAATTATACTTGATACTCTTTGATACCTGAGAAGAAAAATATAAGAATATCCTTAATCAGTAAAACTTTAAAAAGTAAATACACCATTTTAATTAAAATTTTAAATCTGCACGTTTTATTTGTGATAAATTCATAGACTAAAACCTTATTTTAACATATGAGTATTATGGAAATAAAGAAAAATATAAAACTTGCTTTTCCGAATTATGGAGATGATATTGCAAATGAAAGTTACGAAGAACTGATTAGCGACTTATCTCATATAGGAAATACGCAAGGTCGATTACTACTTGCACTCAAAATGTACCTCGAACAATACACAAACATGTTTGATGGAGTCGATATTACTTTCGGGAGAGATTTAAATTTTTTTTATTCAGAACTTGGGGAAAAAGTAAAACTTTCTGAAATTGACATAATTTTTCAACCAGTGATTATGAACAAAAAAAGTTTAGAAGTATTTGATTTCTGCTACCCTTATACAATGACTGATGTCACATTTATAACACGAAAACCACAATACAAACCACGACTGTTTGGTATCTTTGAAACGTTTTCGGTGTCGGTTTGGATAACAATCGTATCAGTATTAATGGCAATGATTGTAATTCATTATTTCCTCTTGAAATGTAAACATAATGGAAGCCGTATTTTGTTTCACGTTTTTGCGATACTGATGAAGCAGAGTGCTCTGATAACACCGTCCTCGGTTGCAGAATATATCCTCGTGTACTCATGGGTGATCGGAGCCATGATTCTTTGCCTATCTTACGATTCGGTGTTTCTGTCTTTCCTCTCATTTCCACCTGTTACTAAAGTAAAAGATTTGTCGGATTTGGCTTCGGCCGTAGAGAAAGGAGATTTTCACTGTATGTCATACATTCATCACGGTATTGCTGCATATTTGTGGAATTCAAAGCAGAGACATTTAAGAGTGATTGCAAGAGACATATTGAACAACAGTTTGAGTTACGGACCTGTCTCTAACAATTTTGTGCTACAGGGCAAGAAGCAAAATCTTGCTTTCTTTATGAATACTCAATTTGCCGAAGTTTTCAATAAAGAATACTTTATTTCAAAAGATCATTTTTTTGAATATAACTCTGCAATGCCGATCAGAAAAGGTTTTTGTTGCAAATAGATGATTGATACGTTCGTGTATAGAATGATGACTTCAGGTCTTTATTTTAAATATTTTAGCGATTCTCTGTTTGTGTCCCATGTAGCGATGTTACCATATAACTCAGAATCCGATGCCACTAACCGAATATTAACTCTCACAGACGTTGCTCCAGCATTCATATTCCTCTTGTGTGGCTACTTTATGTCGTTTCTGGTTTTTCTCGCTGAATTGTACTTAGGTCGCAAAAAAAAAAAAAAAGCGCAAGAAATACCAGAATAGAAACAGAAGAAATGTACGGAAAGTAACTTTTGCTCTATGATTTTTAGAGATAGTTTTTTAATTTACTTTAATGTGTAACTTTTGTCTAAATTCAATTCTGTCTAAAATTACATATTACTCAAGGTACCACAATTAATTTTTGCAATTGCTTCACGTGACGTCACAATTGATAGTTATTGCAGTTGCAATTCACGTGCATACAGTTACTTCTTGTGCATAAAATTTCACAGGTCACAAAACTGATTCTTTGTTGTCTACGCAGTGATCCAAAACAAAAATATTCTCTAGTTTGTTGGATTCAATTTTTCTGAGCATAACAAATCATTTTTTCGTGATCGGGAGACTCATAAGATGTCAGATTAAATTTGTATTACTCCAAGAAAAAAAAAAATAACATCTGCTTTCATCTAGGACGAATGAGTAATCATTTTCAGAATACCTAAATGGCAAATATAGATTTCCGAGTTTTGCCTATAAAATACATAAATAACTTGGACGGACGAAATGTTCGATAATGTCTAGTCTACAGTTTTCTAGATGGTGTAACAATATTATGAATGTTGGCAGTATCGTGAAACCTTTGTATTGCGAGATGTTCTCTCTTGATTTCCTAAATATGGGCCATGAAACAAAACTGTAGTTACTAAAACTCGCCTCTTCTGTTCGCCTTTATTCGAAAAAAACTTTTAAATGAAATCGACTACGATAATATAGGAAAACGCTCTAGAAATCAAATAAGAAATTTTAGAACGGACTTTTTAAGTGGACTAGAATTTATACGAATAAAATGGAACTATTTTTACTACAGCTACAAATCAGTTTCTAGATACCAGTAACAGATACTTTTTTTTTCCTTCAGTGTATCCATGCCAGAGTAGAAAATACTAACTCTTCAACTTTCTCTCCATATTTTCGTTAGAAATTTCTGAACTAATTTCGAAAACGGCTATTAGAAACATAGCTCATTATAACTATGCATAAAGAAAAAATTAGCTTTTTTTGGTTTTCTGGAAATTTTTCTTCTTAAAATCAAGTAATAACTAGTTTAACAAATAAATATTTTTATAAGTAAATGACACAAATTGAAAAAAAAAAAAGTAAAAAGAAAAAATCTCTCAAAAATTGTTTCAGTTAAAAAAAAAAATATATATATATATAGCATGTCCATTATCAAGTGTAAGAACTATGCACTAGTGTATTTTTAAAGTAGGAACTATTCACTAGGGTCTATAAATAAAAAGAAAAGTGACTCTTTCATATTGCTTTCTCTGCATCACCGTTTGTTAAATTTTGGAGTAGTGCTGTGCTGCTTACTATCAATCAGAGAGGAAGCAAAAGTTTAAAAGTCGACAAAAACTTGAAAGAAAAAATGATAAATTGTTTATAAAAAATATGTTAAGTTATGGGTTTCAGAGCGAAGTCAGTGACAGTTAAGGAGTTATAGGTATCGTTTCTTTAAATACAAGACAAGAAAATAGATAAGGAGGACAAGAAAACTGAATAAATAAAGATATAAATAAAAAACAAGAAAAATAAATAAATAAAGATATAAATAAAAAACAAGGAAACTAAGTAAATAAAGACATACATTTTGCTTTCTCTGCATCATCGTTTGTTAGATTTTGGAGTAGTGCTGATTACTATCAATCAGAGAGGAAACAAAAGTTTAAAAGTCGACAAAAACTTGAAAGAAAAAATGATAAATTGTTTATAAAAAATATGTTAAGTTATGGGTTTCAGAGCGAAGTCAGTGACAGTTAAGGAGTTATAGGTATCGTTTCTTTAAATACAAGACAAGAAAATAGATAAGGAGGACAAGAAAACTGAATAAATAAAGATATAAATAAAAAACAAGAAAAATAAATAAATAAAGATATAAATAAAAAACAAGGAAACTAAGTAAATAAAGACATACATTTTGCTTTCTCTGCATCATCGTTTGTTAGATTTTGGAGTAGTGCTGATTACTATCAATCAGAGAGGAAACAAAAGTTTAAAAGTCGACAAAAACTTGAAAGAAAAAATGATAAATTGTTTATAAAAAATATGTTAAGTTATGGGTTTCAGAGCGAAGTCAGTGACAGTTAAAGAGTTATAGATATCGTTTCTTTAAATACAAGACAACAAAATAGATAAAGATGACAAGAAAACTAAATAAATAAAGATATAATTAAAAACAAGAAACTTAATAAATAAATATATTCATTTTGCTTTCTCTGCATCATCGTTTGTTAAATTTTGGAGTAGTGCTGCTTTCTATAAATCAGAGAAGAAGCTAAAGTTTAAAAGTCGACAAAAAGCTTGGAAGCAATCATGAAAAATTGTTTGATAAAATAAAGGTAAATGTTGGGTTTCAGAGCGAAATCTGTTACAGTAAAAAAGTTATAAAAATCGTTTCATTGGGAGCGGAAAAATTAAAAAAAGGATAATGCGCAACTTTCAAATATTAACTTGACTATTCAACTGACTATTCATTTGGAGTTTTTTTTTTTTTTTTTTTAATTCTTTTACACGGCAAAAGTAACAATTTTGAAAACAGTAAAATTATTAGAATATTACGTAATATTATAGAAATATCAAAGTAATAATAATAACTAGCACTATCCAGTGGTCGGAACTCGACCAATTTGTGTATGTAAGCATATAAAAAATAAATTGAGAAATTAAAAATTTACGTGAAAACAATGGTTTTAGTAATTATCCAATCTTCAAACAAATGAATGAAAGAAAATAAATTAAATGAAAATATAAATCAAGTTAAAGAAAAAGAAAACAAATTAATTAAAACAAACGAATTAATAAAAAAAATCACTATCAACACCTTTACTTACGCAACGACGCATATCCCTGCAAACTTCTGTACTTATTTGCCTCTCAATTCGACCGATCAAAATTCTTCTGTTCATTTCACTATACACATTTAATTATATTATTCATATAAAATATGCTCACTTCTCTTACCAAAAGGCGAATGATAGAAGAAGGTTGGAAAAAAAAACGGATACCAGAAAATTTTTACCTTATAGTTTTCTATAAATTTATGCGTTTTCCGGCGTTCTGAACACGAATCAACATTATATATATATATATATATATATATATATATATATATATAGTCGTTAACAAAAGTGTCCGAACGCTAGCAAAAATGTACACTTAATACTGTTTTGTTAAATAAATCCTTATTGAATCGTGTTCTTACACTGACTAAGAATAGGATTCGACAAGGATTTATTTAACCAAACCGTATGAAGTGTACTTTTTTTACATAAGAATTTTTGCTAGTGTTCGGACACTTTTGTTACCGACTGTATATATATATACACTCAGATAGCACATCGCCTCCCCAGGATATCTTCAAAATGTCTTCTGGATGAAAAGACATCCCAGAAACGTCGTTAAGATGTACTGTGGATACGTTAAGCCTAACTGTGCTGTTAGGGTATATATATATGTGTCTGTCTGTGTACGCATAAGTAAAATATTGTGAATGCTATAACTACTGGACCAATGAACATAATTTTATCAAAATTTGATATATGCTAACACCTTTACTTAATATTGGTGCAGATAAGCTTTTAAGAAGAAACTATCACCCAACTTGTGATGCTTCTGTGCTGCGATTTCCTCGATTTAAAGGAAAGTCATATCTATGGCGCAAAAATGAACCAAAACTTGGTAACTGAAATGGATATATAAAACCTCTGATTCCATTTAAGTGCATATTAAACTACAGGCGTCTCTGTTGTGTTCAAATATAATCCTATTCACGGGAGCGCTATAGCTTAGATTCTATGTTATAAAAATTCACCAAACTTGTTATAGGATACAGAAATTATTAAAATAATGCTGATTTATCTTGCGTATATATCGGTTAAAAGGTATCACTGCTATTACTATTCTTACTATAAAAAATTTATGTATGAAATTTAGTGTAATTTTTAACAAGAGAAGTTCCTATACAGCCATTTAGAAAATCATAGAAAGTGATAGCAGAACCACAAGCCGAGAGATATGCACCTACTAAATTAAATCAGAATATTTTTTCCTTATGTATAACTTACATAGTTAACTTACATGTTGTATATATATAACATAGAAGCTGAGACATAGACTTTCCGTAAACGTAATTAAAATGCATCATAGCAGCGCCACAATTCGTGCGATATGCATCGTACTATTTCTTTCAGACAGAGATTTTATGTTACATCTTGCGGTCATCACCTACAATAAACGTGCAAACTTTTATATATATATATATATATAATTAAAAATATATAAAGCTGAGAGCATAGAAAACTACACCATTCAACCGATCGCTACATAATTTCCGGCACATAATCCGCAGTTTATATAATCCAGTTTTGCGTTAGAAATTTATAGCTTGATTTTAAAGTTCCGTTTTACCGCCCGAGAGGAACGATCCTAGGGCTACCATAACTTTAACACAGGACGAAAGTGTGATTTTTATCAATACAACGCATAATAATAAAATATAGTTTAGGATTTTCAATGTTTTTTTCGTTTTTTTTTTTTTTTTTTTTTTTTTTTTTTTTTTAATTATTATTATTGTTAGAAATGTATAATCTACTGGTATAAATATTTTTTTTTTTTAATTATATCTGAAATTCTTTTGCCTATAATTCAGTTTATTAGTATCATAAGTACTGTTTTAAAACTGGGCTGATCTGATTGCTATCATTTGTTCTTGAGATAACGTATTTCCATACACACAAACTAACACACTAAAAAGCTAATTAACTAACAAATCGAAACAATCGAATAATTTATTAAAACTGTTATTTATCAAAATTATCTAACATGATGAATGCAAATGGTTTTCATGTTAGAGAAAAACTAACACTGAATATGCAAAGAAAGACAGTTTTATTTTTTATAAATAACATCGTAAAAAATGCGTTTTTTTAACGGTTATCTCACATAACAAGTTTCGTGCAGATATACATATGCCATAGAAGTTGAGATATAGCCTTCTCGTTCTCAAGGAAATTTGCAGTATAGCAGCGTCATCTATTGACTTATAATCATCCAAATTGAATCAGCATAATATCTCATAATGGCTTTCTCACATATCAAGTTTTATTTGATGATACGCAATGGAACCTGAGATATAGCCTTCCCTTAAATTGCGGAAATAGCTGTGTAGCAGCGCCAACTGTAAGAGGTTGGCACTAAAAGTTGACAGGCACTAACTTAGGTCAAGGTGCATCTACATATACATTTATGTACAATTCTGAGCAATAGTTCCGATGATACAGGTCGCCACAAAATTTTTGTCACACACACACACGCACCAATAAGTATCTCGCTGCAAAATAAATAAATTTTTCTAAATCGTGAAAATATGTTACTTTTTTCAAATTGGTAGTTTCATGAAAAAAAAAAAAAAAGTCAGACCGTTTTACGATTATCTTGCTTATTTATTTACTTATTTTTCATGACACTGGGTTAACTTAAACAATGGGTGGAATTACGACGAGTGTAATCTGTAATTTGCACGAACAGAGGAGGGGCAATTAATCGATTCATGGAGGAAAGATGAAATACGCCCCACCCTACTCTCTAAAACGACCCTTTCTCGTTGTCCGAGAATATCTCGCTGAAAACCACCACCTTCGGGTCAGCATAACTTACGGAACATATCGAAACGCTTCAAACATATCGAAACTCTTCAAACATATCGAAACGCTTCAAACATATCGAAAAGTTTCAGTCGCCGAATAGCGACATAAAAAAAATGTTTTCGAAAATTATAAAACGAAAACTACCTTAGCATCTATTTCATTCGCTAATTCCACAACGAATTGATATGATTACTCTCTTACATACTTTCTACGCCGAGAAAGTTTAGTATCATAACTTTTTTACAGTGTACGAAAAAACAAAAACAAAAAAATATTACACCAGCATGACGCCGCATTCCATTATCAAAAGATTGCTGTATATTCATGGTAGCACACATGTCCTTCGCGTGAAAGAAGTTAAATTGCGGAAAAGCAGCGTCACCTGCTGTTCAAAATGCACTAAAATTGAATCAACATAGTCTTAGGTCCTCATGTGTATGAAGTTGTGAGCATTTATTTATTATAGATGCTGAGATATAGCTTTCATTAAAAGCTATATAGTGCAGCATAGCCGCGCCACGACTGAGCGTTATAGCATAGAAACTAATCAACATCATTATAAGTCAAGGTTCAACCACATATAAACTTATACTGAATTCCGTCCGTATGTTCTTGAGATAGAGCGTGGTTAAAAAAAAAAAGAGAATCTACAAGTGTTAAATTTTTAAAAATCTATGCAGTTCATGCCACAGTCACCTACAACCTTCCTAATAACTTTTAGCTCAATCGAATATGACGTTTAGATGCAATCACACTTTAAATAATTTGTGTCCATAACCCATAGTACTAAAACACTTTTCTCCGTGTCCTTGTTTAAAAAAAATAAAAAAAAAAAGAACATAAAACTAGCCTTACGAAAATCTATACAGTTCGTGGCCGGTATTCTGTAACATATCCACCAACATTCAGCTCAATCGATCAAAGTGTATGGACGTTATCGTGTTTAATCATACATACATACACATACACACACGTCCATACATTACCATAAAAATAATAAAAATGAACTGAGGAGAACTTAAAACGTACAGATAAACCAAAATCTCAAATTCAAATTCTTCATGATAACACTATATTTTATATAGTGCATGTTCGGAATTTATTATTTATTTATTTATTATTATATATATATTGAGGAGAAAAATGCACAATTAGTTCTTTACATTTGTTAACATAAAAATAAAATTTTAAAAATTAAAAAACAGACAAAAAAAATATGTAAGAAGAAAAGAAAAACGCGAACAAATTTAATAATTGGGAATTTTCTGAATAGAAAAATGGAATTTGAGAAAATACATCCCGTAATGAATAATTATACAAACATTACAATATATTATACATTATACGTTATACATTATTATACATTATAATTTCCGCATAGAATAACAAGGGGATTGGCTGTCAGCGAAGATAAATATTGAATGCTCTTGATTATTATTATTAAATTACGTCACGGAGCTGAAAAAAATATCTAGTATGTTTTGACTATCACAAAGCTTCTTTCTATATTTTCCTATAAAAATCCACGCTGTACAACACATTTATTAAAATTACCATTCCTTAAATTTTCCATGATGAATTCAGACGATTTAAATCACAAAGAAATTTAACACTAAATGCAAAAAGAGAGTCAATTTTGAGCAGTATAGACAACATCTCAAAAGTGTGGTTTTTTTTTTAGCATTTAGTATTTATTTTTTATTTTTATCTAAATTTTGTTTATATATTTATTTATTTACTTTTGTTAAAGTTAAAAAAAAAATCTTGTTAATATTGCAGTTATCTCAGGAATCATCCTCAACAGATTGCAAATAATTAAAAATTTAAACATTAAAAAAGCAATTTTCTATTAAATGTGTTTATTTACAGAAGTCTGCACATCAGTCACATTTCCCCTTTCTTCTGTTATCCCATGGGATTTTTGGTGAGATTTTTAAATGAGATATTCTTATAAAACGAAGCAACGAAAATCCCATTGGATAATGTGGGAAGGAAGAAAGAGGGAATCTGACTGGTCAACAGCTTTAGTGATAACTTTAGATTGTAAAAGGGACCAAGTGGTTATGCCATCACACTGATAATTGCCTTCGGGCGTAGGAGAGCGGGTTCGATTCCCGCGCTGGCAATGGGTGTTTTTCGTTTTCTTCATATTGTAATTCTGTCATGCGCTGTCTGTCTTAATCTGACGAAGATTCACAAGCGGACTACGAGTCCAGCATACAAATCTGATGTATATGTGTTATCAATAAACAATAAATTGTTAAAGGATTTCGTAAATTTCGAAGAGTAAACAGACAGAAAAACTGAATTCACAAATAAAATGAAAAAAAAAAAAATAGTCAGTTAATTAATAAAAAAGTAAAAATTCTGTCAAAGACAAAATTTAGTTTAGTACGGAAGGACTATTCATTTCAATCTGTAAATTTTTTCTTGTTAAATTTTTAAATTTTATTTAAATTTTAAATTTATATTTTATCTCATTTTTTGACCGTAAACCTGAGTCCCGTACTTTTTAAAATGACTGAAATGAATTAAAACGAAACGTTGCCACCTAAATTGCATACTTTAGTTAATTTTAAAAATTTAATTGTCGTGTGGAAAAACTGTTTGCACCTCTGGATTCAGAAAAATCGTCCCTTTCGTTAGATACCCACTTTGTAACAATAGGACTGATATTTTTAATTTATTTTAGTGTTACACAAAACTGACCTACAAAAACTGGCGACGATGTTTTTACCCAGATTGAAACTATTAGTCCTCCTAGTCCAAATAATTTTCATTCTTGTTGGGTTGAGTTAAAAACAATTTTCTTACGAGGATCTCTCTACTTTTAAGCAGTAAATCCTAAAAGATCATAAATAACTACAAATTTAAACTTAAAACGAATATGTTTTTGTTACGAATAATTTCATATAATAAAAGGTTGGTTGGTTTGTTTTACGTCGCACTAGTGCTCCACAATAAGCAATTGGCCAGAGTCTGGGACTCACCTCCTAGAGGTGGTCCGGAGACATGCCATCACATTTTCGATCCTCCACGGAGGGGATGACTCCCCCGCTCCGGTAAACTCCAGAAGTATTATTTTGATGTGAACAGGGAGGACATTGCGGCCACGGAAGATTTTACGTGCACCAGCCTTCATTAATCTACTCGACGGTCTTTGGCCGGTTCGAGTACCGAACCCGCTACCTTCCAATTACAAGCTTTGCGTTCTACCGACTGAGCTACTGCGGCCCTATCACAAAAAGAACTTCAAAAATTTCACAAAAGAGACAGACAAACAAACTAATAACATGAACATTTGAACCTTGTCAGATAACGCTAAATATTATATTCTTGTTAAAGTCTCAAATTGTTCAAGAAATCATTCTTTACAGATTACAAATAACCAAAAATTTAAAACGCAGCTGAACGATCAGGATTGTATTGAATTTAGTATTTTTTTTTTTTTTTTTTTTTTTTTTAAGGGGTGGGGGTAAGGAAAAAAAACAGCAACAAGGATAACAAGGAGAGAGGGCATATATGTATGAAAATATATACTGGAAAAAAAAATCTGCGACATACATTTATAAACTAAATTATATCTATAGTAAAAATATTTCCATGTCATCCTTATAAATTCTAGTTCACTTTGCTAGCGAGTTCTAAAAACTCCTATTAGACTTCTAGAGCGTTTTTCTATATTATCGTGAGATCAAACTTCTTTAAAAATCTCTGCTAATAAATGCGAACTCAAGAAGCGAGTTCTAGTAACTTTGTTATGATCCAGTTCTAGGAAATTAAACGAGATATCCCAGCAGAATCCATAATATTCATAATACTGTTTCATCATCTAGAAAATATACACTAGATATTCTCGATCTCTTCGTCTATCCGGGTTTTATTTTTAACTTATACACATACCATGTAAATATACATTTCTAGTTTAGGGATTCGGAAAATGACTACTTAATCGTCCTAGATAAAGGTGGTATATATATACATATATTTTTTTTTCTCGCGGTAAAATAAGAGCTCAGTGAAGTATTTTATTAAAGCATTTATTTAATAAAAAATTAAAATTGATACGCATTAAAATTTATTCATTAGGCCGCTAAAATTATCAAGACAATGGTCTGCAAATGTTTTTTGAGGAATAATTATGTGTGTGAAAAATATAGAAATGTGTTGCTAGTGTCAACATATTTTTTTCTTATCATAATAAAGTTTCACCTTTAAAATGGGACAAAAGAACCATCGTTAATATCGTGACTGCATAGAAAATTCGAGATATCGTATACTAGCTTTTAGAGATGGTTTATTTTCATAACAATTTAGTTTCCAATGACAGTGAATAAGGCTTTTCAATACTGCGTTAAATATTTATACTTCTGAAACTATGAATAATATTTGTTTTCAAATAACTTTCAAAAGATTTACTCCAAATTTTAACAAAGCGAAACATTTCAGGGTGGGAAAAAAGACTCATTTTTAATGTCGTGTTTACATAGAAACAGGCTTTCAAAAAATCGATTACATAATTATATGTGATAAAAATTAATGCAATCTGCATTATTTGAAGGGCTGAAGGACACTCGTTTACCCCAGTACACTTTTTTCTCTACTCTTTGGATAGGAGAGCAAGAAATGTTCAGCAAAATCTGTGATGAATGTTTGGCTAATCACATAACAACATATATCTTGCTTTAAAGCTATATTAGTCTAATTGCTATATTTGTAGTCACAATATAGAGTTTATAAAGAATAATTATATTGTTTAAATGCATTCAGAGACAAGGCGAATCGCGCTTGAATTATTGCTGCATCATTTGGAATTTTGACAGCAGTGTGTGAAAATATAAAAAATATTCTATATTCGGCACACTACTAGTATACGTAGAAAACGTGTTCTAATATCGGAGAGAAGACTAATGTATATTTGCGTCTTTTCCTGAGATAAAATTAATCCTTCAATATTTAAAAGTTCCTGCATGGTACTACAGAAGAAAGACAAAGATTGGGAAAGTATGTGTTTTTTTTTTTTTTTTTTTTTTTTTTTTTCCAATGATTCAAACGTAAAAATTAAAGAATAAGTAGTTTTTGAAGTTATAAACTTTAAATTTAAAAATGGGAAATAAAATATAGATAATTCTATGGGACTTAGTAACAATACATTTTTTCGTTTAAATATTAATAATAATACCGCAGTATGATTTTCCTACATAAATAAATAGAAGAGAATTTTCCAGTAAATAACATAAAAACAGAGTACAATATTTTTTGTTTGTAAAATGAAAAAAATATATATCTTTTGTTTTTAATATATCATCATAGATAATTCGATTAAATTATATATATATATATATATATATATATATATTATGCTTGATGATTATTTATTTTGCATTCATGTGTCAAACATTCTAAAAGTACAGTTTTTAGTACGTTCATATAAAAAGAGAATATCGAACAAATTTATTTAAATCTGTTCAAAAGTTTTCATTTAATTATATTTAATGCGAAAAATTTTACGTCAGTTTTAAAAAAGACAATTCTGAGTGGGAATTGAAACTAAATTTATTTCATTAATTTTATAAGAATAGACGAAATATGAAAACACTAACTTGTTTTTCAGAAGCAAGCGAAAGAAAGAAAAGAAATGCAAACAAAATTTAATAAAGAAAAACATAGTTATTAAAAAATAATAGGACAAACAATTCTTCAACAAAGAATATATAAAGATTAGTATCTATACTTGAGTAATATAAATACAAAAATACCCTCAATCAATAAAACGTTAAAAAGGAACTACACCATATTGCTCAAATTTTTAAATTTGTAACTTTTTATGAGTGTGAACATTTCATAAACTAAAATAATGTTTTAACATCTGGGTGGTATGGAAATCCAGAAAAGAGTAAAACTTGGTTTTCCACTTACTCCATTTTTCGAGTATATTGCAAATGCAAGTTATGAAAAACAGATTAGCTATTTATCACACACAAGAAATATACACGGTCGAACTCTACTTGCACTGAAAATGTACCTCGAACAACACACAAACATGTTTGATGGAGTTGATATTACTTTCGGGAGACAGTCTAATGGGACATATTCAGAACTTGAGGAAAAAGTGAAACGTTCTCAAATTGACATAATTTTTCCACCAATGATTATGGACGGAAAAAGTGTAGAAGTATTTGATTTCTGGTACCCCTTGACAATGAGTGATGCCACATTCGTAACTCGAAAACCAGAATACAAACCACGAGTTTTTGGTATCTTTGAAACGTTTTCGGTGTCGGTTTGGATAACAATCGTATCAGTATTAATGGCAATGTATCTAATACATGTTTTTCTCTTGAAATGGAAACATAACAGAAGCCCTATTTTGTTGCATGTTTTTGCGATACTGATGAAGCAGAGCGCCTTGATAACACCTTCCTCCTTTGCTGAAAATATCCTTATGTATTCATGGGTGTTTGGAGCCATGATCCTTTGCCTATCTTACGATTCAGTGTTTCTGTCTTTCCTCTCATTTCCACCTGTTACTAAAGTAAAAGATTTGTCGGATTTGGCCTCGGCCGTAGAGAAAGGAGATTTCCATTGTATGTCATACATTAATCACGGTATTGCCGCACATTTATGGAATTCAAAGCAGACACATTTACGAGTGATTGCAGGAGACATCTTGAACAATAGTTTGAGTTACGGACCTGTCTTTTTCAATTTTATACGAGAGGGTAAGAAACAAAATCTTGCTTATTTAGTAAATACTCAATATGCAGAAACTTTCAATGGAAAATACTTTATATCAGAAGATCGTTTTTTCGAATATTTGTCTGCAATGCCGATTCGAAAAGATTTCTGTTGCAAAGAGGTGATAGATACATTCGTGCATAAAATGATGTCTTCAGGTCTTTATTTCAAATATTTACGCGACTTTCAGCACGCGTTACACAACATCGTTTCATCATATAATTCGGAATCCGGTGCGACTAACCGAAAGATAACTCTCACAGACGTTGCTCCAGCATTTATATTCCTCTTGTGTGGCTACTTTATATCATTTCTGGTTTTTCTCGCTGAATTGTATTTAAGTCGCAGGAAAGGAAAGCGCAAGAAATTCCAGAAGAAAAACAGAAGATATTTACGGAAAGTAGCTTCTGCTGTATGATTCTTAAAGATAATTTTTTAATTTACTTTAATGTGTAACTTTTGTCTGAATTCAATTCTGTCTAAAGTTACATATTACTCAAGGTACCACAATTAATTTTTGCAATTGCTTCACGTAACGTCACAATTGATAGTTATTGCAGTTACAATTCACGTGCATACAGTTACTTCTTCTGCATAAAATTTCACAGATCCCAAACCTCATTCTTTGTTGTCTACGCAGTGATCCAAAATAAAAATATTTTCTAGTTTGTTGGATTCAATTTTCCTGAGCATAACATATCATTTTTTCGTGATCATGAGACTCAGAAGATGTCAGATTAAATTTGTATTACACCATAAAAAAAATAATATCAGCTTTCATCTAGGACGAATAAGTAGTCATTTTCATAATACCTAAACGACAAATATAGATTTCCGATTTTTGCACATAAAATACATAAATAACCTGTATAGACGAAATGATCGATAATTTCCAGTCTACAGTTTTCTAGATGGTGTAACAATATTATAAATGTTGGCAGTATCGTGAAACCTTTGTATTGCGAGATGTTCTCTCTTGATTTCCTAAATATGGGCCATGAAACAAAACTGTAGTTACTAAAACTCGCCTCTTCTGTTCGCCTTTATTTGAAAAAAAACTTTTAAATGACATCGACTACGATAATATAGGAAAACGCTCTAAATCCAATAAGGTGTTTTAGAACGGACTTGTAAAGTGAACTAAAATTTATACGAATGACATGGAACTATTTTTACAACAGCAACAAATCCGTGTCTAGATGTCAGTAACAGGTACTTTTTTTTCCTTCAGTGTATCCATGCCAGAGTAGAAAATGCCAACTCTTCAACTTTCACTCCATATTTTTGTTTGAAATTTCTAAACTAATTTCAAAAACTGCTATTAGAAACATAGCTCATTATAACTATGCATAAAGATAAAATTAGCATTTTTGGTTTTCGGAAAATATTTCTTCTTTAAATCAAATAATAACTAATTTAATGAATAAATATTTTTATAAGTAAATGATAAAAAAAAAAAAAAAAGAAAGATAGAAAGAAAAAACCTTGCAACAATTGTTTCAGTTAAAAAAAAAAAAAAAAAAATATGACGTCCATTATCAAGTGAAAAAACTAGTCACTAGTGTATTATTAAAGTAGGAACTGTTCACTAGCGTCTATAAATAAAAAGAAAAGTGACTCTTACATTTTGATTTCTCCCCATCCCTTCTTTGTTAACTTTTGGCGTAGTGCTGCTTACTATCAATCACAGAGGAAGCTAAAGTTTAAAAGTCGACAAAACTTGGAAGAAATGATGAAAAATTGCTTGATAAAAAAATAGTAAGTGTTGGGTTTCAGAGAGAAATCAGTGACAGTTAAAGACTTATAAATATCGTTTCGTTAGCTGCAAGACAAGAAAATAAATAAAGAGGACAAGGAAACTAAATAAATAAAGATATAAAGAAGAAACAAGAAAATTAAGTAAATGAAGATATTTATTTGCTTTCTATGCATCATCGTTTGTTAAATTTTGGAGTAGTGCTGCTTACTATCAGTCAGAGAGGAAGCAAAAGTTTAAAAGTCGACAAAAAGCTTGGAAGAAATAATGATAATTTTTTTGATAAAAAAATTGTGAGTGATGGGTTTTCAAGAGAAATCAGTGACAGTTAAAGAGTTATAAAAATCGTTTCATTGGGAGCGGAAAAATTAAAAATTATCGACGCAACTTTCATACATTAACTTGGTTATTCAGCTGACTATTAATTCGGAGTTTTTTTTTTCTTTAATTCTTTTACACGGAAAATGTAAATATTTTGAAAACAGTAAAATTGTTAGAACATTATGTAATATTATATAAATATCAAAGTAATAATAATATCTAGTACTATCCAGTGGTCGGAACTCGACCAATTTGTCTATTTAAGCATATAAATAATAAATTGAGAAATTAAAATTTACGTGAAAACAATGGTCTTAGTAATTACTCTAATCTTCAAACAAATAAATAAAAGGAAATAAATTAAAAGAAAATTAAAGAAAAACAAACGAATTAATAAAAAATCACTATCAACATATTTATTTACGCAACGACGCATATCCCTGTAAACTTCAGTATTTATTTGCCTCTCAATTCGACCGATCAAAATTCTTCTGTTCATTTCACAATATACATTTTATTATACTATTCATATAAAATATACTCTCTTCTCTTACCAAACGGCGAATGATAAAAGAAAGTTGGGGAGAAAAAAAAAAAATTGATACCTAAAAAATTTCTCCTTATAGTCTTCTATAAATTTATGCGTTTTCCGGTGTTCTGAACACGAATCAACATTTTTTTTTTTTTTTTTTTTTTTTTAATGTCTGTCTGTGTACATATAAGTAAAATATTGTGGACGCTATAACTACTGGACCAATGAACGTAATTTTATCAAAATTTGATATTTGCTAACGCGTTTAACTAATATTGGTGCTGATAAGCTTTTAAGAAGAAACTATCACCCAACTAGTGATGTTTTTCTGCTGCAATTTCCTCCATTTAAAGGAAAGTCATTTTTTTTGCATCTACGGCGCAAAAATGAACCAAAACTTGGTAACTAAAATGGATATATAAAACTTCTGATTCCATTTAAGTGCATATCAAACTATAGGCGACTCTGTTGTGTTGAAATATAATCCTATTCACGGGAGCGCCATAGCTTAGATTCTATGTTATAAAAATACACCAAACTTGTTATGGGAGATAGAAATTAATAAAATAATGCTGATTGATCTTGCGTATATATTGGCTAAAACGTATCGCTGTTATTACTTTTCTTACTATAAACAATTTATGCATGAAATTTAGTGCAAATTTTACTAATAGAAGCTCCTATACAGCCATTTAGAAAATCGTAGAAAGTAATAGCAGAACCACCCGTCGGGAAATATGCACCTAAATTAAATTAGCATATTTGTTCCTTATGTATAGCTTACATATAGAATTTGATGTCTATATATAACATAGAAGCTGAGATATAGACTTTCCTTAAATGTAATTAAATTGCATCATAGCAGCGCCACCATTCGTCCGATATGCATCCAAATTGTGTCACAGTGGTTTTACATACTGTCCATCTCACATACTAAGTTTGGTGCAATTATGTGTTATAAAATATATATATATATATATATTGTTTTCTCGTAAACAGAATTAAATTGAAACATTTCAATTTCATTTATCAGCTGTTCTGCAACTTCATTCAAGCAGCAGAATTTTACATATTATCCCTCTCATATACCTAGTTTAGTTCGTTTATATAGTACAAAAGTTGTTGAGATATAGCCTTCACATAAATGGAAAGAATCACAGAACAGCATCGTCATCTATTGGGTGATATACTTCAAAAACTAATCAACAGTAATTTAAGTCAAAGGCTAAGGAATTATCTATATTGTTCAAAATCCCTCCATTGGTCCTTGAGATACAAAATCTTACTAACGCAGCTTACACACACATACCAGCAGAAAATAATTTTTTAAAAGCGGCTGAATCATGTTCAGGATATCTTAAAATGTGCAATTTCATCGAAAACCGAAAGTCGAATTTTTTTTTTTTCTTTTAATCAAACCATTTTTTTTTTTTTTTTTTTTTTACATTATTTTATAAAACTGTGGCACCTACCGGTTAAAATGAAGAACAATTTAATCAATATATCTTCTCACAATTTGTTTTACATATGCAGTTCATTGCAATTTTTAATAATAGATGCTAACGTATAGCCATCTGGGAAACTCCTGAAGTAACAGCCCCGCCACTTTTCGGCTTATACACACCAAAACTTAATAAAAATAAATTTCATTACTATGTATCTCACAAAATAAGTTTGGTGCATTTATTTAGCATAAAACATGTGAAATAGCTTGACCATAAATAAAACATATTATTGGAAGGGAAAAAAATGGAGGGATTTTTTCCCCCTTCTACAAGTCTATTAAGTTTCCGGAAATGTATAATTTGTAAAATACAAATTAGAGTAGATATTTACTTTATAAAGGTATTTAGGAATTAATCATCACTTCTAAATTCCAAATGCAATTTCTTTTTGTTATAAAACCAAAATTAACACGAATTATTTCAAATACAATGACGATTAATCAAGTGAAGTCTCATGAGAAATTAGAGTCGTAAATAATCAATTGGTTTAGCATCGACGTCCAGTGAAAGCTGTAATTGCTTTCTTCATACTGATTTTTATTTTTATTCAAAAGTTTCCGTTTGTGAATACTTTTAATCACTTTAAATTTGTTTAATTTTTACTTTCCATCTATACATATGTAAGGATAGTATTGTAATCAAGGAAAAAAAAATTCGACATTTGGTATATCTATACGTTTTGAGGTCCCATGAGTTCAGTTTTGCTATTTTTACAGTGATATATGTATGTGTGTGTATATACATGTAAGTCTAAATGTTCTGTTCAAATGAACTGAAAATTGGTACGTATGTTATAGGGGTGTAACCCCCGTTTCGCCGACAAGAAATTTCCTACCCCCTTCTTTTTCCATTCAAGCTTCCCTTTTGAGCTATTTAGGGATTTGTTCTATAGGAATGGGGAAAACAAAAGGAAAGGAAATTTCAATTCGACGAAATGGTGGGTACTAGGTACGTAAGAAGATTAGTTAGTGTCCAGTCCACTCCTTTTTATCGGTTGGTATGACTGACAAGCCCAGGTGCACAAACACATAACGAATTAGAATTTTTTTGATTTTGGGTCGATTTTTCTTTTGCTGATGCTGCAGGATATTTGCTTCATTTATATAACCAAGTGCTTAAATGTTAAACAGAAATGTAATATTTTAATACAATAAAAATGTGTATGATTAATAATCATTGTTATGTAGCTTCCTTTTTATTAATTTACGTACACATTTCTTGTTTTAGGGAAAATAATTTTTCTATAGACAAATGTTTATTTGCAATATACTTTTATAAATAATTTAGCATAAAATACATACATTGGTATACTCAAAGTGCCGAATTAACAGTCATTAAATCTTTACTGATAAGTATAAAGGATTTAAGTCCATATTTTTGATTTTTCAGGAGACGAAAAATAAAGTTAAACTAATTAAAAACAAATCAGAAGAATCGATTAGGAAAAAGGGATTTCGTTAACTTATACCCTTTATACCATTCAGTGATTGTCAACCTTCATTTATTAACGGGAAAATATTGAATTAAATATTTTATACCATACATTAATGGTAAATTTCTGACTTGACCCTTTTTTTACCAATGGATTTTCTCAAAGACTAAATGACATAGACTTAAATCCTTTATACCAATCGATTGAGAATTTTTTCCTGAGTCTGACTATGTACTTAACTCAAAATCGACATTTTTGGACTTAAATCCTTTATACTTATCAGAACAGAAATGTATTTTGCCCCTAGAAAGTACAGTTAACGACAAAAATACCCCATTCATTCGTCATTTGTTACGCCTAATTTATGACCAGATTATTGTCATAAAATTTCTCTCTTTACAGGACACTTCCAGAAAATCTATGAAATATTAACAAAAAAATCTGGAATGACTCCACTCGACTTTCCGAACATTGAGTAATTAACAGTTTTGTAGATAAAGTAAAGAAAGAGTAGTTGTTAAACAAACAAAAGAGAGAAAACCATAATAGAGTGTTTGAGTATTTTTCTCCATCTATTACACGTTGTTTTATTTAACGCTACTGAACTTTGAGCCCATAGATCATAATGACAAAGATATTTTCGTTGTGTCCCTGTAAAAACCTATAAATGTTAGATTCACCAAAATGCTTATAGTTAGTGCAACAGTGATTTATAATACTCATATAAATTTTCAGCTGAATTCAATAAGGCGTTTAGATGCTATCGTACTTTTAAAAATTTAGTCCCATAGGCCATAATGATAAAGAATTTTTCTTTGTGTCCCTGTAAAAAAACTGTAAGTGCTAGATTCACCAAAATCTATACAGTTAGTTCAACTGTGATCTATAACATGTGTACAATTTTTTTGCTCGGATTAATAAGGCGTTTAGACACTATCACATTTTTAAAAATTCGGCCCCATAGGCATAATGATAAAGAATTTTTCTTTGTGTCCCTGTAAAAAAACTATAAGTGCTAGATTCTCCAAAATCTATACAGATTGAGTATTTGTGATCTATAATATGTGTATAAAATTTTTGCTCAATTGAATAAGGCGTTTAGATGCTATCGCACTTTTAAGATTTTGCTCCCATAGGCCATAATGATAAAGAATTTTTCTTTGTGTCCCTGTAAAAAAACAATAAGTGCTAGATTCACCAAAATCTATAGGGTTCGTACTATGGTGACTTACAATATGCGTACCAACTTTCAGGTTAATCGAACGAAGCGTTTAGACGCTAGCGTGTTCACCCACAGACATACACACATACACACATACACACACACACACATACACACACACACACACACACACACACACACACATATATATATATATATATATATATATATATATTAAGAATTATAAAAGTATTATCGGAAATGAGAGCCGAGAACAGGGGAATTTGAAACACAAAGGGAAATTTGGATACCACTATTTTTATACAGTATTTTTTACAATTGGCTAACCCTTGATGCCCACCTATGTTTCTTTAAAGAATATTACTGTATGAAAATTCTGTTATAGAAATTTTTCTTTGTGGAAACTCTAGATGATTTAGATAGAAAGTCGAGCTGAAATCATGAATTCTTTTAAAGTTAGTTGGAAAATATGTAGGGGAAAAAATGGTAAAGAATGACATAAATTTCAACTCATACTTTCCTTCTTAGTCAAAATACACAGATTTAAAGTTTTAGAAAGAAGAAAAAAAATGTCCAATTTAAAATATATTCTCTATAGCGACTAATTCGGTCATTTCCTGCACCTGCACAGATAATGGCGAAAAGTGCGTACTAAGTACGATATTTTTCTGGCGTTTCTACACTTGTTATTTTATTAAGTATTTAACTGATTTAAAACAAACGAATGTAGACAGGTGCATAAGTTCGATAGTAAGATCATAAGACTTTAAGAAATTGAATTAGTTGTAATCCTCTCTTCATGAATTCCTCGATAATTTTATTTGAAATAGTGTTTAAAAATTGATAGAAGTGCGATAAACCAAACAAAACGTAGCCCAACCAACTCTATACTTAGATATATAACAGCAAGTCAATGTAAAATTTGCAGATCTTATAATCTGGTTCATGCTCGATTCTTAAGACATTCTTTCAAATGTTAAAGATGAAACTTTCGGTAAGTAGGGATTTTAATTTTGTAGAATTCCATACTGCTTTGGCGTATTTTTAATAGAAATAAAATTAATAATAATAAATAACTCTAAAGCTAGTTCTATAATATATATATATATATATATATATATATATATATATATATCCTCTGACTTTGTTTTTAATCCACTATTATTTTTCTATAAAATATGAGAATTTTAGTTGGGAAAAAGCTAACTTGGCAAATTACAAACTGTCAACGCTTTGAACTAAATTAAATATTATGAATCTATGAAATGTGGAATTTTCAATGGAGTTTAGTTATTTGCTAACGAATCACTCATGATCACTATATATAAACAATTTATAATTTTTGTTATAACAGTTTAAAAATCCTTAATTAAGAAAGAAAAAAAAAGTTTATTTATTTATTTTATTTTAATGCTAGCAGGTTTTGCCCGCTTCGAATTTTGCTTCCTCTTCCTACCTCCTTCGGCAGCGTCTTCCTTATCCACATTTTCTGCCGTCCGTGTCCTTACTGCCTGAGACAAATAATTTGTATTTTTATCAAACGATTGTTGAAAAACGGACAAATAAAAAAAAAAAAAAATCGAAGTATCTTTTTAACCGACTTCAAAAAAAGAGAAGGTTTTCAATTCAAACCTTTTTTTTTTTCTTTGTGTGTGCGTGTGTGTGTGGTTTTTCAGCTCAAAACTTCTGCACGAGCCCTCCGTGGCCGAGTGGTTATGTCACCACACAGCCAATCGCCTTCGGGCGTAGGAGAGCGGGTTCGATTTCCGTGCTGTCCTTGGGTGTTTTTCCAATTCTTTGTATTAGTTTTACTATTAGAATGGATATAAATTAAATTAAGGATGTACAGTCAGTAACAAAAGTGTCCGAACACTAGCAAAAATTCCTATGTAAAAAAAGTACACTTCATACGGTTTTGTTAAATAAATCCTTACCGAATCATGTTCTTACACTGACTAAGAACTGGATTCCACGAGGATTTATTTAACAAAGCCGTATGAAGTGTACTTTTTTTACATAGGAATTTTTGCTAGTGTTCGGACACTTTTGTTACCGACTGTAGTACAGGGTGTCGACAGTCTAAAATTTTTTCCTTGATTCTTCCACCAGTATATTTATATAATAACTCTTTACTTAATTAATATCGCAGACTTGGTACTAAAAATTCCGAAAGAAAAATACTGATGGAAGAATCAGGGAAACAATTTCGACTGCCGACATCCTGTACTACATCCTTGATTTAATTTATATCCATTCACTGTACTAATAGTGAAAATATTGAAGTCTGAATCTTTTATCAACATAGCCATTCACAAAGGAAAATTAATTTCAGGTCTTTTTCAGCAGATTTGTATTATTAATTTATGACCATTTAAACAGTTTTTATTTAAGAAATATTTGTTTGTATTAGATCTTTTAAATTATATATATATATATATACAAGTCGTTAATTTGAAAATTTTGTATTAAAAATTTTTTGTAGGTTGTAAAGATGAGACGGGCTCAGCCCGAGTCCGTAAGCCCGAGCCAGAGCCCGTGCCCGAGCACGATCGGGCTTAAATCTTACGCAAGTCTTCGGGCTCCGGGCGGGCTCGGATTCAAGCTAAACGTTCCGCTTATTTTATTCTTCACTAACTGGAAAACGTAAAAAATAATAATAATAATATATATATATATATCCATTTTTAAAGACCTTTAGTAATGCCATAATAGTCATGATAGGTTATAAATCACAAAATAATCTTGCAAACCTTAGTAGCTTTGATTTTCCTTTTTCTAAATAGAACCTTTTTTTTCAACGGGATGCATATTATGTCATAGTGTTATACAGTAATCCTTCCTCCTTCGTTATATTGGGCCTCATTCTATCACTCATTCGGATAAATTTTATGTCCCCCGATAGGCGCGTTATAAACAATGGGCTGCACTACAAATATATATTATATAAATATATACATGTATACAGAGACTCAGACATTATAAATTGTTATAATAACATTTATAGTTATTTAAATTGAGGATTGATAATAAGAAAGTTAATTTGAAAATGAAAACGGTATTTAATTTTACTATTGTGTATGCGTTGCATAGCGTACCACTTTCAATGTCGGGCTCGGGCTCTGATCACACAAAATTTTTCGGGCTCGGGCGAGCTCAGTTCAAAAATGTTTCGAGCCCGGGCGGCTCGGATTTCCAAAATAGAGCCCGAACTCACCTCTAGTAGGTTGTCCCTCTCCTTTAAAGTGGAAAATTTTCAAAATTAATTATTATTTTTATTATTATTATTTTAGTTTCAATTTGACATTGAATAATAATAAAAAATAAATAAATAAACTTATCAATAAGTATATTTCGAGAGTGTACGTCGAAAAGTAAAACCTTTTCCAGGAAGTTACCCTGAGCATTTATCTGTCCAGGTAATTAATCATTATTATACATTTCCACAGTTCTCTCTGCCCGAAAAAAAAGCGAGGGAAGGCTAGCCTCCAGTTCCTGAGTGTAGAAGCCGATATTCATGCGCGAATTCTATGCCCGGTCGTTCCAAAATAAGCTACGATAGGCCTTTTCAGTAAAGTCTTTTTCAATTGCGAGGAGAAAGTTCAGGAGTTCACTGTAAAAAAAGATTCGGCATTTTACAACAAAAGGTGCTGGCACCGCGGCTGCCAGCACAGTTGCTGTAAAATTAACAAGTTGCTGTCTTTTATGGTGCTGTAAAATTAACTGCACTTTTCTGTAAAATTTACAAGTTCTTTTTTGGTGCTGTATAATTAACTACAATTTGCTGTAAAATTCACAAGTTGCTTTCTTTTATGGTGCTGTAAAAATAACTACACTTTGCTGTAAAATTCACAAGTTGCTGTTTTTAACGGTGCTATGTAATTTACTGCAATTTGCTGTAAATTTTACAATATGCTGATTTTAACAGTGATGTTAAATTTACTGCACTTTGCTGTTATTTTTAAAAAATCATTTAAAAGCTTGTATTTACATTTTATATTTATAAATTTCGTTTGTTCAATAAAATATGTATTCAGGCAACAGTTCTCATGGTTTTTGATAGACTGTTTTTACAGATTTCTAATCTTTAAATAGCGTCTTCTCAGTAACATTTTTTTCAAGAATTTACGATCTTCAAAATCTAAGACTTCTAAAGATATTTAAGAATATACTTAGTGTGTATGAATGTTTAATAGAATTTAAAAGAATTTGGGATCGATTTTGCAGTATCTTTAAAAGAAAAATTAAGGAAAATCACCTTTTTTTTTTTCCTTTTCTTCCCAAATTTTACCAAAACATGCACTTTTTAATATATATATATATATATATTTATTAATGAATAAATTTTAAAACCAATACGTAATTCTTTTAACTTGTTTCCCTTAAACATGCAAAAAAGTTGTAAGTTCTTTCCTAAATGTCTGTAAAAGTTTTAGCTGTTTGAAGATCATTAATTCAGGAAAAAATTCAGACTGAGAAAACATAATTTATAGATTTCAATTCTGAAAAAAAAAAAAAAAAGTGTTATAACCACAAGAATTGGTACCGAAATATATATTATAAAAGACAAACCTTATAGTCCAGTTTATAAATATTAAGGGGAAATATAGGCTATTATATGAAACTTACTACAATAATAATTACAGAACTTTGGATAAACACCATAAAATGCAATAAACTCTCAACAATTTTTCGGGTCGAAAGAACTCACGATCCTTTGTCAGGCGAACAAATTAGGCACGAGTGCTGCATTTAATAATACCGTCAAAGATGCCGTGTCATCTTAATTCAGTTGCTGCTTCAGAATCTGAACATTTGCTGAGCTACAAGCTCTCATTTTCTACAATTCTGTAAAATTCACTACATTTTGTTGCAAATTTTACAGGCTGGCGTTCTTATCGGCGCTATAAATTTCACAACACTATTGTAAAAGCTTACAGATGAAAAGATCGGTTTATTTATTTATTTATTTTTTTTTTTTCATCTTTCTCTTTCTTTTTCTTTTTTTCTTTAAAGTCATGTTAAGCTTGAAATAAAGCTTCAGAAAAAGTATAACTGGAGACATGGACTAATAATTTAAACTATTTTTGGAATGTAGTATTTTCCACTTTTCCTTACTCAATAGATAGTTAAACCTGTTGATTTTGTATTATGGCTTAAAGATTAAAGAAACATTTTAACTTGGTTCGACAAATTTGAGGTACTCTGGTTAAAATATCTTCAAAATTTAATACAATTTTGAAAAATAAATTTTTTATAGTATTTATTTTCTTATTGTATTTCTAACTTAATTTTTTGTTTGACAAACTAAATAAATAAATAAATAAATAAAAATAAAAATAATAATAATTATTATTATTATTACTTTTATTATTATTTGAACGTGCTTTTTTTTTTTTTTTTTTTTTTTATGCTTTTCATAAGCTTTCCGAAAACTTATTTTTCTATTCAGAAAATACTTTTAGTATTTTAAAGTCTCACTTTCTGAGCTACGTGCTTATAATTTGTTAACAAAATTATATTACAGTCTTTTTATGATTTGTTTGTTGTAAATATATATCCAACTGCAGCTCCAAATATCAGAAATCAGTTTTTTAGATGTATACTATTATGCAAGAATATTTTACATTGGTAGAGTTTTTGCCAGACAAGTAAATTAGACGATCCAAAATGCCAGGTGATGTGGTTCAAATATTCAAAATTTTAGACAAATTAATGCGAAAAATACGTTAACATTTTTAAAACTAAGTTGTACTTTACTGTTTATTGATACAGATTTAAATTCTGAATCAATTATAATAATTTTTTAATACTGCTTCCGATTTTTGGTTCAACTTTTTGCATAGTTGCTGTATCCTTTTTATAAGGGGGGGGGGGTTGACATACTTTTTTTTAAGTGCTATGCTTAATTAAGTTCTTTTCCATTTAAAAAAAAAAATGCAGTTTGTTTCTATTTTTGTAACAGCAGTTATCTTTGATTGGATATTACAGACATTACTTTGTAAAAATAGTGTTATTGAAAAATGTGATTGCGCTGATCCTTGTCTTATATTTAATTGCAGAGATCACAAAATACTTTTTATTTTTATTTATTTATTCTTTTTTTTACGAAGTCATAAAAAAAAAAAAAATATTTTCGCGCAGATGACCTAACAATACACCCCCAGTACATCTTTGTGATATCTCTAGGGAATGTGTTCTTTATTTCTCAAGATATCTCAAGGGTGTCCTGGGGAGAACACTAGGGAACTGCAGTGTAGGTGTGCCATCAAAATTATAAAGGTAAGAATAGGGAAATGATGTTTGGTTCTCTATGAAAACATGATTCTCCTAGGAGCAATTCACGTTTTGTTTATCCAATGTGAATATTAGATATGTTACGTCTACCGGAAAGTTTTGTACTTTTTAATTAAAATACGTACATCGGAAAGTTATCTTGGATAATATTTAAGGTATTCTTGTGTAAGTCTCAAGATGATAATTGTTAAATAAAAATTTTCATTTTATTAATTCAAAAGAACAGAACTTTCCGGTAAACCTAATATTTTAATGACAAATTTTCTAGATGACACATTTGTTATTCCTAATCACAAAATTGATACCAATTATTCCGAATTTAGATAATTGTCGTTACACTGACAGGAATCATATCTATTTAATTATTCCTTATTTATTACCTTTTGACCTTTTTTAAGAAAAAGAAAATTCTGCACAGTGTTACCAGATTGGGGACTTTTTTTTATTCAACTATCCCCAACAATCTTGAGAAATGATATTTTATATAAATAATAGATGATTTATCTTCGAAGTGATTAGGCAACCGTTACAATTAAAATTTATTGGTGGCAATTGAATAAAAAAAACTTCCCAAACTTCTAACACTGATTTTTCCTCACAAATTTCATTAAAATTACCATTTTATTTCTTTCTATTATATAGCATTTAAACTTTATTATTCCCATTCTAAAATACAATTAAGTATTACTGTAGTTACGAATGTCATTTTTTTTTTTACAGTGTCACACTTGGTCACATAAAAAATTTATCCGTTTAAGTGACTGAATAGTTAAATGTTATTATTTTGGAATGCCACAATGCTACTAATTTACTCTATTTTTATTATTATTTAAGAGCATAGCAATGATTTTCACTTTTCACTCCTGAGCATAGCAGGACGGGTAAACTTAGAATCAGATATATGTTCTATTAAGGATTCAAATGATACAACTCTGGGAAAAAAAAGCTTTTAAACTAAATTATATGTATATCTGATACATCTCGGTGCAGTACCGAGATAGCACAGAGTTCAAATGGTCCTAAAATTTCTTTAGTTTTCTCTACCAACAATTTTGTATGACACGTTTTTTAATAAAAATGTTTTTAATAACAAATTTATTGCTTAAAAAATACTGGCTGAAGAATCTTACAAAAAAAAAAAAAAAAAAAAAAAAAAAAAAAAACAGACTACTTAGGAATCTTGTAGCAATATTTAATCAATTATTTAAAACAAATAAAATAATTAGATATTCACGAGATTACTTCTGAACAAAGGTGCACAAGCTTTCAGAAAATTTTCAAACACTAAATTTTAGCAAGGTTTTCCTTATTTAAACGCTTAAACATCCAGAATTCATACCAGAAATAAAGAGAAATTTTTTTTCGCAAATTTATTTGTTGACATTTTTCAAAGGCTTGTACACACCTCCTTGTTCTGATGTAATCTTTCATCACAGTGACTAGCAGCTTGATAGTTGGTCATGCAAAGATATAGTGTGCAGCAATGGCTAGTAATTGGATAATACAACGCGGGGAAAACTGTGAAAATAAAATCAACTAATGAAGTCTTGTAAAAAACTTTTTTTTCTCTACCCAAGAGAGAATAATTAGAAAAAACACTGTGAGTGATCAAATTATTAGATTTATTTATTTATTAATTTATTTTTGACATTTTTTTCCGATTTTCTAAAAAAATACAGGACGTAATGGCTTTGAACTACAGACATCTAAAGAATATTTATACTCACATGGAAATATAATTAGGGGAGTAAAATAAAATTGGAGAAAAGCACAAACACTTTGGATAACCCTGTGGTATCGCGTCATAACATCGCCGGAAAAAACATCGCACGTCAAAACATAGACGACAAAACATCGCCGCAAAAACATCGCTGTGCCAAAATCATCGATGACAAAAACATAGCCGAATGATAAGTTATTATTTAGGATAGGATGTCTGGTTTTCTAAGCAGCGGAGTGAGACTTGGAGTCAAACTGGTGGCAATTAAAACAGAATATCTGTGAATCTAGATCTCTTCCTGAAATTATATTTCATTTCATTCCCCCCCCCCCTCTCTCTCTTTTCTTCTTCTTCTTCTTCTACTTTTTTTTTTTTTTTTTAATGCATTAATCTAAAATAATACTTTTTTTTTGTTGTCTGAATTACAGATAATTCTATGATTCTAGCAAATGCTATTAAAATAAATATTTTTAGTTAAAAATTGCATATTTTACAATAATTCAATGGATATTTAAGAATACTTTGCCATTTTTTTTATTTATTTGTTTATTTATTATTATTATTACTTTCTCTTACCCATAAGTTAGAGAAAGTACTGTTTTAGGGTCAAATTTTCGAACGTGAGTTTTTGTTGTATTTACACGTTTTGAGGTCCCCTGAATACGGAAATCATGTTTTTAGCGGTTGGTCTGTGTGTGTGTATGTCTGTCTGTGTGCGTGTCTGTTTGTTATCAGCATATCTCAAGAACAAATTGAAGCAGAGATTCCAAACTTGGTATTCTAAATGTGTATCATATAGAGATGCTACACGAAGCTTTTCGTTAAGATGAAGCGAATCGTTCGTGTACAGGGACACTCAAAAGTAATCAAATACATTACGTTTATAGGGGAAATTCCAGTTATTTCTGTCTGTTAACAGCATATATCAAGAACAAATAGAAGCAGAGATTCCAAACTTGGTATTCTAAATGTGTATCACATAGAGATGCTACACGAAGCTTTTCGTTGAGATGAAGCACATCGTTCGTGTACAGGGACACTCAAGAGTATTCAAATACATTACGTCTTTGGGGGAAATTGCAGTTATTACTTTCTCTTACCCATGAGGTAGAAAAAGTATTCTTTTAGGGCCAAATTTTCGAACGTGAGTTTTTGTTATATTTATACGTTTCAAGGTCCCATGGATACGAAAATCGTGTTTTTAGCGTTAGGTCTGCGTGTGTGTGTGTCTGTCTGTTATCAATATATCTCAAAAACAAATAGCAGCAGATATTCCAAACTTGGTATCCTAAATGTGTATCATATAGAGATGCTACACGAAGCTTTTCGTTGAGATGAAGTGAATCGTTCGTGTACAGGGACACTCAAGAGTATTCAAATACATTACGTCTATGGGGGAAATTGCAGTTAAGTAGAGTTTAACATTTATAGACTGCACTAAACCAAATGGAATGAATATATATTTTATATATGCATAAAAACATATCTCATGTAGAATATGGTATAGAAATCATTCACTGTTGGTTTACAGGGCTACACAAAAGAACTAGATTATACAGTACCTGGCCAAATTATTAGACCATTGTACACTTTTTAAATTATACATTTTTTTCAAGGTTACAACCTTATTAATGAAGAATTTTATTAAAAGAGATATATATTTTCTTCATTCATATTTCGAAAACATATACATTAAGGAATACAATGATAAAAAAAATTGTTAGAATACAATACTTATTGAAGAAAGATTAAATTTAACAGAAAAATCAATATTTCGTATGGCCAACTTTGGCAACTAAAGGGCTTTAACACGACGAGGCATACTTTATATGCATGCTTGAATGGTTTCTTGAATATTTATTATGATTCTACAGGTATGTTAAAGATTCCAGCAACTCTACTTTATTGGTTATATTTTTCTTATACATTTCCTTTTCAGCAACTCCCAACCAATTTCAAGAGGGTTTATATCAGGCGAGTTGCCAGGCCAACTAAAAACTTTGATTTTTTTTTCGCTCTAAATACTTCGATACACTTTTAGCTTTATGGCATGGAGCACCATCATGCATGAAGACTGGTTCCTCGTCTCCAGGAAACCATTCTTGCATTTGTGGCATGAACCAGGTTTGTAAGATTTTCAGGTATTGATCTTGTTTCATTGTATTTTTGACCACATAGAGAGGACCAGAACCTTTTCCTGATATGACAGACAACACTATGACTGATGGAGGATGTTTGGTGGTGGGAAAAATACAATCTGACTTGTATTTCTCGTTTGGACGCCGCCGAATAAATTCGGTTTTTCGGTTAAAACAGGAAAAACCAATTCATCAGCGAAGCAGACCTGAAAATTAAACAAAATTCCTTTTTATTTTAACTTCTTTATATTCATTATAAATGCCAATATGTCGTTGATAAAAATAAATAGCTATGTACCTTTTTCCAGTCTTCTATTGTCCAATTTTTGTACTTTATTACCCACTCCAAGCATTTTTTCATCAATTCTGATGTAAGCCTTGGCTTACGAGCCGGTTTCATGGCAATGAGTTTATTTTCTGCCAAACGACGTCTCAATGTTTTCTCTGATATATTCCTGCCTTCATTTTGAACTTCTTTCATTAACATGCGTAGCGGTTTCTTTCTGTTATTTATACAAATGTCTCGTATTTTTCGATCTGTCCTCGGCGTCGTAATGCGAGCTCGTCCAATATTATTCTTCCGTGATTGATCCAAACATATGTTTAAGACCATTTTCTTTTTAATATTTTTTATTGAGCTTCTGGATTCTCACACTTTTGCTGCAATTTGATTTTGGGTCAGTTTAGTGGCCTTCAGTAGACCATAAACCTGCCCTACTCTCTTTGGTGAAAGGTCAGCCTTTCTTCCTACTTAAAATAAAGGAGAAAAAACGTTTTATGATAATAAATGAATAAAAATCTTAAATATCCTACGCGATATTCATAACTATACAAAATTTACTTTTTGCAGCAAAATATTCACTTCAATTCAAAATAAATAAGCAGAACATTATAATGCAAGTTTACACCTATGCCACTGTATCACAGAATAATGACAAACTGTTTTGTGTTTCCAGCTTGAAAATGTTTCTGTAATAAAGGGACTGAAATAAGCTTAAGGTAACACTAATTAAATAATAATAATTTTGAGCATGTCAGGTATAATGAACTTCCAATTTCAATAAACTTTAATATTTTCTTTGGTCTAATAATTTGGCCAGGTACTGTAATGCGACAATCATGAAAATTGATGGAAGTATATTTCAGGTTGTGCCGCGTGTTATTAATATAGGATTATATTTACGTGCACCATGTGATGCGAACATAACTTTCAGAAGATATACAGGGCTGCCAATATTTAAGCCATAACATTCTTCTTTATTTGTTAGTGGAAGTGCTTTACTATAATATACTATAACATATAATATTTTACCATCTCTAGAAAAGCTGCTCAAGAATTGAATAAATTCCTTAAAGTTACTTGTATATGGTAAATAATGTATTTTTTAAGCTAAATATTCATCGATTGTTTACTTGTATATTTACAATTTTGAGGCTCCCTGAATACCGAAGTCAAGTTTTGTAGTTTGATCTTTGCCTATGTCTGTTAGAGTAAATTTAAAAAAATAATAATAATTTCAGGCAGTCCAAATGATGTATTTTGAAGTGAATATGTTTGTTATTAAAAAAGTTTGTTCAAGATTGACAAGTTTTAAGGAATGATGCGTATGAAAGTTGTCTAAATAATTTTAAATGAACTTTTGAACTTAATAACAGATTTGAATTCTCTATAAATGTAGTTACAATAATGAAACGTGGGGTTGAGTGGGGCGGTACACACACCAGATTATTATTTTTTATTTTTTACCTTGCTTTATGTAAGCTTCGTTTTATATCACTTGTCTACAGATATACACCCAAATTAATTTTGCATCCGTTTTCATAATGGTTATCTCATACATTAAGTTTGATGCATGTATATGTCTTAAAAGTTGAGATTTAACTTTCCTATTTTTCAGATAAATTGCAGCACATAAGCGTTACCTGTCGGGTGATATGCACCCAAACTGAACTAATAAAGGTTTTCATAACCTTCATTTCTTACATACTAAGTTTTGTGAATTTATATGCAGTAAAATCTAAAATATAGCCTCTCCTTGAAAAAAAAAAGATTGTATAGCAGTGCTACCTATTAGTGGATATGAACCCAAACTGAATCAGTATAATGTGTAATAATGACCATCTTACCAAGTTTTGTGTGATTACTCACTACAGAACTTGAGATATAGCCTTCCCTAAATTGGGAAAAATCGCAGTACAGCATCGCCATCTGTTAGGTGATTTGCAGCAAAAGTTGATTGGCATTAATTTATGTAAGGTGCAACTACATATAAATTTACTTTAAATTTTGCTCTGTAGTTTCTGAGATACAGTTGCCACAAATTTTTTGTCACATTTACTGGCAGACGGACAGACAAAGAATTTCTAAAACGGATTTAATCATGTTCTGCACTTCTTAAAACGTGTAAATCCATCGAAAGAAGGAAGTCTAAAATGTTTACGAAATTTAAACTTTTTTCGATTGAATATGAAGAAAGTAGTAAAAAAAACCTATGTTGTGGTCATCACAAAAAACGTTCTATGTCATTTTTTATAACAGGGTATCTCACCGATTGATATGCACAAAAATGTAATCAGCGTAACTTCTCACAATTCACACTTAGCACTGCATGTCGGTGCAGTTTTAATTACTAGATGGTGACATGCCTATCTGAAAATACGCAAAAAATGATAGCAGCACCATCTGTGGACTGATATGCATTCAAATCGAATTAGCGTAATTTTTTTATAACATGTAGCTTACATAGGAAGTTTAGTCTTTTTATATAACATAGAAACAGAAATATAGCCTGCCTGTGAATAGAAAATATGATAGCAGCATAACATTTCCACCTGTTCGACCCCTACACAACCAAAGTGAATAAAAATAATTTTACCTGATATACATGATATTAAGTTTAGTCCAATTATATATCATAGACGTTGAGATATTGCCATCACCTAAATGGGATTAAAATGCACCATAGTAGCGCCAGCTATCGGCCCATTTGCATTTAAATTCAATCAGCACTATTTTACATAACACCCATTCCACATTCCAAGTTTAGTGCATTCATAGCCCTATAGGAGTTGAAATATAGATTTTCCTTAAAAGAGGGAAAATTGCAATATAGCAGTGTTATCTGTTGGCACCCCAGTATCAAATCAATATTAAATTTAAGTTAATGTCTACCAAGTATCAAGTTTGGTTAAATTTTACCAATTACTTCAATCGATACAGCGTCTACAAAACGATACAGCGTCCACAAAATTTTAAAAGTATGCAGACATTTTCTAAAAGGGACTTTTAAAAAGTATTCATGATATCTCAAAACGTGTAGATCCATTGAAAACCTGTGCTTGAATTTTTTTCATTATTACTATACTTTCTTTAAATATATATATATATATATATATATATATATATATATATATATATATATATATATATAGCTGAAATTAAAACTTTTTTATGTTTACAGAAGCATGTAATAAAAAAGAAAGATGTTAAAAATAGTGCCGTCATGACATAAAACTAGTTGGCATAGGTGGACTCTGCTCAGTTTCACATCATATTTATGTTCTCATAAATTTCTAGTGGGAGACATATTATAATCATGTTAAAATAAATGAATATAACCAAAGCTTGATACAGTGACAGAATGAAATCCCCGCCTAATAGGCTATCCAACGTTCACTTCGATATATTTACCTCATTCTAATTTATTTTATCAGGGTCAATTCCGTTGTTTAGTTTTCATGCTACTGTTTCCAACGCAATAATCCTCAAAATTTACATTTATATGAAAATTTTACAATTTCGATATGTTGATAAAATCGTAAATTACGAATAATTTACGAAAATTTCCTATTAGAGTATTTGTATTTAATCATGTTCAAACCAATATCATAAATGTAATTTTGAAGTTGTCTAATGTATCTATGATCCTCCAAATGGAAGTTTAGGCTCAATTTTGCCATATTCTGACATGTTAAGTAAAGCGTAAATTCCAAATAACTTACGATTTTTTTTTATTGAAAAAATCATAGTCTATGATATTCATGCCAGTATCCTAAATAATATTTCGAAAGTGGTTTGACATCTTTACGATGAAAATATCCCTCAAGATTGACGTTTAAGTGAGATTTTGCTCTATTCTGCCATGTTAAAAAATTCGTAAATTTCCAATAACTTGCAAAATTTTAATATTCGAAAGTTCATAGTCATTAATATTCATGCCAGTGTCCTAAATAATATTTCAAAAGTAGTCTGACGTCTTTACGATGAAAATATCGCTCAAAATTGACGTTTATGTGAAATTTTGCCCTACACTGCCATGTTAAGAAATTCTTAAATTTCCAATAACTTGCGAAATTTTCAAAGTAGCATATTTATAGTTACTGATGTTCATTCCGGCATCGAAACTGATATTTTAAAGCTGGTCTGACATTTTTACAGTAAAGTAAAAAGTTTCCATTTAAAGCACGTTTAAGTGAATTTTTGTCCTATTCTCCCATGTTAAGAAAATAGTAAATTTCTCATAACTTACGAAGTTTTTTAGTTCGAATGTTGCAAATAAATAGGGTTCTTGCCAGTATCAAAGTAATATTTTGAAACTGATCTGACCTCTCTGCGATCATTTGTTCGTGAGATATCGTGTTAACAGACTAACAAACTAACGGACTAACTCCCTGACCCACTAACGGACTGACCCACTGACCCACTAACAGACACCCTACAGACAGACACCATACAAATTTTCTCATTTTCGGATTCCTCACACCTGAAAACGTATAAAAAAGTAAAAAAACCGAGGTCGAAACTTTTCACGATTACCTAAGTTCCCCATATCTACACTGTAAAAAAAATTCTGTAGTACTACTAGAAAAATTCTAGGAAACTGGTATTCCATAAACTTTTCTAGTAGCCAATACAGATTGTTCAAAAGTGATCTTACTCCGTTAGAGTTAGTAAACATTACACGCACTTCGTTAGTAAATATACTAAGAAACTCTTAGTTAACGGGTCAAGTGCTTTTTTTGTATGTTTACTAAGATTGTGTTAGTAGCATTACTGAAAGTAATTCTGCAATTTTACCAGGAAATGTTTTGTGTAGGATACATGGTTATTATTAGTGTAAATTCATGTAATATCCATGTAACCTTACTAAATTTGTTTTGTTTAGAATACAGATTTTTTATCAGTAATTGTGCTAAGGAAATATAATTAATAATGCATATGATTTTCGGTTATATTCACAAAAATTTCACAGTTATGTTTACAGAAATACTACAAGTAATATATATAAATTTACCCTTAAATACCCCATGTTACCTTACTAAAATTTTTAAATTAACAATATTTAATATTATGAGTAATATTGCTAAAAAATTTAAATAAATAATAGAATAATAATAGAAAACCTTTTATGTTAAGTTTTAGTTAAAATGATGGCTGATCGAAAATGTTTATTTAAATATATACTTTTACAAAATCTAAATTGTTTGAAATATTAAAAACATATATCAATATCATTACCTTAATTTTTATATATAATTTATTAAACTTTATTTTTAAGTCAAAATAAATAAATAAATAAGTACGTATATGGAATCACTTTTTATTGACAAACTTTAACTCAAAAAATCGATACCTTTAAAATATAATTGTGAAAAGAAGACATTTTTTGCAATAATATATGCATAACTTTATTTGGTAAATATGAGCATATATTTCACAATGTTAAATTTAAAATTTAATGAAATAATAATAGAAAAATTATAAGAAACCTCTTTAGTTTTAGTTAAAAATAATTGCTGATAAAAAATATTTATTTAAATATTTACTCTTATAAAATTTAAATTGTTTGAAATATTAAAAACGTTAACAATATTTTCACCATAATTTTAAGTATAATATATTAAATATATCATAAACAAAATATCTTCTTGATTAAGTCAAAATAAATAAATAAATAAATGGAATCATATTTTAACGAATTTTAACTAAAAAATAGATAGCTTTAAAATATGATTGTGAGAAGAAAATATTTGTTGCAATGTAATATGCCAAACTTTATTTGGAAAATACCAGAATATATTTCATATATATATTATATTAAATAAAAAAAATAATAATAATAGAATTTTTTTATGTTTAGTTCTTATTAAAAATGACGGCAGATTATATGTGTTTATTTAAATATATACTTTTAGAAGATCTAAATTGCTTGAAATATCAAAAATATATACCAAAGTCAGAGGTGAAACTATCTAACATGTAAAAACCCTGAAAACTGTTACTTGCATGCAGATAGGGGAGATTTATTAATGATATATGCTATCGCTACCTATTATAAGTGATAGTATTAGGAGACTTCTTAATACATTATAACACAAATTGAACATTCAAGATAAGAAATTTCTAAAAAAAAACCAAAATAATTTAACATGAGATTCAGACAGCAAAATTTTTAAAAACCCTGAATTCAGGGGTAGCCTCTGAAAAGTTTTTGCCTTAACTTTTATACATAATATATTAAATATGTTTTTTAAAAGATATTTTCTTTTTGAATAAGTCAAAATAAATAAATAAATACGTATGTATATTAATATTGTACATTTAATTAATAAAATTTATTTTAAAGAATCGAAACTTTTAAAATATGATGGGAAAAGAAAATATTTTTTGCAGTACTATGCCAAATTTTATTCGGTAAAAAAATCAGCATATTTTTCAAAATAATCAGTACATTACATTTAAAATTATTTAAAAAACCTTGATAAAACTGAAGTTTACTTTAACAATAATAATAAAAAAAGCTTCAGTGGGATATTATGCATTTAGTATTCTCCAATAATTCAATATATTTATTCATGTGTATTATCGTCATCAAAAATCTTCTTCATAATTACAAGAAGAAATTTAGTTTTTTTTCCAATAACGTAGTATAAACATTAAGAAAAAGCTTTATTGTTTTAAGTTTTATGCACCTATTCAATGTTTTTCTAATTGATTAATGTCATAAAATTGATTAGAAAAAAGTAATATTTATACGTTTTTCAAAACTTTTATAAATAAATATTAAATCTATTTTTACAAACAAATCTTTTGTAAAATTATGTTTTTTTCTTTTAATTATCACTTTTTTTTTTTTTTTTTTTTTTTATGAGCTTATAAAACTGGAATAAAACTGACTGTCTTTATACATAATGAAATAGTAAACTGTTATGTATATATATATATATATATATATATATATATATATATATATATATATATATATATATATATATATATATATATATATTATTAGGCAGTGAAATAACATCCATAACATGTTGTTATGATATTAAAAAAAAAAAAAAAAAAAAAAAAAAAAGAAAGAAAGAAAGATGAAATATAATAAAGTAAAATAAAATACACTTTTAGAATTTTAATAATAAATAACAATAAAGGTCATTTAATATTTTTATAAATACATTTTCGGTGAAACTTAAAATAAGATAACGTCCAACTAAGCATCCTGTATTACAAATTAAGGATATATATTTATGAATTCTTACTTTTTCTAAAATGCAGATGTGTATAACGTTAACAATAAATAAAATATCACAGATTAAGATTTAAAAAGTCTGCCTCATTACGATTTTCGACCGACCCGACGCTACGGCTTTTTCTCTGGTATCTTCGACGCATGCGCACAGTATTGGCGTTTACTCAAAAGAAATTGCTCTCTCGAAATAGGGAGGGAGAGACAGAGACGTAGAGATACCGGGAAGATTGTTGTAGAATTACATATGTTATTTAAGCATTGAATACAAGGAGAATCTGGTTACAAAGTTTTCCCTAGTAGTTGAGATAATACCTGTACTACTACTAAGTAATAATTTGTAAATTGCCGTAAATTTTTTTACATTTTTTACTATATATAGTATGATGGGGAACTAAAATCAATCTAGCATTTGTATTTAATCTTTAAATTGTAGTTGAACAAAAAAACCAAAAAAAAAAAAAAAAAGACTTTCCTTCTAGTGTTTAGTCTACTCAATTTTTATTAACGAAAGAAAGAAAGAAAGAAAAAAAAAAAACGCTTTGTTTTCGATCGGCTATGTTATTGTCCAGGCGATGTTATTGACTAGGCGACGTTTTGACAAGCGATGAATTGACGGGCGACGTTATTCCCGACGATGTTTTGACGTAGACACGTATGTTATGGCTGTGCTTTGCTCAGGTGCGTTCGAGGCAATAAATAATATAACTGTTTGGGTTGCGTCTGGATATGACCTTTTTTAACCTTTCTTACAGTATTTGTTGATCTTAATCAGCAAAAACTTCTCATTTCCGTTTTAACAGAATATGTTTAGTTTGTAATCTGCACGAATATATATTTTGGTTTTTTGAGATTATTTTAAACGCAAAATATTTTTTGAATTTTTTATTTTTGTTGAGGGAAAAAAGCAAATCTTACTGTCTTAGCAATTACTCTGTTTAATATTCAATATCAAATTAATACTGTTTCATTTAAACAAAATATGGATATCTATCTCCGTCTTAAAACACCTATAGAAGCCTGTTCGCTCACCTTAAAAACGACCATAGAAAATTCTGAACGCAGCAAAATTCCGTGATTTTACACTCAAAGAATTTATTAATAGCATTACTATTTTTATAGTTCCAATCTTTAATTTAAAATTTTACAAATCTACCTTCACCGCTTTCCCTACTTCGCTGTAATAATTTTAGCGCTTCGTAAGTATGCATTCACATTTATTTACCCCCACCCCACCAAAAAAAAAAAAAAAAAAAACTGTGTTGCTCGGTTTTTCTAAGCGTAACACTTAATGTAGAAAGAAAGTCAATTTTATGAGGACATCTCAGTAATTTATTTATTTATTTATTTATTTATTTATTTTTTTTTTTTTTTCAAAAATGATTTTTATGAATTTTTTATGTTTTATTTTGAAGCTGCAAAATACGAAATTTGAATGTGAGAATTTTTTCATTTTGCAATTTCGAAATAAAATATTAAAAATTAAAAAATTGCATTTTTAAAAAAGGTCCGTCAATTTAACAGTTGGGAATTTTCTGAATGGGAAAACACAATTTATAAATATGCATTAATTAATAAGTTATTTGCAAAGAAAATTTCCCCATAGAATAACATTGGCTCGGGCTTCCTGCGACGATAAGTGAAGAGGGCCGTTAATCGTGTTCAGGACAACTGAAAACGTGTAAATTCATCGAAAACTGAAAGATCGGAAATTTTCAAGATTTCAGTAAGAAGAAAAAAAAAGATAGTTTTATTTTGATTAAAGTATTCCAGAAAGGTAATAGATAAATGAATAAAAGTAAAAATAGCTCATTCTTTTCCTTAAAATATAATATTAAATTCATTGGCAACGGTTACTTATATAAACCTTTTAAAATTTGTTTTACACTTTTCTACTTGATACCAAAGAAAAAAAAAAGAAAACTCGTTTTCAATTGTTATATTTTGTCTGAAAGAAATAGATTTATAGTCCCAATGCCTTTCTTTATAATAGAAATTCAGAGCTCAAAGTCTCCAAGGTTTCCAGGACATTTCTCACCACTAAATTTAACCCTTTCATTCCTCGTCATATCAGGTGGAATCATAACATTTCAGATTTTCCTTCCTGCCATCTAACACTCACTCTGATTCAAAATGAACTATATTAAAATCTCTGTGCATTTTTCCTCCGAAAAATATATACTTTAGATGATTTCACTATCCTTGTTTATAAATGAAAGTATATTTTACTCTATTGTGATATTAATATCGGAATCAGTTTCCTGTTTTGGGCAATTTAAGTAAATTAACTGTTTAAAATATTTTTTATTTTATTTTGTAATGTTTATGATTTGTATTTTAATTAATTGTAATATATATTTCTTCCAAAATGTTGATATTTTTATTCATTGAAAAGTTATGATTTTAAATAGCATCAGTGGTTATATTAAACATAAATAAACACATTTCTAGTTTCTTTGTTATCTATATTAATTCATACTCTGCTATTATTCCTATTTAAAATATATATATATATATATATATTTATATATATTATCTTTGAAATAAATTTATGACTAATTATAAGATTTAGTGTGTTGTGGATGGAAAAAGTTGGGAATGAAAGGGTTAAATAGCAATTTTTATCATAAAATAAGTCAAAAAATTATTGATACTGAACAATAGGTGGAAAATGTCCTTTAAAAGGGGGGTATTTCGAGCTCTCCATAAATTAAAAATTCAAATAAGAATTAAATGTAAGACAATATAAAATAGCACATAAATTTAATATAAAATCCAGCTTCAAAATAAGTATATCTGTTCGATGACAGATATCAATTTTGAAAATTAATTAATTAATTAAATTACAATAAAAAAATAAAAGTTAGAGAAAACTATTATGAGATTCAAAATACCTACATTTCCTTTTCGATAGAATTCCCCGCTATGTCATCATTCGGATTACGAAACGAGCATAGAGCGCAGCTGGCGCCACCAAGTGGAAATTTGCTAAGAACAAAATTTTCTTAAGCGTTTACAGGGTGAGCGAACAGGCTATGAGCCTGAGAAGCCTTACAGGGTGAGCGAACAGGGAGAGGGCCCAGCAGACGCCACCAAGTTAAAATTTAACACGGTAAGTTTTCTCAAGGATCGCGAACGATCTGTTTGCAGAAGGGGTTATTAAGATATACTGAAATAAAGCAATTTTCCTTTTAGTTAATTAAATTAATTATCTACAATTTGTTATATTTCTACCTCTATTTAAACTGGGATTAATATTCTTAAAATGTAAGAAAATATAAAAAATTTGAATTATGTTTCTTATTTCAAATGACACAATAAAACTTTCAATTTAAGCTCTAAGAATCTCTGCGGAAATTAATATATTTGAAAGTAATTCATTTTAATTAATCAACACAAAATATTAATATTGTAAAAATTAACAACTAACCTTTTCCATGCTTGCCTCGTCGTCAGATCAGACAAAGAACATCTACTACAAAACCGCAGATGTTTCCGTCTAAAGTCCAAAGGAAGTCACGTTGCTATTGGTTGCGACCGGAAGAAATAATTTTTTACAAATTTTGGTGCTGTAATTTTATTTGATAGCATCGGTGCTTAAAAAAAAAAAAAAAAAAAAAAAAAAAAAAAAAAAAAAAAACGCAGAAAGTGCAGGAAAAATTGTAACTTCTTTTACAGTGTTGAATGAAGAAAATGTGTTGTTTTCTAGTAAAAACACTGTCAAAAATATAGTATTATTAGTAATATTAACTTCAAAAAATAGAATTACATTAATTATTAAATATCAAGCAACTTTTGAATATTTTTTGGTTAGGCTTAGTCTTAAAATCTCTTAATTTGCCACTGACTTAAAGTCTATTATCAATGCATATACTTCCACAATGACGCAGGTAAAGTTAACCGAAGAATTTGAGAATTAGGTATTTAGGAATTCTGCAAGGTCTAATTTCCCACCTCCCTCTTTGAGCTTTACATAAATCCTATTTTTTAAATTTAGAAAATGATATTTTATCAAATCTGTTATTATGTTTTAACTACACAAGTTTGGAGAAAAGAAAATGTGTGTTATTTAGAAACAAAGTTTAAATTCAATGGCTTCTAAATTGTGAAGAAAAATAAAATTGTTATTGAAAAATAAAATTAACAAGATTAAATATTAAAAGCGAAACTTAGCATTCCCCTTCGGGAACCTGAAGTGGTAATGTATGTATAGATTTTTAAAGACCGCTTTCTAATGAGAAATAATGCTAAGCTGAAAAATTTGTTTCAGTATATAAAAATAAAATCGCAGAAACATAATCAGAATTTAAACAAACTAACACTAATGATTTTTCGAAAAATTAGATAAATAATGTAAATTGAAACAATTAAAACCATTTAATTTATAGAATTTGTTGTCTAAACTAAGTTTTCTCAGCAATCTCAGTTAAAAGGCCACCACCTCTTTGAAGGCTCAATTTTTTATAGGAGGATGACTGACCTCACTATATATACTTGTGATCAACGTATACGAATATGAAAAGTTTCGCAAGAACTTTTCTTGATGCATCCTGTACATGTTTAATTCTATGGAAAAAAATAAAATCGTTCATTCAGAGATTGACATGGTGATCTCCAAAACTGCAAGAATGCAAATATTAATATTATTACTGACAATATTGCCATGTATATTTTCCAAGACGGACTCAGAAATGGCATGAGGTGGTATTGTATTAAATGGTCATATAATAAACTTTCTCTATATAATGCATCCTTTACGGGGAGTGGTGTTCACCTAAGGCTTTTTGCTCACCCCTCGATGAATTTTCTGTTCCACCACTGGTCCTAGGGGTTGTTTGAAGACATGACATCACAATTTTTATTCTTCTCGAAGCGAGAGGTTGCTCCATTTCCGTAACCCTCAGAAGGAAATAGTGAGGATGGGGCAGCAATTCGCATTTGAGGTCTTGAACTTTTTTCAAACGGGTTTTGCTGTTTGCTTTAATTTTTCATTGTTCGCACTCAGAGTACGGCATTCAAGGGCCAAGTTTTGTTTCACTACAAATTTATGAGTACAATCCATACGCTAAGCCAGTTATAATCGGCAATTCATTCAATCGGTCTTCATTGTAATCATTTGACTGTCCGGAGCGTGGTCTCTCCTTTTGATGAAAATTTCCAATTTTGAAGCTCGAAAGTGTATGGCTTTCGGAACTTCGAACGCACTACTTATTCTTCATACACGGTGCAATGATCAGTATTCAGAAAATGTAAAATCCACGCCTCTAGTGGTATTTACCTCTTTAAATCCAATTTAACCTATGAGAAATTGATTGTAAAACTATATTGCGGGCAGAGCACCCCAAGAGTTTATAAGGGAAGCTTGTCGAAGAGAGACGAAGCCTCCTTCGGGAATTTGCGAGCGGAGCGAGCAGGGGAGAAAACACCTAGTTATTTAATAAATCTAAAACTGAGGAACAATAAAAAACTTGTGAAACAAAATTTGGAAGAAACGCGCTGCATTTTTTAAATTATCATCATTATTATTAATTTTTAATTTTATTATTATTTAATTTTTAATATTTAATTTTCAGTGTTATCATAACGTGACTGTCAAATGCATAAGTAAATTTAATTTTTTATAATTTTTCATTATTCGCCTGAATATATGTAGTTACATATTATACATTTTTTATATGTCGAAAGAGAACAATAAACTTTTTTTGGCAACAGTTACAGTTATTATTTAAATGCTTAATTTAAAAAGCTGATATTAGTTTATTATTTTCATATTTTATTTAATTAAGAAACAATCAAAAATTCGGAAATTAAGTTTCTAGCTACAATCGAACATGTTGAGGAGCATCTTTCATCAAATCACGTGACTCTCGGAAGTACCATCTTTATGCCATGCTGTCCACTGACACATAGATATTGCCTTTTATAAAGATACTTCAAGCAATACAATTATACTCTTCATAAGAATTTGTAAATTTATTTGTTTCGCATTTTATTTTTGTGTTAAAAATAGGGTGGCAACTGTTTTGAACTACATGTGATATAAATTAAGAATTGTGGTGTGATGACGCACCAATAATTTGAACAGAATAAGACCACGAATAATGTCGTTTCCAAATACTAAAAATTATTAGTCTTTCATTATACTAAAAATATATAAGTTCTCACTAGTTTTCTTTTTCTTTTTTTCCTCTTCTTTTTTATTTTACAGTTCTTAAGTGCAGCATTTATTTTATTTTGTTTTTGGTTTTGCAATAGATTATTATTTCTATTATTTGTTTTTTAATTTGTCGTTACTAATGACTGATAAAGTTTAAATATGTAGTTCTCTTTTAAACTTTAACTTTCTTTCAAGGTGTTCCTTTTCCTGTGTATCATAATCTGCTACCAGATGATGCTGATCTTTGGAAAAAAAACTGGATATGAGGGATTTAAAACTTCTGAGGAAACAGCAAATTTGTTGCTAAACGAAAAAAACAATCATCAATTCTTACTTTTTTTTAATTCTACGAAATGATTGTACAGTGTCTGAGAAACATAAAACGTATTAATTGTGAATGAAATGTAACTCAAATATTAAAAATTAAATCTGAAATTTAAAGCAGTTTGTGTAATTATTGAAATGACTGTGATATCCAAAGATTTGCATTTATATTGTACATACTGAGATGTCAATAACACATACACTTAGCATTAGTCAAAATATTAATTTTGCAGTCATTTAAAATAAATTTTCAATAATTAAATAAGCAATATTCAATAAATGATTGCAATTATTATATTCAATCAATATATTAAATAAATAATAAGCAATATATGATAATAATTAAATATTCAATAACACAGGTCTGTAAATATAATGTTGACAAAATTTGCTTTGACAATTTTAGCCGATACATATGTTTCTTGGTCTGGTGAAACCGAAACTGAAGCCAATTTTTCTTTATCACCTTTAAATTTTGGTCTATACAAGGAGTATAGTGACGTAATTTCTTCGTTTTCTGTAGTTTCTAGTATATTTCCATGATTAATTATAAACAATCATAGAAAAGTACTATAAAAATCATCATATAATTATATTGTTGGAAGAGTCGTAGAAGAAATTATGCCGACAGACACCCTGTATTGGCGAAAATCTATACGGGTTAGAGAAAACCTGGCTTCAGTTTCGGATTCAGCACACAAAAGTTAGTTGGTTGGGTTAGAGCCCCTAAATAGAATAATACCGCCATTTTTTTTGCCTCCGAAGAGGACAACATTCCCGCTTGGTGGCCTTATCGCTTCCCTAATGATTTTAAGAAATCTTGATCTGAAGCTAATCCGGTCAAGATAAGAGCAATAAGCAACAATAATATTCCAAAAAACACATTTTTTTTCACAGTACATTCTCAGGATATCATTTTATTCTGAGGATATCCTATGGATGTACTGGGGTAAGATGTGTTGTTAGGGCGGTTTCTGTTTCTTTTACAAAATGTCACCAAAACTCAAATACAAAGTAATAGAAGGTCTGTGAACACTTTATATTCACTTCTTGAATGATTATAGCAGTTTATTGCGAAGCAAACTTCCATATCATAGTTTACTTAGCTAAAATTATGAAATATAATAAAACAAGTTACTCTAGAGTAACGTAAGACGATAAAAAAAAAAAAAAAAAAAATTATCTTTTGTTTATCAGAGAAACGCGCTGGGTACATGTGGTAACCCTAAGGCAACAAAATGCCTGATGCGCCAGCTCGTATATATAGGAGCCTTAGGTTGGGTTGGGTTTTGTTTTTACGTCACACTAGTGCTGAACAATAGGCAATTGGCGACGGTCTGGGACTCACCCCTAGAAATTGTCGAGAGACATGCCCTCGCAATTTTGATCTTCCACAAAACGGATGGCTCTCCCGCTTCGATAACCCCAGAGGTATAATTTTGATGGAAACATGGAGAACATTCAGCACAAAAGAAAAAAAAAAAAAAAAAAAAAAAAAAATATCAACCAAAATTACCAAATCCAAATTTCAGATGTAGACCCGTGTAATTGAATGAGAAGGCTGCAGATAAAATACATAATTTAAAAATAATTATTGCAATACTTAAATTGTCCTTCTATAAACATCTTTAACGAATAATATAGAATCTCCCTTCATTTTGTCAGTATCTTAAAATATTCTGTTGTTAATTAAATTCTAATCATTTGATTACTTGGAATATGAAAGAAGTCGATGTCAGTAGCACTCATACAATTTTATATTACGTGAACATTAACTGATAAAGACATAGAAATATATTAGTATTAAGCATTGCGAGTTAACTAAGACATTTGTGCATCACATGTTTATAGCGGGCCCTCCGTGGCCGAGTGGTTATGTCACCACACTGCTGATCGCCTTCGAGCGTAGGAGAGCGGGTTCGATTTCCGCGCTGGCCCTGGGTGTTTTTTCCAATTCTTCGTATTGTAATTCTGTCATGTGCTATCTGTCTTTGTCTGACGAAGATTTCCAAGCGCACTTCGTGTGAAGTATACAAATCTGATGTACATGTTATCAATTATGTTTATAGCGCAGGACAACTGGGGAGTGGTAGTCTAATCCATTGTTATTCTATGGATAAGTTTGTTTTCAAAATCACTCATTGTCTATTATCTATTTTTTTTAAATCCCATTTTTACATTTAAAAATTTCATAACTTTTAAATTGATTTTTGTTTTCAAAAATTATTTTTTTTTAAATTTCCGTTTAAAGCTCTAAATTGTAAAAAAAATAACTAAGAGCACTTCTTTCACTTTATAACTTCAAAAGAAAACATTAAAAAAAAAAAAAAAAATCATTTGCAGAAAACGAGAATCAGTTTACCAGCTGTTAATTTTCTACATATCAAATAGTAATTAAAAAACAACAAAAGAAAAACTACATTGGATAATGAGCAATTGTGAAGAGAAATTTCTCCATGGGATAGACCGTATGTTTCGGTAAACGTTAAGAGATTAAGAACGACAACTGTAAATCTTTTACTTCTAAAAGTTACAGTTTCATATAATCTTAATTAGAGGCAAAGAATGTCAGGTTAAAATTAACATTCACATTATATTTAATTAAGATATTAATTAAATTATTAATTAATTGTTAAATTTCAAAATGCTCCTTGCTGCTTATTTTTTGACATAGACTTCCAAAATTTGTTTACAGGTAGCTTTAAATGATTTTAACAAAACTTAGGTAAAACTTTTTTTACTTTCTTCTATATGTAATATAGAAAAATTATTGGATTCGCGAAAATTTTCGACCTCCGTTTTTTGACGGACCTACACGTTTTGGGATGTCCTGAACACGAAAAATTAAAATTTTAAAAAATTTTTAAAAAATATCTGTCTGTCTGTCTGTCTGTCTGTGTGTCTGTCTGTCTGTGTATCTGTCTGTGGTTTCGTTTTTTCACCGTATCTCACGAACCAATGAATGAAATTCAACCAAACTTGGTATATAGTTGGACCCTGGCGGGGCATTGTGCTGATTAGATTTGGGGATCAATAGCCCAGCAGGTGGCGCTGTGATCTCATTTTATGTAAATTTTTAACATATGGCAGTATAGGGCAAATTTTCGTATTTTTCACCGTATCTCACGAACTAATGAATGAAATTCAACCAAACTTGGTATATAGTTGGAACCTGACGAGGCATGGTGCTGATTAGATTTGGGGATCAATCGTCCAGCAGGTGGCGCTGTGATCGCAAAATTTCGTATTTTTCACCGTATCTCACGAACCAATGAATGAAATTGAACCAAACTTGGTGTATAGTTGGACCCTGACATGGAAAGGGTCTGATTAGATTTTGGAATCAATAGCTCAACAGGTGGCGCTGTGAGCGCATTTTATGCAAATTTTTAACATGGCAGCATAGGACAAAATTCCGTATAAATGGGCATAATGAGAGTTATTTTAAACTTGTGATTATAAAATTAATATGAATTATTGATAATAGTAGTAGTTAACTAGGAAAAAAATTTTGTGCATGTGGGGGCATCGGTTCCCCCCTGGGGGGGAAGTACCCCCCAAGTAAATTTTCAAGATGGGTATCTTTCGAAAGGTCTCGTTGATAATAGTAATAGTTAACTGGGAAAAAAAAAATTGTGCATGTGGGAGCATCGGTTCCCCCCCCACCGGGACGGTGGGGGGGGCAAAGTTTCAAGATAGGTATATTTCGAAAGGTCTCGTCAATACCTTTAAAACGAATGGTTGAACCATAAATCTGTGATAATTTAAAACAAAGTTATTGATTTTTTTTACTTTTAACGAAAAAAATCTTAGAAAAAAAAATCGTAATTTTTTTTTTTTTTTTTTTTTTTTTTTTTAACGAAATTTTACCAAACTTAGTATTTAGTTGGTCCCCGACATAAACTGGTGCTGATTATATTTGGGGATCAATAGCTCAACAGGTGGCGCTGTGATAGCATTTTATCTAAATTTTTAACATGGCAGTATAGGACAAAAATTCGTATAAATGTGCATAATAAGAGTTATTTTAAACTTGTGATTGTAAAATTAATATGAATTATTGATAATAGTAGTATGTAACTAGGAAAAAAATTTTGTGCATGGGGGGCATCGCTTCCCCCCCTAGGGGGAAAACCCCCCCAGGGGTGGTAAATTTTCACAATGGGTATCTTTCCAAAGATCTCGTTGATAATAGTAGTAGTTAACTAGGAAAAAATTTTTGTGCATGTAGGGGCATCGGTTCCCCCCCCCCCCGGGGGGGGGCAAAGTTTCAAGATGGGCAAAGTTTCAAGTTTAAATTTTGAAAATTGGTATCATTCGAAAGATCTCGTCAATACCTTTGAAGCGAATGGTTGAACTATAAGTCTGTGATAATTTAAAACAAAGTTATCGATTTTTTTTACTTTTAACAAAAAAAAAAAAAAAAATCGTTTTTTTTTTTTTTTTTTTTTTTTTTTTTTTTTAAATATTGTTACTGATTGAATATGTATTACTTTTAACAAAAAAAAAAAAAATCTTTGAAAAAAAATCGTATTTTTTTAGGTACATTCCTTATAGGAGATCTACCTATTGCAATGGTTCTCATGACACGACTTCTGGAAAATTTCTTCATATCTTCACCGATCATGACCCCTAGAACCCAAAACCACCCCCTGTTCAAAAGTTTATATATATATATATATATATATATATATATATATATAGGTATATATATATATATATGTATAACGCTTTTTCCCATGTTAAGTTGTGAACACGATAACTGGAGTAATTTTTATTTAAATTTAACCAGCTTGGGATATGTTGTCAGGACAGTAAAAATCTCGGTCGAGTTCGTAGATGAGGCATCCAGCTCAAAGGGGGTGGAAATGGTGGGGGGTGGAAATTTTCATTTGCCCATAATTTCTTTAATATTGAAAATAGGAAAATACTTCAAATCAGGCGAATTACCGCCTTACCCTAAAGAACAACTTTTGTATTAAAACTTTTTCGATAACTTTAATTGCTTAAAAGTTACAAGTGATTTTTCGACAATTGTAATGAAGCCGACTTTAGCTTTAATTGCTTAGATTTATAATCTGATGCTTACGTTACGTGCAAACAATAATGAAAAAGATAGCTGAAAATATAAAAACCATGGTAACAGCTTTAATTAAGCATTTAAAAATATAAAACTAAAATATCGTTTGTGGTTTAGAACACCGGTTTACGTAAGAATTTAAATTTACGATTGAAATTGAGAGAAATACGTTACAGTTTCCTTTGACTTTTTATCTTGTGGAAACAAGACATTGTTCTGTGAAGAGATGTGGGGTTTTTTCGTGGGAAGAAAATATAACGACGCCAAAGCTGCCATTTTTCATCGCCAAGCTCACCAAATTTTGTCATCAAATAATTAATTTCGTAGTCAAGTCAAAAATTTCGTCGTCAACTATGAAATTTTGCCCCCAAATCACAAATTTAATTGCTAAGTCGCAAGTTTTGTCATCAGACTGTATATCTTTTTTTAACTTCAATGTTCCAAACATTTTAGGTTCATTATTGGAAATCTACCTATTGCAATGGTCCTCATGACACGACTTCTGGAAAATTTCTTCATATCTTCACAGATCATGACCCCTTGAGCCCAAAACCACCCTCCGTTCAAATATATATATATATATGTGTGTGTGTGTGTGTGTGTGTGTGTGTGTGTTTGTGTTTGTGTGTGTGTGCATTTTTTAGTTATTTGCGGTAGGATGGACCAGGGTCTTACGTTCCCTCAAAGATATAAGTTCCCCATGTTAGTGAATATAAAAAATATTGTAATACATTTTGTATGAAAACTAAACAAACTACAATAGATTATCAAGTAAAGAAAAAAAAATACTATAGGACAGAAATTCATTTTACTTGCGCTAATCTTAACAAAATCAGTTGAAAAGTGTAAAGTAGCAAATTTCTAAAAATTGTTTAGAAAGCGGAATTAAAACTGACTTAAATAAAGATGGTTTATTATTATTGTATATTGTATTTTTATTACGGTACATATAGGACTACTATGGCCGTCCAAATTGACAATGAAATATAAAATATAAATTGTATTGAAGCGATTGAGCCTGGACCAACGTGCTAAGTTCAACGGGCTGCAACTCCCTCTACTTTGGAAAAGGAAGAAACATAATTTGGCAATGATATTATAAGGCTCTGGTGTAACTAACTCAGTGCAAATAATAATAATAATAATAAAATATTTTATCAGAAGTTTTTCGCGTGTACAAATTTAATTTTTGCTGAAGTTTTATTTCAGTTTTATTATTCCGGTGTAAATAAATAAATATCTGGAAAAAATGCTCGTTTACAGGTTTTGTTGCTCAAATAAACGCGACTCTAAACATAAAATCATCTTTACAAAAGATTAGGTGCATAGCTGCCAAGTGTTCCGAATTTGGGACATCTTTATTTCTTTATTTTTAATAGAAATTCTCTCTTTATTTAATCATAGAAAAATGTTACAATATTTTTTTTATATATAAATGTTGTTAAAAATATAAATTATGATTAACCAACAGTCGTAATACATGGCAATAATGAAATTAATGTACTCTGATGGATGAAATTTGTGCAATGTTCATAAAGAAGTTTACACTTCAAAATTCTAAGAAAAATATTTGAAATCGTAAAGATTACTGAAAGTGAAATTACCGAGATCCTTTTAGCAGCCGATTATTTTTCAAAATGGCTGCATCTCATCAGTGCAAATTTGTCGCGTCATCGAATTTCTCTACACGCGTGACATTAGCATTTTGCTTTCCATCCCAGTTCAGCTGTCCAACCAAGGAGGTGGCATGTTTTTCCCAACAACCTCGAATTCTTCCACGAAATGTCAAGAAATGCCGTTTAAGATATTGATTAAGGTGCTGAAATTCACACAGTAGGTGTCACGATAATTCTGTACTGATAAGTATAAAGGATTTAAGTCCATATTCTTCATTTTTCAGGAGACGAAAAATAAAGTTAAGCTAGCTAAAAACTAATCAGAAGAATCGATTAGGAAAAAGGGATTATGTTGATTTATACCCTTTATACCATTCAGTGATTGTCAACCTTCATTTAATAAACGGAAAAAATGAATTAAATATTTTATATAAAGATTAATGCTAAATTTCTGACTTGAATCTTTTTTTACCTATGGATTTTCTCAAAGACTAAATGACATGGATTTAAATCCATTATACCAATCGATAGAGAATTTTTTTCTGAGTCTGACTATGTACTTAACTCAAAATCGACATTTTTGGACTTCAATCCTTTATACTTATCAGTACAGAATTGAGGTTCCTAAAGAAGAGCAGAAAAACAAGGCTAAATCAGCAATGATTCTTTCAGGTGGGGGTAAATACCGGAAAACGCGCTATTCCAATTACGCAATAAGGATGAGGATCTGTTGCATAACCAACATCTGAAACTGTATAAATAATCTTCTGGAATATACGTCTCCAGAAAAATATGTTTACATATGTCAGCTGCATTTTATTATTATTATTATTATTGCATTCTGTATAGCATTTTACGATATTAAACTAATTAGATTTAAATTTAATGATAGATAATGTTAATTAAGGAAGTTTAAAAGTTATATGCTAAATAAATAAATAAATAAATAAAATAAAAAGAGAAATCATTAAAATAGTTAAGGATATGAGCTTTTTTTCTTTTTAAGTAGTAGGAAACTCTGTACAGAACAGAATTGAATTTAGGACGACAGAAACGTGCCTTTCAGCTTATTCATTCACATCAAATCACGCGGTAACTTTGTGGCGTTCCTTAGCAACGGTTTATACATTTATTTATTAAAACTTCTTTTTCACGATGTTTTTCAACTGTATTTAAAATTTTAATTTGATGCGACAAGGGAAAGAAAGAAAAACTGGCCACATACTTTTTAAAATGAGTGAAATGAATTAAAATGAAATGTTCCCACCTAATTTTCATACTTTAGTTTATTTTAAAAATCAAATTGTCACGTCGAAAAACTGTTTGCACCCCTGGATAAAAATAAATAAATAAATAAATAAATAAATAAAAATAAAAATCGCCCCTTTGATTTGGTGCCGAATTTGTAACGATAGGACTGATATTTCTAATTTATTTATGTCTAACACAAAACTGGTCAACAAAAAATCCAGATTGAAAATAATAGTCCCCCGTTCTAAATCAAAAAGAGGGGAACATTCTTTTAGAAGTTGCCGAAATCATGTAACATGGAAAAATTTTAATTAACTTTAAAGTAAAAGAACTTTTCGTTTTTATAAGTTCCAATTTTTTAAGGTATGGTCTTAAAAGAATTTTAGTGTGAAAAAATTTCCTTAATTATTATTTAAGTAAAAGTTTGAAACGGGATTTCGTTCTTTACCTATAAAAAAAAATCTGGTGTGAAACAACCACACGACTTCCATTACCCATTATTACACGTATTATATGCACTTTGAAGATAATGTGATCAGGAGACATAGAACTGGCCAAATGAAATAGACAACTAAAAATTTTCTGGTAAGAGAAAGTTAATGCATGCTTAAAGACATATAAAACAGAGTTTACATAGCGATTAAAAAAAAAAAAAAAAAAAAAAAAAAAAAAGAGTTTTTTTTTTTTTTTTTTTTTTTTTTGAAACAGTAATTTCCGAGATCTAAAACTGATCTACCTGATAAGGGTGGCTATTAATTTTCCTGTAATAACCACGTAAAGCATGAGAAAGGATATCTAAAATGGATTTATGTAACAATTTTCAAGAAAATCGTTAGATCCGTTTTTGAGATAACAACTTTTACCAGAACTTGGCACATTCAATTATTAACCAGAAAAAAAAAATAATTACATACCAAAGGATATTTAAAAGATAGTTAATATGGCGAGTTTGAAAAAATCCGTACTGCTGTTAAAAAAAAAAAAAAAAAAAAAAAAAAAAAACGCACTTGCGAGACCTGAAATTGAGCTATTTGTACAGGGCGCCTATCAATTTTCCTGAACTAACCAACTGCTTCATTCGAAAGGACATCTAATAGAATGTTTATGTAGCAAATTTGAAGAAAATCGTTGGAACCGTTTCTGAGATACGGATTTACGGTCCCACTTCCGGTTTTCCAATTTTCACCAAAATTTGGAAAATTCATCTGCACACGAGTTCAGTCTTAATTCTGAAGTTTCGTAGCTAAATCTTTATTAGTTTCGGTGATATGATAGTCAGAAGATCCCCCCTCCCCCCACCACACACACTGACCAATTGCCAAAAACCACTTTTTTAGACTCAGGACACCTTAAAACATGTAAATCAGGTGAAATCTCGACATCCAATTTTTTTACCGAATACAATACCCGAATATCTATGGTTGTCGGGTAATGGAAGTAATAAGTGGGCTACGTAATTTGCAAAAGTGATTTTAAAAAAAAGTATAAAAAACCATGTTATTAAAAATTTCTGCCTGTTAATTTTCAAAACTTTACACACTGTACCTTTTTATGTGATCCTTAAAAAAAATTATTTAATTAGAAAGTTTTTGCTTTTAATCCAACAATACCATTACAGACTAATATGTTATAGCCACAATATGATTTTCTTCTGTATAAAACTCCTTATTTAAATTCATTCAGAAAAAATAATTTATTGAGTTATGTTCCATGATGAGAGCAGATGATTTTTATTGTAGAGAAATAGTATAACAGTAAGTGTCTAAAGAAAGTCAATTTTATTCTCAGGGATATAACACTGGGGCAGAATTCATACCGGAATTTGTTTAAGAAATTTCTCTACTTATAGTATCGTTCATTTAAGAAGTAGAAAATTCTGTTACATTGATAGTGTTATGAGTTCTGCGCCCCTTTCCATCACAGTATTCTCTATATGACATCTTTGTAAAATGCATTTTTTTTTTTTTTTTTTTTTTTTTTTTTTTTAAAGAAATCGATTTTAAATTATCGCATATTGATGGTTCGACCATTCGTTTTAAAAGTATTGACGAGCTCTTTTGGAAAATACCCACGATGAAGATTTAGTATTTGTGATCACTGATTTTAAAACTAAAATGTCACGGATATCCGTTTTTAACACTTTCCAACAAGGTTGAAAAGTGTTAACGACTTCGGTTTGTCTGTCTGTCCGCGCTCTAACTCCCGTAAATATTTATGGAATTTCTTGAAACTGATATATGTTATTCAAGTTCACTATCGGATGTTCCCTATTGAAAATGGAGTTTATACATCTACTGGTTTGTGTACAGGGACACACGAAAGTATTCCAAAGCATTGGCGTTCTATGAGACATATTTCTGTAAATCAAATTTTAGTAACTTTACTTTCTACGAAGTTTTATGAAATTGAAATATATTAATGTGTGCACAAAAGAATGCTTTGCATAGACTATAGCATGGTTAGCATTAGATTTATAGGGTGACACAAAAATATTCCTTTATATTAAATGCTATTAATAAAAATTTGCTAGAATTGTACTTTCGTTTACATTAAGCGTTTTTAACAATTTCTAGTGTGAATATGATTTCAAATTGTGTATATGTCCGTCTGTCTGTCTGTCTGCCCGTGCTTTAACTTCCGTAAATATATATGGAATTTTTTGAAACTGATATATGTTGTTCAAGTTCACTATCGGGTGTTCCCTATTGAAAATGAAGTGTATACCTCTACTGGTTTGTGTATAGGGGCACCCAAAAATATTCGAAAGCTTTGTGTTCTATGAGAGGAGTTTCTATAAAACATATTTTAATACCTTTACTGTATAGAAATTTTAATGAAATTTTAATATGTTATTCAAGTTCCCTTTCTGATGTTTCCTAAGTAAACTTCTTTGTGTACTGGGGCACTTAAAGGTATTCTGTGAGAGTTACTTTTATAAACCAAATTTTAATAATTTTACTTTGCACAAAGCTTAATGCAATTGAAATAAATCATTCGTGTGCACAGAAGAGTGCCTTCTATATAATATAGTATGATTAGCATTAGATTTACAGGGCCACACAAAAATATTCAGTTACATTAAGAGCTATTAATAAAAATTTGCTAAAATTGCACTTTTGTTTACATTAAGCGTTTTAACACTTTCTTATATTTTTAGTGGGAATATGATTTCAATTTTTGCATCTGCCTGTCCGATAGTCTACCTTTCTATCTGTTTGTTTCCGGCTCCTAGCGTCGGTAAATATTTTTAGATTTTTTTTTTTTTTAATTGATACAATCAAGTTCACTATGGAATATTCCCTATTTAAAATGACATTAATAGATCCTGTGCAACTAGTTTGTTTACAGAGACAACAATCACAAAAAAAAAAAAAAAAAAAAAAAAAAAAAAAAAAAATGTCAATGAATTGCGTTTTAGGACAGAATTTTTTAAAAGTTATATTTAAAATCTTTCTATTGTAAAAATCATAAAAACATTCACATGCATTTTTAATATTCTACAATAATGTTTTGTATAGAATATGATATGTTTAACTTTTTAAGATTAAAAGTTATTCGATACAACAATTACGTACAGTTGGAAAGTCTTACTAATGAATGCGTGCTGCATGATTTTTCTTTCTTTCTTTCTTTCTTTTTTTTTTTTTTTTTGAGTTATGTAGGATTATATGAAATCACGTTTTGCCCATGTGAAATTAAGTTTTGGATTAAAAAATACATTTCAAACTAAGAATATACATGATCTGTATATAGTTGAAAGCTGCTATACAAGGCATATTCTAAAGTAAAGGAGAAATCGAAAATAGTTTAAGCCTTTAAAGCACAAAATAATTATATTCTTTTAATATCAACAGCAACCAGAAATTTGTAAAAGTTTGAAGAAAAAGAAAATAAATAAATAATTTCTTATCCCGTTAAGTTTTAAAAGCAAAAATTTGTAAAAAAAAAAAAAAAAAAAAAAAAAAATCGGGCTGAATCTTATCAAATGTGTATAAAAACTAAATGGTATATCTATATTAATAAAATCAGACTCTTGTCTGTAAATTTGTCAGAATCGTGAAAAGTGTGTGTGTGTCATCGTGTCTGAATGTCGCTATTTTTGTCCGGGCATCACGCAAGAACGGCTGGACGGAATTCAACGGCACTTGGTAGGAATTTAGGTCTTCACCCAACTTAAAATTATATCTATTAACTTTTCAGAAATTACCCCCCGTTCATCCCCTGGGGGACAAAAGACAAAAAATACGATTCTCCGGGTATCACTTGAGAACGGCTGGACAGAATTCAACGGCGCTTCACAGGAATTTAGGTCTTTACCCACATTAACCCTTTGCGGCGCAAGACAATTCGGATTATTTAAATTATACTGCCACCGGAATTCATGAACTAAATTAAACTAAAAGAAATTTTAAATTTTAATGTTAAGAAAACCAACCTTTTCTGCTATGTTAAAAACGTAAATTTTTGCTAAAAAATTTCCGGGATGAATTTTTGCAGCTGGATCTGAAATTTAGCGTCCTCGCAGCAAGGACAGCGCGCGTTAAGGGGTTAAAATTATATCTATCAACTTTTCAGAAATTCCCCCACGTCCCGCCCCCCCCCCTCATGTGGCAAAAGACAAAAACACGTTTGTCCAAGTATTATTTGAGAACAGCTGGACATAATTCAACGGCGCTTCGCATTAATTTAGGTCTTTACTCAACTTAAAATTATATCCATCAACTTTTCCGAAATTACTCCCCATCCTCCCCTGGGGAAGGTAAAAGACAAAAACACGTTTGTAAGCATAACTAGGCTCCTATATACTTCACATTAAAGAAATTGCAAGAAATTGCACATGGGAGAATAAACATGAGTACAAATAATACATTATCTGCATTTATGAATTTTCGATTTTTAAGAGAACGGGGGGGTTAAATATTGAAAATTCCAGATTTTTGAGTAAACTTCTACCAAAAATGGAACAAATATATTGAAAAAAAGCTACGCGACTTCCTTGGGATATTTCCAAAAACACATTTTTGTTTTTTGCGGTTTGCATTTTTTTTTTTTTTTTTTTTTTTTTTTTGGGGGGGGGGTTACGAGGGGGCAAACACGAGACACCCCTTTTAGCGCTAAATTTGTCTTGAGAAATGGTATCTATCTCTATGGTATCTGCGATCACGAAATTTGGTGCGTAAATTGTTTATATGTATCCGACCCTTATTATAAAGGGGTTTTACGAAATCCCCCCCTTAACCGCTTGGTGTTGATAGGGCTATAAACACGTGTAAAAACCCTTTTTCCCATTTGAATTCGTCTTAAATTATCTTAGATTGGCGAACTTTGTGTGTGGATGTTCATTAAGTGTACGCATTATGTACTTCGTCGAGATTTCGAAAAACTTCGAATTTAGCCACTGGGGAAGGGGGAGTAAGAATAGGGTAAGTTACTGCCGTAGGCAGTGGGGACTCGGACTCCTCGCGTTGCGAGCGAGAAAAATCTCGACCGAACAAAGCGGGAACTTTAACTCAAGTTAATTAATAATGATATGGGATTTGACAACTCATTTCAGTATTGTGTCCAGCGAAGCGGCGAAAGCCTGCTAGTAGTATATACAGCTAGTATACAATACGTAATAGTATATACTAATTAGTATACACCATGGATAATAGTGTTAACTAACAGTATATGATAAAGACATCATAAAAATATTATTAAAAGCTTGATCTACCAGTCAGTAATGATAAAAAGAATAATCTGGTGTCACAATCACTCGACTTTCTCATACCTAGCATATCAATACTGTAAAAACAGATTGTAAATTTATGGGCAAGATGACACTAGTCTGTATAAACCTGCGTTAAAAGAATAAAAAATAGTTCAGGGACTGTATTATTTAAAAAGTAAATCTGCGTGAGGTATGACGTTAACGCTCAAACTTCTAATTTATTCTAAACTTCTTTAACTTCTAGTTTATTCTAATTTACACAGAAAACTTTTATTCGTCTCTCGCCTTGAAACTTATTAATTTGGATCAAACTTTTCAAATTGTAACCCTATATCTGAACTTCAAAATACAACGCTTGAATTGCTAGTAATTATGCATTTTTTTATTACGCTGTTAGCAGTCAGTCGCTGATAGCAAAAAAGATCAACCGTTGTAAACTTTGTTTTAATATTCAGGGAACCTCAAAACATATAATTATACAAAAAAAGCTCTTAATATTTAAATTTGAAATACTGTATTTACTGTATATGTATGATGAACTCATTTTCATTTTTGAACAGCTTTTCTGGACATGATAAAATGTTATAGTAAAGTATTTCCACCAATTGCATAAAAAAAAAAAAAAAAAAAAAAAGAAAAAGAGAATGTTTCCGTTTAATTTTTGTTAGCCCTGTATGGGCTCTATAAATTATGTACACACCACACTGTGTAGTTAAATGTAGCCCTATATATCACAAATATGAACCTAAAATGCATTTCAAGCAATTCCCAAGCATAATCTCACTATATATTTTTTAAGTAATACTTTTCAGTAGCCAAGTAAACAAATAGTAAAAGATTTTCATATCATATTCTACACAAAATGTGTTTTTATGCTTCTAAAAATATGCATTTTCGTTTCATTTAAATTAGTGCAACGTATAGATTTTAAATTGTATAAGATAACATCTATATACATCTATATTACATCTATATATAACCAGAAATTTTGTCCATATATATAATATATTTGGATTTTCCTTCATGTCCCTGTTAGATTCAATAGACGTTCCTGTTGGAACATTTCCTTTGGTCTCAACGAAAAGTTTAGTGTAGCATCTCTATATGAAACAGATTTATAATACCAAATTTAAACTTCCTTCTGATATTTGTACTTGAAATAAACTGATAACACACACACACTCACACACAGAGAGATAGAAACATCAGAATCAGATTCAGAGAACCCCAAAACGTGTAAGTGCAACAAAAATCCTAATTTCGAGAATTTAAAGCAAAATTAATACTTTTTCTACCATACATGGATAAGAGAAAGTAAAAAGCATTCATTCTGCCTATTTTGCATTAAAAAAAAAAAAAAAAAAAGTCTCTTACCTTAAAAAAGAAAAGTAGCGGAAGACCAGCAGCCTTAACAAAAAATATATAGAAGGAAGATTACACAAATCCACCGAACACTCAGTTAGTTTTGCACAAATTATTGAAAAATTAAAAGTAATTTACTTATTAATCTTGATCAGACTTTTCTTGTAAAAAAAAACAAAAAAAAAAAAACAGCATTTGATCGCTTGCAATTATTTGTTTTTAAATTACACTGATAACAGACACATAAAAAAATTGACCCAGGTTAACTTGCATGGATATTCCAGTTACAATGGATTAACCTTTTAAAAGCTTGACATTATTATTCAAGGGAACAAAAAACACGTAATTATTCAAATGTACCAGTGCTGAAAATATAACCTTAAAAAAATATTATGTAGACACCACATGACTTCCTTATACACTCATTGCAATGTACATATTATTATGAAAACATCGACATTTCTGTGGGACTTAACAGATTTGTATATAAACAAGCATTTTTCAACCACGAAAAAAAAAAAAAAAAAAAACCTGATACTCTAACAGGGATGGAACACGGGCGCAGAATTCATACCGGAATCCGTTTAAGAAATTTCTCTACCTATAATATCGTTGATTTAAGAAGTAGAAAATTTTCTTACACTGATAATGGTATGAATTCTGCGCCCGTGTTCCATCCCTGCTCTAACTACAAAAGTCATGAAAATAGGATTATATAGACCGCCCACTAAATATACTAGATTTTTCAAGAATGGCTTATTACAGAATCTCTCACTGGCAAATTCATAACTTAGAGTTTGATGAAAATCATTCGAGTATAGATGACCTTATTCCTCTTTGCCAAAAATTAGAGGTGAAGAACGATACATTTTACCGAAACAATTAATTCAGTTAAAATTGGGAAAGGATTTACTACTTTTGGTTACCCTGAAAAAATATTTTTCGCCAAATTTGATCGCTAATCTCAAAAAGTCGTCGAATTTGTAGCCAATGCTGATTTTGGTCTTGGCATCGGTTTTTATCGATTTTGCGTCGAATTAGGCGACTTGGTGATCAAATTTGGCGGAAATTTTTAGTTTAGGGTGGCCAAAGTTTGGAAGCTCTAACTACAATAAAAACAGAATTCTGGAATTTTCCGGAAAGATTCATTGGTTTATAGCGCTGAACAAAATTCTTCGAAAATTATATAAATGTAGACAAGACAAAACAAAATAAAGTGCATTTGTCAACTAGAACCTGCGTATATATTAAGAATTATTTTCTACACTCAAAAATTTTGTCAGCTTTCATAACATTATCATTACATGCTCTAATTACGGGATGAATATTCATTAAAGTATATCCGTCAACTAGAACCTGTTTATGTTTTTAAGAATAACTTTCTACACGCAAAAACATCGGCAAATTTCATAAATATATAAGTTATGGGCTGAATATTCATTAAATAAAATGCATTCGTCGACTAGAAACTGCTTATGTCTTTAAAAATGACTTTCTACACGCAAAAATGCCGATAACTTTCATATTGATATAATCTATCATTTGCTTATTTTTAAATCTCTATGATGGTAGGTCATATATAATGGCCAAAATCATTTATGTTTGGTCATTATGAATTAATATTCGTAACTATATTCAAAACGGAAATCAACAGAAAGACCATAAAGGGAGGTACACAACTAGATGTTATAACAAATCTATATACTATTTGCAACGTTCTACGTCCAACTGTTTTTGTGTTATGCGAGATACATACACACATACAGACGTCATGAAAAATCTTATAAAGTCGCTGATATCTCTTATACGGAGGCTCGTATTAAGGTGAAACTTGCAGGTGTAAAACTAGACATCATGGCAGTCCCACATATAAATTTGCAATATTCTATGATGATTAGTTTTTGAGCTATGAGAGATATAAAATCAATTTCGCAAACCAGAATTACAGTACATCCTTATACTTTATATAAGGAAGTAAAAATAATTTTTTTTTTTTTTTTTTTTTTTTTACCGTGTATTACAAGAAAATAAAATTTGCATTCTTCAGTAGTTTTCTTGGACATGATAAAATGTAGTACGTCACTTCCAACAGTTTTATTCAATTGAAATTTTTTTTTCGATTTATTATTGGTAACCCTATAGGTCATTTATAAAGTAAGAGAACACTAAATTGAGTACATGAATGTAACTCTATATTAATAACATACAGTACAACCGAAATTGTACTTTCATCACTTTCCAAATATAGTCTCACTCTATTCCGGTTCTTTTAAGTATATCCCAGTAAACAAATAATAAATAACTTTCATACCATATTTTACTCGAAACATGCATTTATGTATTTAAATAATCTGGTGTGTCATCCACGCGAATTTCTCTTACCCTGAAATTCAACACCATGAAGCATTGGGCATTAAGGAATAAGATAACGAATACAGTTATATAAAATTTTCATTAGAAACCATTTAAAATAGGCTTCGGAAAAGTTTTACTTGACAAAAAATTCTCTATGAGTGGTTATACTGCCCTTCTACAACCCCTATTTTAATACTGCATTTACATTTAAAGATAATTCAAAAGCTGTTATTAAATTTAAAAGCTCATTTCAAATTATTCAGACCACTTTCACCAGCATCATTCCTTGAATTTTAACACTTACGATAAAACTTTTCAGGTAACAAATTTATATTAACTTCAAAATACAACATTCGAATTGCGTGACATTATTTGTTTTTAAGTTATTCTGATAAAAAAAAAACACAAATGTTAAAAACATGACTTATTCAGGAAACTTCAATATTCAGAGAACCTCAAAACGTGTAAATGTATGAAAAACAAACGCTAATTATTTAGTTTAAAAGATACTTTACTTACCACATGCGTATGAGAAATTTTCCCGAACGTGGTAAAATATTATAGTAAAGCAACTCCAACATTCAATAAAAAAGAATGTTTTCTTTTAATTATTGGTAGTCCTTTACATCTTCTAAAAATTATGAGCACATCACATTGTGCACTTATAGTCTTATATTAATAACAAATATCACACCGTGAAATGCACTTCCATGAATTTCCAAGTATCATCTTACTATATTCTAGTCCTTTTGCGTAGCCCTGTAAAGGAACGTTGAATGATTTTCTTACCATATTCTGCATAAAACATGCTTTTATGCCTATAAAAAAACATATATTCCTTTCATTTGGTTTGCTGCAGCCTATAGATGTCAAACTCAACTTACTTACAATTTCCTCTACAGACTTAACGCATTTGAATTCTCTTGAATGTTACCGTACACAAACCCTTTGCTTGATCTGAAGGGTAGGGTTAGTGTCGCGCCCCCTGTATGACACAGATTTAGAATACCGAGTTTAGACTTCCTGCTGTTATTTATTCTTGGGATGGGCTAATAACATACACACAGACCCACCGCTGAAACCTTGTTTTGAGAATTCAGGGGACATCAAAACATGTAAATAGAACAAAAACGCAATTTCGGAAATTTGACCCAAAAACAATACATTCTCTGTTATATATATGGGTAAGAAAAGGTAAAAAGATGTTCATTTCATTTTGTTTAGCGTAGCCTAAGGAAATTAAATTCTACTTACCAGGAGGTATCGTACTTGAATTTTGCTAGATGTTCCTGTACACAAGCCAGTTCCTTGATCTTAATGAAGAGTTTAGTGTAGCATCCCTGTATGATATTGATTTAGAATATCGAATTTGAACTTCCTGCTACTGTTTGTTCTTGAAATATGCTGATAACAGTCAAATACACAGATACACACACATAAACAGGATTTTCGGATTCAGGGAAATTCAAAACAAGTGAATATAACAAAAACTCAATTTGGAAAAGTTGACCCCAAATTAATAATTTCTCTACCATGTGTATGGGAAGAGAAAGAAAAAAAAGTAGAAGTTGATGAAAGTGCTTTGCATCTGGCACTTTTACAATTTCTTCTGTATACATAAGAAGAAAGTATCGGATCCAAGAAATTTAAGACTTCCAATTACACTACGCTGCAAAAAAAAAGTTTTTTTTTTCGAGCCCTGATACCATTCCTACTGATTCTTAAGTAAAATGACTTCCTGAATCCAAATATGACCCTCAATTTTGCCCTATCACCCACCGTTTTCGCGGTATGTCACCTCTTCCCCCAATTTTTACCACTCAGCGATAATTTTATGGCCACGAAATTTATTTGGAGAATGGAAAATAATTATTTTAACTCTTAAAAAAAAAAAAAAAAAAGTACGATTTTTTTTTTTTTTTTTTTTTTTTTTTTGTTAAAAGTAAAAAAAAATCGATAACTTTATTTTAAATTATCACAGATTTATAGTTCAACCATTCGTTTTAAAGGTATTGACGAGATCTTTCGAAAGATACCCATCTTGAAACTTTGCCCCCGCGGGTGGGAACTTCCCCCCCGGTGGGGGGAGGAACCGATGCTCCCAGATGCACAAAATTTTTTTACTAGTTAACTACTACTATTATCAACCTGATCTTTCGAAAGATACCCATTGTGTGAATTTACCCCCCCTGGAGGGTATTTCCCCCCTAGGGGGGGGAAGCGATCCCCCCCCATGCAGAAATTTTTTTTCCTAGTTACATACTACTATTATCAATAATTCATATTAATTTTACAATCACAAGTTTAAAACAACTCTTATTATGCACATTTATACGAATTTTTGTCCTATGCTGCCATGTTAAAAATTTAGATAAAATGCTATCACAGCGCCACCTGTTGAGCTATTGATCCCCAAACATAATCAGCACCAGTTTATGTCGGGGACCAACTAAATTCCAAGTTTGGTTAAATTTCGTTAAAAAAAAAGTTTTTATTTGTTAAAACTAAAAAAAATCGATAACTTTGGTTTAAATTATCACAGATTTATCGTTCAACCATTCGTTTTAAAGGTATTGACGAGACCTTTCGAAAGATACCCATCTGGAAACTTTGCCCCCCCGGGTGGGTACTTCCCCCCCCCCCGGTGTGGGGGGGGGACCGATGCCCCCACATGCACAAAATTTTTTTCCCAGTTAACTATTACTATTATCAACGAGACCTTTCGAAAGATACCCATCTTGAAAATTTACTTCCCCGGGGGGGTACTTTCCCCTCAGGGGAGGGAACCGATGCCCCCACATGCACAAAATTTTTTTCCTAGCTAACTACTACTATTATCAATAATTCATATTAATTTTACAAGCACAAGTGTAAAATAACTCTCTTTATGCCCATTTATACGGAATTTTGTCCTATGCTGCCATGTTAAAAATTTGCATAAAATGTGATCACAAAGCCACCTATTGAGCGATTGATCCCAAAATCTAATCAGCACCAGTTTATGTCGGGCTGCAACTAAATACCAAGTTTGGTTAAATTTCATTCATTGGTTGGTGAGATACAGCGTCCACAAAAAAAATGATACAGACAGACAGACAGACAGACAGACATTTTCTAAAAACTATTAATTCGTGTTCTCCACATCCCAAAACATGTAAATCCATCAAAAAGTGGACTTCGAAAATTTTCGCGAATCCAATACTTTCTCTATATTACATATAGAAGAAAGTAAAAAAAAATATATTATGTATAATAAGGGATAATGATAATTGATTAATAAAGTATAATAAATGTAACTTATAATTTCAGTGGCAAATCCCCTCCCCCCCTCCACACACACACGCACTAAATCTTCCCTTTTCTGCAAATGTTCATGTTATAGAATTTTTCATCTCTTTAAGCCCTCAGAAGATATTTAACTGTTAAAATATTTCTTTTCTTCAAAATAAATGAAATTTATAGCCATAAAATTACCAAAAAGTGGTAAAAAAAAAGGGGCGTCAACAAAAAACGATGTGGGATAGGGAAAAAGGGCCGTCATATTCAGATTCAGGAAGTCTTTTTACATAAAAATTTGCAAAAATGGTGTTGGGGGCAATTTTCATGCCGCATAGTGTTATCAAAGAATTTACATATTTTCAGATGTTTTAACATGACTTGGCCCGTTTTTAAAAAACTGTAATTCTGTCTGCGTGTGATAAACATTTTGTGTCAGCTCTAGATCAAGAACTTTTGCACAAACTTTTACACAAATTTATATTGAATTTCGCAATGAGACATATTGATTACTATGATTTTAATTAATTTAGGTGTATATCATACAATAAATATTTATGCTATGGTGTAAATATCCCCATGTGCTACATCTCGTCTTCTATAGCGTATAAATGCACTAAACGTGATATGTAAGACAGTTATTATGAAAAAGATTTCTAACCATATTTTAGTGTAAATCGGCCCTGAGGCGTCGCTGCTGCTACTTCTTATTGCCTGCGACTTTCCATAAGACAATAATTTATCATCTGTTGGTTAAAATTGTACCAAACTGAATGTGTAGAAAAACTCGGGTTAAATATTTGTTCATGTTAAACTCAATGTGTCACTTTTATACAGAATGAAATAGAAGAAAGTTTTTGCGATGTGGCCCCCAATGTTCTAGTTAATCTAACTATTCCAAGTCTGAAGTAATTTTGAAATAGGGTTTGTCGGACAAAAATATTTTATCGAAATACATGTTGTTAGTAAACTGTCAAAGAAGAGTTTTAACCCTTTGTGGCACACTGTCCTCGCTGCGAGGACGCCATTATTGAGCCCCAGATGCAAAAACTCACCCCGGAAATTTTTAGCAAAAATTTAAGTTTGTAACACAGCAGAAAAGACCTTTTTTTTTTTTTTTAAACTTTAAAATTTAAAAATTCTTTTATTTTAATTTCATTCTAGAATCCTGTGGCAGTGTAATTTAAATGATCCGAATTACCTTGTTCCGTAAAGGCTTAACCTCTCTTTTGTGATGGCTTTAAAATGAACTTTCATATTCATGTTGGTTATATATCTGACATGCTGCGGGTTGTACATAAGTATTCGCCGAATTCGAGGACCTACAGAATCATTAATACATGTTTTTTTTTTTTTTTTCAAAAGATGCTTCTTTATTACAAACTTTCAATTTCAATTTCAATTAAGATTCATTCTCTTTTATTTGTCTATCAATGTGTGAATTAGATGCACTGTCAAAAACTATCACTATCAAATTAAAAGAAAATATGGTAATAGTGATGAAAATTACTTTAGACTTTGGGGGGGAAAGTAAAAAGGAATGAAGTACATTTGAAAGACGAATTAAGGTCACAGGTAGGCGGAACGTAAGACGCGTGGTGTTGATTTAGATCAGATGGAGTTTTGCAATCACATGACGACAATGCAGGGAAATCGCAACGCATGACTTTTCTGCGTATATGATGTGTGCATGTAACCGCAAATATTGGTAAAGCTGAGGGAATGTCAAGACAAATTAAGTATAAAAGAGCGGAAGTTTTAGCCAGAAAGTACACAAGTTCGGAGTATCCTAGCTGAGAAACATGGGTTCTTCAACTTACTTTGCGATTCTTTTAATGCTACTAGTACTAGCTGCTCTCTCTAATGGGCAGGCCAATACACCATCGGACAATAAAGGGTTACAGGACAGTTTCATAAATGCTTTGAGTGCACATGCAGTTTATTCAGAAGAAAATAGTGATGGGGGATTCATTGTTGATGTCCATGCATCAATGGATAAAGGCACCAGATCAGGTAAGTGTTCAAGATCGATGCTTCAAACTCTGAATATGGCTTTCGCGTCTGCTGTAAATGTAACTGTATGTACACAATTTAAAATACTTGTATTACTAAATGAACACTTTTTTTTTTTTTTTTTTTTTTTTTTTATAGTTACAATAATATCAGTAGAAAAATCTTTTCATTAAATTCAGACTTCTGCAAATATAAAAAAATTAAATTAATATTTTAGTAGATTAAATTATGATTGTAAATTTATAAGTTTTTAAAAAATTGTATTAAGTTATTTTGAGTCCATTCAATATAACGTAATACAATTCCGTACTTATATAAACGTGCATACATACTATTATTTGAAATAATAACTTAACGTATTTATCATCATGTAATTTTTTTCTTTTCTTTCTTTTTTAATTCAACACAAATTCCTTTAATAACAAATTTCTGATTAATTTAAACACAATGCACAATTTTCCTGCCTGAAAATAAATATAAACAGCCAAATCTAGTAACCCTACTACCTCTTATTTGTATGAATACATGGAAAAGGGAGTGAACTGGCTCCTGTAGCTTCCACAGTGTTCTCAAGTTAGGTTTGCACCGAGTATAGTAAAAATAGTGTTTCATTTGGAGCCATAGAACAGGTCCTAGAGCCTTGTGAATAGGGGAACTTTAATTATAACAACCCGTATTGTACATACGTGTACAATACATCTGTACCTGTTTTCCGGAACATAAATGGCACTAGAAATTATGTTGTTTGGACGTTGAGAAAATTTATGTTCGAATCAATGCACAAACAATTATGCAAATTAAAAGATATCAGGGTGATAATAATTAAAATTTACGGTGTCAAAAGGTTATAATTTTAAAACTACCGGTTAGGATGATTTGATATTTTATCAAAACAATCGTGAGGCGATGGAATTTTAATCGGTAAAGAGGGAAAAAAATAGTTCCAGAATGTGCTGTCAGTCATCATGTTTGTTTCATTTCATGAAGCTCCATTTTTTTTCTCTTGTCACTAAGATTAATTTCCGCTGTAGGCACGTATTCTTGTCTTTCTGCTAAAAGAATGTTGGAGGTTTTGAGTTTCTTGCTCCTCTATTGTATTGCTATAATAACATTCCTGTGTTTAATAAATCCATTTAGGTGTTTCTCCGGCATTACGCAGGCAGTGCCATCCTTAGGGATATTTAAGAGCTGCCTTTTTCCTCCAACGAACAAAACTGCATTGCGTGATGATTTTTTCTATTAAAATCTCAAGTCATTCTGACAGGTAATTATAATCACCCTGTACATATATACACGTAGAAATATGAGTGAAAATTTACAATTTGTGCTTATTAACTATAATAATCCAATCTCTATCTTCATAGTAAGCTTCAATTAAGATATTTTTTTTTTTTTTTTTTTTTTTTTTTTTAATAATATACTCTGAATATTAATTAAATTCTTTTGCGAAGAACGACACAACAGCTAAAAGGTTACAAGATTAAAAAAAAAAAAAAAAAAAAAAAAAAAAAGATTAGAGTTGAATTAAGTAACGTCACGCTCTCTAATGGGGTGTTGGCATAGGCCTGGGATTGAACACTAGAGCTAGTTCATCATCCTCCGTTAAAATCTTTTACAGGCGGCCGAGTTTAGATCCAGAAACATTTTTTATTAGTTTTTTGTATATTTTATCTTATAATGCTTTAGTTAAGAGATATTAATCATTTAAATGGAAAAACACCATGCATAAATATTAATTATCATTAATAATAATTATTAATATTATTATATTATTAAGATTAATATTATAGATTATTAATATCATCCGATTAATATTATCAAATTTGATGTCCTTTTAGATAATAAGAGCTGCTTAAAATATACCAACTGATTTTTAGAAGCATCGGATTCTTTCAAATTTTTATGCATTTTTTTAGTTGTACTCTGTATAAAAAAATAAGAAAAGGATCATTTTAAAGATTTTTTGTACAGTTACTAACTAATGATAGGAATGTTGCTTCTATTTTAAAATATCAAGTTATCTTCTATGTATATCTGCTAATTTTTTCAAGTCAATATTGGTGCAGCTTAATTTTTAAATAACTTTTAATTTTATGTTTCCAACTATGAAGATTGGTCTGTAAAAAGTGTTAAAGTTTAGCTCCTCAACTAAGATAAACCCACGAAGTTATAGAGGACAATTGCCGGGCAGGAATTGCGTACGCCAGTTAACATTAATGTACAGTCGGAAAAAAAAAAAAAAAAAAAAAAAAAAAAAACGCAACATCCGCTGTGATTTCGTTATTAATTGACGCAGGAACATTTAATAGACATAATTCAACAGGAAATTACATTCACTTTCTGCAAGTGTTGTCAAATTTTCCATTAGGGGCTATCTACATAATGAAATGAGCGCCAACTTTGATTTTTTTTTTCAATAGCAACACCCAATTTTGACTTCATATTCGAATTTCTGAGACTCTGGCAGTGCGGAAAAGTATACTGTTTGCATACTTTATCTTTAGTATGGATAGAGTTATAATCAAAAATGTGTTAGGGGGTTATCTGTAAATGTAGAAAAATAAATTTTATATCCTACAAGAAATAGATAAAATTTTATTGTTTCACGCCGGAAATATTCCAAGCAAAAAAGAGTTATAAAAATTAATAAAAACCTTATTTCATTTGGAGCTGTACGATTTGCTTTATAATTCCTATGACAATATAATTTCTTAATTAACGCTTTCGCGACTGCTGACGTAGATTCACGTCATTTGAAAATCTGGAACTCTGTCAGTCGGCGTTTCTTTCGTAATTTGTGTGTTACCTATTTCATAAGTATATGTGCCCAGTGTTCATATTTTTGCAATAAAATATACTATGGATAGAAATATATTGATTAGAAAGTATATAATTATAATAAATATCCATTTGTAATATAATTGCAAAAAAAAGAAAATTTGTTCTGAAACACTTTATTTTGAGAGAAACGCACGTAGGCGGACCTTACTGTCAAAAAGACAAAATCTTGCGCTCGCAAAAGTGTTAAAATATATTTAAAAATATATATAAAGTTAAAATATATTTATAAATTTTTAAAGACTAAAGTATCCTTAAAGTAATAATCCTCCCCTACAAAAAAAAAGTCTCTAACTATGACGGTAGTTAAGAAAAGATTTTACAAGTCTGTCTTGCATTCCAATTCCATTCGTTTATTTTATTTTATTTATTATTATTTTTTAATTGACAATTTTTTTCTATTGAACCTATTTTTCTATTTTAAACAGTAATCCCCGCTTATTTAGTCCTTTTTTTCTAGTGTAAATACCACTTGTGTATATTTTTGTCAACGTAAAATAAGGGGATTAACACGAACACTCAAAGTCACATTTACTTTTCTTTTCTGTATTGCTTTATTTCGAAGAACGATGTAAGGCTTCTTTAGAATACCGGAATTCTTGATGCTAACAGTAATGTCTAAAAATCATAATTTTTGTTTCATTTCTTTGCGTTTGACGTTGTTGTTATATAATTTGACCCGTAAATAAAAAATAAAAATATTTTGTTTAATCTTCTCTGTTATTTTTTTTAAAGATTTGCTTGATTATCTCATGGTAAACTTTATAAGAGACTGCCCTTTAAACCACTCCAAAAGAAAGATTTATTTTTATCTCGAAAACTAATAACTGGAATGTGCTACAAATTTGCACACCCATATTTTTCAGCAGTAGTATTCATTTTATGTAAAAAAAATAGTTCATAGATCATAATTTTTATGAATAGGAATTTATTAATATTTTTCTTAATTAAAAATATTTTCCAGAATCAAAAGTAATGGTCGATTATGTTTGGGTTTCTTCACTGTATCTCGTAAAATATATATATATATACTATATATATCGATCAAGTTATTTTTTCTGAAGATACTAATATATGTTTGAAATATGAATTTAACATTAGCACCTTCAAACTTTGAAAGCTTACAACTCTGTGAAACAATAAGTAAAATATACAACCAATATACTTCTTCGCGTTGCGATCCCAGGAATTCAAATATAAAATAAAATGGGACATTACCATTGAAAAAATCAAAGTTGTTGCTCGTTTTATTATGTAGACGACCCCCAATTCAAAATTTTACTTCTTTTTCTGAAACAGCTCACAATTCCCTGCCGACTGGTACCTATTGCATTTTTATGCATCGATTAGCAATGAAGGTACGTCGAGTGTTGCGTCCCCCCCCCCCCCCGACTGTACATGCTGGTCTTTGGCCGACACGGGTATCGAAATCGTAATCTTCAAGATCGGTGCATTACACAAAGGCTACCGCAGCCTGAAAAAGAAGAAGAAATTAAAAAAAAAAAAAAAGAGGAATTTTTGGAAAGTGTTACATGCAAAATTTTTATGGCGTTTACAAAAACACTTCCTTATTTTACATTTTAAAAAGCTGTTTTACAAACTCATGTCGAAAGATAATAACTTGGTATTTAAAACAGAAAACAATACAGTTATTATTATATTTTTCTTTATCGTACATCATCTCTTCCTTGATTTGAAAAAAAAAAAAAAAAAAAAAAAAAAAAAAGAAAGAAAGAAATGCAAAATTTTTATGGCGTCTACAAAAACACTTGCTTATTTTACAATTTAAAAAGCTGTTTTACAAACTCATGTCGAAAGATAATAACTTTGTATTTAAAACAAAAAACAATACAGTCATTATTATATTTTTCTTTATCGTACATCATCTCTTCCTTGATTAAAAAAAAAAAAAGAAAGAAAGAAAGAAAGGAATATCTGCTAGGAATATAACTAGTCATCTTCGAAAACTATATAAATATAATTGATAATTACTACTAATTAGGGACGTCATTGCAGCAGTTATATATGCATGCTGAATAAGTATAAATACTCAGATACATTTCAACTGCAATTCATTCGGAAGTTGTCTGAACGTTGTAAACCATGTTTACTGAACAGCTGCAAAAAGTTTCTTACTTGCTTTTGCTGACTGCAATGCTGATATATAATGCTGCGTACGCTGATTCTGGAGCGTTAGAACGAAGAATTTTTACTACGATAAGAAGGTCAGCTGCAGCTAAAACATAACTAATGCCCCCTGGCGAAGTTTATCACTATGCCTGTAAAAGAAACTAACTTACAGACTGAGCTAGCGGATAGCGAGAATTTCAAAAAGCAGTGTTGCCAGACTTGAGGATTTCTCCCTATTTTGGGGAGTTTTGAAGCTTCAGGGGAAATATTTGGGGACAGAGAATTTGGGGGGACAGTTTGGGGAAAAGAAAAATTTTGGAGAAATATACGGGGATTTTCTTTAAAATTTGTAAAATGTGATTTTTTCCTAAAATCCAATAAAAACAAAAGAAAATAGTCAATTTCATATAAATTTAATGAAAAGCAAACTAATTTATTTCATTTTAAAATATACCTTATATAAGCTTTTCAATTTTGGCTGATCAATTTCGATCACAATCGTGATCATCTTCAGAGCCACTTGTTACGCCTTCGTCCTTCTGATCAATTTCGATCACAATCGTGATCATCTTCAGAGCCACTTGTTACGCCTTCGTCCTATAAATAAAGTCCTATAGTCGAATACTATAGTCGTTATAAATAAATTATACAAAAAACGCCTAAAATCTCTTAACAAAATCAATAACGCCCAGAAACCTAAACCTATTTTTACCACCGCAATCCCTTTTTGTAACGGCGCCAGCATTAAAATAAAAAATGAAGCTAAAAATAATAACGTAAACATTCCAATAAAACCTGACAAAAATATCTTTCAACACATCCGGAACGAAAAAGACCCCATTCCACAAAACCACACCTCCGGAATTTATAAAATCAACTTCGAACATATCAATAGTAAAAAAGCCTGCTACATCGGGATGACTAAACGAAAAATAGCCGATCGTGAAAAAGAACACCGTGCAGATCTTAAACTAGGAAAAACCTCTACCGCTTTCTCCACTACCCATAATAATAACCCAATAAACATTAACTCTATTAACATCCAAAAAATAGCTCCCTACAATAACCATAACTACGCTCTAAAACGGGAGGCCCTTGAAATTATCACTAACCCCAACGCAGTAAACAATAGAGAACATTCCATCATCCCAGCTGCATGGCAACACCTCTTACAAGAATCCGAAGTGAAGCGAAGTAACTCTGACAACAAACCGCGAAACTATAAAACGAAGGACGAAGGCGTAACAAGTGGCTCTGAAGATGATCACGATTGTGATCGAAATTGATCAGCCAAAATTGAAAAGCTTATATAAGGTATATTTTAAAATGAAAGAAAATAGTCAATTCTGGATGCTATTTCAGAAACAGAAAAGCAACTTCTTCAACTTACTGATTATAAAATTTATCCTGTTTTTTTCCCACTTGTAAGCCCTGATTTCAGGAATTTATTTGGTTGGTGTGTGCTGTAACAAGCATAGTGAATGCTTGATACGTATTGGTAGCTGCTTCGATTGAATAATCAAAAGTTAACTGAACCAGCATGTACTTCGATGCTTTGTCTTAGGCTAGCTTGAAGTAAATTTGCAGGGGTGAAATATCAAGTTTGATATGCATATGTATACCTTGTTTTTCATTCATTTTAAAATCAACAAAAACTGTTGTTTTTGTATACTTATGACATATGGGTTAAGTACAGATGATTAGAGACGAAGAGAAGAAACTCAGGAAGTTAGACAAATTGACAATATACTCAAAAAATTACACAAATGTAAAATTTTCCAAAAACTAAGTGTTACCAAAAAATTATTTTGATAAATGGGGATTTTTTTCTATAAAGAGCTTCATTTGGGGAAAAATATGAGCTAAAATTTTTTAAAAATTTTTAAACTTTTTCCAAAAAAAATTACATTTTTAGTAAAATTGAGTTGGGGATTTTTTGGAAAAATCATTTGAGTTGGGGAAATTTGAGAACTGTTTGGGGAAATTTACTTTCCACCATCTGGCAACACTGTCGAAAAGAGATTCGTGTATATGCGCATGCGTTGTAGTGACATGTGATCACAGGACGCCGTATTTGAATTATAAACACGTTCGTTGTTCGTCGACTACTTCTGTTGTCTTCAGCGGTTGTGCAGGATTTTGATTTTTTACGCTTTAATCATTAATTACATTTCATCATCAACTTTTCATCCTCATTCGGTATTTATCATTAATCATTTTTAACCATTATTAATCATAGTTAATACTTTAATTAATTATTTATTTTTAAGATCATTATATGTTCCGTTGCGTAATTTAGAGCAGCAGCTATTCATTTATGTATTAATATTTAACTCCCGAAAACTTAAAAAAATTATCTAATTAATTATAAATAAGTGCAGGAAAAAATTAAAATATACATTTAAATATTGAAGCAGTATTTTTTAATTGATAATTTATAATAAAAATAATAATATTTTTATTAAGTGTTATCAAATAGTAATAATTGTAATAATACTATACATTTACCTGACACACTTTTTTAAATATCTGTAATTTACATATTTTATTTATAAAACGATATTAAAAAGAAATAATAAATAAGAATAATGTTATCAGTACATATTGATATATATATATACATATGTGTGTGTGTAAATGTCTAAAACAAATAATGATTTATAATACATTTCCTAATATATTTCTATAATACATTTCCTAAATATTCTACCTATTTAAAATAATTTTAAATAGAAATACAAATATAATACATAATAATATATATAGCCAACAAAAAAGAAAAAAAAAAGAAAAAGAAAAAAAGAAAGAAAGAAGAAGAAAGAAAGAAAGAAAAGAAGAAGAAAATGAAAAAGGCTTTTAAATGTACAATAAATAAGGCTAAGAGCTATAATCATTGGAAAAGTAATGCAAAGAACTTATACTATAGGACAGTATAAGTTCTTTGTTCAATGCAAGCAAGATAGTGAAAATAAAACACAGCGACCGTACGCCATTCGACTGTGCCGTTTCCCTGTAAAGTTGCTTTTGGTGTATGATTAGTTAATCAAGTCACATGATTAGACGCGTTTACATTATCGCTACGGAAGCAAATCTTCTTTCCGATAGTATAAGCTCTTTGGTTAGAATCACTAGCGCCCAAATAAGACTTCAGTGAAGAAGCCTTGATGATTTTAAGTATGTATTTTTATACTTTGTAACTAGAATATACATAAATATATATAGTACTACAAAAATATGTTCAAATTAGTTTAAAAATATTTTTGTCTTTAGTCTAGATTTTTAACAAGCCTTATTGACTTACTAGCAAACCTGTGCGAAATACTCGCACTTTATTTCCTTTCATATTTACCTTTAAAATTAGAAACTCATAATTGTTATACCAATTTCACCACCTAATTAAAATTTTAATTTACCAGAAGCCAAATTATTATTAAAAACAAATTAATACTGTGCAATAGAGAAACCAAAATAATCCAAAGAAAGATTTCCAAATAAAATTCATGGTTAACGACCCAAATTTCATACTTCCACAGGCAGTAGAGTTTTAATTTAGGGCTTCCACGACGCCTTTTAAAATTTTGTCGCCATGTTGGCGATGCCTTTTTATTAAATTTGATGTACTTTTTTGTTTTAAAAAAGAAAAGAAAAGAAAATGAAATAAAATAAAATAATTCCTATTTTGTTTATATTTTTTATGATTGTGTTTTTTAGTCAATTTATGACACAAAAGTTCATATTATGTATATTTCTTTAAAGTACTGCCAGGTTTAAAATGACGCTTGGAAAGATTCTGAAGAAACAACTGTTAAAAATACATTTTTCCGTAAAATAATCTCATCATACAAATGTCGTATTTTTGTCTTATTAGTTCATTGAGCTAAGACCGCGTGCTTAAATATTGTCTTTGTATAAATATTATTTTTTATCCTCACGTATTTTATTAATTACAACGATAAAAAATAATTGAAACTGGTCCACGTTAGAGAAATATTATATAGATTGTTTTTAAAGGACTATCACGTGACATGATTAATGATCGTCAAATCTGTTGGCATAATATTTGAATTAAAAAAAATATTATCTTAATTATATGACCCATTTTATTATAATCTAAAGAAAAATGCATATTTATTCAATGCAAACGATCTTTGAAATTAGGAAACTACAAATTTCTCCCAGAACGTCAATACCGTATTTCGTAAAATAGGTAAAGGCTGTATTAACGATTCACTTTTTAAGAGAATTTTTATTTTACTCCTCGCTATTCTTAAAATAAAAATGTATGTTTTGCTAAGATTAACGTTACCTGGAAATATTCTTTATAAATATATACTAAAAGGGACGGTGGACATTGTAAAACTGTTTTGTAAACACCTAACTATGAGAAATTTCGGATATGTGTGCTTTAAAATACTGCAATACTAAATATATTAAAATTCCTTGAAAATTATTCAAATTAAAATATCAAATTCTGAATTTTATTTATTTAATTTTTTGGGGGGAAATATTTTTAAAATGTTTCAGATTTACTAATTTTAGGTTAAACTTAAAATATCACATTGAAGGCACCTAGCAGACTTTCAAGTAAATCTGTTCATTTTAGATTTTAAAATACAACTTTAAATTTAGAAAAATCAAAAATTCGCATGAATATTACACCATTTAATCATAACAATTATTACTTATAAATCAACTTGTCACCAGATCTCAAAAATGATACCCAAATATTTTTCGAATGTAGTATATTTGAAAAATAATAATGTAAAATTTAAAGAAAAAAAAAAATGTATATATATATATATATATATATATATATATAAATTAGCCATGCTAGATCATTTTAAAAATTTTTAGTAATAACAACAACAACAACAGCAACAATAATAATAATAGTACTGATTTTGAATTTTTCCTTTTAATTTAAATAATTTTTTGGAAGTTTTGATATACTTAATGCTACTTTATTTTAATGCAAATTTATATTTTTTACTTTCTCTTACCCATAAAGTAGAGAAATTTTAGGGACAAATTTTCGAAAGTGAGTTTTTGTTATATTTATACGTTTTGAGGTCCCCTGAATCCGAAAACAATGTTGGTCTCTCTGAGTGTTATCAGCATAACTCAAGAACAAATAGTAGAAGAAAGTCCAAAGTTGGTATTCTAAATGTGTATGACATAGGGATACTACACTAAGCTTTTCGTTGAGATGAAGCAAATGGTTCGTGTACAGGAACGCACAAGATAATTCAAATATGTTACGTCTATGGGGGAAAGGGCTGGTAAGTACAGTTTAACATCTATAAACTGCACTAAACCAAATGAAACAAACATATATTTTTTTATATGCGTGAAAACATATCTCATCTAGAATATGGTAGGGAAATCATTCACTATTCATTTACAGGGATACACAAAAGAGCTAGATAAAATTGCGACAATAGTTGCAAACTGATGGAAGTGTATTTCAGGCTGGGACATGTATTATTACTCTAGCATTTTATTTGGGTGCACCATGTGGTCTGTATATAATCTTCGAAAGATATACAGGGCTGCAAATTAGGGTGGTTCGAAAAAAACTTTTTTTTTAATTTCAGATCGCTATAGTGCACAAAAGTTGCCATTGGTATAGACATGAAAAAAGCACTAATTATTATTCTTTTATTAATTTGTCTTCCGGTCGCGCAATGCCATCAAAGTTACCAAAAAATTGTGAAAAACCTTAATTTTTCATATTTTTTTTAAGCACGCCAGATGGTTTTAATTGCGTTCCTACCCCATGAATTAACTACTAAAAGTATGTAAAATCAATATATATGCACTTATTATATATTTGTTTCATATATTCCGGTCGCGCAACATAGTACAAAATGAGTAAAATTAGTATTTTTTTCAAAATTTCAAAGTTTGACTGTATAGTACATTTTAATCATACGACTTTTAGAGATGCTATAGTTTAATTCTATTACAATAATATATTTAAAATCCATGCATGTAAGATAAACATGGCTATAAGATAGACGTGGCGTACGTGATGAATGCCAGCGATGCGCGCGCAGCGCAGCCAGTCACAGCCATTATCATTTCCCGCTATTTTCTTCAGTCTGCTTATGCCGCTAGCTCGAATCAGTACTAGATTGTGTTGTACTTAAGTCCCTATTTTTATGTCTACTTTTGCGTTCAGTGTTTGTACTGGAATACGACAGTTATTGACACAGTGGATGTGCCAAAGAAAGTTGGTATAGGTACAATAACTAGAAAAGATTTTAAGTGCTCTATTTTTGGTCACCCACGAGACTTGTTACACAACAAGCTTCCTACTCATGAAGATGTCCTTCGCTGCTGCTTTCAACAGAAATTCAACCTAGCTGTGACAATAAACAACAAGAGTGTATCTTTGTCAAGAGAAGCCTCAACAGTGGCAAAGAAAATTATCGGTTTATATGACAAAGCCTCGATCCCAACTGTTACGGAGTACAGAGTCATCCAGCTAATTAGTTCTTACTACGAATCATACAGTAAACTCAGAAAGTTGTTTCATCGTGACAAAGATAAACCAGCATTCAAACTTAAACTTGACAATTTCAAGGAGAAAGGATGCTCTCTTTTTGATGTCGCGGCGTGTAAATGTGTAAGTACATAAACCTTAATTCCAAAGGTGGAATATATTTTCTTCTTTCACAAATGCAGTTCACACTTAGAGGACATACTCATGTATCTGGAGATTTCTTACATGAACAGTCATTAGCAACAATTACACATTTACACGCCGCGATATCAAAAAGAGAGCATCCTTTCTTCTTCAAATTGTCAAGTTTAAGTTTGAATGCTGGTTTATCTTTGTCACGATGAAACGACTTTCTGAGTTTACTTTATGATTCGTAGTAAGAACTAATTAGCTGGATGACTCTGTACTCCGTAAAAGTTGGGATCGAGGCTTTGTCATATAAACCGATAATTTTCTTTGCCACTGTTGAGGCTTCTCTTGACAAAGATACACTCTTGTTGTTTATTGTCCCAGCTAGGTTGAATTTCTGTTGAAAGCAGCAGCGAAAGACATCTTCATGAGTAGGAAGCTTGTTGTGTAACAAGTCTCGTGGGTGACCAAAAATAGAGCACTTAAAATCTTTTCTAGTTATTGTACCTATACCAACTTTCTTTGGCACATCCACTGTGTCTATAACTGTCGTATTCCAGTACAAACACTGAACGCAAAAGTAGGCATAAAAATAGGGACTTAAGTACAACACAATCTAGTACTGATTCGAGCTAGCGGCATAAGCAGACTGAAGAAAATAGCGGGAAATGATAATGGCTGTGACTGGCTGCGCTGCGCGCGCATCGCTGGCATTCATCACGTACGCCACGTCTATCTTATAGCCATGTTTATCTTACATGCTTGGATTTTAAATATATTATTGTAATAGAATTAAACTATAGCATCTCTAAAAGTCGTATGATTAAAATGTACTATACAGTCAAACTTTGAAATTTTGAAAAAACTACTAATTTTACTCATTTTGTACTATGTTGCGCGACCGGAAGATATGAAACAAATATATAATAAGTGCATATATATTGATTTTACATACTTTTAGTAGTTAATTCATGGGGTAGGAACGCAATTAAAACCATCTGGCGTGCTTTAAAAAATTATGAAAAATTAAGGTTTTTCACAATTTTTTGGTAATTTTGATGGCATTGCGCGACCGGAAGACAAATTAATAAAAGAATAATAATTAGTGCTTTTTTCATGTCTATACCAATGGCAACTTTTGTCCACTATAGTGATCTGAAATTTAAAAAAAAGTTTTTTTCGATCCACCCTACTGCAAATATTTAAGCGATAACATTCTCTTTTGTTGTTAGTGGATGTGCTTTACTAATAATATTTTACCATTTCCAGTAAAGGTGTTCGGGAATTGAAATGTATTCCTCATAGAGATATGGTAAATAATGTATGTTTTTAAGCTAAATAGTCATCGCTTGTTTTTTATATACATATATTTACACGTTTTGAGGCTTCCTGATTACCGTAGACAAGTTTTTTAACGTTTGATCTTTGTCTGTGTCTCTTAGAGTGACTTAAAAACGAATAATTTTAGGAGGTCCAAATCTTGTATTTTGAAGTTAATATAAGTTCGTTTCTGGAAAAGTTTGATCAAGATTGATAAGTTTCAAGGAATGTCACGTGTGAAAATTGTCTGAATAATTTTAAGTGAACTTTTAATAACATATTTAAATTCTATATAAATGTAGGTGCATTAATGAAACGGGGGGTCCCCCCCCCCACAGAACTAATTATCATATAAAACACTTCCGATGCCTAATTTGAATTGTTTAACATAGGTGTACACAACAGTACTCGTTATATTACCTCTTAAGCTCCAACTTGTATTTATAGTATTCAATTTCAGGCTAAGAGAAAGTCGTGTGAGTGGCACGTCAGATTATTTTTTTATTTTAAGGCGGTAATTTACAAATGAGCTTCCAAAAATCATAACTGTCAGATGTTCCGATTTTTGGGTACCAATATTTCTTTTATAAAAATTTCCACCTCATGTATTTATAGAAAATTGTCACCAAAACATATATAAAAGTTTTGTATAAAAAGATACTGTTATCCGAAATTCGTAATACTTGGCAGTCATATAATGACTACTGCCCTTTCAATTAAAATTGTTGTTTTATCATTTTTAATAAAGAATTTTTTACAGTTCGTCTTGATATTTAACTACATACACGCAAATTAAAATAATTATACAATGTACAAAAATCAAATAAATCAACATTTATAAATATGTATCATTGGTTCAAATATAGATGTTCTAAAAGAACACATTCGCTGAAGAATTTAGTTTTGAAATAAAAAGGCAATTTAATTATTTATTTTTTAGTGCAGAAGATTGTAATTCTCCATCATACTATAAATTTGACGTTACTTATTGCATCTGTAAAATAAAATAATTATCTGTATCTGCCTGATGCCAATAAAGCAAAATGTTTGTACATTTTTTTTTTTTTTTTCGTACAACATAAAGCTTACCCTTATTATAACTCATGTACAAATGTACTCTTTTGCTGCATACCAACGTTTGTTTAATATTTCGAGTTATTGTTAGTACTTGCCTGTGTGAGAGCGTATTACACATAAACTAAGCGAAAAAAAAAGACGCACTTGGATATTTTCCTTTTCCCTTTTTGCAACCGCCAATTTTATCATTTAAAAAGCAAATTTTTGAACAGATTTTATTACGTCGCCCTCCACGTACACTTTAGGATTGAGCCTAGTGTTAAAAATAAAATGCAACTGTCAGGAAAATTATAATTTTAGAAAGTATTTTAAAAATGGTAAGTATAAGGCAAACAATGCCACAAAAAGTATTAATTTTAGAATAAAAGTCAAACAATATTTTAATACGTGAGATGGCAAATCAATTAAATGTTAACGAAATATTCCTTAGATGATTTTTAAGAACATATAAAAATTTTTTGCTGTTTAAACGGAAAATATGTCTTTAGGCGGCCATGTTGCCCATCCAAGCGTGATGATGGCAAGTTAAGAAATAAAAATTTAAAAAATCGATCGGTATATGCTCATAAGTTAGAAAAGATTAAAAAAAAGTGCATAGCAAAATAATTTCTTCAAAAACAGTGCGGGAACAATTAAACAAAGTATGTTAAAAACCAGTAGATCTGAAAAAAAAAAAAAAAAAAAAAAAAAAAGCCATTACTAAGTAAAAAAATTAAAAAAAACAAGACTTCAGTTGCCCCAAAATTTAAAAAATATATCAGTTAATTATTAGGCCGAACTAGTTTACTCTCATGAGTCAAGTTTATTTTTATTTCGGGCTGATAAAAAAAAAAAAAAAAACCTAGTAATATGATAAAAATGTGACCGAATTATTGAAAATTGCATTCATGAAACAGTGACACATTATCCGTGCATTATTACGGAGGTGCATAAATATTCAATGATTCGGACAAGTTTTTATGCTCAAGGAATCAATTAACTCGAAATAAAACGCGACTATTATAAAAAGGCGCCTGACCGGCTATTATTATTATTTTGAAGGTATCTCAGACTTCCCCGCAAACAGAATTTCAAGATGATATTGCACTATACTAAAGGGCGTCTGTGGTGCGTTTATTCGATTCAAATTGTTAAAACTACCTATCCTATCCCATGATCACCTATTATTCTGTAAGCAATCATATCTTTTTTAACTTTAAGTTATAAACCCACAAAAAATATCGTCGAATTTATTTTCATTAGACTTAGAAATAGCCCCAATCTCAATCCGCTCGAAAAAGTTTAGTCTATAAAAAAGCGCGGAAAAAGGGTGAGGATTAGAAAATTGCAGCCTACAAGTCTGCAAGGACTAGAAAAATTTATTTATGATATTTGGCACAAAGAAATTTCTGATATTTATATTAAAACACTGCATAATACTATGCCATTGGGCATTAAAGCAGTAATTTCATATAAAGGTGGAATAACTCAATGCAGAATACATATTTTTATTAAAAAATAGCTTAGATCTAACAAATAAATAGTTTTATTTCATGCATTAAATTATAATTTGTTTATGTCATATAATATATAATAAAACAGTACAAAGTATATGTTTATTATTACGTTTAAAAGAATGTTTTATGTACATTTTTAATAATTACTTCGTAGAATGTAATAAAGTGAAGTATTAAATCAAAAATGTACATAGGTATCATTTCATCTCTTTGATATTATGCAAACATGACAATTTTATTTGTTTCAACCATTAGTTTTGAAGTTATTACAAATAAAAAAGGTATAAGTCAAATTTTCTGCAGTGCGGCCTTTTCTTTTTTTTTTTTCTGTCGCTTAGTGTATGTTGTATAAACTGTTATTTTAACTTTAGAAAAAAAAAAAAGAGAGAGAAAGAGAGAGAAGTATAATTAAATAATAGAAATGTACTTTTGAAATTAAAATAATTCACTCAATTAATTAAATTCAATTTCCCATTTTCTTTGCAAATCAAAACTGCTTCATAATGCATTTCGAATTCCTTTTATTAAAAACGTACTATCATTCTTTTAAAATAAAGCAATATATTTTTTAGGGATCTGAAGAGTAATTTTAATTCATAGTTTTTCCCTGTAAAGAATAAAACCGTTAACACTACAATTTATTTAAGATAGTTTACTCTCAGAATAATTACCAACATATTTCTAGCATATTTCTGTATAAATAAAAAACTAGTTGGCATAGGTGGACTCCCCATCACATTTATATTCTCATAAATTTCTAGTGCGAGACATATTATAATCATGTTAAAAGAAATGAATTTGACCAAAGCTTGATACAGTGACAGAATGAAATCCCCGCCTAATAGGCTATCCACCGTTCACTTCGATATATTTATCTTATTCTAATCTATTAATTTATTTTATCAGGGTCAATTCTGTTGTTTAGTTTTCATACTACTATTTCCAATGCAATAATCCTCAAAATTCATATTTATATGAAAAATTTACAATTTCACTATGTTGATAAAATCGTAAATTACGAATAATTTACGAAATTTTCCTATTAGAATATTTGTATTCAATCATGTTCAAACAAATATCATAAATGTAATTTTGAAGTTGTCTAATGTATTTATGATCCTCAAAATGGAAGTTTATGCTCAATTTTTCCTTATTCTGACATGTTAAGTGAATCGTAAATTCCAAATAACTTACGAAATTTTTTAATTGGAAAAATCAAAGTCTATGATATTCATGCCAGTATCCCAAATAATATTTCGAAAGTGGTTTGACATCATTACGATGGAAATATCCCTCAAGATTGACGTTTATGTGAAATTTTGCTCTATTCTGCCATGTTAAGAAATTCGTAAATTTCCAATAACTTACGAAATTTTTATATTGGAAAATTCATAGTCATTAATATTCATGCCAGTATCCTATATAATATTTCAAAAGTAGTCTGACATCTTTACGATGAAAATATCTCTCAAAATTGACATTTATGTGAAATTTTGCCCTATACTGCCATGTTAAGAAATTCGTAAATTTCCGATAACTTGCGAAATTTTCAAAGCAGCATATTTATAGTTACTTATGTTCATTCTGGCATCAAAAGTGATATTTTAAAACTGGTCTGACATTTTTACAGTAAAAAGTTTCCATTAAATGCACGTTTAAGTGAATTTTTGTCCTATTCTCCCATGTTAAGAAAATAGTAAATTTCTAATAACTTACGAAGTTTTTAAATTCGAATGTTGCAAATGAACAGTGTACTTGCCAGTGTCGAAAGTAATATTTTAAAACTGATCTGACCTCTCTGCAACAATTTGTTTTTGAGATATCGTGTACAAAGACTAACAAACTAACGGACTAACCCACTAACCCACTAACAGACTAACAGACACCCTACAGACAGACACCATAGAAATTTTGTCATTTTCGGATTCCTCACACCTGAAAACGTGTAAAAAAGTAAAAAAACCGAGGATGAAAATTTTCACGATTACCTAAGTTCCCCATACCTATAGTATGATGGGGAACTAAAAAACCGAGGTCGAAAATTTTCACGATTACCTAAATTCCCCATACCTATAGTATGTTGGGGAACTAATAAATAAATAAATAAAAGTATTTCCGTTAGCAATTACAATGCTTCTTTTTCATTCAAAAGAAAGCTATTAACATTTAATATATTTTCCATACATCGGATTTTTGTATTAAAAAATGCGTGAACAAAGAAGCGGTTTGGCGTTCTTTAGACATTATTTTAACCACGCATATATTCGATTGCCGGGATTTTCTAGGTGGCTTCCTGAAAGGATTTCGGGGCATTTTTCCGCTTGCTTTGGTCTTGCAAACGTTAAGTTCTTTGAAGACGTCCTCTCCCGCACCTCCAATTGCTCTGGGGATTATTTATACTTCTTCCTAAATAATTAACTAGAAGTATCTGTTTATTTTGAAATGGTACCTATCTTGCTTGCTTTTAATAAATGACTGTTTCCTAGAAATTAGTATTTTCCCGCAGATTCTTCTTCGTCGATATTTTTTTACAGTACGATCCGGCTTAATAAAAAAAAAAAAAAAAACGTGTGGTTACTTTTTAACAGTACATTGCCCCCTCCTCCCCCCCCCCTTCCCCACACCAATCTATTTATAGAGTTTTCTTCATATTTAATCGTAATTACACTTGGAAAAATTTACTCTAAAAATAAAGTGGTGGAAAAATGAGACGGTAATAACAATGCTACGAAAAATTAATTTGAATGTTTACAGGCATGGTTGGAGGGGCTGCAAAAATGGCATGCAATTAGGGAACTGTGACATTTTTGTAAATTGTCGATTTCTATATTTCATAGAATTACTTAAAATCTGTAAAATAATTGTGCGGACGTGACGCACTCTTGGAATATGTTGCCAAAACAGAGTAGGTATCTGACATCTGAACCATGGATAGCCTCATAATTTGTTTCTTTCTATCACTTGTCCGATTTTAATGAAAAATAGATGTGAGTTTCATAGGTAAAAAAAAGGGGAGGGGGATATGTTTTAACCATAGGTATAGTAATTTATATAGATCTATCATCTCCCTGTTATCATGCAAAGATTTTCGATGCCGAAATTTTTTTTAGCATCAGCCATTAACCGGTGCTGAAACTCGGCAATTGTAATAGAATAGAATGTTGATGAATTTTTAAAATTCCGATGTATTGTGCGGCTCTCAATTGTACTAATAAATGGATGAAAGGCAGGGTAATAAGTTTTCATAAGTTAGTTACATTTGACTAATTTATGAAAAATATAATTTTTTTAGTCAGTTGCTTTGTTATTAATATGGTTTAAATACTGTTTTGATATTTCATTGAATACTCTTTTAAAGTTTGATATTTTTTCAGATTTTATATTAGTAAGTAATACATAGAACTTTCAAAATTCTTTTAAATATAGTTAGCAGCGGCGCAGGTAAAGAACATTAATTTTAGTATATAAAAAGAGTTTAAGTTTAAATATTAACTAAATTAATAGATGTAGTAAAAAAAAAAAAAAAAAAAAAAAAAAAAAGAATGAATGAATGAATGAAAAATAAATTTGAAACTGTATCTACAGTTTTTCATTCACCTTTAGTACATAAATTGCTCATATATTATATTTTCTAAATTATCCGTGTGCATTCACTCGAAGAAAGACAGCCATTAACCGGTAAAAATGGCCGTCTTTCTCGAAGTAAAAAGGAACAACTTTTTCTCCCTCGAAGATCAATCTATGTCTTATTACTATATCTATGGTTTTATCACATTGACCAGTGAAGCGGGTGAATAGTGTCAGAATAAAATATTTTTTTAGCACAATTTTTTTTAATCAACCGCATATTTTTTAGCTGATTCAGCCCTCGCAAAATGTTGTTAGCCTGAATCAAATTCTTCGATGTTTTAACCAAACAGTTTTGCTGACTTAAACAATAATATTTCATTCAAAAAAATTCTATATTAAAAAAAAAAAATGTTTACTGAAAGATTTATTGTTTAGTTTATCGGATTATACAGTTTCAGTGCTTCTTTTTTCAACACCATTCTTTTGTTCAGTCGGAGCACATTGGTTTGGTTAAATTCTCAAAATTACGGGTAAAATGATAAAAACAATCTACAGACTCAATCAAGAAAATAAATCCCTCCCGCCCCCAAAAATAAAATAAAATAAATAGATAAATAAAATAAAATAAAATAAAATATTGTGTAGTTTTACATTAATAACTGAAAAGTAAACATTGACAACACGAGCAATTTAACTGAAGAATCTACATTTATGTTTATACTAACATACTGTGTAATACTGGTATTTTTCTTGCAGGATCTTGAAGCAAAGGAAACACGGACAATGCTTTCTTATCATTCTGAGACGTTTCGGACTGCTCTCGCATCATGTTTTATGAAAATTCATCATTGGTTACTTCAGTGCACCTAATTATCCAGTAATAACTGACTTAGAGTCAGAAGTTCCTGGAGTTAAAAATGCACAAACCACATTCTGAAAAATTAAAAATGCTCTGAAATTGAATGTAACGTTGAACTTAATAAAAAAATAAAATAATATTGCAGCGTGAATCTGTATTTGTCTTCTAGCTCGAAAATTAAATATGTTTCATTTTTAGTAACATTAAAAAAAAAAAAAAAAAGTCATCAGCATTTTTTATTTCTATGTTTTCAGTTTTACATAACAAATACTTTAACATTAAAAAAGAAAACAAATGGTGGTTAATAAAAAAAATACTCGTATCTAAAATACGGAACGATTGGGAAGTATGTCGATTTTTATACAACAGCAACTTTTTACAACAAAGATTTTACGTAGTTTAGTGCAATTTTAAAGGGATTTCGTCCCTTTGACTTGGTAGAACTGAAGATTTCATATAAAAACTTATATTTTCATTTACTATTTATAAATTCAACTATATTATGTCAATAAAATATATATTCAGGCTACAATTCTCATGGTTTTTACTACATTTTTATGTAAAATTACAGCCTTCCTGTAAATGGTGAGAAATTGCAGCATACGAGCACTATACATCGGCCGATATGTACATAAATTGAATCAACAGAGGACTTTTTCAGGGATGGAACACGGGCGCAGAATTCATACCGGAATCCGTTTAAGAAATATCTCTACCTATAATATCGTTGATTTAAGAAGTAGAAAATTTTCTTACATTGAGAGTGGTATGAATTCTGCGCCCGTGTTCCATCCCTGCTTTTTTAAACCTGATTTCACACAATGGGCGATCATATATTGCCCTCCTATAAACGGAAAGAACCACAGCATGTCATCTTGATATTTTGGCCGTTTGCATCAAATGATGATCGGCCCAAACCTGTGCAACTAAATATAAAATTTATGAAAATATGCACATTAGTTCTGTGACGGACACTTTCTAAAAAATGGCCAAATCATACGCAGTATAGTCGGCTGCAAAATGATCCAAGATCACATTCACATTTTTCATATATATGTATTTTAGCTTGATCGCATTTATGTTAACTTGCACTCATGAAATTCAACAAAAAATATTAATTATTTATTAAGTAATTTATCATAATGAATTCAATATGTTTATGATTACAAATTAATTTTTAACCCTAGAACACTAGTGGTACGTAAATTTTGCGTGCGGTCTTCATTTAATGTTTTTTTTTTTTTTCCTGCACTTTCCCTACTATCGATACACTTGTTTGAGTTTGAGTGTTTCGAAATAATTTTTCAGATAATGAAAAATTAGTAATATTGGGTAAAACAGCAAATAATTAAACATATTAAAAAACAATATTAATGTAATATAAGCAAATAAAACGACTTTTACATGAACGCGTCAATTTTAGGTATCGCTAGTGATAGAGTGTTTATGAACACGCTGGTGTTCTACGGTTAAAAGAAGATTTTCATAACTTGAACTTGAAATGTATTCCCTTTGACTTCAAGTCTTGATAAATAATATAACAAGTATAAAAACAGTCCTTGAGATGTTATTTGACTTTTTTTTTTTTTTAACATCAAAGAATATTTGCATGACAGTATGATGCACATAGTTTATTTTAAAAATTAAAAGAGGTATATTTCTGGGACGGAATGAGTCCAAAAATTAGGACCGCTTTAAGGTCATATTCAATGATTTTGACCTTGAATGTTCCTTGTCATATTCAATTTCATATTAAACTTAATTTGTGTAGAGATCCTTAGAGTTTAATTTGAAGATTTCATTAGGTCATTTTAGACGAAATTCTAATTTTACATTCCAAAATTTTCTTTTTTTTTTAAGAATTTTAATACCAATTTAAATAGAGGTAGCATTATAAAAAATTTTAAATAATTAATTTAACTAAATTAGGATAAAAGTTCTTTTGTTTCAGTATAGCTTACAAATTCGCCTTCGGCGACCAGTGGGTTTGCGATCCTTCAGAAAACTCACCGTATTAAACTCCTACTCGGTGACGTCTTCGACGTTGTTTTCCTGTTACAAAATCTACGCCCGCCTGTTCACTCACCCTGCAAGCACTTTTGAAAATTCTTCCTGTAGCAAATTTCGACAATCAGCCGAAATTTGGCGCCAGTTGCATTCTATGCCCGTTTTATAATCTGAACCTGGATGTTTGCTCACCATGCAAATGACCTTTGAAAAATTTGGCCAGACAACTACGTTAGTTTAAATTTATGTGTATATCGGCCGACAGGTAGCGCTGCTGTTAATTAAATGTGACCCGATAGTGGGGTTTTTGAATCCCGGAAGATTTTTCTCTCTTTTTTATTTATTGAATTTATGTTATTTTATGTATTTTTATTTATTTATTTTCAAAATCGATATCTGCTATAACAGATATACCTATTGAAATTAGATTTTATATTATATTTATCTGCTTTTTAAAAATATCTTACGTTTACTGTTTCCAGAATTTTTAATTTCTGTAGAATTCGAAACACCCTCCTTTTTTTCAGGATATCTTCCAGCCATTATTCAGTAACGATAATTTTTTGGTTTATTTTATGATAAAAATTGCCATTCAGATTTTGAAAATATCTTGAAGAAAGACGGAAACTTCTAGCCCTGAATTTTTGTCATGAAATAAGCTATTAGAACGAGAGATCTATTTGTTTCGGACAAAATGGATTAAATGAAAACATTTTTTTTTTTTCTTTTTCCCTTTGTCACCAAATAGAAATAGCATAAAAGAAATTTTAAAACATTAATATATGTAACCGTTGCTAAAGAACGCAATTTCATATTTTAAGGTAAAGAATGTGCTATTTTTATTTTTATTGATTTATTTATTACGCTTTTTAAATATTTTGACCAAATGAAAAAAAAATAATAATAATAATAAATAAATAAATAAGGATTTTATTTTTTTTCTCGTTTATATTGAAAAATCAATATAAACGAGGAAAAAAAAAATATTGGATTCGTAAAAATTTTCGATATCCGTTTTTCGATGGATTTAAACGTTTTCGGATGTCCAGAACACGATTAGTTTACTTTTAGAAAAATTGCTAAAAGAAAAGGATTTACTTTTCTCCCCCCTCCCCCCATACAAAATAATTTGTGTTTAAAATGCGCTCAAAAAAAAAGAAAAAAAAAAAAAATCCTGTATCGACCGACTACTGCATTTCGAATTATCCGTAATAATCTATATATATATACGATAAACTCTCGATAATCCGCAGACGGATTACACATGTTGCGGATAATTCGTGGCGCGGAAAATGGGCGAAATCAAAAGAAAGGTTTTTTTTTTTTTTTTTTTTTTTTTTTTTTCATCAACAATAAACAGATACAAATGATAGCTGGAAAAAAAAAAAAAAAGTAAATAAAAGAATTATGTGGTTTTTGCTTTATTTGTTCTCCAGTAGAATACGCTACCAAACACGTCAACATTTCAATTCATTTCAAAACATTGTGACCGCTCTTTTTTTTTTTCTTTTTTTTTTTTTTTTCACCAGTTTTCCTGGCGGGTACTTTCTTTAATATTCAATCGTAATTAAATATTGGAGAACATTTTTCTACAAATAAAGTGGTATGAAAATGTGGCGGTCATTCACAATGCTGTGGAATAAATTAAATGTTTGCATATCTGCGATACTGTTTAATTTAGTGCATAAATTAGATTACAAATTCAACCATGGCTTCATCTTAAGTACACTTTTTTCTTTGTGTTTTTTACATCCTATAGTGTATGAAGTACAGTCAAACCGCGTTGACGTGAATTACTTTTAACATGAACTGTTTCCACAATCCCCGTCAAAATGAAGATTAGTTACTGATAACATGAAAAACATTTTTATCCCCCATGAGATTCACGTTAATGAGGTTCGACTGTACAAATAATTTTACTTTTTATGAATATTTTCATTGTTTGTATTATGTTTTATATACGATATACATTCAAGTTTTTAAGCTAGAATGCATTTTATGTCATTTCTATTTCATATTCAGCCTTTTTGCGGTTTATGTGCGAAACCCATGGCTCTCAATTTTGCGGATAATCAATTATGCTGTATCTATATTCATGTATGTCCAGTAAAAAAAAAAAAATTAACATCTTTTAACGCAGATTATAAATTAAGCATGCAGGGATGGAACACGGGCGCAGAATTCATACCGGAATCTGTTTAAGAAATTTCCATACCTATAATATCGTTGATCTAAGAGGTAGAAAATTTTCTTACATTCATAGTGGTATTCTGCGCCCGTGTTCCATCCCTGAGCATGTCAAAACGGAAATGAGAAATTCTCGCTGACTAAGACAAACAAATACTGGATGAAAGTTGAAAATGAACCCGATGAGTATATCATTTATTCTTTCTAAAACACCTAAGCATCACAGTTTTCCTTCAGTCAAAGACACTGACCAGACCACAAATATGACTTTTATCTACTGTAGATATTGTATGAAAGGCTTGCTTTTTATTTTTTTCCTCTGTCTCAATGTGCAAGCGAATTACTATAAATTTATAACTGTCTGTCATTAATTTTAATGCGTGTTATTGTATGTTTAATAGGAGACATATATAAACTTGGTGCTAGAGATTTTTTACTTTTTTTTTTTTTTTTTTTTTTTTTTTTTTTTACGTTTAAAAATTAAAAAAAAAAAAAAAAAAAATCTTGTGGTGATCGAATTATTAGAAAAAAAAAAGAAAAAAAAAAAAAAAAAAGAAAAAACTAGACGAAATACCTCATGCATGCAACGAACATTTAAAAACTCATTGTTTCCACTATCGATTTAGTCCAGAGTGCAGTAGCGCACCAACCACAAATTCAAAAATAGCGAAAATACTTTGGATCACCCTGTATCATAAAAAGCTACAAATAGCTTGTAACTTTAATACATTGTTGCACATACTGTGCACAATATTTGTATGTTTTGGTGCGGGAATTGCGCAATTATTTAGACAGATATTTTTTTATTTATTTTATTATTAAGTTTCAAAAATTACTAATTTTTTTGACAAGTTTTTGCTTATAACTAGAAAGGATTTCCATAAAATTTTACAAAAATTGCTGAAAAATTGCCAAAACATTAGAGAAACATATTATGAAACAGAAAATTCATACGTGTAATATTCGTTGAGATATGAGTATTTTAATAAATATTACTGCGCATGCGCGAAAGATATAAAATTTTTTCTTGCACAGTTTGAAAACTAGATATACATTGATACATTTCTATCTAAAATTCATTTGAATAGAGTAAAAATGAATCAATTTGTCGGCAAAAGAACGACTTAGATCTTAGGTATTTTTCAAAGTTGAAATTTCAAAATGAGTTTCACCCATGCCACGCATTTAATTTGAAGATCCAATTATTTTAATGACGTTGCAAAAGTTATTTTTTGGGAAAACCCCTTATGATCTCATAAATGTTAGAAAATAAATAAAAAAATGATAAAGTTACCAGCCTATAAGAGGTTTTATACAAACAAGAACTTTCGCAATGTGGTTGAAATAAATGGATCATCAAATTAAATGCGCGGTATGTGAAGAAACCTTTATGAAATTTCAACTCTGAAGTAAACCTAAAATCTAGCTTGTTCTTTTGCCAATAATTTGCTTAATTTTTAAACCATTCAAATGAGCTTTTGACAAAAGTTGCTCAATCTATTTAGCTTTAAACGTATGCAGTAAAACTTTTTCTATCATTCGCGCATGCACAATAAAATACTATTTACTAAAAATGCTCATATCTCAACGAATATTACACGTGTTAATTTTATGTTTCATAATATTAGATTTAATGTTTCTCTAATGTTTTATCAATTTTTCTGTAAGTTTGGTAAAATTTTACGGAAATCTGTTCTAGTTACAAGCAAAAAACTTGTCAAAAAATTAGTAATTACTGAATATATATATATATATATATATATATATATATATACCAACTTAAATAATTGTGCAATTTCCGCACCAAAACATATATATTGTACATGGTATGTGCAATAAAGTGTTAAAGTTATAAATCATTTGCAGTTTTTTTTATGATACAGAGTGAATCAAGGTATTTTCACTCTTCTTCAATATGTGGTTGGTCCTCTAATTCCTCTCTCGACTAAATCGACAGTGGAAACAATGAACTTTTAAATGTTCTTTGCATATATGAAGTTTCAGACATCTTCGTCTAGTATTTTTTTTTTTTTTTTTTTATTCTAAAAAATGCAAAAAAAAAAAAAAAAAATCTAATAATTTGATCACCCACTGTAGTGATTATTGTTAGAAAATATCTCATCTTTGTTGTATTTAGATACATACGTACCAACAACAACTTTACAGAATCGAGCTTCCTTACAGTTAAAAAAATTAACTTTAACTCTTTAACTAATTAATAACTCTTTATCATAAGTTGCGCAATACATATAGCTTTTAATCTATTTTACAATAATAATAAATTCTATCTCTTAAAATTTAACTCTTTAACTTAAAAAAATAATCGCAATTACAATGAAGGAATGCATTTTTCCTCTAAAGCTGAAAAACATCTCATTCTCAGAGTGTATTGCTACTAACACTTATCCAGTCAAAAAAGTGCGAAAGTTTGGAAAACATGCAAAAAATTTTATTGGTTAACAGCAAAATAACAGTCTATATTTAGCAACTAATTGCAATTAAACGTAAATTTTGTCAAAAAGTGAAATTTCATTAATAAGTTGAAAAACGGACACATATTTCGGGAAATAGATTTGAAGAATTGCAAAATTTATCGATTACGCGAAAGAGCAATCGCACATTTCGGCAATTATTTACGTTTTTAAACGTAAATTTTGAGATGAAATGATTCAATATTTCAATCATAGGTTACAAATTTTAGTAATTAGCTTTGAAAAAATGTTGAATTTTATCTTTTCGCGGCAAAATAACAACTTATTTTCGCAATTATTTGCTTTATTAACTTACAACAACTTTATATGTCAGTAGGAATAAGTAGATGACTATTACAATCTTGATAGGGACTAAAAGTTAAAATCATATTTTTCAAAAAGAAAAAAAAAACTTTTTTTAAATTGCTATATGTATCAGAGCTTTGTTTTTATCTTTATTTTTATTTATTTATTTATATTTTTACTTTCCGAACACTATAGTGAGGAAAGTATTGTAATCATGTCAAAAATCCGAATTTGAGATTTTGATGTTTCTATACGTTTCAAGGTCCAATGAGTACGTTTTCACTATTTTTGCGATGATATATGTATGTGTGTGTGTATGTATGTGTGTATGTATGTGTGTATGTCTGTGAGTGAACACGCTAGCGTCTAAACGCATTGTTCAAATAAGCTGAAAGTTGGTACGTATATTGTAAGTCACCATAGTACGAACCCTATAGATTTTGGTGAATCTAGCACTTATAGTTTTTTTTACAGGGACACAAAGAAAAATTCTTTATCATTACGGCCTATGGGACCAAAATCTTAAAAGTGCGATAGCATCTAAACGCCTTATTCAATTGAGCAAAAAATTTATACACATATTATTGGTCACAGATACTCAACCTGTATAGATTGTGGAGAATCTAGGATTTTAGTTTACTTACAGGGACATAAAGAAAAATTCTTTATCATTATGGCCAATGAGGCCAAATTTTTAAAAGTGCGATAGCGTCTAAACGCCTTATTAATCAAAACAAAAAATTTGTACACATGTTATAGGTCACAGTTCCACACACTGTATATATTTTGGTGAATCTAGCACTTACAGTTTTTTACAGGGACACAAAGAAAAATCTTTATCATTATGGCCTATGGGACCAAATTTTTAAAAGTGCGATAGCATCTAAACGCCTTATTCAATTGAGCTGAAAATTTATACGAATATTATAAATCACTGTTGCACTAACTATTAGCATTTTGGTGAATCTAGCATTTATAGGTTTTTACAGAGACACAACGAAAAATTCTTTATCATTATGATCTATGGGCTCAAAGATCAGTAGCGTTGAATAAAACATCGTGTAATATATGGAGAAAAATACTCAAACACTTTATTATGGTTTTCTCCCTTTTGTTTGTTTAACAACTCCTCTTTCTTTAGTTTATCTACAAAACTGTTACTTACTCAATGTTCGGAAAGTCGAGTGGACTCACTCCAGATTTTTTAATATTAAGGTTCAAGACTTCCTTGTTGACTTTTTGTGTTGACAACTGGTTTGGAAAGTCCCTTGAATGCAATCTGTGTAACTTCTTTCAAAATTCATATCATGCACTGTAAAAACCAGGTTCTTAAAAATAAGTATATATTGTCTCAAAATAGCTCCGAAACAATATATACTTAAATTTGAAAACCCATGTACTCATTTTTGAGTACATTGACATGTCAAACATGGAATATTGGGATTCTTATTGGTAAACCCGATTTTTGAGCATGTCAGTATACTCAAAAATGAGTACATGGATTTTCAAATTTAAGTATATATTGTTTCGGAGCTATTTTGGGACAATATATTCTTATTTTTAAGAACCTATGTTTTACAGTGTGCCTTAAATAATTTTATTTTAAATTATTTGTAATTTTTTCGTTTTAAATAAACCTTTTTTAAACGTGATTGGTGTGAAAAATAATCTTATTTTTGTGTTGAATTTAGATACTTTGTTTTTCTTCGTAAGTGTTCTCTTGCTTTAAACGATTGATTGTGTACAGTAGGTGATTTAATAAGATTTCCTATTTTTTAATTCGACAATTTTTCGATTTTCGAAACAGCTTTCAATTCCAGACATGTAAAGAGCATTTATAAACTCACATATTCCAATATCGGTTTAGACACGAGTGGTAGTGGAGGATAAACTACAAATTGAAGAAAAGCACAAATACCTTGGATCATCGTGCATTATAAACAGCTGCAGAAGACTTGTAACTTTAACACACTGTCGCACTTACTATGTACCATATTTGCATTTATTATTATTTTTTTTTTTTCAAAAATTATTATTATTATTATTATTATTGGCAAGTATTTTACATCTAACAAGAATGAATTTAATAAAATTTTACAAAAATTGCACAAATTGAACCAATTGTTTGACAGTTAGATATATTGGTCAACTTACGTCAAAAGTTCATTTGAATAGAGTGTAAATCAAGCAAACTACGCTCAAAAGAATGAACTATATTTTTAGATATTTTCCAGGATCGTTTATATATTCCAGGTGTTTAATTTGGAGATCCAATTATTTCATGAAAACCATTTATGGGCTTATAACTCTAACACAGTTTTATTTATTTTCTAAAATTTGTGAGTTTTCTGCCGTTTTTGAAAAAAAAAAAAAAAAAAAAAGAACTTTTGTAATATGGTTAAAATAATTGGTTAATAATTCTCCAAATTAAACAGTGCGTAGAATCTGAAAACCCCTTTATTATATTTTAACTCTGAAAAACATTTAAAATATACCTCGTTCTTTTGTCGATAATTTGCTTACTTTTTACTGTATTCTTATGAAATTTTGACATAAGTTGCGCAATATAAGTAGCTTTTGAAATCTATTTTATAATAATAATAATAATAATAAATTCTATCTCTTGCGTATGCGCATTAAAAAAAAAAAAAAAACTCATATCTTAGCGAATATTACCCGTGTCAATTTTATGTTTCAGAATAATGTTTCTTTAAGAATTTCTCAATTTTTTTGCAACTTTTGTAAAATTTTGCAGAAATCCATTCTTGTTATTAAGTTTTTGGCAAGTTTTTTGTTTATAATTTTTGAAAATAAAAAATTATACCTGTCTAAATAATTGTGCTATTCCCATAGAAAAAAAAAATAAAAATATTGAACATGGTAAGTGCAAAATAGGCGAGACTTATTAATCCTGGACGTCAGGTCTAATGCCCCACCCCTATCCACACGCTCCTCGATGTCTTTTTCTAGTAAAATTTGTCCTTTTATTACTTTCGGTGCGAGCCGTTTTTTTTTTTTCACACTCTTGACATTGTGAGATTTTTTGTTTTTCGTCCCATGCTATTTCTATGGAGTTTTTATCTTTTTTTCCACTCTTTTTCTACATTCTAATGGGCGGTGGTTCCCCCCCCCCCCCCACCGCCGAGACACATAATAGGCGACACATATTAATTCTGGACGGCAGGTCTAACAGTCTTAGAGTGGTCACAACATACTACTTTTAACTGCAATACAAAGCTTAATTATTTGTAGCTTAAAAAAAAAAAGAAAAGAAAAGAAACAGGATTTTGAATGGGAAAATCTTGCGTTTCTTTGGAAAGTGAACCATTCAATGCATAAACAAAAAATAAATTCTGATGCATAACAATGTACACCATAATTTTTAAAACTTAGAGAACAGATAAAACACAGTTATAAAATATAAAAAGATGGAATAAAAATCTATGTGATATTAATTATTAAATAAACATCATATAATTAATATATTTAAAAAATGAAAGAAAAGAAAACAATGTGTTAAAGTTACAAGCCATTCGTAGCTTTTTAATGATACACGGTGATCAAAAGCATTTGTTCCTTTCTTCAATTTGTATTTGATCTCCTGTTTACACTCGTGTCTATATTGATAGTGAAAAATATGAAATAATAAATATTCTTAGATATCTGAAGTTTAAGGCCGTTCCGTCCAGAATTGCTGTTTTTTTTTTTTTTTTTTTCGTGAATCGAAAGAATGCAAAAAAGGAAAAGAAAATGATCATTCATTATAGTTTTTTGTATTAATCTATTTTAAAAAGAGATAAAATGGTTTCCTACAAAACTGCATTAGCTGATTTAATTTTCAAAAATATAAGACTTACTACAGTATATCCCGCGTTTTTTTTTTTTGTCACCCATTTCTGTACCATTGATGCACATAGTTCCTTTGGATGACCAAATTAAGAAACTGCAAGTCACTGTGGTGAAAGATTACCTCAGAACAAGGACGTACAAGTCTTTGATTAAACGTGTACAAATAAATTTGTGAAAAGAAATTTCTATTTATTTCTAAGAAAAATTCTGGTTGTTTAAGCATTTAAATAAGAAAATCCTGCTAAAATTTACTAATGGAAGTGTCTGAAAGCTTGAGAAACTTTGTTCTGAAGTAACCTCATGAATCTCTAATTTGTTTTCTTGTTTTAATAATTTATGATATATATTTTTTAGGGTTCTTAAGCACTCTCAGTCTCTTGCCACCCCCCCCCCCCCCTGTCTTTCTCTCTCTCTCTCTCTCTCTTTTTTTTTTTTTTTTTTTGTAGGATACTTACACCCAGTGCCTGATTTAAGGCAGGGCATTCGGGGCACGTGCCCTGGGCCCTCACAGTAAAGGGGCCCCCAAGAAATTTCCTCATACATTTAAAAAAATAGTTAAAATGAAAAATTTCCATATTTTGCTATAATGATATCGTTGTTTTGTGTTTTTCGTCAATGGATGGAGGAATTACTGCACTGTTTTATAAATCGGCATGATGATCTTTCAAGAAAGCTATCAACTCATTGGAAAAATTGAAATATTTTTTCTAAACGCAAATACAACTGCATACTACCAATACTTGCATTCCAAACTTTTACAGGCTAACTAATCCGAGGCACGCACCGCAATGCAGATATATGGGGGCGACATACGTCAATCCGATAAACAAGCCACGGATCTTGTTTAGCCTTACTCTTACGAATAAAATGAAAAGTGAAGTGAACTTTTAGACGGCTAAATCAGAAATAAGCGGTTTGTTTTGTTTATTGTAACATTAAAGTATAAGAAAAAGGGGCCCATTGAACATGAGTGCCCTGGGCCTCCAAGTGAGTAAATCGGTCCCTGCTTACACCAGTATTTTTCAATCAATAGATTTGTTATCAAATATATTATATTGCTATTAAATTTATATATAACAATTTTTTATAACAAAAAATGCCATAAAAAATTAATGGTACAGAATATAAAGGAAACTATAGGACCACATGAACCCTGTGCTATCTCAGTACTAAATTAGGATGTAACAAATATATATATATAAATTATTTTAAAGATCTGTTTTTTTTTTTTTTTTTTTAGTTGCTTTAATTCAATCTTTAATACATCATATATCTGATTCTAAATTTATTCATCCTGCTATGCTGGGGGGGGGGGGGATGGAGGTTAGACGAAGTTCAAAATTATTGCTAGATTCTTACATAATAATAAAAAGGAGTTAATTAGCAGCATTATGGCATTCCAAAAAAGTAAAATTTAACTCTCCAATTACTCAAAATTAAAAAGTTTTTTTAAAAGTCCCTTTATAGCATTGTTGTAAAAATGACATTTTTAATCACAGTAGTACTTAAATGCTTTTTAGATTAGCAATATAAGTCATATATTAAAAAAAAAAAAAAAAGAATTTAAAATGGTAACTTGATAGAATTTCATAAGAGTGAATTTTCTAGAAATTTTAAAAAAAGAACAGAAAATAATAAACAAACAAGGAATAAATAAATATAAATAGATAGTGTTCCAGCCAGTAGAATGACAGTTGTCTTCAAATGGAAACAGTTGGCACCTATTTTGCGATTATGTATCACAAATTTGTCAACCCGAAAATTTGCCATTAAAATATTTCTGATATTTATATTCGAGAAAACAAATCTCTAGCACCTAGAAACTAGATCCAGCTAGCAGCATCATGTTTTCTTTGAAGGAACAAACAAACGTCTTTTCTCTCTCTTGATCTTTCTGTGTTTGATGGCGCACGGCGCCTACACTCAGTGATGCCAGATGGTCGAAAAAATTTTTCCCCAAACAGGTCTTCAAATTTTCCCAAATCAGGGTTGTTTTTTTTTTTTTTTTTTTTTTTTTTTCGAAAAAATCCCCAGCTTGATTTCTACTAAAAAGGGAAAATAAAAATTTCTTAAAAAAAAAAAAAAAATCAAACAGATTTTTCTATGATTTAAGCTCAGATTTTTTCCCAAATGAAGGCAATTTTTGAAAAAAATCCCCAAATATCAATAAAGCTATTGAAAGTCTGTAGTCGTAGGGATAAATCATTACGTTGCCAACATTGACAGAAAGTTGAAGAACTCTCCAGTTTTGTCCCCAAAAATTTTAGAATTCCCCAAAAAAATCCCCACAAACATTTGGTCCCCAAAATTGTCCCCAGAAGCTTCGAAAATCCCCAAAATGGGGACAAAATCCCCAATCTGGCATCGCTGCCTACACTGTAAAAAAAAAAAAAAAAAATCAGTATTTTACAACAAAAGGTGCTGGCACCGCGGCTGCCAACACAGATGCTGTAAAATTTACAAACGGCTGTTTTTTATGGTGCTGTAAAATTTACTGCACTTTGCTGTGAATTTTACAAGATGTTGTTTTTGGAAGTGTTGTAAAATTAACTACACTTTGCTGTAAATTTTACAACACTTTTTGAAACAGCATCTTGTAAAATTCACAGCAAAATGCAGTTAATTTTACAGCACTACTAAAAGCAGCATCTTGTAAAATTCACTGCAGAGTGCAGTAAATTTTACAGCACCATAAAAAGCAGCAGTTTGTAAACTTTACAGCAACTGTGTTAGCAGCCGCGGTTCCAGCACCTTTTGTTGTAAAATACTGATTTTTTTTTTTTTTACAGTGTCTAAGAATCAAAAGGCTCAGGTCAGATAATGGCCTGGAGTTTGTAAATGAAAAATTGGATAATTATCTAATTAATTCTGGTATATCACATGAAAAAACCGTCCCTTATAATAGTGAATCAAACTGTAAAGCGGAAAGTGGAAACAGGGTATTACTAGAAAGAATCAGGACCATAATATATGAAAGTCAGTTACCATTATATTTTTTGGGCGGAAAGTATAAACTTTAGTACACAAGTTTCTAATGAAACACCGCGTAAAGGAAAACATAAAATACTCATAGAAATTTGGACCGGTAAAAAACCTAAACTGAATTACTTAAGAAAATTTGGTTGTGTGGCATATTTTCATATCCCTAAAGTATTAAGAAATAAATTTGAATTCCCAGGGAAGAGGGGAATTTTTCTAGGATACAGCCATGAACGTAGGGCGTATAGAATTCATGATCTAGAAAGTAAAAAAGTAATTGAGGAAAGATCGGTCAAATTCAACGAATCATTAAAGGGCTGTTCATTTTTTTGAGAAAAATAATGATGTCTGGGATATTCAATCATTCTTTAATTCATCTCCAAAAGAAATCGACAATCAAACAACAAAGAACAAAATTTCACATCTCCAACTCTTTCATGAGGAAACGAAAGAAAATAATAATATGTTGAAACCCTCAACGTCTGTCGATGAAGGAGACATCAGTGAAACAGGGGGACGCAAACTGAGAGCGGAGTCGAAGCCAGAAGTAATTTCGAATTACGAAGAAGTGAAAGAATAAAAAATAAACAAATTTTGAGTAATTTTACGGAAAGTGTTCCAAATAATTATTTAGAAGCGAAAACTGATACTAATCAAACAAAATTGGGAAATTGCGATGCAAAATGAAATGGATTCTTTAAATAAACATAATGTTTGGGAGATCGTTAATAATCCAGTTGGCGCGAAATTAATAAAGAGCAAATGGGTTTATTCTAAGAAACAAAATGATTCAGGTAACATCATTTTTAAGGCAAGATTATGCGCAGTGGGTTTTAATAAAATTAAAAACATCGATTTTTCTGAACCGTTCTCGCCTCTTCTGTGCATAGACACATTCCGTTTGCTAATTGCACTTGCCGCTAAATTAAATTTAATTGTAAAATTCTTTGATGTTAAAACTGCATATTTACACAGTAATTTAGAGGAAAATGTATACATGTTACCACCGCAGGGTTTTGAAGGGTCAACAGGTACAGGAAAAGTATGTAAATTAAAAAAAAAAAAAAAGTCTTTATGGCTTGCCCCAATCCGGGAGAAACTGGTATTTGAAAATAAAATCTGAATTAGAGAAATTTGGATTAGTACAAACAGCTTCAGATAATTGCATATTCATTAAAACTCATAATGTTAAATTTCCTATTTTGTGTATCTATGTTGATGATTTTTGTATATTCTATAATAATCAAGAAATGTATAAAGATATAATCTCTGAAATTAGAGTAATATTTGAATTACATGAAAATAATAAATCGAATTTCCTAGATATAGAAATATTAAAAAATAATAACGGTATCTATTTATCACAGACTCAATACATTGAGTCATTACTAGTTAAACACAATTTAAGTGATTGTAAAACAGTAAAAACTCCAATTCTTAAAGGAGAAGATAGAAGCTTACCACTTACAAATGAAACTATTGATGTAAATAAATATCAGGAAATCATACGTGAATTATTATATTTATCTAATAAAACGCGTCCTGATATAGCTTTTGTAATTACTTATTTGTCACAGTTTAATCATAAGCCTGAAAAAAGACGATCTACGATATTTAAAGGGAACTAAAGATAAAAAATTATTCTATGTACAGAATTTGGGTATTTAAATGCAAGTTCTGATGCAAGTTGGGGGAATGCAGAAAATGGAAAATCATTTTCTGGTGGTGTAATTTTATTGGGTAATTCATTAATATCTTGGAAGTGTCATAAATAAAAAACTGTAAGTTTATCAACCTGTGAAGCTGAATTGTTCGCTATTTCAGAAATTTCTAAAGACATAACATGAATAATAAATTTATTATCCGAATTAAAGTGTAAAAATTTTATAAACAATACTGTACCACAAAGTTCGAACAGTCAAGAAGACATACAATGGGTTAACTGTACAAGATCATCTAACAAATCTAGACACATTCATCTAAGATTGCATTTTATTAAAGACTTTATCAAGGACAATGTTATCGAACTGAATTATACTCCAAGTGAAATCCTGATTTCCGATTTTTTGACAAAGGCTGTAAATGAAGAAAAATTATTGTATTCAATGGAAAATAATTCTTTAATTTCTTAATTTTATACATTTTTATTTTTATGTGTTCATCTTGTATTATGTTATATATGTATTTGTATTTTTACTTTAGTGTAGATTAAAATGCATCGCTCGCAGAGGGAGTGTGTTGGAAGTAGCGAACGAGTCATTTTAATAAAACAGATGCACCTTTAATTGCGCATGCGCGTGAGAGACAGCTCTCCAAATGCTCCGGCAGCGAGCATGCCAGTTGAAAGAAAATGTAGCTAAATGCGTCGGCCTATGTGGCTAATACCTGTGTGGTAGATAACTAAGATGTATGAAGTTAATATACACTTAAATATTTTTTAATTCTTCTTATTGTCGAATGTGTGTGTGTATCGTAATTCATCATGTATATCGTCTTCAATAAATGTTTTTGTCGTACATTCAAGTATTTCGATTTCAAAGACCTCTGATTACAACAATAAAAAAAAAATCTTAAAAATTATAAAATTATTTCATGGAAAAAACTATTGATACCATTAATAACACGGAAAAATAAAACCTGTGTGAATATGTATAGTTGCCATCTTTAACAATTTTTGACTACCAGAAAGTTTTAATATACATATATATATATATATATATATATATATATATATATTACTTAATCAGTGAAAACCGCTACAGTTCACCGATTAAATAAAATAAATAATTCTATTAAATTTTTTCAGTAGCTAAAAGGTAAATTGGCAACTATGATGACATGTGAGCCATTTTCTACAAGCAACCAAACACAATATATTCGCAAACACTGTAACGTTTTGATAAACAAAAGAGGATGTTTTTGCGATATCTATAAAAATTTTGCTGAGGAGTTTTTTCCTATATCATGTATACAAGTTGTGCATTTTGTTGGTATATAAATATTAAAGCACACATGAATGCATACTGTGGAGAACAATTTTTAATGCATTTTAAAGTATTATAAGTAATTTTCAATATATATATATATATATATGTGTGTGTGTGTGTGTGATTGTGTGTGTGCGTGTGTGTGTGTAGTATACAGGCAGTACTTCAAAAAGTTAAAAAGAAAAAGAAATGAAAAAAAAAAAGGAAAAACACTTGAAAGAGAAAGGCATAAAAACTGATGGAGAGTTTATAAATCATTTGAGATTTGCGTGTATTGTACTGCTTGCCTCCGCAATTGAGGAGAAATGCATGTTAGGATTCACCCGAAGAGATAGAAAGCGGAACACTTGGATTAGCAGGGAAAACTAAAATTTCTTATGTTATTTCTAGAGTTAAGAAATGTAAGTAGAGCTGGGTTTGGTACCTTGAGAAAAAAAAATGTTGACAGACGGACCACTAAAGTCTTATTTTGGATTCAAGGAATAAATCACATTTTCGTTGGAGAGATGAAATTGTGGAGTTTAAAAAACCAAATGGAGAAAAATGATAGAAAACTGTTCAAATTGTAATCCAGGTCTTCATTCTGCAGTAGACTAATAAAGGTTAAAATTGATAATATATATATATATATATATATAAATGTATGTATGTACAGTGGAGGAAACAACGCAGCACTCGACATAATTTCGTTGATAATCGAAACAACAATATATAATAAGTATCATTTGACCGTGAATTATGAGTACTTTTCAAAAATGAAATGAAATTCCGTCTACACATTAAAACCATAGCCTCCTAAACTAGATGCCCGTCGCGTGGCTCGGAAACTTGGCAACAGTTGAAGCGGTAGACAGCGCCACCTGGTACAGATTGCTCGACTTTTTTATTCAACTGTCACCAATAATTTTAAGACGTAATATATATATATATATATATTTATATATATATATATATATATATATATATATATATATATATATAATCTACGTTTCTTAAATTCTATTCGCCTTTTATGTATATCATATCCCACTTTTAAAAATTTTTGGTGGCTGTTGAATAAAAAAGTCGTGCAATGTGTACCAGGTGGCGCTGTCTACCGCTTCAACTGTTGCAATGTTTCCGAGCCACGCGACAGGCATCTAGTTTAGGAGGCTATGTTAAAACGCACACCAACTTTATTTTTTCAACGCTAACGCTCTATTTTTATTTTATATTTGAAATCTCGGTTCGTGGCAATGCGTAAAATTATATCTGTTGTATATTTTACTATTTTTTTTTTTTTCAATTGAGTTATAAGCGTTCAAATTTGCTAATGACATAGGTGCCAAATCTCCCGTTTTTGAAGGGAGATTTCAAACCGGAAAATTTTTATAGCTGCTTTCTGTAACATTAATCATCGAAAATATATATAACATATTCCATTTAAAAATACTGGTGTCAATTCTGATTTAAAAGTTAAAAAGGTTGGCAGCTATGTAATGTTTAATTCATGCTACAAACTTTTATTAATATCTTCACAAGAAAAAAAAAAAAAGAAAAGAAAAGAAAAGAAAAACTTAATTGATACATTTTTTTTTTTCTTTTTTTTCTTACGAGATACAATGAAGAAATCCAAACGCAATCCATGATAACTTTTGATTCAAAAAAATATTTTTATTAAGAAAAATATTACTAAATTTTATTTTTATAGATTAATATTAAAAAAAAGTTATGAAATACGATCTATATTAATTTTTACATAAAATGAATCCTAATGTTCAAAAATATGGTGGCACAAATTGCATCTCATTCCAGTTATTAGCTTTCGAGATGTAAATAAATTTTTCTTTTGAAGAGGCTTAGATGGCCATCTCTTAAAAAGTTTTGCATAAGACAACGCAGAAAATCTCAAAACGTAACGGAAAAAAATTAAACGAAATATTTTTAATTTTTTATTACGGGTGAAACTGCATGCAACACACGCACACACGCAAAAAAAAAAAAAAAAAAAAAAAAAAAACAGGAAACAAAAAATAAGACATTAGCAGGGGGTCGCACTCTCCGTCCTATTTTATGGACGCTCTCCTTGAATGTGAAATTTATTACTATCACCCTTTTTATAAAGTAATTTCGGTCCTGCATAATCATGGCACATTACTATAAATACAGCAGACGTTGATATGAGAAAATATCCATTATAAATATAGTGGCAAAGAAAAATGCGAAAATTTGTTATCTCTAAGTGTATTGAAAAAACGGTGTAGAGTATCCCTGTATTAGTATTACAAAGATCGCATTCTCTGCCTTTTTTTTTTTTAGGTCAGATTCGAAGATGAGAAATTTTCGTCTTTTTTATCACCACAATTTTTAAAGAAAAGACTCTATTCTGCTTAATTATATTACATTACTATAAAAATACTAGTGGCAAAAAGGTCTGAAATTTACATCCCTGAAACTGACCTAAAATAAAAGGCGGAGAATATGATTCTTGGTAAGGGTAAACAAAATTTCTTATTTATTAAAGGAACAAGTCACATCTTTCAGCGTTATTCTAGAACAAACTAATATAGAAAAAGAAAAGTGATTGTCAGTATTTGTTATATAGCCCTTAATTTATGTTGGCAAATACAATATAAGCATGCGGTATTTACTATATAGATTACTCGTGATAAAAATTTAGTCAGCTAAATATCTATAATAATAAATGGAAAGGTTTGTCTTTCTGTCTGTTCTTTTATACGTTTAGCCCCTATTGAACGCAGAAGTACAAGAATTAACATACGGACGCTCTGGAGCCTTTCCGATGTTTTCCTCGAAACAGAATTTAAAAATTTTGATTAGTTTCGGAGATATTAATTAAAAGGTTGACCCATGTCGATCGAAAAATGACCAAAAATCCTTATTACTTAAAAAGAGGCATTCTATCCGTAGACGATTTTAACGGATGTCTCGAACGGAAACAAAACATGTGGAAGCCATTAATGTCACATGATCTAGAACTGGAGTTAAAAATTGCAAATTTCAAAGTGCTTCAAATTTTATTTTTCGCACACAACACTTAATATACAACCTATTCAGCCCAAAACCAACCTGCAGTTAAAATTTCATCAATTTTCATTAATAAACAAAGCAGTTACATTTTAATTGCAAATTAAATTTTATTCTAATACGTAATCTATCTTTCAATAATCGATAGGAGTTTCCATAGCAACAAAATACATTTGAAGGAACTAAAAAATACTTTTTCTTTTTCTTTTTACTTCCATAAAATAATTTCATAAGTAGCACATTATTTGAAAGCTTTGTTGATTTCGAATTAAACAGTAGATTACAGAAATTTCTGCCGCCAGATATTTTAAAATTTCGATATTTCAAATTCTAATTAAATTGTTTTTAATACTTCATTCGAAAGATATTTTAAAGTTCTTTTAAATTATCGAAAGTTTTCACCAGATAATTTTCGTATTATTTCACCAGATAATTTTCGTAAATTCAGATACGTTTTTGAAGTGTCCTAAATCTGTTTCTGTTGTATCTTAGCTACTAATTAAAATAATTTCATAAGTAATACATCATTAGAAAGCTTTTTTGATTTGGAATCGAACAGTGGTTTACAGAAATTTCTTCCGCCAGGTGGCGCTGTAATATTTTAAAATTTCAATTTATAATTATGATTAAATTATTTTTAATCCGTCATTCGAAAGATATTTTAAAGTTATTTTAAATTATCGAATGTTTTCAACAGATTTACATGTTTTGAGGTGTCCTGAATCAGTTTTATTTTATATCACAGTTATTAATTAAAAAATTTTCATAAGTAATACATTATTTGAAAGCTTTGTTGAGTTGATACACATTTTAAAGTACTTTTACATTAACTGAAATGGAATTAGAGATTTCACCCGATTTACACGTTTTGAGGTGTCCTAATTATGTTTTCTTTTGTATCTCATCTACTAATTAAAATAATTTCATGAGTAATGCATCATTAGAAAGCTTTGTTTATCTGGAATGGAAGAATAGATTACAGACATTTCTACCGCCAGATGGTGCTGTAATATTTTTAAATTTCAATATTTTAAATTCTAATTATGATTAAATTATTTCTAATACATCATTCGAAAGATATTTTAAAGTTCTTTTATATTATCGAAAGTGGAATTCGAAATTTCACCTGATTTACAATTTTAAGGTTCATGATCAGGTTTTCTTTTCCATCGCAGCTAATTGAGTAAGACCGTTCAAATTTGGCATATGTAAGTTAATTAGGAGGGGCTGGAAGGGTGGTAGAAGGAATTATGCGCTGCCGAAGGCAGTGGGGACCCGGTCCGACTATTTACCTGATGAGAAATGATGTTTTTAATTTTCTTTTCTTATGAATAAGAGTTTGATTTCAGAAGGGATATGTGCGTGCACCGCACATATATCTTAACATGTGCGCGCGCTACGCGCATGGGGGTTTGGCACCCGGTGCGAGTTTTTACCCGATGATAAAAGATTTTTTTTTTTTAATTTTTTTTCTTACTAATAAAAGTTTAAGTTGAGAAGGTGCACGTATATCCTGAAAAGAGCGCGCGCAGCGGGCATGGGTCTGCGCTGCCGAAGGCAGTGGGGTCGCGGTGTGAGTTTTTACCCGATGCTAAATGATATATTTTTTTATTCCTTTTCTTAAGAATGAAATTTTTTTTTCTATTTTTTTATCACATGATAAAAATTAATGCAATTTTGAGAATTCATTAATTATTGTGATTCATTTAAAAATAGTGACCAGCGAAGCGGGCGTAGCCTGCTAGTGATAAAATAAGTAAAAAAAAAAAAAATATATATATATATATATATATATATATATATATATATATATATATATATATATATATATATATATATATATATATATATATATATATATATATATATATATATATTCCCATAAAAAAGTAGTATGAAAAGTAGGCAGAGTTAAAAATCCCAGAAATGAAATAAGGAACTTGACAACTGTTTTTAGTTCTTTGTAATGTTAGTACTCATTTTCTTTTATACGAGAAGAATATTTTTTTTTTATTTTACCCCAATAACATATTGGAGAAAAATACTGTACAAAGAAAGTCATGCGTAAACTGCATTAATAAATGAGAAAGTTGATAGCTCCGGTAGTGTAAAGCTACTCAGAAAAAGTAGATATATATTTGTGTATAGTTTTTGACGTTTGTGTATTAAAACCGTGGTTTTCTGATTTTTTGTAAGTACCACAGCCGTTGCTATCAAGTTTAGCGCGAGACCTTCTTTAAGACATTGCTTTCGGTCTATTTTATTATTTTAAACAGTAAACAGCGCCTGTTTTAGTTTCTCTTAAACGTTAAATTATTCAACATAACGATTTTGAATTAGAGCAATTAAATCTGATTAGAGCAATTAAATTTATTTCCAGAAAACGGTGTGTAAATATTAATGACGTATATATACGTCCGCGGCTCATAAAATTCCCAACACAAATAAGCAAAATCTTTTACTGTTTTCGTAAACTATTGCTTTAGATGACATGAGGCGAATCTTTTTTTCCCCCTCAATATGTATTTTTGCGTTATCCACTGTATCACGAATATTAAACGGACAACACTCATAATGTACTTTACTCTGCATTATCATGAGCGTGTTCAGTAGAGCGCCCGAGATGGATCAATTCGACCGGGCGATGACGTCACTGATCCTGGACCGGTCTTGGATCGGGCCAGGAATCTACTGAACGCTTTGGAACAATTTTGACGTGATAGGAGCAGCGCCATCTATCTAATTTGACCTGTATTAGCAATTAGCAAGTTATTGTATTTCTGTTGTTTATTTTGTCTGGACTTTTAATACGTAATTCCATAAAATGCTAAACTATATTACGTTTTTTCTTAAAAGAAAAAAAAAAAAAGAAAAGAAAGAAAGATCTTTTATGTAATAACAGTTTTACTTCTTTCTTATTAATGTAGAATTCTGTACTCTGCTAACAAAAAATAAGAAGCTATTAATTGATTGTACTGACAAATTACTAATATACATTACTTTGGTTATGATTTTTCTAAATTCACGTATAAATTTTAATCATGAAAATGTTAAGAATGTTACGTTACATTTATTTTTAAAGGAGCAGAGTAGATTTATCTTAAATGAGCACTTAAAACACCTTTCTTTCTCTTCGAATTTTATTATGAACAGAAATATACAACAAAAACGTTTTTGGAAAAAAAAAAATAAATAAATAAATAAATAAATAAATAATATAAAATATGAAATATGCTGTTCAGTTAATTTAATGGATTTATATAAAAAATAATCTTATTTTCTTCTTCGATTTATGAATTAATATAAAGAGCTTTTTCTCTTATTACCGACTGAATATTAAAATAAACTAGCAATGTAAACAACACTGCATAATTTTATAGCTACTTTTTTTACAGTCTGTTTTGTTTATTAAATTTAATAATTGACATCTTAAACTTATCTTTACCTAAATTAAAAATATGTGGAAGGATTTTAATTTATTTACTTATAGTTAACTTATTGTTTTAAAGGTAAAAAATACAATCGTTTACAAACTTTTCTATTTGTAAACAAAAAACAATCGCTTTAATAAAAAGCTTTGTCTGAAAAAAAAAAAAAGAAATATAATTCTTCCCAGCTTATTTTTATATATTAAATTAACAAAATATGATAGCGTCCGAATTAAAAAAATATATATTTTTTTGTTTCAATTAAAATTGTGTAAATTTTTGTTTTAATTTTATGTTTGAATGTTACGTTCATCAATAAAAAAAATTACGTATCGAAAATCGTTATTACGTAAAAATCTTTTTTACACAATAAATAAATAAACATAATATAGTTTAGCATTTTATGGAATTACTTACCTTATTTTCTACAGCACAAACAATGCATATAAATAGGTACATCTGTATTAATCCTCAGCTAATCAAACAAATAAACAATCATTGTCAAAAACAGATGTTCATTGTTCAGGTTTTCACTGCGTAATGTCAATCAGAGCCTGATTTTCAACCTATTGCGCATTTGATCCATCACGTGACCCAATGGATCAAGACATTTTTCTGGGCTTTCTGATCCACGACCGGTCGTGATCGGTCCATTCCACTGAACGATGTGACTCTGGATCGGTCGACACCACTGAACGCTTTGGCTCGGAATCTTTCGACCGGTCGTGGATCGGGCGCTCTACTACCCCATATTTAGGCTGGGATTGCGGTGCCTCGTTCTTAAGTCTTATCTTAAATGTTACGAACTTTCTTAGATGGGCGTGGTTAAGAACGATCTTAACTTGATATTGCGGTGCCTCAAGCGTAAGTCCTCCGCGTGTCCTCGTAAGAGAAAGCCAGCCAGCCAATGGGAGACGCAGAGCGAGCTATGTTGTGATTGCGCGCGCATCGAGTTACGATTCGACTTAAGATAGCTCTGAGGTTGTCGTAAGATAGTGAGACACTGAAATACGACTTGCGTTTTGTTTACATCTTAAGACAGAGTTTGTGCGTAAGATAGTGTTGAGCGAGGCACCGCAATCCCAGCCTAACAATACTCAGTAAAGATGAGCAGCTACTTTCATGACGTAAAACCTGCCGCAGACAACCACACATTCGAGGATTTTTCATTTAGAAGTACCCAGAACCAGAGGATTCCGCACTTTCAAAGCCAGATGTTAGCACAGAAATTTAGTCTCTTTTTATGGTTTAAAAAAAATGGGGGGGACGGAAGGGGGGAAGGAATACTTGAAACAAGAAAAATGACTTGTGCAAAATACATTTAAAAAAAGACAAGCTCCACCGATTATATAAGAGTAAATATATATATATTAACGATGTTGATCTCTATACTACATATTACAGAGTCACTAATATGATTAGATGATGAGTATTTACCGCACTTGTGTTTTTAATAATAATAAAAAAAAAAGGTAATAAAGGTAAAAGCGACAGTGAAATGGAATAATTATAAAAGATCGAGTGGTTTTCAAATTGTATATTGGAAAATTAAGCTATTTAACGCGAAAAAGAGTTGTAAATGCGGAAAATTTATATATTATTAACTTACAAAGCCTGTTTGAAAGAATTTATACAAAAATGAATACAATTATTTTCATTTTCGCAACAATAGTTATACTCTGTTAGCCGAGAACTGATAGCGAAAATAAACGTGATTCTTGGCGATACTGTTAAATGACTGGCGTTGGACTGAAGACAAACGGACAAGTGAACGACATTTTTTTTTTTTTTGTTCGTTTATTTCGTAGAGATGTTATCCTTTCTTCAGGTGTTTAATGTGAATTATTGGAAATGAAAGAATGGAATAAAGTCCTCGAAAAGAAAGATAAAGGCAGTAAATCCAAAGAATAGTTTTTATTCACCTGTCACAAACTATACTCACATAAAATGCAGAGAAAGCTAACCTTCGGTCAATATAAACAGAATCGCCCATTCAGCAAAAAACGTAAATGTGTCAAATTTTGGTGATAAAAGAACAACAGTTTTTATGTACTTTCGCTTTTAAGTTTTCCTCGAACAATCTAGAAATGTTTCATTTTTGACCATGCTTCAAAACATAATTGAGACACGAATGGCTTTCCATATGTGTGAGTGAATTTTATGCCTGTGAATACGTAAATGGTACTTCGGATTATTTTTCTTTTGAGAAAAATCTTCACAACAAATTTCCCATATGGCATTTCTGCTGTTTGGGAATGTGAATGTATATTTAGATCACTTTTATTACACAGTTTCTTGGAACAATCTTCCCAGAGCTAAGACTTGTTTTTTTGTACGATTGAGTAAATGTTTATTTAAACTACCCCTTTCAGAAAAAATTTTTGGAAAATTTTTTACACATGGGGCTTTTCTCCTGTATGAGTACGTAAATGTTTAAATAGATTACATTTATCAGAAAACTTTCTAGAACATTTTTCACACACATGTGGCTTTTCTCTTGTGTGAGTTAGCAAATGTATATTGAGCCTACCTTTTCGAGAAAAACCTTTAGAACAAATTTCACACACATGTGGCTTTTCTCCTGTGTGAGTTAGCAAATGTATATTGAGACTACCTTTTTGAGAAAAACCTTTAGAACAAATTTCACACACATGGGGCTTTTCTCCTGTATGAGTACGCAAATGTTTAATTAGATATCTTTTTTCAGAAAACTTTCTAGAACATATTTCACACACATGTGGCTTTACTCCTGTATGAGTACGTAAATGTTTAAAGAGGTTTATTTTCTCTGAAAATTTTCTAGAACATATTTCACACACATGTGGCTTTTCTCCTGTGTGAGTTCGCAAATGTATATTGAGACTACCTTTTCGAGAAAAACCTCTGGAACAAATTTCACACACATGTGGCTTTTCTCCTGTATGAGTACGTAAATGTATTTTTAAACTTGTTTTAACTGTGAATCCTATGAAACAAATTTCACACACGTGCGGCTTTTCTCCTGTATGAGTACGTAAATGTCTTTTTAAAGCTATTTTAACTGTGAATCTTTTAAAACATATTTCACACACGTGTGGCTTTTCTCCTGTATGAGTACGCAAATGTTTCATTAGATATCTTTTATTAGAAAACGTTTTAGAACATATTTCACAAACATGTGTCCCTTCTCTTGTGTGAATGCTTAGATGTGTATTTAAATCACTTTTACATGTGAATCTTTTTAGGCATGTTTCACACTCATATGGCTTTTCTCCGGTATGAGTACGGTAATGTTTAGTTAGGTATCTTTTTTCAGAAAACTTTTTAGAACATATTTCACACACATGTGGCTTTACTCCTGTATGAGTGTGAATGCGTGTATGTGTATTTAGATGTCGCTTTTCAGAAAAAGGTTTAGAACACACTTTATACACGTATGGCTTTTCTCTGTCAGTGCATGCATTTATATTTTGGTGTGCCATTTCTGATCATCCTTTAGAACATAATTCAGACACATATGACTTTTTAATTTAAGGGTTTCAATGTGCATTCTATCTTCTTTACAAATTATTTAACTGAATGCATTTTAGAAATGTACGGTTTTTTCAATAAATGTACTCAGATATTTTTTTACAGAAAATCTTTTAAATCATACATCTGAATTACATCAATTTAACTAAGTACACCATTAAAGCTTACAAAAAAAAATAATAAAAATTTGCTTCTTATATTTAGTTTCTTTTCCTTTTCATGGAATCAGTAATATTTATTTCTATATGGGATTTGGAAGAACTCTGGTTGATTCCTAGATTAGAGGGGCACTTTCTGCTTGGCGAACTTTCGTAGCGATAAACTGCACTTCCTTGTACACATAACTTAAGAATTCTATTATGACGCAGTATGGAGAGATTTGATTGGTTCATTTGTTTTTTATTGATTTGAGTATATTTTACATTGCAGTAGAGCTACATTACGGGAAATTACGCGATATTTGATTGGTTCACTTGTTTTGAGCGTATTTTACGTTGCACTAGAGCTACATTACGGGAAATTAGGCGACATTTGATTGGATCACTTGTTTTGAGCGTATTTTACGTTGCACTAGAGCTACATTACGGGAAATTAGGCGATATTTGATTGGATCACATGTTTTGAGCGTATTTTACGTTGCACTAGAGCTACATTAACAGAAATTAGGCAATATTTGATTGGATCACTTGTTTGAGCGTATTTTACGTTGCACTAGAGCTACATTACGCGAAATTAGGCAATATTTGATTGGATCACTTGTTTGAGCGTATTTTACGTTGCACTAGAGCTACATTACGGAAAATTAGGCGATATTTGATTGGATTCACTTGTTTTGAGCGTATTTTACGTTGCACTAGAGCTACATTACGGAAAATTAGGCGATATTTGATTGGATTCACTTGTTTTGAGCGTATTTTACGTTGCACTAGAGCTACATTACGAGAAATTACGCGATATTTGATTGGTTCACTTGTTTTGAGCGTATTTTACGTTGCACTAGAGCTACATTACGGGAAATTAGGCGATATTTGATTGGATCACATGTTTTGAGCGTATTTTACGTTGCACTAGAGCTACATTACGGGAAATTAGGCAATATTTGATTGGATCACTTGTTTTGAGCGTATTTTACGTTGCACTAGAGCTACATTACGGAAAATTAGGCGATATTTGATTGGATCATTTGTTTTGAACGTATTTTACGTTGCACTAGAGCTACATTACGGAAAATTAGGCGATATTTAATTGGATCATTTGTTTTGAACGTATTTTACGTTGCACTAGAGCTACATTGCGGGAAATTAGGCGATATTTGATTGGATCATTTGTTTTGAGCGTATTTCACGTTGCACTAGAGCTACATTGCGGGAAATTTTGGTCTTAACATGCGTGATAGTGAATGCCGCGGAGCCGAGTTACGTGCGTTTTCAGGTTCATGCACAGCGGGGTAGGGGCGTCCAGTGATGTTTTTTTGGTTTTAACGTGCGCGACAGTGACTGCCGCGGAGCCGAGTTACGTGCGTTTTCCGGTTCATGCACAGCGAGGTAGGGGTGTCCAGTGATGTTTTTTTGGTCTTAACGTGCGCGACAGTGACTGCCGCGGAGCCGAGTTACGTGCGTTTTCAGGTTCATGCACAGCGAGGTAGGGGAGTCCAGTGATGTTTTTTTGGTCTTAACGTGCGCGACAGTGACTGCCGCGGAGCCGAGTTACGTGCGTTTTCAGGTTCATGCACAGCGAGGTAGGGGCGTCCAGTGATGTTTTTTTGGTTTTAACGTGCGCGACAGTGACTGCCGCGGAGCCGAGTTACGTGCGTTTTCAGGTTCATGCACAGCGAGGTAGGGGCGTCCAGTGATGTTTTTTTGGTTTTAACGTGCGCAACAGTGACTGCCGCGGAGCCGAGTTACGTGCGTTTTCAGGTTCATGCACAGCGTTGTAGGGGCGTCCAGTGATGTTTTTTTGGTTTTAACGTGCGCGACAGTGACTGCCGCGGAGCCGAGTTACGTGCGTTTTCAGGTTCATGCACAGCGTGGTAGGGGCGTCCAGTGATGTTTTTTTGGTTTTAACGTGCGCGACAGTGACTGCCGCGGAGCCGAGTTACGTGCGTTTTCAGGCTCATGCACAGCGCGGTAGGGGTGTCCAGTGATGTTTTTTTGGTTTTAACGTGCGTGACAGTGATTTCCGCGGAGCCGAGTTACGTGCGTTTTCAGATTCATGCACAGCGAGGTAGGGGCGTCCAGTGATGTTCTTTTGGTTTTAACGTGCGCGACAGTGACTGCCGCGGAGCCGAGTTACGTGCGTTTTCAGGTTCCTGCACAGCGAGGTAGGGGCGTCCAGTGATGTTTTTTTGGTTTTAACGTGCGCGACAGTGACTGCCGCGGAGCCGAGTTACGTGCGTTTTCAGATTCATAGTTTTATACAGCCATGTTTCTTTGTTGGTTCATATATCTTACGGGTATGTCCCAATTCATCCTCCGTCGTTACAGTGGCCGGATCCGTGAACTTTTAAAACAGAGATGCTTTAAATTGCTACAATTAACTAATTATGCGTGTATTTTTTTTTTTTTTTTCAAATTTAATTAATAAGCACTAAAAATAAAATTTAAATATAAAATAGTTAATTTCTATAATTTAAAAAAAAATTATAATATTGCGAATAAAGTAAACGTTGTCTGTAGAAAATGGGGATATTTGGTTGCCGTAGTCATTGCCCACAACGTAGCACTAGTTCGACGTAAAAATCACTCACAGAATCACTTGTTGGTCAAGTTTATGAAAACTAGCTAATTTTTCCCTCCGCTGAAATGTAAGTGTTACTGAAAAATTCGAAACGATATGTGTCTGGAGAAATGAAAGCGTATCATTTGATAACTTGAAAATATGTTTTTTATTTTATTTGTATATTCTCATACTTTTTATACCGATGTGTTTCGATTCATTTGAATGCGGTTTTAGAATCCTCGAATGTTACGAATTAACTGAGCGCGAAGTGAAATATTTGATATGTGATTTACGTATTATGGAGTCAACAGAAATTTCAAAATGGAAAAAAATAAATAAATTAATAAATAAATAAATAAAATTCATGTTGCATTTATTGTAAGTTTTCATGCTTTTTTAATTACTTTTAAAGTTATATTTTTATTCTGAATTTTCATTTATTTAATTACATTTATTGTGTTGTTGAAATCAATTTGCTCTTAAAACTTCGATGAGAAAACGTGTATTTTGTTAGGTATTTGCTTATTTATTAAAATATTGTAGTTAAAAATTTAATTATTTATTTCATTTCGAACGTAAACAAACGTTTTGTAAGTTAAAAAGTTAATTAACCATCGCCATTTTATTAAAATTCTTCGATAATTTCATTTATTTTCGTTAAATAGTCGTCTGCATTAGTATTTATTTCATTTCGAACGTAAACAAACGTTTTTTCAGGTTGCCATTAGATAAATTCATTACCTTGGTTCGTTGGCGCACGGATAATATCGCCAAAATGTAAACAAACGCCAATGCCCCTCTATTCTCATAATCTGCCGAACTTCTATATTGATTTTCAAAATATGCATTGCAGACATTTTTTTTTAAGTTCTTTTTAGGATACTTGTCAATTCCTGGAGGTGAAAGTCATAAATTGTTTCTGTTTTTTATATAACTATGTTTAAATTCAAAAATCTGCCTTCATGGTATACTGGCTTTAGGTTAGACTCATAGAATATTCTTCTTAAATTATGTTAGAAGCAAACGTTTTCTTCATCGATAATATTATTCATGCATAAAAACAAATGGATTTTTAGATATATGATTTTACCACTGTTTGAATCTTATTAATAAAAGCGAATTGGCGTCCTTCTCTGTCTGTGACTGAGCTGTCTACTTGAGATTAGAGATGGCCACGGACTTGGAAGAAGGACCCGTTTCTCCAACGGCGGTCGTCCCTCAAAAATGGACCCGAAATGGTGGCTATTATTCATTCGCCGCTAGGGGTCGTATGTGTTCTCTGACTGTCCACTTATGCCGTAGAGTAGCATTGTGAGCAGACGAAATTTTAGTTTTATTTTCAGTTTTATTTTCAATTTATTTTTAATATTAGATTTTTTTTATAATGTCACACTGATACGCACCGGGTTGCACCTCTGGATATCGAAGTGTTCGAAAAAAAAAAAAAAAAAAAAAAAGGAAATAGGTGAAAAGAACCCAAGTTTATTTCGTCCACCTAATGTAAGCTATTGATTTAAATGTTTTATTGAATGATAAAATTGTTGTCTTATAAATATTCTATTACTACAAAAAAAAAAAAAAAAAAAGGTGATTTAATTGGGATGGTTCTTAGTAAAATTCTGTTTGATAGATTTTTTTTTTAATTAATTAAAATGTAATTTTTCAGGTCACTTTGCATTAAAATTTTAAAATTTGAGTGCTAGCAGTATTCCTTTTATTATATTATTCGGCTAAGACATGCGAGCTTGCAATCTTCCGAATTTAAATCATGTTAATTATAAATCACGTATTTATTTTTTATTTATTTTTTTTATTTTTTTTAAATTGGAGCTTAAAAACAAGTATTTTTTAAAATCTTGAATTGTAAATCGATTTTGGCAAGAGTTAAAAAATGGTTAAAAATAATATGAGTTCACAGTCATACTTTTTTCAATTCATTTCAAAATTACTGAGTTTTAAGATATTTTAAAAATAATTTAAAATGTGATTTCAGGCCACTTTGCATTGACATTTTAAATTAATTTTACAAACTGCCAATCTTTTAACTTCTAATTCATGTTAGATGATAAATCACGTTATATTATTATCATTATTATTACCATATTATAGAAATGTATTGTTTTTAACAAAAAAGAAATTTTTAATTGGTTTTGTCAAAAATTAAAAATAATGATTATGATTTCACAGTAAAAAACTCCTAAATTCAGTTGAAAATTCGAGATTTTAAAGAAAAATTATATTTAATTAAATTCATTACCAGTGCCACATTCACATTTCATAATTTATAAGCTAGTGTTCTTCCAGCTGAAAATTAGAGATTTTGTGTAAAAATTAGAGTATTAAATTCAAGGTTTTTTTAATTGAATAAAACTCTATGTACCTTTTTTTTCATTCCTTTTTTAAGTTAATTTTCTTATATAATAAAGGGTTTTTTACATGATTCCTTGTCTTTTCTTTTGATAACAGAGTAAAAGAAAATCATCGTTTGCATTTACTTAAAAAAAAAAAAAAAAAAAAAAAAAATTATATATATATATATATATATATATTCCACACTTTTTTAAAAAATTTCAACTGATACAGATAACATATATATCTCAAAATTTATGTATAATCACTGGTTATTTTGCTATGCAAAATGGAAAAGAACTATAATAATGTTTAAATGGTTATATATATATATATATACAATTGAACTTTGTTAACGAGAATCTCAAGGAGGATAAAAAATTTGTTCATGGTATCAGTAGTTCATGCCATCAGTAACTAATATTCATATTACTAAAGTAATCTTCATTTTTACGGGGATCGTGGAAACACTTCATGTTAAAAGTAATTCATGGATTGGATTGGATTTTGGAATAAGGCTGATTGACTGCTGTAGGTCCAAGGCCTGAGGGGAGTGCCCTCCATGGGGTTTTTCTAAGGGGTCCCAGCCTGTATTTACGCAAGTATCGGAGAAAAACACGGCAAACTGTAAACGGCGAGGCCTACGAGCATGACCTGAGATTGAACCAGGCACCTCATGTCTACCAGCTTTGAGCGCAGAACCGCTCGGCCGCTGGTGGGCAAAAAGTAATTCATGTTAACAGTGTTCACATTAACGAGGTTCGACTGTATTATATTACTTCTTATTCCACTGAGATTCAGATAAATATTTTAAGAATTTAATTAGCTTTAATTTCCACAGAAATTGTAAACTGAAGTTTCACATTTTTATCAACATGCTATTTTTATTGCCATCCTTTTTCATTTCTTAGAAATAATTCTAATAAATATTACATGCATTATTTCTTAAGCAAGCTATGCTAATATTGATAAATTGTAATAACATCTTATTTTTAACACACTTGAGTCACATTGCCCATTTATCTATAAAAATTAAAGGTTAAAGCATATATCATTCTCCTTGGGTCACATTGTATAATACATAGTGGAAAACCTTATATTTCAAAAATTAAGAAATGAAATAAGAAAGAAATCTCCTAAACAATTTATAAATTGAATTATTTTTTTTTTTTAAGTAAATTTTATTACCTTTCAGAAATGTCAGGATCGAATATAGGTCGTGCTCATCGACCAATACGTTAGGAGTTATCCGTGGTTTTCTCAGAAACTCGCGTAAATGCGGGCTAGAACTCCTCAGAAAGACCCCCCACGGAGGGCATTCCACCTACTGGCTTAGGAACTTGGCGTAGGCAATCGGCCTTAAAACCAAACATTACTTTTTAATTATGTTGTTATAACAGGTTTTTTTTTCCTTCTTTTTTTTCCCCAATTCTTGTTGCACAAGTAGAAAAACTAGTATGTTGTGGCCACCACAAGACTTTCTTCTATATTTTCCTATACATATTCAATCAGTAACAATATTAAAAAAAAAAAAAAAAAAAACGATTTTTTTTTCTAAGTTTTTTTTTTGTTAAAAGTAAAAAAAATCGATAACTTTGTTTTAAATTATCACAGATTTATGGTTCAACCATTCGTTTTAAAGGTATTGACGAGATCTTTCGAATGATACCCATCTTCAAAATTTAACTCCCCCCCAGGGGGGGAACCGATGCCCCCCCCCCATGCACAAATTTTTTTTCCTAGTTAACTACTACTATTATCAATAATTCATATTAATTTTACAATCACAAGTTTAAAATAACTCTCATTATGCCCATTTATACGGAATTTTGTCCTATAAAATGCGATCACAGCGCCACCTGTTGAGCTATTGATCCCCAAATCTAATGGGCACCAGTTCATGTCAGGGTGCAACTAAATACCAAGTTTGGTTAAATTTCATTCATTGGTTCGTGAGATACAGCGTCCACAAAAAAATGATACAGACAGACAGACAGACAGACACACAGACAGACATTTTTTAAAAACTATCAATTCGTGTTCAGGACATCCCAAAACGTGTAGATCTGTCAAAAAACGGAGGTCGAAAATTTTCGCGAATCCAATACTTTCTCTATATTACATATAGAAGAAAGTAAAAAAATGCATTCTAGAAAGAGAAAAATGTTCTCTAAGCTTCAATATAATAGTTTTTATTTTAAAATCTTACTATAGGAACTTGTATTAAAAAACTGAGAGAATACTTTAGAAATTATGAGTACCAGGCAGCTATAATGTTGTTAAGGAACAGGGTATTATTTTACATGCAAGAAACAGTGGTATCATACTGTTTGTTGCAAAGATGGATGTTCACAGAATTACATTATCCAGTATATTTTTCATAATTCCATTTGCACATTCAGAAATTTCTCGACCATTAATTCTGTTCTAGTTCTTCAAAAATTGACTTCTTGATGCTGGTGGACGTGAAGTGTCGGGTTCGATCCCAAATCGCGCTTATCGGTCTAGCTGTTGGGAGTTTTGCGCGTTTTTTTCTTTTTCCTGAAACTTGCGTAATCGTGGACAAAGGCCCTTTAGAAGGACCGCCGCGGTGGGCAGACCCAGGCCTTGAACCCTAATGCAGTCAGCTGGCTTTAATCTCCAACACCAACATTGATTTTAAGTTATAAAGTCAGATGAATGACCGAAAAGCAGTTTTCGAATCCTTTAGAAGAAAATATTCAGAATTAAAAAAATTTCCCCATACAGTATTATGGGCTTTGGTTCCAAAAATAAATAAATAAAAAAATTAATAAAAAAATGCTCCTTTAGCTTTTTGAAAGGGAATGCTCAAATTATTATGATTGACTCTGCTTTTCATTACATTGATTTTTATATCGCGCATATTTAAATATATATATATAAGTTAATTTTATTTTTTGAATAAATTATTTGCTTTAAATGAGTAGCAAATAAAACAGATTGAAAATCTTTTTAAAGTGCAAATTTTAAAATGAAAAATATTGATAAAAATGAAAAAGTGCTGTATTTCGGTTTATGGATTTATTGGATTTGGGAATAACGTCGATTGACTACTGTAGGTCCTACGTCTGAAGGGCAGTGCTCTCTGTGGGGATCTTTCTAAGGGATTCTAGTCCGTATGCACACAATTGTCGGAGAAAAACACGGAAAACTCTGAATGACTAAGTAGGCAAGCGAGACCTGGAATCGAACCCAGGCACTTCCCGTCACTCAGCTTTGAGCGCAGAACCGCTAGACCACCATTGGAGTCTCGGAAGAGGGAAAAGGGCGGCTTTTGTAAAAAAATCATAATATTTTTTTTAAATTTTCCTTTTTTACATACTTTGTATTTATTTTATTTTTTTTATTGGAAATGCTGGCATAAATTGTGATTTTTGAAATACATTCATTGTTTTAAATTATGAAAATTCATATTTTCATATATATTTTTTAAATATCATATGTTTTCATTATATTATTTCGTCTTTTTTTTTTTCGGGGTGGGGGGGGGGGAGCGAATTGTTTATATTTATAGATATGTTTACATACTAGCAGGCGACGCCCGCTTCGCTGTTCCCTATTTTTAAATGATCACTATAATTACTAATTTCTCAGAATTGCATTAATTTTTATCACGTGAAAAAAAAAAAGAGAAACAAAATCTGATTAGGAAAAATGTCGCACTGGCTTCTCAATGTCTTCGGAAAAAATTCCCAAAGTGCTCTAACTCTTATTTCTATTATTTTCCCCCTTCGCCCCCCTCCCGTCTATCTTATAATTTTACAAATTCGAAAATATTCGCAATGGATTTGTAAGTATCAAAAACCTCTATGCACCAGTTTTGAACGATCTATGTCGATTTTATTTTTTTTGCCCCTCCCAATAATTTAAAAAATTCAAAAATATCCGCAATTGATTTGTAGGTATCGAAAACCTCTATGTACCAATTTTGAATGATCTAACTCTATTTAATTTTTTTTGCCCCTCCGCCCCACTTCCCGGCCCTTCTAATAACTTTACACTTTCGAAAATATCCCCATTCGACTTGAAGGCCTTTAAAACCTGTCTGTACCAATTTTGAACGGCCTAACTGTATTTCTATTTGTTTTTGCCCCATACCCCCCCCCCCCTTACCACCCCCCGCCTTACCGCCCCCCCCTTACCGCCCCTCGTAATAATTTTACAAATTTAAAAATATCCGCAATCGATTTGTAAGTATCGAAAGCCTATATGTACCAATTTTGAACGGTCTGACACTATTTTTATTTTTTTGCCCCCCCTCCCCTCCCCTCTTCTTGCCCCTCCTAATAACTTTACACAATCGAAAATATCCCCATTCGTCTTGCAGGCCTTTAAAACCTATCTGTACCAATTTTGAACGACCTAACTGTATTTCTATTTGTTTTTGCTCCATAGCACCCCCCTTTGCTGCCACACCTGGGAGCTGAATTTCTAAAATTTCAGAAATTGGTTTTTAGACAGTTGCATTAGCTATATTTTAGAGTAAAAATTTCACGTATATCTATTTTTTTTGTTTGAGATATATAGGATTATGCGAAATCACGTTTTACGCATGTGAAATCATGTTTAGCCCCCCCCCGCCCCCTTGGGGACCAAATTTCAAAAATTCCAGAAACCGATTTTTAGACATTTGTATTAGCTATATTTTAAAGCAAAAATTTCACGTATATCTGTTTTTTTGTTTGAGATATATAGGATTATGTGAAATCACGTTTAACGCATGTCAAATCACGTTTCCCCCCCCCCGCCCCCTTGGGGACCGAATTTCAAAAATTCCAGAAATCGATTTTTAGACATTTGTATTAGCTATATTTTAAAGGAAAAATTTTACGGATATATGTTTTTTTGTTCGAGATATTAAACATTATTACATTTAATTCTGGCGTTAAAGCGCTCTTTCAAGTCTGAAGTGGAAAGGCAGTCGATGCGAGCGCCATCTTCTAAAAGCGACCAAAATGGGGCCATTCTGATAACACAGCGTCGGCGGTCCATAGTGTACGTCCATGGAGATGGCCATTCCCGTTCTTTTTCAAGCACGAGAATGAACAGTTCTTTGAAAACTCGGAACCATGGTAATAGAATATCTCAGGTATAATCCTGCATGTTGAATTTTTGGCACACGGAACTAGTTTCGTACATCAACCGGAATTTACGCCATCTATCGCGTACATTAGAAAACGCTTGCTTGTTAATTTCATTAAAATTATTTTAGCACTATATTTTTTTTTTAAATACTGTAATTTTCTCTATCTTTTTTATTTATTTATGTTTTCAAATTAAAAAAGATATAATTATATATTTTATTATTTAATTTTTTTTTTTTTTTTTTTTTTTTTTTTCCAAATTAAAAAATGTTATTATGTTAAAATGTTATATACATTTTATTTTATTTTATTTTATTATTTATTTTTTTAATTATAAAAAGGTATAAAAAAATTAAATTCAATAAATATTTTTAAAATATTTGTAATAAAAATTACAAATTGTATTAATAACTAACAAATATAATTTAATTTTTAAAAAAGTCCAAGAGGACAAAAATTATTTATTCTTTGTTAGGATAAATATCGAAATTCACTTAAATTTTCAGATTTTAAAATTTTCTTTGGACAAATTATTTAAAATAAGTGAACTTTAACTTAAAGATGAAAATAAAAGTTATTACTTTTAATTAGAAATATTTATGCTTGTGTCTCAATATCTATTTAAATATTGAGAAAAGAAAGGAAATGGTAATTATTTATTTTTTGTTTTTAACAAAATGGCAAAAATAAAATAATTTTTTTTCCTGGAAAATCAATTTTTACAGATTTTCTTCTTCTTCTTTATTTATTTTTAATTACTGTATCATTTTTTTCATCAAATTTCTTTCTGTTTCAAAACCTCAATTTTATTTCCTTAAAAAGGCGGATTTTTTCCTGATTTTTGTTAAAAATTATATTTGTTAAAATATATTTAAAATTATGTTTGTTAAATATAATTTATAAAATTATTTTTACTATGAAAATTAAATATGTAAAGGAAATTAAATATTACTCTTTCCTTAAAAAAAAAAAAAAAAAAAAAAAAAAAAAGTTATAGTTGTGTTGTGCAGGTTAAAGCCGATTGACTATTGCCGATTGACATTATGGTACTATACTTAGATGGCATGTTTTTCGTGGGTTTATTTTTAAGGAGATCCAAGCATATGTTCGCGTGAGTTTCGAAGAAAACCATGGAAAAGTCAGAACAGCTAAGACAACGAATTGTGATATTGGATCACGCTAGGGAATAAAATGACTCACTGGAAATCGTGAATTTATAAAAAATTCTGACGAAAATTAAAACTTTGTTAAAAACAGGCGATGATGGGTTTAGTCTAATAAACGCTAAATTTGATAGATGTTTCTAAGGATTCTGGTCAATTAACTATGTTAGGATCCTAGTCCTGGTTAGAATACTTTTCACGGAGATGTAAAGAGATGTAAGCATATATTCACGCGAATTTCGAAGAAAACCACGGAAAACTCATAAAGGCTGAGACGAAGAATTGTGACATTAGATCGCATTAGGGAATACACACACACACAAACACACAAACACACACACACACACACACATATATATATATATATATATAAATTATGACGTATTGTAAATCGCGAAACTTATAACCAATTTTGACAAAAATTAATTTTTTTTTTAATAGCGATTATGAGTTCACTCAGAAAATTGCTATTAAGTTGATATTTTAAGGGTTTAAAACCGATTGACTGCGCTAGAATCCTATCGCCTGGTTTTAATGCATTTTATTTGTATTTATGTAAATAGATCAGAGCATCTATTCATGCGAGTTTCGGAGGAAACCATGGAAAACTCAAAATGACTAAAATGACGGATTGCGACATTGAATCGCATAAGTAAAAATATAAATAAATTGTGATATATTGTAAATCGGGAATTTAAGAATTTTTATAAAAAATATAATTTATTTAAAGATAGAGATTTAATTGAGCCTAAAAAATCATTACATTAGGTTGATTTAATGCTTTAGGATCCTAGGCCTGGGTGGAATTCCTCCTGCAGGTGGATTTTCTAATGAAATCTTATTCGTATTTACGCCAGTTTCGTAGAAAACAACGGAAAACTCACAACGGCTCAGACGAATAGCTGTGACATTGGAGTATTGCGATATAATATATAGATAGATAGATAGATAGATAGATAGATAGATAGATAGATAGATATATAAATAAGTTGTTATATATTGTAAATCGCGAATTTACAACGAATTTTGACAAAAATTAAAATTTTGTTGCAAATAGTGATTTTGAATTGAGTCTAAAAATAGCTAAATTAGGTCAATGATTTGTGGGGGCTGCGGTCGATGAACTACATAAAGATCCTAGGCCAGGGTGAAATGCCTCTGTGGGTGAATTTTCTAAGGAAATCTAGTTCTTATTTACACGAGTTTCGGAGAAAACTACGGACGACTCAGATCGGTTAAGATGAGGAGATGTGACATTGAATTGAAAAAAAAAAATGTATATAATGGTAAATTTTGAGATATTCTAAATTGCGAATTTATAGCCAATTTTGCGGAAAAAAAAAGAATATAAATTATAAATTTAGAGTCTAAATTAGGTCGATAGTTTTTTTTTTTTTTTTTTTTTTTTTTTTTGTGGGGGGGGGATATAGTTAAGATTCTCGGGATGTTTTTCTAAGGTGATCGAAGCATGTATTCATGTGAGTTTCGAAGAAAACCACAGAAAATTCAGAACAGCTAAGACGACAAATTGTGATGTTGGAGCACGCTAGAAATTAAGAAAATAAAAATAATAAATTGTAACACTCTATAATTCGGGAAGTTATAACCAATTCTGAGAAAAGTTAAAATTTCATTAAAAACAGCGATCTAAAGCGGTTTAGTCTAAAAATCGCTAAATTAGGCTGATGCTTTTAAGAATTACGGCCGATTAACTTCTTATTATCCTAATCTTTAGAAAAACACCCTTACATCGGTGTTTTTCTAAGGATATCTAAATATGCATTCACTCGAATTTCAGAGATAACCCCGGAAAACTGATAAAGGCTAAGACGATGAATTGTGACATTAGATCGCATTAGGGAAAAAAAAGGAAAGAAATAAGATATATATATATATATATATATATATATATATATATTTGTAGTGTATTATAAATCGCGAAATTTATAACCAATTTTGACAAAAATTAAATTTTTAGCTATTATGAGTTCAGTCAAAAAATCGCTATTAAGTTGATGTTTTAATGGTTTAAGGTCCATTGACTGCGCTAGGACCCTAGGCCAGGTTATAATGCTTTTCATGGGCGTTTTTTTTTAAGGAGATCTAAGCATGTATGCACGCGATTTTTGAGGAAACCACGGAAAACTCAAATAAGACGACGAGCTGTGACATTGGAGTTTTGTGATATAGAAATATATATATATATATATGTATCAATAAGTTGTTACATATTGTAAATCACGAATTTATAACGAATTTTGGCAAAAATTAAAATTTTGTTAAAAATAAAGATTGTGAGTTGACTCTAAAAACCGCTAAATTAGGTTAATGGTTTGTGGGGGTTGCGGTCGGAAAACTACATAAAGGTCATAGGCCTGGATCGAATGCCCCCTGAGGGTGGATTTTCTAAACTATCTAGTTCGTATTTATGCGAGTTTCGGAGAAAACTATGGAAAACTCAGAACGGCTAATTTGATGAGTTGTGACATTTGGTTGCAACCAATAAAAATGTATATAATACTAAATTTTGAGATATTGTAAACTGCGAATTTATAGTCAATTTTGACAAATAATAATAATAATAATAATAATAGAAACTGTGAATTCAGTCTAAAATAGCTAAATTACATAGTTTTTTTTTTTTTTGGGGGGGGGGGGTTACTGTCGCTTGATATACTTAAGATTCTCGGCCAGATTTAAATACTTTTCTAAGGTTATCGAAGCATGTATACACGCGAGTTTCGAAGAAAATCTCGGAAAACTCAGACCGGCTAAAATAACTAATTGTGGAAAACGAATTGCACTGGAAAATAATAATAATAAAATAAACAAATTGGGATATACTGTAATCGCGAATTCGTAAAGAATTTTGACAAAAAATTTAATTTGGTTAAAAGTAGAGATTATGTTAAAAACAAACACGTTTTATTTATGAGACAAAAAATTTTTAAGTTAAAATACATTTAAAAAACAAAAATTACACATAAAAACAATTAAAATCAGACGTTTCGAAACCCGTCCGGGTTTCCTCATCAGTAATTACAACACAATATGCAAACAGGACATGAACACTCAAGGAATTTAAAGGAGTACAGAATATTGAGGAGCCAGTGCGCATGCTTCATTGATAGTGTGGAGATGCTTGGCAGTGTGCCAGCTCTCAAGGAAAATACGCGATTTATAATTATGAACACCAGAATTTAAAATTTTTATATTATCAAAGTCAGGAATATGATCGGTTTCTATTGAATGGATTACAATTTTAGAATTTTGGTTGCAATTTTTAAAAGATCGTCTGTGTTCTTGTAGTCTAATTTTTGCTGTACGGCCAGTTTCACCTATATAAACAGATTTGCAATTTTTACAAGGAATTAAATATATTACACCAGTTAAATCCAGAGAAGGGGTTATGGGTTTAAAGTTGGAAAGGACGTTTTTTAATTGTTTAATTGGCCGGAAAGCAGTATAAATATTATGTTGTTTAAGTAATTTAGAAATAAATTCTGAAGGAATACCAAAATATGGCATAGAAATATAACTGTTTTTATTAATAAGTGAATTTTTCATTTTCATTGGAGTAGAGGGGGAATTTGCAGGAGGAAACGAAGGAGGGGGGAAGCTGATAATGTTTTCACGATAAATTCGTTTTAACCAATTAAGAGGGTAATCGTTATTTATTAAATCCTGGAAAAATTTTTTAATTTCCAACTTTAAAAGTGTCTCGTTACTGCATAACCGAAGAGCTCTATTGACCAAAGTTCGGAAGACTACAATTTTATGCGAATTAGGATTAGCGGAATGAAAATTTAGATATTGACCTGTAAAAGTGGCCTTACGATAAACAGAAGTTTGAAAAATGCTAGGTGAATTTGAAATGCGTTCAACGAGAACATCAAGAAAAGGCAAACTGTTATTCTGTTCTATTTCCAAAGTGAATTGAATTTCTGGGCATAACGAATTAGAAAAAGTAACGACTTCATTCATTTGTTTTTCTTCAATTAATGAAAAAATGTCATCTACGTATCTTCGCCAAAAAGGAATTTTATCATTTAAACTATCATTTATTTTATTTTCCAAAAACTGCATAACTATTTCTGCTATGCAAACACTAGCAGGTGAGCCCATAGGCATGCCACGAATTTGTTTAAAGTATAAATCATTAAACTTGAAGCAATTACAAGATAAGCAGAAAAAAACTAATTTAAGAATTGATTCAATATTAAGAGTAGTATGAGTACTATCATTAGGATAAATTTATTTTAAATGTATTTTAACTTAAAAAATTTTTGTCTCATAAATAAAACGTGTTTGCTTTTAATATATATAATTGAGACGGTTTGATGTTTGTGTACATTAGAGATTATGTGTTCATTCTAAAAATTGCTAATCTAGATTGAGGGATTGGTTTGAGGGGATTACTGTCGTTTGATCACGTCAGGATCCCAGATCTTTGGTGAATGCACTCTGTGTGTGTGTGTATTTACACAAGTTTCGGGGAAAACCATGAAAAACTAAGAAAGTCTAAGACGTCGAGCATGACCTGGGAATGAACACAGCATCTCTGATCTTCTAGTTTCTACAGCAGAACCTCTCAGCTCCTTGTAGGTTAAATTCGGGTGAAAATTTAGAAATTTTAAAGAAAATAATGTTTAATTAAATTAAATTATCCGTTGAAATTTTATAATTTTTGAGCTAACATTTCTCTAACTGAAAATCACAAAACTCACAGAAAAATAATATTTAATTGAATTTCAAGTCAAAGATTTTATAAAGCTAGATTTACACTTGGTAATAACATTTCAATGATGTTGCTTATCCCTGACTTAAATTGCATCACTTTCTTAAATGTACGTCTTAAGATTTCCAAAGTGTAAAGTTAATTTTTTTTTCTTTATATATATATATATCATGCATATTATATAAAAAAGATATATAAGATATAAATTTTGTGTATATATATATATATATATATATATATATATATATATATTACAAATTAAATTAAATAGTGAAGCCTTGTTATTCTGACAAACTCAACTTAATAATATTTAATAAAACGTTTATAAATAATAATAAAAAAAAGAGGCCGTTGTTGAAGTTTTGTCTGTCATAATTATTAAGAAAAATTTAATTTTAAATATACATAACGTAAATGTTAAATGAACAACGTATCATGAAGCATATGCACCTTGACAGCCGAAAACAATGCCGGAATTCTTGAAAATAGGTCTTTATTTTGTTAATTAGCTATTGCATAACTCGAGTCACATCCAAATACAAAACAGCATAGAGATTTAGACATATTCATCATAAAATAAAACAATAATTTGAAAAATAATGATGCGCGCACTGTACTCAATGTTAACGTTGTTTCATCAACTACAGTCAGCGCCACTCTGCGGCCAGCTCAGCGCGAGGTCCACTTTTGTAGGAGGAATCCCGTAAAGGAAGTTCCTCCTTTCTATAACTTCATGCTCGGAAGTCGGAACGGTTCCGCATGTTCCGCAGAACTTTTCTGAACGGGTCTAAAGCCTTGGTTTTTAAGAACACAAAACGAGAACGTCAACGTATTCGACGTCTTTGCGCATGCGTCACGACGCTCTTTTCTGCGGTTTCAACGCCAGCGCTGATATCAAGGAGACTCTGATTGGAGCGTCGCGGCGTCGAAAACGTTGACGTTTGCTTCCGAGTTCTTAAAAACCAAGGCTTAATGGAGAAAAACCAACCGGAAATTCAGAATCAACGGTTTCCGGTAACCCCCCCCCCCCCCCACAGAATTGTTCGCTGTGTTCTGTTCTGCCGATAAAATGGGCATTGGCATTTGTCTTTCACTAGAAGAGATCGTTCTTTTCGAAATGAGCTGTTTGTATTCCTTAATTCAGCACTTCTGCTATGAGAAAACACAGATGTCCTTAAAGAATATGTGAAACATCGAGATTTTTTTTCTTTCTAATTGCACTTGTAAAACCCGTGGTTCAAATTTAACTGGGAATATGTAGATTTTATTTTATTTCGTTTTATAGAAGGCTAAAACACATTATAAACATTTGATTTAAACATTTGAATTCAAACACAGAGTAAGGAAAATGATTTTTCAGTATATATTATTATTTAAATTGATAATTAATTTTATAAATTTCTTTATTAATTTAAAATTTTCTAAAATCTATTTTTAATTTCTGAGGAAAAATAAAAACAAAAACGCATGTAACTTTTGTTTTAAAAAATAAATAAACATGTGCATTAAGATTTATAAACAATAAGATATTATAAACTTGACTATAAACATAATATTAAACATAGCATAACTTTTGAGTATGGAAACGATCCATCATGAAAAGACAGTAGTGTATGCCCTTAAATTCAATCGGTCGTCTATCTATTTATCTATACATATGGGCATAAACAAAAATGACCGTTCGAAAATCTCTCTCTCTCTTTTTTATAATTTAATTATATAAACCGTTAAAACATTTATTTTCTTCTATTTATTTATTTTTTATTTTAGCAAGCTAAATACCTATATTCATATTTATATGACAGAGTGTATCAGGAATATATAAAAGGTAACAAACCACTTTAAAACACGTAGATGCAATATTTTTATTAAAAACGACACAAAGCTTTTCGCTATTATAACAATAGCACCATCAGGTTCCTATTATATATTATATATACACGTGAAATGTTTTCTAATTTTAAACTTTTAATAGTTTTTAATCTTAATTGCTTCAGGAATGTTTACTTTCAGTTAAATTCATATATGAATGTGTTGGATTCGTAAAAAATTTTGACTTCCGGCGTATTTACATGTTTTAAAATGTCTTAAACACGTTTTGACCACAAAAATAAATACATAAATAAATAAAATAAAATCTCCGTTCATCTATGTGAGTGACAAAAAGTTTATGATCGCTAGTTTATGTTCTCTAGATCAAGAACTAATACACATAACTTAAAAAATTATATTTAGTTGCATCTTGACATAAATTGGTGACAATCAAACTCTCTTTTATATCACCCGATGCGATTGCCCCCATTTCCGGAAAAAATTTGTCAGCTTCTATAGTATAAAATTTCACAAAACTTAATACTTGAAAACGCTATTATGAAAACTATGTATGTCAAAATAGGTATATATCGGTTGGCAGGTGAATCATTTAAACTGTAATTTCCTCCGTTGTACGGAAAGGTTATATCTCAGCATCTAAAGCGTATAAGCATCAAATTTGATATGTGAGCTGTCTATTATTACTGTCAAAAAAAGAGACTACTTAAAAGCTTTTTTTTTTTTTTTTTTTTTTTTTTTTTACTTGGTAACACGAGAAAATATACAAAAATAAAAAATAAGTATTAAAATAAAATTGAGTGAAAACGTGCAAGAGGAATGGAAAAAAAAATTTTTTTCCCATTTCTTAACATTGAAAATTAATTATATTGTTAAAATATTTGGCAACAAGTTAAAAAATATATTAAAACTATGGTTCAAAGTAAACTGCAAACAAAATTTAAAGAAATAAATATAGTAACCGTTGCTAGGGAACGCAACCCAGTTACCGTATGTTTTTATAAAAGTGAATAGACATTAAAGAAAAAGAAAAAGTGTCCCTAAATTAAGTTTTAATTTATAAAGAATTATTTATTTATTTATATTCCAAAATTTAAAATCGGCATGATTTTTTTTACACTGTCGAAATTTAAAATGATAATGACCTTCGTCACATCAAACGAAAACGGTGTATTGAATTTATCTTCAACATGTAAAAACTAAAACGATAGGTTAAACTTTTTCATCAAATAAAATTGAAATTTGTTCCGATGCAATAAGATATGTAATCATCAAATAAGCATGAAATGAAATGCGTTTCAGAGTATTAAATCTATCTTCATCAGATAAGCAATACATAAAATCGATTATAAAATTACAATTTCGATAGATAAAATTATTACAATAGACTTAATCTATTATAATCTGATCGAGCTGAGACGCATTTTCATTATTTTTATTATTATTATTTACTTTTTCCTCTCTCTCTCCAGATAAAATTAAAGTGATGCATTTTGTATTTATCGTATAAACCGATTCAATGTATCATCACCGAATAAAATTGAAATACGTTTCAATAAAATAAATCTGTCATCATCAGATAAAACAAATTGAAACGGGTTTCGTTACTTAAAAACTGTCTTCATCAGATTAAAATAAAATGAAGAGTGTTTCGATACATTAAATATAGCTTCTTCATTTAAAGTTAAACGAACAACGCGTTTTGAAATATTTTCATCAAATCAAATTATATTGTAAACAATGAATTAAATCTATTTTCACTAGATTAAACATGTTTGTTCAAATAACTTTTTGTTTATGACAATAATAATATTAATGTAATTTGTATAATAATTGATAAATTAAACTTCTTCAAATGTGGAAAATTCAAAAACCTCAAAATTAAATTTAGAAAAAAAATTATTTATTTCGGTCCACTGCCCGACGTAAGAACGTGAAAAAAAAAAAAAAAAAATTAAAAAAATAAATAAATAAATAAAATTCACTAGATTCAAATCAAAATAGTACTTGAATTTTTATGCAAAAGAAAACAAATAACAAAATAATATTCCCCTCCACATCTATCAAGTTAAAAATTTATTTTCCAGAAAAAGGCTGGATTAAATTGTATCAATATATCGTAGAATATTGATATTTCTTTAATAGTAACAGGATAACGATATTTTAAATCTTATTTCATTGATATATCCCTTTTCTCACGTTATGTTTTTCTTACACGAAATTTCAGAACAATTTCCTAAAATAAATAAATAATCCCTCGCATAATATACAGAAGTAAATCAGTACTTATTGAAAGCCATCTGCTTTGATTATGGCGCGAAGAAGTGCAAAAATTTTCCGACGCAACGCTTTGCGCGTTTTCGTTCTATCCCTCAAGAAGGAAATACTATTCTCCTTTTCTGAATTTTTCACCTACTCGCCAGAACTCCACTTTTCCGAGGTTCCCACTGTTCTCCATTTGCTCGGGATCATCTGAGCTGTTCATCTGCTCATTCTGATCTGTTCAGTTCTCCTGTTCCGACTTGTTCCGCAAACTCGACTGATTTCTGCCTCATTTTTAAATGAAAAGATTTTCTATCGCCGTCTCGCCAATCAAGCGATGTTCTATTTTTTCCTAGAACTCCATAGTTAATACTAATAAAGGCTGATTGCCTGGCAACCTTTCTTCCACCAGCATCCATGTGAAGCAATCATACACAAGTGAGAGATAAATATTCAGTGTTGCATTGGCGAAAGTGAACAGGAAATGGCAAAGTTCGGTTTTTCGTCCAGAGCTGTTTAGATGGACCGATCTTCTTTCTTTTACCCATCCCTATTATGTACGAGGAAGTCTTTGAAAAATTTAGCAAACTGTAATGATTTACATTTAACGGTGGCTATTGCGTAAAAAACTTCCTCAATTTGGCAGCACTGACTGTGGAAACACTTCTAATACTGGACATGGCAGCATTATTGTATCTCCGAATCATTGTTAGTACCTGCCTTTTTTTACACCACTTTTCTAAAAAGTTATTTTGTTTTTTATCACATTTAATCGTAATAACTGATTTGTGTAAATTCCAGTACGGAATATTAACGGTTATCCTGATTAGGTAGTTCAGTTTTAAATCTCGGAAATTGGTGTTTAAAAAAAAAAAACTCAATCTTTTCTTTTCTTTTCTTTCTTTCTTTTTTTTAACTCGTTATGTAAACTCTGTTTTATAAATCTTTATACGTATATCAAGTTTCTCTTACTGAAAAATTGGGGAAAAAAAAAAAAAAAAAAAAAAAAAAAAAGCATATTATATTTTTTAAAAATGCATATAATACGGTGACAGTGGGTAATGGAAGTAGTGTGGTTGTTTCACACAAGATTTTATTATTATTATTATTATTGTGTGTATTTTGTATAGAACTGACCACATCTGTACTCTGAATTTTTTATATCGCAATTACAAAATCAGTTACGAAAAAAAAAAAAAAAAAAAAAAAAAAGAATTGGAATTATTATAAATTTTTGGCATACAATTGAATTGTAAAGTTCGTCATAAATGTAATACTGTGAAACATCAATAATCCGGCATCGTCAGGAAATAGACGTTGCCGGATTATCAATTTTTCCGGATTGTAGATGTTCCGAAAGTGCATCAAAATCATCGATCAGTCGCAACATCCAAATAAATATTTCTTAAAAAAAAAAAAAAAAAAAATGCTACCTTAATATATACGCTATCAAAACTTAAATAATTAAAATAACGCTAGAATTAGGTTAAAAAATTTTAATTTAACAATTTTAAAGCTGCAATACAGATCGTTACTTTTTGGTCAAATAAAAATCAACTAAAACTTGTTTTAAATCAAATCAGATCAGGAATTAGCGACGTGATACATTCTATTAAATATATCAGTCAATTTCATGTGCTTCGTTCTTATCATTGCGTCCGAAATACTTCGGTGTCGACGAAACCACGACATCAGTATCTTGTCAACATCTCTCTCTCAAGATTAGCTTTCTCTTAGATTTTTCTTTTCAAAATTCACCTGAATCCGTAAATCTACAAAATTAAATGAAAATCTGTAAACTTCACTGATGATCCATAAAAGTTGGCAAGTTTCCTGTTCCAAAGTGTTCTGCGAGTATCCATTGGACATTACGATTTCAGGGGGAAGGGAGAAAGGAAGGAGGGCAAAAAGGTCATCAATGATAGAATAATTGGAGCTCCCAGAATAGAGGTTTCCGGATTATCAAGGCTTTAATGTAGTTTATTGATTTCGAAATGAATGCCCAGCTTTGTGACAAATACAGTGAAATTCACAAATCAGGTAACACATAACTAATTGGTACGTTTGCAACTAATAGGAGCTGCAGAGTGGAATTATTTTTAAAACACCTGAGAACATTTTATAATATCAATCTGGATATATTTAATTGCATCGATTCAATTTTGATAATATCATCAACAATTGTCCCTTTAAAAGAAGAATGAGAGGATATAACATCTCGCATTAACAACATCATACTAACCAAGAAACCATTCTAATAGTGTAATAATAGAAATCAATTAAATTGTGTTCATTGGAGAGGGCATAATCTAACGTGATTTTCGTCGCGTAAACTGTTTGCTCTCGTGAGCGCGTTCGTGAGATATCCATAGTTAGAGTAAAAACGTAGTAACGAGAAAGATATGGGAGGAGTCCCGATAAACCTGTCCGAACTATGACTTTTATCAATTTGTAGATTCCACATTAACGAATTTTAAGGCATTATATCTCCATAGAATGTATCTTAAAGCTCAAATGAACAACTGATTTATGCACCAAACAACACCTTTGTCCATGCTCTTTCGATTATTGCTTGTTTTGGATTTCATTCATCATTTCAGTGAAACTTGACTTTATAGATTCAGGCGTTATTGTACCGATTACCGGTGAAATTTTAGAATTTATAAATCGAAAATGAGCAGACTAGGGTAATTGTTTTTTCCGTCAAAAAACAGGTTTATAATTCTCTTTTGATTGATGCTTGTTTGGATTTTTTTTAAATTATTACAGTAAGGGATCTTTTAGTGGTAAGAACAGAAACCACAGAACATTTTTTCTCTCACATATTTAGATTCCGTTTAAAAATACTTCGAGGAACACATTTACCTATCATCATTTGACATGAAAAACAAGTTGATAATTTTTAATTTACCATCGCATTAAAAATGAATCCTCTGGATGCAGCCGAAATTAAAGTTGCATAAAATAGCTTACTGGTAACACGGGAATGTTGTAGGTAGGGAGAGCGAATTCAAGAGAAAGTCATGCTGATTTTAATTAAAGATCAACCTATCGAGAAGCCGATAAACCTTCCTTTTGTTAGATCGAAAGAAAATTCCATCTGAAGGACTGTTTTTTAAGAATTAATCAAAGAATTGATATTAAAAGAAAATTATACCAGAGACCAGAAAATTTATTCCAATTTATACCAGGAAATACAATGAAATTTCTTATATATAAAAATTAAATTTTAATGAAGATTTCGTAAACATCGGAACTTTCGCTGATTTCAGGTAATCTTTCTGTTGGAATGGCAGTTAGAAGACAATACAGTAATTTAAATGATGGCTGTAGCGAGCATTGACCCCCGTTTTACGTTTTATTTTGTTTTCCTAATGAAGAGAAATGAGTAAAAACAATTATCGTATACGCAAAACATATGTTTAGATATTAACTCACTCATCAATCATTAAAAGTCTTTTGCTGGAATTGATATAAATAACACTTAAATCTATATAATATTTTAGAAAGATAAATAAATAAACAAAATTCAGCATTTAAAGTACAGAATGCCCTCATGCCATGATAGAATGCCCAAAAAACTGAACCAAAATCTTCACACAAACTGTTTTGGATCCTTAAAGTCATAAAAAAAATTCCATACTTTTATATAATATATTTACAGCACTATTAAACAGACGAGAGTAAAAGAATAAATTTTTAAATACAAAAGCTGGTGTTCTCATAACTCAGTAGACATTTAAAAAAAAATCATAAAAATTGAAGTAACTGAGAGAATTGAACGCGGTTTGTGAAAAAATTATTTTCGTGAAGGGGGACAATTTTAGGTTAAGAAAAAAAAATAATTGTTAACATTTTCGTCGATAGAGTTCACTGTACTTGAGCAAATCACTTATTCCCGAGAAAAATTATATTCATTTGCATGCAAATGTTTATAGGCTTGTAAATTCTATTATATATGTCCGCCATCAACATAAATTACAGTTTGAAAACGAGTTACAACACCGCTAACTGCAGCGCTTCAGTTGGCAGTTTTTTCCTGAGAGAAAACACCTTCACCAATAACACTTTATCCACCAAGTCAGCATCACAATTAAAACTTCATATATGCACAAATAGGAGCCAAAATAAAGAATAAGCTGTATTAATTGTAAAACAATTTCATTTATAATGCTCTGATTGGCATAATTCTCGCTACTCATCCGAGCAGCGTCCTCTCTCGACGAAAAATTTAACTAATTCTGTTTCTTTTTAGAAAAAAATCCCCCTTCACGATAATAACTTTTTTGCGAACTGCGTATAATTCAACCAATTCCTTTAAATTTTATGAATTTTTAAATGTCTACAGATTTAAGGGACAGTCGGAATATATAGTTAATCAAAATAAAATTACTATAGAACACTGAATAAAATTTAGATTTAAATGCCTACACTTTACTGATTATAAAAAGAAATAGAATATGAGGTAAGAGGCTTAGTGGACACTCAGAATATCTAACAACAATTTAAATTTGTATACCAAAAATACAAAATTAAGTTAAATGCATAAACGCATTTTTAACGCATTGCCATTTGGGCAATTTTCTATTTTTTACATTAAAATTTCCCTTAAAAATGTAATCGCCAATCTTTTCGACTTCAAGGATCACTAAATTCACAATTTTAAAATTTCCAGACTACGAACGTTATTGTTCCAAAAACTTAAATACATCTCTAGAATAATAATCAAAGAATAACCATTTGTTAAATATAAAATAAACCTTTTTAATAAACAGAATTGCAAAACAAATATAATTACCAGAGTTCCCAACGTTCTTAATTGATTCCGGAGTATTTTTATTTCCGCCATTATTTCTTACCACTTACTTTTTAAGATTTTTTTTTTTAACTGTAATTATATATTAAAGAAAATTATTCGATAAATATATAGTGTAACCACGTTTCCCAAGACTATTAGTGAGGATGAGTCCAAAAGCTTGGAGGGCTGGCAAATTGACCGACATCTGGGATTTAATAAATATTCAGTTACTTGGTGTTCCGTTATCGCTAATTTTCCTTCAAATCACACCTACTTCAGGACTGGATTCTCTTTGAGTCCGCACTTGCGCAGAGGCTTACGTGGTCGCAAGAAATGTGGTTAAAAAATAGTGGTGTGAAATGAAAGTGGGGCTGAAAATTCTCCGGAACAAATTAAGGCAGTTGGCAACTCTGAAAGAATCATAGTTCAAGTTTGTTTCATTGTAAAAATACAATTATGGGGAAAGAATGTTTCTTATTTCCGTAATATAAGAAACTCAGACGAAAAATTATTATTTACAATGAAAAATTTGCTCTTATAAAACTGTATTTATTAAGCTGCCTGCCTACATTTAAAATGCATTTTTCGGTCAAAACTCCGATTTTTTATTTTTGGATTAGTATTAAAGCCTGACATTTTAGCTTTCTAAATCAGTTTGAATTTTGTTTCGATCTTGCGTAGAACTTGAGTTACAGGGATTTTAATATTAGTCACTCCTTAGTTTTTGAAACCGGAAGTGACCGAAAAGGACCCGTAAATGATTGTTTACATAAATGTTTTACTCAATATAAACATGAAAATTTGTTACTGAATATAAACAGAATTTTAAAAAGAAAATAAAAAACTTTGAAATAAATCAGAAACTTTGTAAAATTATTTTTTATTTAATAGGTAAAATCTGGTTTTTAAATATGTTTTCTGCTTTTTCTCAAAATGAAATTTTTAACATTTTGCTGTATCCCAAAACATCATAACTCCAGAGCCTGATTAAGGGGTAGCACACATTATTTATACTTACACCGTTATTTTTTAACAAATACTTTCCTCCTATAATAAACAGAAAATTCTGATTAAAATTTTTTTTTAAAGAATTCTGGTGTCTGTTCATTTTTTATAAAAAATATTTCCTGGTCAAAGCGTGGATTTTCAATGACATGAGGTAAAAAATAATTGTAAAAATATTCCGGTGAGAGCGGAGATAATGTGTGCTTCCCCCTTAATCAGGCTCTGCAAAACTCCAAAAGTTATAATCGAAACATTATGAAACTTTGACAAAATACTCTAGAGGAGTTGTTTTAGGGATTGAAGTACGACAATGAAGGAGCTAAATTATTTTTTGTTTTTTTGTCAATAGAAGTTATGAACTGTCATGTAACTTCATGATTTTTTCAGCACGTAAAAATGTTATCTTCTCTAAAATATTAAATAACATTGTTATAGTTTTGAGAGTAGTTCATACTTTTAAGGACCTTTCAATAATCTAAACAAATTTACTGAATAAATATATCTTTATTTAAATTTGACTCATGATGTTTTGTAAAAGTGCTTTTTTTTCGCAAATTTTATGCATATTTTGTGCCTAAATATCAAAATATTGTAAAATTTGCAATTTTTTTTTCAAGGTTATTCCCTTGTATATTCTATCATATATTCTATGTATATATTCTATCATATAATGCACATAAATAGGCAATTTTTCAATTATTAAAAAAAAATCACCTCCGACAGTAGGCAGGCACCTTAAATGTTGTAATCATACCTACCAACAACGTAATTAATATTCAGTAGTATTGTTAGTCCCGCCCACTTTTTCCACCATTAAATTTTTAGAGTGATGTCCTCCAAATGCAATTACGATAAAATAAGAAGAAAAGTGATCTAAAAACTGCTGGCATGAAAAAGAATCGAGGCTAACAAAATTACGGAATATTAATAAGGATGTTGGAAGATATGATTGTAATAAATATATTATATTGTTAGGTAAATAAAATCTAACTCGGAAAATTATATTTTTTAAACACACTTTTAACATTTGAAAATTTCAGGTATTCTAAGAAGTTTGGAATAATTCCTATCTAAGAACGAGATGCAGATGAGAAATTCAAAGAAATAATTATGCCTGATGCTTAATTCAAATTTTAGTGATCGAAAATATTCCAAATAAACTCTTCCAGAATTTATTATCTCATGTTGTATACAATGTTGTGAGTATGAATGACTCAAAATATCCTGAAATTAAAATTGATATCAGAATAATTTCTAATAGATCAAAAAATTGCAAATAATGTTAAAATTCTTCTGCAGAACGCTAGTGGTCCAAGAGCAATCTGCTGGCGATCTTTGCCATTAGGCATTAAATTAAATAATCAAATGATAAAGTACGTATAAATAGTGTTTAACTCAATAACTTACATATTCGTGATTCAAACTTTTTAATTTATCTTCAGCATTGGATGAATAAATATTCCTAGCGTACGCATACACCGACGGTACTTAAGACGCAAAAAAAAAAAAAAAAAAAAAAAAAAAAAAAAAAACTATTATTATTATTATAATATTTTATTATTGTTGTTATTATTATGGTTAATGGACAGTGGGTGAAGCTGGTTTCGTTTAACCCTTTGGGTACATTTGAGGAGTTAGACTCGTCATCTGCTTAATTGGGCGAAGTTATGGTGGACGAGTCTGACTCATCATCTGAATTTAAGAAGCAGGCGTTGATGTTTGCGGCACCCCCGCCAGTGGGCGAGGACTGATATACCGGCGTCTGAGACTGTTGTTCTAGAACTGGCACAACGAATTTTCAAAAAATGCTACACTCTATGCATGAACAATTCGTATTCGTCTCCACAATTATATTTAAAATTACTATCTAGAACAAGATACAAATGCAGATAGAACTGTGCGAAAGAACGGAAAACACATGCCAAAAGAGCTTGCTTCCTTCAAACTAAAAAAAAGAGGGGCCAAAATGTTATCCTCCAACGGTTTGTTAGCACTAAGATGGAAATATAAGAAAGATGTATGCATGCTTAGCACAAAACATTTAAATATCGATTTAGTTGATACAGGGAAGCGAAAAAAGACAATTTTGATGACAATTTTGACAAAATTATCAAACCATCATGTGCAATCAAATATAATACAGGTATGGGAGGCGTTGATACACAGGACCAATTGCTAGCGTGCTTTCCTGTTATGAGAAATTTCATGAAAGGTTACAAAAAATGGCGTTTTATCTATAGACATGGCTATTTTCAATTCACATGTTCTACATAGTAAAGTCAACTGTGAAACCAAAACAAGCGTTGCTGAATTTCATTTAGAAATCGCTGAAGAATTTTTGGCGCAAGTGGTCCTGCCAAATTATAATATCCAAGGGCGTGATACAAGTAGCGATGCACCACATCGTTTGCAAGCGAAAAATTGGCACATTTTCCGGTGAATATTCCGGCAACAGAATTAAAGAAACAACTTACAAAACAATGTCGCGTATGTTATAAATGTAAAATAACAAAAGAAACCGCTTGGTAATGCAAATGATGCCAGGTACCTTTGCATTTACCGACATGTTTTAAAAAATACCACACGGTACAAAATTATTAGACTTATTGTTCTATATAATTATTTCTATTTTGTTTCATTTATATATTTATTCATATTTTGTAACTAAAATGCTGTTTCAAAAATACATTTATATCACCAATACAGTACCCGCAGCAGTCCTATATTTTTACGTGATTTTTATTATTTTCCACCACTTTAATCAATCAGTATACTTTTACATATTGCTTTAGCTTTAAAATCTTGACAAAAAATGTACAAAACAATAGTAGTATTAAAATAATAAAACACACGCGAAAATATAGGACCGCTGCGGGCACTGCCAATATAAGTATATTCCAAATAAAATGTATTATTTTTATATATTAATCCATATAGCGACAAATTAAATCCGTCCCATGGGCAAAAAAAAAAAAAAAACTTCAAATAATTCAGTACTCAAAGGTTTAAAGCACTGGTGCTTAGGAATTCAGCAGGCGGCAGGTTTTTTACTTTTCGTTTTTGTTCTGCGTACGGGACATCAGAATTCTTCCAAAAAGTAATGCTATTAAATTAGACGACGTGATTAGACGTGATTAGAAAACATTCTTGTGCCATTTAAAGCATTCAGCTGAAATAATATTCTTTCAACTTCATGCTTATATTAATAATAACCACATACATTTGCGTATTTTAAGTTAGAATAATTACTAAACAATTTAAATTTCAACTATCGAAATAGAGGCCTGAACCATTCGTAAATGTTAAAATGAAAACTTACAATATTTAAACAATTTTCTTTTACACGAAACTATATAATTTAAAAATATACAAGTACATTTTTAAAATATATAGCTACGTGTGAAAGGAAAGATTAAGATAAATGCATGTAAAAAGTAAAAAATATTACCTTTATTAGTTATAATTTACACTGGAACTTCTCCATCATATTGAATCCGACAAGCAGCCAATTTAAAGACTTAAAGATAAAGTTTAATGCTTTAAAAAATGCTGCCGGCTAAATTAAATTATTAGATTGTTATACATTCCCATACGTGCCAACCTAACACGGAAGATTGTTAGTTCCCGCCCCTTTTTGTACACGACTTAATTTTCAGAGAAATTCTTTTCAAATACATTTACGATTCAATAAGAAGAAAAGTACTTTAAAAAAAGACTGATGTGAAAAAATAGGTGGTAAGGGGCGGGATTAATAATCTTCCAGTTTTGGTTGGTAAGTATGCATTCCTTCAAATTACGCTAATGCGTAATGATTGTAAGGTGTGAGATTTCACACAATCTGTTAAATTTCAAGTGCTCGAAATTACATCTAGCTGTCCGCGAAGTACTGGGTTGGAAGAGTCAAAGTCACCAGTTGGATCTAAAGAACCTCCAGGGAGATCGAGACGACAAACGATGAAATTATGCTACACGGCACATGCTTATAGCACGTATTTTTTCTACCAAACTGGACACTGGTAAAAAAAATTAGAACACTTCTCAGTCGAATATCCACAACAAAATTTTACAAACATCGTTGTTTATGGTAATAATCCTTTACTTTAGCTATAGTTTCGAGCACGGTGCTTTAGAGCCCTCAAAAATACATTTAAATGTGGATTTTTGTCAAAAATATTTTCAAGCCAATGATAAAATACACACAACACAATACTTTACAAGTTAAAATCATAAGTCAAAATACTTAATTTAAAAGTTTACAATATGAAAACATAAAAACATGACAACGTTTATCCTCGCATCATTGCTTATGGACTTCTTCAGGTCTAGTTCTCGGGATGTTAGCGACTTGATCTTTTAATAAGTGTAGAATAGGTTGCTACATTTTCGCCAAGTCTCTAGAGTGTGTTTAATTAATGGCACGTATATTATATTTAATTAATTTTAATTTTTTTGAATTTCAACTTTAATCAGAAAAGGGGAGATGTTGTTATTATTTTAGCTTGATTCCATGATGGTTTTGCTTTTTTATTTTATAAAATATAATCTTTAAGGGCTGTATTACCGTACGGAGAGCGTAATGAATATTGATGTTCACAAATTCGTTTGAATTCAAACTCAAAAAGAAGAAAAGGGAAAATTCAACAATATTTCCTTTTCCTTTCCTTTTCTCTTTCTTTCTTTCTTTTAAGTTTCTATCTCTCTCTCTCTATATATATATATCTATCTCTACCCCCCCCCTTTTATTATGGGCATTTTGAGTAAGAGCTGAACAATTTCTATTACAAAATTAATTTGTATATATATTTTTTCTTTTAATATATATATTAAAAGAATAAAACATTTTTTGTTTTTAAACTGTTTTTAATTTGATTTTAATTTCGTTTTTTATTTGATTTTTTCTACTTCAACAAAATCACTGAGACTCCTCCCCGTAATTTTAATGTCTTACTTTAAAATATTAATTGTTATTATTTCTTTTAAACATGCCTAGATATGAATTAGTTTTATAGTTATTATAGTTTAAAATAAATGATGAACACAGATCTACTTCTTTTAGCTTAGTTGTTACAACCCCTCCCTTTTTTCCTCTTTGATCCATCCACAAATTTATTAACTTGGGGTTTTTTTTCCTTAAATAGTCATAGAAATATATATTGTTATGACCCCCCCCCCCTTTCTTCACGGAATCTCCGTATCGGGGTCTCATGGACTTGACTAACAGAAGAGACACGGTGTTTGCCTTAGTGAAAGGATTTGGATGCTGGCCTGTTCTTAGAGTGTTACCCACACCATTGGATCCCGATTTCACGCTGTCGTTTAACGCTTCCATGTCCAGCGAACTCATCAAGGAGGGGCCGACATGATGGAGCCAAGCTAATGGTCAAGCGACTGGCCGGTGAAAGTTCTTAGGTGGTCTGGAACCCTGGGAACCTATGAGGGCCAGAATGCATCAGGGGTGTTGACCCCCCCCCCCGTCTCTCGAGGCCAGGAGCTGAGAACAGGACAGATAGATTATCTCTAGACTTGAGAGTAGACGGATGATCTGGTAGATCTGGAAAGGCAGGGAGCCTGATATGACTTTACGTTCAATTGCTTATTTTAATCAGGCATGATGCCTATTTATGTTTTACTATATATTTTTGTGATGTAAATAGTGTACAGATGTTTCTAATTAAACTAGAAAATACAATATAAGGGCTCAGTTTTATTCCTGCCTAATCATTAGATTTTTTCTTCTTAGCTGTCTAACGTGACGCTACCACAGCTAAGTTAAATGGTGGCAGCTACTTGCGATTCATTTGAACTACTGTTAAATTTCATGATCTCATGCCACTCTTCAACATGCAAAGTGGATAATTACAAAAAACACTTTTTATATAAGTGATGCCCTGCTGACGAGGAGGACGAGCGACGAATCATCGTTCCAGTGGTCCAAAAAGTCAACAAAAATTGGTGAGTCTCAATTCATTTCCTGCGGAGAGGTCATTGAGTTAATGATTTTTTTTTTTTTTTTTTTTAAATTTAAATTATCGTATGATTTAAAAATTGGGAGTTTACAAAGGTGATTATTTAATTTTGTCAAAATGTTGTAGAGTAGTGAAATATGTATTTCAAAGGTATTGATTTTTTATATTTTTTAATTACGCTTAAATTGTTTTAATATATATTTTAAAATCAACTTACTAGTTTTTATAGGTATGAGAATTAATCGCGATAAACTCAGTTTCAAACAGAAAAATTACAATCTGATTTTAGAGACAATATTTTTATTTATTTATTTATTTATTTATTATATTATTCACCATATTGGATCAAACTCAGGTTTAAGTAATTGTTTCAAACCTTATGTGGATAAAGCGGTGATTAATGGGGTTGAAAGAGAAATTCTCAGTGATACAGGATCGAAATGTGATTTATGCAACCACAGTTTGGTTAAAAATGGCTATTTTACAGGAATAAAAGTCTTAATGCGTTCTCCCATTGATGAAGAAAGCAAAAGCTTGCCATTAGCTCGCGTAACTATGAAGGGAGGTTTCGAAATAATAGTGACTATAGCGGCTGTCAGACCTGATGGCATAAAAGAAAATGATTATATTTTAGGCAATAAAACGGCAGAGCTTATTGGAAAGCTTAGAAAAAATCATAAACATTTTAATTCAGGCTTTACAAGGCGTAAAAATCAAAATAGTTTCGTTCCTAAATTAGAGCGTAGAAGGGATAATCCGACGTTTGACACGCAAACAATGGATCGAGGCTTCCCCGTTTTCTTCAACTCTGAGAAATAGAAATTAACTAACAAAACGCTTTGTTCGCAATACGAGAAAGGTGAAACTTCGGAAATTTGTTTACGTCAGTTTGAAAAAGCAGGATCGAAATATTTCAAAATTTCTCATCTTAATAGTCCTGAATATGTTCGTGTCGTTAAAATAGACGGTGAAAATGATGGAGTGTCTGAATCTCTTTACGAACCGACTGAAGCATTTTTGACGATGTTGCTCAAGAAAACGGGCTAGATAATGGTACTATTTCTAACAATCTGAGGAGATTGTCCTTAGTTAAAAAGGGAGAAAAATATTTTCGTTTGAAGCGGGATTTAGTTGCTATATGTAAAGATGAATTACCCATTATGGAAAAGTCATAATTCTATTCACAAGTTGCATGTGTATATAAGTTTAATTTCATAGAAACTACTTTTATTTTTATTTAGTTACTTTATTTTAATTTGTTTATTTATTTTATTTTATTTTTCATTCCTAATGTATGTTTTTAAAATTGATTGAATTAGGTTAATGTTATGATAGCAATGACGGCAATAATAATAAAAATAATAAAAATCTATGTATACAATACACGTTTATTTAGTGTATGCCTTTGAATTGATTTTGGCCATGTGTTGTTTATGAAAATAAATCATGAAGATTTTAAAACTAATGCGACAATTGTTGTTATATGTTGAATTTAAGTTCACTTCATATTCTGAAGATTTAATTTAAAGGTTAATGCAACATGTTATTAATGTTATAACGAGGGAAAGTGTATACATAGTTGTTTATTGAAAAAGTATCACTCTTGGTATTATTACTGTTATTGTCAATATTTGTGTGTTTGTTTTGGTTGTATGATAGGAATGTTTTAGAGGTTTTTAAATGTAAGACTGTTGTGTTCTGGGGAAAATACCATTCGGTTAGAGGGATCACAATCCACTCACTTTTATAGAAAGAATGATGGGGACAAATTCATGTCTTATTTGATGGGTTTTGTGTTTACAACAGTACAAATTTTCGACAGAACACAATCCTGGGAAAAAACATTCTAATGCAGATGGTTTAAGTAGGCTGAATAAATCTGATTGAAAATGTAAATTAGTAAAGAGAAATCATTTGTAAATAATTTTAAAGATTAATAATAATTTTCTTTTCTTTTATATTTTTATAATTTCAATTGGAATAAATGTATTTGATGTTTAGAAAAGGAGTCAGTGAATATTGTTTAGAGAAAAATAAATTATTTATTTTTATTTTATTTTATTTTAAGTGATTGGGGTAATAAAATGTTAATTTGAATCTCATGAGAACTCTAATAGTGTTTAATCTGGGTATAAATCTGATAGATTGTGATTTTTCACTTAAAACTGAGTATAAAGGTTAACATTTGATTTATTTTTTTCTTGAATGATAATTTCTAAGTTTAAAGTATAATTTTTGGGGCTTCATGACCTCTCTTCGGTAAGTGTAATTCGGGCGCTTTTTTCTAGGATGAAATTTCCTTGATACTAAGGAAATTCTTTTAGGGGGAAGGGCTGTAATGACCCCCCCCCCTTTCTTCGCGGAATCTTCGTATCGGGGTCTCATGGTCTTGACTGACAGAAGAGACACGGTGTCTGCCTTAGTGAAAGGATTTGGATGCTGGCCTGTTCTTAGAGTGTTACCGACACCACCATTAAATCCCGATTTCCCGCTATCGTTTGATGCTTCCGATGTCCAGCAAACTCATCAAGGAGGGGTCGACATGATGGCGCCTAGCTAACGGTCAAGCGATTTGCCGGCGAAAGTTCTTAGGTGTGGTTTGGAACGCTGGGCACCTATGAGGGCCTGAATGCACCAGGGGTGTTGAACCCCCCTCTCTCGAGGCAGGAGCAGAGAGCAAGACAGATAGATTATCTTTAGACCTGAGAGTAGACCGATGGTCTGGTAGATCTGGAAAGGCAGGGAGCCGGATATCAACTTTATGTTCAATTGCTTATTTTAATCAGGCATGATGCCTATTTATGTTTTACTATATATTTTTGTAATGTAAATAGTGTACAGATGTTTCTAATTAAACGAGAAAATACAATATATAATTGCTCAGTTTTATTCCTGCCTAATCATTAGATTTTTACTTCTAAGCTGTTTAACGTGACGCTACCACAATATATATAATCTGGTTCTAGAAATTACAGATTGTAACTACCCTGTTATTGTAACTAAACCTTATTAGTAAGTTAAGTTCACTTCATATACTGCTTCCACTGTTTGGTTTGCAAGACAGTAAATGAAAATTCATGTAAGAATTTAAATTGCCAAAAGGAATACCTTTAAGAACAACAAATAGATATTTTCATAATATAATTTTTATTAACACATGTTAAAATATTTAATAATAATGCATGTAAAAATATTTTCTACATGAAAATTCATTTTTTTTCATAAATTGCTTTTTATATTTTTATTTATTTATTGAGAGCACTGTGAAAAAAAATATGAAAAAGATTGTCAAAAAAATCTGGAATAAATCACAAAAATTCATATTTTCATGGTTATCTATTTGAATGATTGGACACTGATGCAGAACTCATACCACTGTGAATGAAACAAAATTTTCTGCTTCTTAAATCAACGATAATATAGGCAGCAAAATTTCTTAAACAAATACAGGCACGAGTTCTGCGCCAGTGTTCCATTCCTACTATTAGCTACAAAACAAAATGTTCAAAAAAAAAAAAAAAAAAAACGAGAATGATTCTGTTCAGGAAATTTAAGGCTGTTTTCAGGGAAAGAAAAAAAAAAAACTTGCATCTAACGACGGATAAGATATTATATCTTATAACAATAAGCGTCATCAACTTTTATAATTTATTCTCGAGCATTGTTATTCCCCCCCCCCTTTCTTTTTACACTTTTCCTCCCTTTTCCTTTAAAAAAACTTCTTGTATTATTTAATTTTTGTTCCATGTTGGAAAAACCCACTTTTCAAAAAATTTTATGAAAAGAGGGCAGTATTAACAATGTCCCGGAATAAATTATTAAAAATTGACAATTCTGCAATAATTTAATGTTCAAAATCAATATTAAACATATCTACATTAACTATGAATGGAAACGATTTAAAAGATTTATGTTTAGTTCAGAAAATTTTGTTTTATTTGGAATCATCAGAGCTGCCAACCTAATCCGGCAAACTGTTAGTACCGCCACTTTTTCTACACCACTTAATTTTTAAAGTGATTTTCTTCAAATATATTTACGATGAATTAAGAAGGAAAAAACTCTATGAAATGACTGGGGTAGAAAAAGGGGCGGTACTAACAATTTGCCGGATTATGTTGGCAGCTCTGAATCATCTTTGAAGAGGGTAACTATTTAATAATTGATTTTTTTTTAAACAGAATTATTAAAAAATGAATTTATTTTTAGTCATTTCAAAAAAAAAAAAAAAAAGTGCCCTATTAACCTTTTGCGCTCAGCATATTTTCCGTAAGACACGCCTTTTGGCGTTCCTTTAATGCGTCACACGTATAGTTTCCAACTTACTACCTTTTGACTACCGAAAAATTGTAATAATTTGTTTTATTTTACTTCATAATTAAATAAAATACATCTTTCTGCTAAAATTTTCTGGTAGCCGTAAGGTAGCCTATAGTTATACGGTTTAGAAAAATAACATTTCATTTGCAGAGGAACACCCTAAGGCGTGGTTCGATTTTTTAATGTCCCCTCAGAAGGGACATACGAGCGATAAGGGTTAATAACTCAAAATTCGTTATTGCTTGCAGATAACATTTGTTTCTGATTATTTTAATGTATTAAAAATATAGCAATGCGTAATATTTTCAACAAAATTGTATTTCTAGTCAAATGACGTGCTTTTTTTTTTTTTTTTTTCTATGTCTTAAGTAAATATATAAAACGTACCAAATGTAGAGAAAAAAAAATCTATCTTTGGAGGTCTTATAGACGTCCTCCATGACACTTTATGGATGTCATGGACGTCTGATGGAACTCGCTGATAGCACACCTAACATCTCTGTTGGATGTCATAAGTATGTATCGCGGATATTTTTCGACTCCTTTTAGATGTATCTGTTAACCTAGTGTTTACAACTTATAGATGTCTTATAGATTTGATTGTACTGTTTGGGATGGTAACAATCTATCTTTTTTTAATACTTTTTACTATCCATAAAAATCTATGTATTTCAAAGAACTGACACACATAGTTCCACAAAGTATTAATTCTATTGTTGAAAAATTGATATAAACTTACAATCATTACATTCGGAAGAATAAACTGGAAGATTATTTCTATTCACACCATAAATAATAAGAGAGAAGTTAAAATTTTTAAAAATGAATTTGCAATTAAAGATGGTTTATTTTTTCAAAGTTTGAGTAATCGTGCTACCGAGTTATCCAAGTGACGGCTCGGAAAAGAATTTTAAGCAATCGTTGATCTGGATTTACTAATGTCTTTTCGAATAACACAAATACTACGAGCAAATTTGACACGTCCCTAGTCGAGGTCCCAAGTGCATCGCTATTTTTCTCCTCGACGGGACTTTGAAGCTGAAATTATGTCCATTGAAAAACGTATTTTAAAAATGCAAAAGGCCAGTACTTATTTAATGAAAGAATTGTGATAATTAATTTCTTACTTTACAAATTTATTTGTTTTTAATCATATTACTATCGTTAAATGAATTTTAGTTTTTATTGTGCCGTTTTAATATAAATGTTTATGTTTAAACTATTTTCTACGTATTTTTTAAAATTATTTATTTAAAAGGATTTAAAATATTACTATTATATATTTTAAAATAAATTTTTAAAAGCATTTAAAAATTTAAAAAAAAAAGAAAAAAAATGGCTGTATTGGAATATCTATATAATATATAACCGTAAAATCATATTAAAAATTAAATGTCATCCTTCATATTTTTACTTTCACCAAGAAAATCTGTATATTATTCAATATTGAATGAGAATGAAGTAGATGATAAATAAACAATTAAAAAATTGCATGATTTTTTAAAATTCAAAATTTAAGCAATTTATGAATATTTTAAAAGAAATATCTTGTTCATTTAACAATCTATTTTATTATTTTATTAAAAATAATTTGTATTTCTAAATGTTAAAAAAAAATAATTAGAAATTTCTATTTTTTATTTTTATGAATGTTTAATATTTGTTTAAATTTATATCAAAATTTAAAAAATATCTGTTTACTTGTAAAAATTTATATTTTGCATGAAATATCTTTAAGTTTAAATAAAAATCAAATTTGTAACAGAAATGTATGATAAACTCACTATTGTCTTACATTTTAACTTGATTGTTTTTGTTTCAAATCAAGTAGCTTAGACTCGTAAAATAAAAATAAAGGTTCTAACAATCAGCGCAATAAATAAAAATGTTAACTGATAGAAAACTACGTTCGCAAGAAAGAAGAAAAAAAGGATTTATTTAAACCGGAAATAATAAACTAAAAGTTTTATATATTAAACTTGAAATTCATATGGGTTTTGAGAAATTATGAAGAAAAGCCTTGTTCTTGTAACTGAGTTGTCTTAGCGACGACTTGGACTGTGTCGTATAAAGTAGAATAGGAGGGCTACGACATTGATTGATATGGAATTAATTTCTATTATCGCCATCGAAGATTAAAATTTGTAAAAAACTAATCTGGCAACATTGCTATGCAATCCTTATTTTTCGTCGGTTTAGTTCCTGTCGTTGAAAAGTTTTAAGTGTTAGAAATGTAAAGTTGCAACTTTTGTGGATGCTATCAAAATTAAAAAATGACAGTGTCTGGCAAATTAGTTGAAGTGTGGATGCAGCGCGACTTATTTGGCCAGTTATTGTTACTGGTACATTAAATATGATGATACATTAAATACAGATGCTGTATCCATTACTTATCCATTAACTCCAGTTCTGTTAGCGATGTCTCACCTTGATGGAGCATTTCGTAAGACCTATAAATCGGTATTATTGAAAATATTGGAAAGGAATATTGGCAGTAATCCACCAGAAGCTTGTGAGGTTATGATATTTGATGGTTAATTCATCTTACATGCGACGTTCCGTTGATCTTTGGTAATATTTTCAAGAAATTATTGTCAGTTTTTACTGCAACTACGGCACATACAGCTTCCATCAATAAAAGATCATGCGCATTCCTTAAGAGGAAGGTCACGAGGACCGAATTTCTCTATAAACAGTCCAGATAAAACACTACCATATAATTTTTCTCGTGAATTGAAGAATATAAATTTTAGAGATTCTCTTATTCAGTTTTATTTAAAGATTGGTAAAATGATCTCCACACTTCATTTATAGGTGAGAGAAGCGTTTTCATTAATTATAAATCACGCTATAAATATTTGAAAGAAAGTGAAAGGAAGTGAGGAGCATATAGAAAATCTGAACAGCTAAGAACACGAAGAAGCAGATACAAAAATAGTATTTCATGTTTTCCAATTGAATTTTGATCCAAATGTCAATCCCTATAAGGTGCTCTGATACCGATATTTTTATTATATTACTTAGAAATATGATGCATACCCAAAGTAAGTTGAAAATAAATATCTTGCTTGGAACAGGAAATATCCAAAAGTATGTGAATGTGACTAAATTAAATGCAGATCTAGGTCGAAATTTGTGTGCATCGTTGCCCGGTTTTTATGCTTTCACTGGATGAGATTTTAATCCTTTTTTTATAGAAAAGGGAAGAAAAGCCTTTGATTTGTTAAGAAATTCTCAACCTACATCAATATATTTACTGAGTTATCTAAATCTGATGACTATAATTTAGATGAACTGCAATATACAGTCGGGAAAAAGAAAAAAAAAGAAAAAAAAAAAAAAAAAAACGCAACACTCAACTTAACTTTGTTGGTAATCGATGTAGAAAAATGGAATAGGTATCATTCGACGGGAAATTGCAAGTAGTTTCAGAAAATGAACAGAAATTTTGAAACAGGGGTCGTCTACATAATAAAACGCGCACCAACTTTGATTTTTTCAATGGTAATTCCCCATTTTTATTTTATATTTGAATTCCTGGGATCACGACAACGCGAAAAAGTATATTGGTTGTATATTTTACTTATTTTATCACAGAGTTATAAGCGTCCAAAGTTTGAAGGTGCTAGTGCTAATGTTAAATTCGTATTTCAATCTTTTATTAATATCTTTCCAAAAAATAACTTAGATTGATATAACTTTTTTTTTCTTTCTTTTTTTCTTTTTTTTTTTTTTTTTTACGAGATACAGTGAAGAAACCCAAACATAATCTATTATTACTTTTGATTCTAAAAAATATTTTTAATACTGAAAAATATTATTAAATTTATATTCATTAAAATTATGAATTAAAACCTATATTAATTTTTACATAAAACGAATCCTAATGCTAAAAAATATGGGTGTGCAAATTTTCAGCTCATTCCAGTTATTAGTTTTCGAGATATAAATAAATCTTTCTTTTGGAGTGGTTTAGGGGGCCATCTCTTATAAAGTTTTGAATGAGATAACGAATCCAATCTTAAAAAATGGCAAAGAAAATTAAACGAAATATTTTTATTTTTTATTTACGGGTCAAATTATAACAACAACAATGTCGGAAAAAAAAAAAAAAAAAGAAACAAAAAAAGAAACAAAAAGAAACAAAAATGGTGATTTTTAGACATTAGAGTTAGCATCAAGAATTCCTGTTTTCTAAAGAAGACAAGACCCGCCTTCATCGTTCTTCAAAACAAAACAATACAGAAAAGAAAAGTAAATGTGACATTGGGTATTCGTGTTAAACCCCTTATTTTATGTTGCCAAAAATATGCACAAGTGGTATTTACTTCATTGATTACTGGTGACAAATTTTGAATCTTTAAAACGAACACTAGAAGAAAAATAATTAACTAAATAGGCTGGGTTTACTGTTTTAAATAGAAAAATAGGTTTAATGTAAAAATTGTCAATTTAAAAAAAAAGAAAAAGAAAAAAGAATGGAATGGAATTGGAATTGGAATGCAACACAGACTTGTAAAATCGCTTCTTAACTGCCGTCATAAATAAAGGCTTAATCATTTGCTTCATATATTGCTTTACTTTTTTTTTTTTTTTTTTTTACTTTGTATGGGGAAGGATTATTAATTTAGGGATACTTTAGTCTTTAAAATTTTATTAATATATATTTTAACTTTATGGTTTTTTAAAAATATACTTTAACTTTTTAAAATATATTTTAACACTCTTTGGGACAGCAGAATTTTCTCTTTTTGACAGTTGTTTTTCTTTTTACTGCGGGCGTTATTCTCTCAAAATAAAAAAATTCAGAACAAATTTTCTGGATTCACAATTATATTACAAATGAATATACATTATAATTATATTCTTTCTGATCACTATATTTCTATCCATAGTATATTTTATTGCAAAAATATTAACACTGTGTACACACTTAAGAAATGTGTAACACACAAATTACGAAAGAAACGCCCACTTCAGAGTTACAGATTTTGAAATGATGAATCTACGTCAGCAGTCACGAAAGAATTAATTAAGAAATTATATTTTTATAGAAATTATAAAAGGAATCATACAGTTCCAAAGAGTTCAACTGACCCCAAACTGATAAGTGCGAATAAAATTGTTCAATATTTACTTCACGAGCCCTTACAATAATTTATCCGAAAAGATTTATTTTATGCGTTGTTGTATATATATATATATATATATATATATATATATATATATATATATATATATATAATTTCATTTAGTATATTTACACTTACGAAAGAAAATTTAAGCTTTATTGGTGATCAATACAGTCATAATAGACACTTTTACTTGAAAAATATTGCACTATTTTCAAAGACTACTGTCTGGACCAATCGCAAGTGCAATGTATTTAAATAGACCTAAAATTATCTAAAAAAAGTACTGAAGTAAATTTAAAAATCTGAATTCAGGATAATTAAAGAACTCGAAAAGGCCAATGTTTTTATTAATTTTTATAAATCTTTTTTTCATGAAAGATTTCCGAAAAACATTAAAATTGTCAAACATTAAAATATTGTCTATTTCTTATAGGATCTTAATTTTATTTTTCTACATTAACAGATAACCCCCTAACACATTTTTGATTATAACTCTATAAAAACTAATGATAAAGTATACAAACAGTATACTTTTCCGCACTGCCAAACTTTCAGAAATTCGAATATGTAGTCAGGTGTTGCTAAAGAAAAAATTAAAGTTGGTACTCATTTTAATATGTACATGACCCCTAATTCAAAATTCGACGATATTTTCAGAAAGTGCATTTAATTTTCTTTTGAATTATGTGTATTAGATGTTCCTGAGTCAATTAATAACAAAATTACAGCGGGTGTTGCGTTTTTTTTTTTTTTTTTTTTTTTTTACGACTGTACATTAGAAGTTTTCGTTTGTAAAATGTGTAATCTAAAAACCGTTGTTGACGTCAATTCAGCAAGAGTTGGGATACTTGAAAAAATTTATAAAATGAACGAAAAAAAAAATATATATATATATATGTAAATTCACTTTGAAATCAACGGTTGATGGCGCAACATTTCCTCCATCTAAATCTAAATTACGGCAACAGATTTTACGTTCAATGTATATTTCCAATTTGTGGAGTAATGCATATAACTCTAATCCGTCAACTTTATCGCAGCTGTGTTAAGAATGGGAACTAAAAGAAAGTAAATATTGCTTTAAATGGTTTGATGGAGATCAAATTCCATCAATCGTATAACAAATAATGTTAGACATTCTACAGGTATTGTTAAAATTATTACTTTCTTCTATATTCAATAGAAGAAAGTATTGGATACGTAAAAATTTTCGACCTCGGGTTTTTGATGGATTTAAACGTTTTGAGAGCTGTAGAACACGATTTGACTACTTTTAGGAAATGTTTGTCTGTCTGTGTTTGTGTGACAAAATATTGTTGCAACTGTATCTCAGAAACTACTGCACAGAATTTCATACAAATTGGTGTGTAGTTACACCTTGACATAAATTAGTGCCTATCAACTTTTGGTAAAAATATTTCTCGATGCAAAATTGACGAAAAGCTTCTCACTTGTTAGGTTTATATGTATATATATATATATATATATATATATATATATATATATATATATATATACACTGTATAAAAAAAGTAGACGGACACTTACTTGTAATACTTTAAAGCCGTTTATTTCTTCAATTAGAAATATGAGGTTCATTTCTCTAATATAATTATATTTTTGAGGCATCACATATTATTATTTTTTGGATATAGATTCAATCCTTTTGAATTATGTAGTGGAAAAATTCAGAAAACAAAAATTGGGCATATTTGCACGCTAATTTTTCTTTAAAAAAGTAGACGGACACATCTTGTATCTCTAAAATAAAACGTTTATAGTAAGGGGTTCGTCTCCCATTTGCTTTAATAAGTTCGTATAGTCTGTTAGGCATCAAATCAATGAGATTCTGAATCTTTTTTTGACAGAAAATTTCCCAAATGTTTGTAAGAGCTTCTTTGATCTGGTGAATTGATTCATACTGGCGTCCACCCTCATAAATTTTATGAACAAGTATAGCCCAAATGTTTTCTACAGGATTTATATCTGTACTCTTACCTGGCTAGGATAAAACATTGAAGTTGTTCTCATGAAACCATTTTTTAACGTTGTTAGCGGTGTGTATTGGCGCTCCATCTTGTTGGAAAATCCAGTTTTCTCCCCCTAGGTCACACGCAAATGGCAAAAGCTCACTGCTTACTGATTCAATATAATCTTTGTGAGTCTGCTTCTTACTTAGGGACACTAAATTTTTCCTACCATCATAGCCAACAGCTAGCCACACCCTCACGCCACCACCACCAACTTGCCGAGTAGAGTACACTTCGTCTTCCTTCTCCAAACTGTGCCAATAATATTGATATCCATCTGGGCCGCCTAAATTAAATTTTTTCTCATCTGAAAAAAATACAGATATCCATTATGTACCCCAAGACATATGGTTTTGAGCCCACTGTAGGCGTTCTGTCACGTGGTGAACCTTCCTGCACGGATGATGTTTTCTCTTCTTATATTGAAAGAGCTCTGAGTACTTAATGTAGTTATAAATAGTCTGAGAAGTTACGTTAGTAATTCCTGTGCTTATTCGAACTCTGGGAATTGATGCTCCAGTTTTTTTTTTTTTTTTTTTTTTTTCATCTCAGTAAAAATTTTTCTTTGGTCTCTAAGCGAAAATTTCTTTGGGCGGCCACTCCTTTTTCCTTACGCCATGGGCTTCAGGAGCACGTAGAAAATTTCTGATGCTACTTTTGCTTATTAGAAGTAGCCTACTAATTTCTCTGACTCCTTTATTAATATTTTTCAGCGATATAATCTGTCCTTTCTGGTAATCAGTTAGAGGAGTTCCACGTGGCATGGCGCATTCATCTCCAAGAAATTTAACTACATCTTGTCAAGCACGTTAGCAATTGGCAAAATGCCAAATGTACATGTACATGCAAAACTGGTATTCCGCAAGAAACACCCACTTAGATAATTGCAGTTTTTGACCAGTGTCCGTCTACTTTTTTTTTTTTTTTTTTTTTTTTTAAATATTGTGCAAATGTATATCTTTTTACTTTTCTGCATTTCCCTAGATTAAAATTTTAAATAATTGAATATTTTTATTTGTCTGTCAAAAATATGAAGATTGATAAGTATAAACATGTTAAAGAATTTTAATTGACATTTCCTATTAAACAAAGACGGGGTTTTAAAAAATTGTAAAGAAGTGTCCGTCTGCTTTTTTTGTGCAGTGTATATATTATGATACTTTACAGTAGTTTTCTTACGAAAATATGTTTTTTCTCGGTATATACAGGGTGTATCAAAATCATTGTAACTCATAGCGATAACTTTAATAACAATAAAACGTTAGATTTTTTCTGTGTTTGTGATTGTATTTAAACAACACCGTATTTTATCGCCTAGTGCAAATTAATCATTAAAAATATTATTAAAATCTGTACGCATCTGTCTGTCTGTCTGTGAGAAATGCCTTGTGACCGCTAAAGCTCCGGCGCTAATGGTGTCAGCGCCTGGAAACCGGTGTCGACAGACGCAGAATTTCTTCGTCTCGACATCGCGATAATTCCTTAAGCGATGCAACCCTAATTAGCAGAGATATTAATTAAAACGTCGACCCATATCTACCGAAAAATGACCCAGAATTCATGATTAAATGCTTAAAAAGCGACATTTTTACGGAAACAGTGGAAAATGAATTAGAAAATCAGTCGTATCGTTACAAATAAGATACCACTGGAAACGGCTTTTCTTTCTTAATCCGATGGTTTAAACGGCTTATCGATCGGACAATTAGATTTTTTAAAATTAACTAAAGTATGAAAACAAGGTGGCAACAAATCACAAGAGTTTTATTAATTTCGCAATTTCGGTTACCATGACGCCGGGCGAAAGAATAAATAGATTTTACTTCCTGCTTTACTGATTTTGTACTGGAAATAAAAATTGCAAATTTCAAAATGCTTCAATTTTCTTCGAAATTATTTCAAACTTGCTACACAGTTTTAACATCACAAGAAGAAGTTGCAGTTCAAATTTCATCGGGTTTCGAGAATAAATAAAAAATGTATAATTTAATTGCAAATTAAATTTTATTCTAATACGCGTATTTCAAATTCTAACTATGATTAAATTATTTTTAATACATCATTCGAAAGATATTTTAAAGTACTTTTATATTATCGAAAGTGGGATTCAAGATTTCGCTTCATTTACACGTATTGAGGTCTCCTGAATCGGTTTTCTTTTGTACCTCAGCTACTAATTAATTCAGCTACTAATTAATTCCTCAGCTACTAATTTCATAAGTAATACATCATTAGATAGCTTTGTTGATTTGGAATCGAACAGTAGATTACAGAAATTTCTACCGCTAGATGGCGCTGTAATATTTTAAAATTTCAATATTTCTATTTCGAATTATGATTAAATTATTTTTAATACATCATTCGAAAGATATTTTAAAGTTCTTTTATATTATCGAAAGTTTTAACCAGATTTGCACGTTTTGAGGTGTCCTGATTAGGTTTTCTTTTGCATCTCAGCTAATTCAGTTAGACCGTTCAAAATTGATATATGTGTAGGTCAATTAGGAAGGGCTGAAAGGGTGGGGAAGATATAGGCGTGCACCGCGCTGCCGAAGGCAGAGGGGACCCAGTCCGACTTTTTAACCGATGAGAAATGATTTTTTTTTTCATTTTCTTTTCTTAATAAAAAATTTTGATTTGAGAATGAATATGTGCGCGTAGCGCGCGTATACCTTCACACGTGCGCGCGCAGCGCGCATGGGTCTGCACTGCCGAAGGCAGTGGGGACACGGTGTGAGTTTTTACACGATCAGAAATGATTTTTTAGGGGGCACGAAGGGTTAGGGAAGGAATACGCGCGCGCAGCGCATGTATTCCTTAACTTAAACGCGCGCGATATAGGCATGCCACGCACGCGCGGAACTGCGCTGCCGTAGGCAGTGAGGACCCGGTCCGACTTTGTTCCGGATGAGAAATGATCTTTTTAATTTCCATTTCTTAAGAATAAAAATTTGATTTGAGAAGGAATATGTGCGCTCGCGCACGTATACCCTCACACGTGCGCGCGCATCGCGCATGGGTCTGCGCTCCCGAAGGCAATGGGGACCCGGTGTGAGTTTTTACCCGAACATATTTTTTTTTTTTTTAGGGGGGGGCGAAGGGTCAGGGAAGGAATACGCGCGCGCAGTGCGCACGGGGCAGCGCTGCCGAAGGCAGTGGGGACCCGGGCCGACTTTTTACCCAATCAGAAATGATTTTTTTTTTTTAATTTCTTTTCTTAACACTAATAGTTACTGTTAGTGATTCATTAATTTTAGTGATTCATTTGAAAATACTGACCCGCTAGCGGGCGAAGCTCGCTAGTGCAAATTAATCATTAAAATTTGTTGTGCCACATGAAAATTCTTTCAAATTTTTGGAACTAACAGTTTTTTTTTTTTTTTTTTTTTTTCCAAATGCCTTTGAAAGTTTTTGAATCGATATCAAATTTCATTATATTGAATTTTTATTTTCTCCCATCCATTGATAAAGTAGAGAAAATGATTTTTTTTCTATCAAATTTTCAAAATTGAGTTTTTGTTATGTATACTCGTTTTCAGATTACCTGAATCAAAAAGTCAGGTTTTATTAATTGTTCTGTCTGTGTCTGTGTGTCTATCTGTTATCAACATCTCAAGGAAAAAACAGTAGCAGAAAGTCAAAGTATGTATTCTGTCATACAGGAATGCTACATTGAACTTTTCATTCAGATTAAGCAAATGGTTCATGTCAAGAAAATTCAATTTCAATACACCTGCGAGTAAAGTTATTAGTAGGTATTGCTTAAAAACTATAGGCAGCAGTAAATTAAATAAAAGGAAAATACACATACATATTATGGGCATATCAGCAATTTTTCTGTAGAATATGGGCTGAAAATCTTTCACCTTTCATATAGAGAACTGCCCAAAAGAACTTGAATACAGCGGGATTAGACATGAAAATTGCTGAAAAACATTTTAAGGTTGTGATCTATGTTATTACTATAATACTACATCTAAGTGCATAATGTGGTGTGTACATAGTTTGTAAAAGATATACAGGGCTAGAAATAATTGTGGAGCAAACATTCAAACCGTGTTTTCTCCTTCGGATACAATTTTTCAGACAACACACAAACTAATAAATTAAAAAATCAATTAAGGGAAAACAATCATTTTTACTTTCTTCTACATATATATATAAAGTATTGGATTCGTGAAAATTTCGAACTCCAGTTTTCGCTGGATTTACGCGTTCTGGGATGTCCTGAACACGATTTATTTGTTTTTAGAAAATGTCTGTCAGACAGTGTGTCTGTGTGTGTGTACCACAAATTTTGTCGACGCTGTAACTCACGAATCAATGAACGAAATTTAAACAAACTTGGTATTTAGTTGAACCTTGACATAAAATGGTGCTGATTAGATTTGTGGAACAATTGCTCAACAAATGGCACTGTGACCGCATATTTTCTAAATTTTTAACATGGTAGTATAGGACAAAATTTCGTATAAATGTACACAATGAGAGTTATTTTAAACGTGTGATTGTAATATTAATATGAATTATTTATAATAGTAGTAGTTAACTAGGAAAACAATTTTTGTGCATGTGCGAGCATCGCTTCCCCCCTCCCCCTAGTGGGGAAGTACACCCCTGGGGAAGTAAATTTTCAATATGGGAGTTTTTCGAAGGATCTCGTCAATATCTTTAAAATGAATGGTTGAACTATAGATCTGTGATAATTTAAAACAAAGTTATAGACTTTTTTATCTTTTAACGAAAAGAAAACAGCGAAAAGAAATAATTTCTTTTGATATTGGCAAAAAATTCACTTTCTTTTGGTATGTAGTGATATCATTCTATCAGATAAAAATCGTCTGCATTTATAATGGAACATAATTTAATAATTTAATAAATAATTTGTATTTAAGGAATTTTGTGTAAACTTATACAGAAGAAAGTCATGTGGTGGCCATGTCATACTAGTTTAAAATTGTAATCGGTCGAAGTGCTTTACTATATTTTACTCGATCCAGTCAAACTGCTCAGGAATGATAATTAATTCCTTATACCCGTGTGGTAAATAAAGTGCTACTTTAAGTTAAATTGTCTGAGCGCATTTTTTGCAACTTATGCGTTTTAACGTTCCTTGAATACTAAAGTCGAGGTATTATTATTATTATTATTATTATTATTATTATTATGTAATACGCGTAAATTAAAAAAAAATAATTGCAGGCAATTCATGTTTTGTATTTTGAAGTTCTTATGAGGTTGCTACTTGAAAAGTTCGACCTCTATTGATAAATTTGATAGAGTGATGCAGGTGAATGTTTTTTTAAAAAATAATCTTGAATATAATTTAAAGTTCTATGCCCTTGAAATCTAATTGTAGAATTGTAGATACAGTATTGAAACGGGGGTTGAGGGGTCAGTAGCCTTCTCACAGAGAATTATATGGGAAATAAAATTTTTACTAAACCTATTTTGTTTTTAACACAGGTTCTTATGAAGAATGCTTGTTACCTTGCTTCTTAATAATGCAGGGTAAGAGAAAGTCGTGTGAGTGCCAAACCGTATTATTTATAAATTTACCAGCTCTTTCTTTAAATTCTGGCCCAACTTTAGTAAGGGACACCCATGGCGAAATTTAAAGTTTGATTCCGAAGAAGCTCGGACGTTTCTCGTCAAGGTATTTACTTACGCAAGTGTAATAGCTATTTCAATTGATCACCAAAATGGCAAAAAAAAAGTTTGAGGGTGTCCCAAGGGTGTCCCACACTAAAAGTGTTCTACAGAAGGGACATCGGATAGCAGTTTATTAGGTAATCATTTGGAGATTAGCTATCTGAGAAAAAATTTTGAAAGGAAGGAAAATGAAAAGATTCTTATTTTTTGGAATGCATAGATTTGCATTTTAGCTCTACTTTAATAGCAGTTACTAGAAGCTAATTACTTCAAAAGTATTAAGTATACATCTAGATCTTTCAATTGATGTTAGGTAAATAACAAAGCTTTGTAAAGCAATATATACTTTACACAATTTAAAATTAACAAAAAAAAAAAAACTGAAAATGTAAGGTACATTTCATTTCGCCTTATCATGCCTGTAAGTAAAATTATTACAGACATTTTCATGTGGGATATTAGCATACTTACCTGTTCTTCAATAATCAATAATTATGTTGTTTCAACTAAAACTTTTAATAAAAAAAATCACATTGCAAAATGCTGTTACAAAATTGACGTTGAAAGTAAACATGTTCAACTTTTTATTACAAGCAACTTTAAACCGACAATCTATTCTTTAACCGGCTTGCCGAAAACAAATTACACCTGTACCTTGATTTAATAACTATTTACCTACATAATCACCTAAATCTTTGTCTTTTTAGCTGCATTTCGAAAAAGGGGTTTGGGGCCGGCTAAATGGCGAAAAAACGCTAATCAGTTTCCATGCTTTCATTATTCCACCGAGATATTATTTCTTCTTGAATATAACCCTTTTAATAAGAAAATTCTTCATGTAGAGCGATTTCATCGGTCATATTACTAACTGTTAAATTTTTAAAATAGAGCTTGCAAACATTATTTTTTAATAGTAATTCTGTCATTAATTTTAGCGTATTAGATTTGTTAAAGCGTTATAATATTAATAGTTCTGATATTAATTTTCTCTTATTTAATATCTTGATATTTAGTATTACAAAATATTGGTATTAAGTCTTTCTTGAAAACAGAAACAATTGGTGACTAACTATGTGTGATTTATTGTCACTAACAGCTGATATGTCAACATTTTGTAGTACATTTTATATCAGTCTTGTTGTTTCTACTTTCTTTATAGTATAATTTTCTCCAGTATGAGTTTAGGATTAAATCAGGGCTTCCACAGGGAACTTCTCTTTTATAACTTTCGTACCACTATTTAAATAACATAAACTTTATAATAAATTTATACAGGGAAAGTGCAGATTTAATTGGTAAAACATGTTAAAATTTTTTGTGGTAATAGAGGTAGGAAAAGAATATAAAAAAGTCATTCTGTGGCAGTTTTCTTAAATGAGACTTAAAAATAATGGCTTAAAGAAAAAGGAAAAACAAACAATACTGCATAATAAATTTAAGTATTGACAGCTCTGCTAACAGCCAAAATGATGTTATTTTATGGAGAAAGTTCCAATAAAAATAAGTTTTAATTCTAAAGGCTTCTTTTTCTTTTTAGAAAATCTGGTGTGGAAGGATGATTTTTAGACTAACTATGTGAAATATACCAGAGCCGGGAATCGAACCCGGGCCTTCCGCTTAACGCGCGGATGCTCTACCACTGAGCTACCCTGGGTGATAACCAGCTAGGCATTTCTCACATTTCTTTTTCTTTTCTCTTTCTCTTTCTTTTCCTTTTAATTGGTAAACAATTAAATTAGTATTTGCTTTGCAAAAATTGGTTTAAAAGAAAATAATAATAATGTTTATATTTAGTTTAATTTAACACGCAAAAAATGATCTAGTTTCTTTTTCGTATTTGTTTCGCCCTAGAAAATTTTAAATTATTCTTAAATAAATTTATTATTAGTAACTACAAATTTAGCAAGTTAGAATTTTATTATAAATTTATCGTTATTATAAAAATTATTATTATTATTGTTATTTTGGTATAAAATATTAAGACCATCTTTTAAAAATAAATATATTTCAATTTCCTTAGCCCATCATACGAAATTAAGAACATCAAATTATAACGAGGGGTTTCTTCCTTGTTTGATACTTACTACTTTTTATTATTATCGATTATTTATATATACAATATGTTATCTTATCGATGTTAATCTTAAGCAATCAGCAACATATTTTCACGGATAAGTGATTGAAGAAATTCAAGAAACAGCTGCGTGTTTTCGAAATTGGGAAAGGACGATGAATTTCTCATAATCAATCGCTAGAAACAAATTTCACGATCTGATTCATTTTGCTTATGGAGATTTTTCCTTATTTAATTTTATCAGAAATTGCTGAATCAGTCAGTGAAATGACTACAGATTATCATTTAATTATAAAACTTGAAATATTTCTAATATCAAATTATCCTACTTATTAGATTTATACATATTAATAAATATAAACATTGTTTGGCAAGATGTTTATGAGTTAAGTATTTAAAGAAAAAAAAAAAAAAAAAAAAGCCTTAAAATTAAAACACAAATTTGTAAGAAAAAAAAAAAAATGTAGTTTTAGATTTTTAAGATTATATTTTAGAAAAATTATTAAATCTATGGCCAATTTTTAAGGTTTCTTGCTTGCTGAAAAAATTTATAGAAAAATTTATTTTATTAAAGCAGTGAACACTGTTAAAAAAAGAAAAAGAAGATGATGATGAAGAAGAAGAAGAAAATGAAAATACCGGTATTGAAAATTTGGGACGGTTGCCTGCAATGATTATGTATAAGGAATTCATTCCTCTAAATACAGGGTTTCAGTTATGAGATAATCCTTGAAATTGATTCCACAAAAAATAATTGAAAACTTTTTAAACTAATCATAAGAAAGAGTGGTATTAAAAAAACATAGAAGTTTGTAGCTGTGTTTTTGGAGCAGTAGTTAATAAAAATATTATTGGGGAAAATAATAACTTATTATTTCTTTTTAATGTCATTTGACGTCATAATCACACCCCGAATTAGCTTTTAGTAGGTTTAAAAAATTTCATAATACAGTACCTTTCATTTATACAATAATTATAGTAGTTAAATGTATCATAATATTGTGAATATCTGTACGAAGAAAAATACATTATTAATAACGCCATAAAAATTCACAAAAGTCTTTTTCATTTTCACTTCCATATTACTTGCACTTTACTATTTTGCGAAAGAATTAATATTAACAAATTTTTATTTTCTACAGTAAAAGGCTCGCGGTGTTCCTAACATTCTACTCGCATTCTATTATACCGTCGCCACTACCGTTAAGAAGAAATTTTTATTGAATCGCTTAAAATGTGTTAATGCTAAATCTATATATAAAAAATATTGATATAGAATAGTGGCGGCGGTATAATAAAATGATTATAAAATTTTAGGAACGCTGTGACATCTGAAATTATTACCAGGTTCTTCAGTACCAGAATAACGTCACTATAATTATTGGACATTTAATGTGACAATTAACAATATTAACTTTATTTTTCTTATTCAATATAAAACTCGACTTTGATCTGCGATAGTTGAGATTGAAAAAAGAACGTTTTTTCCCTGCCCCCCAAAGGCCATTTGGAACATCCAGCAGCGTTGCCAACAGTGCTATAACTATCACACATATTATTGCCAGATTTTTTGGCTGCCCCCAATGTCCATTCGGGGATGGTCTGGGAAACGCAATCACAATTTTGATTTTCCACGGAGGGAACAACCAGCAGCGTTGACAACTGTGCGATAATTATTGAACAGTCGAGGGAAAAAAACGCAACACCCGCTGTAATTTCGTTATTAATTGACGAAGGAACATATAATAGACATAATTCAATAGGAAATTAAATGCACTTTCTGAAAATGTCGTCGAATTTTGAATTAGGGGATCATCTACATATTGAAATGAGCGTCAACTTTGATTTTTTAATAGCAACATCCAATTGTGACTTCACATTCGAAATTCTGAGAGTTTGGCAGTGCGGAAAAGTATACTGTTTGTATATTTTATGTTTAGTATTTATAGAGTTATAATGAAAATATGTTAGGGGTTATCTGTAAATGTAGAAAAATAAAATTAACATCCTATAAGAAATAGACAAACTTTTAATTTCTTACACCGGAAATCTTTTAAGAAAAAAAGATATATAAAAAATTATAATGCCGTTGACATTTTCTATTTCCTTAATTATCCTTAATTTAATATTTTAGATTTGTATATACTTCAGCACTTTTTTAGATAATTTTAGGTCTATTTAAATACATTACACTTGCGACTGGTCCAAACAGTACTCTTTGAAAAAAGTGCAATATTATTAAAGTAAAAGTGTCTATTATGGCTGCACTGATCAGCAATAAAGCTTAAATTTTCTTTCGTAGGTGTAACATAATATACGAAAGGAGATAATATATATATATATATATATATATATATATACAACAACGCATAAACTAAACCTTTTCGGATAAATTACTGTAAGGGTTCATGAAGTAAATATTAAATAATTTTAATCGCACTTCCCAGTTTTGGGTCAGTTACGACTCCTTTTATAATTTCTATGAAAATATAATTTCTTAAGTAACCCTTTCACGACTGCTGACGTAGATTCGCGCCATTTGAAAATCTGTAACTCTGCGAATGGGCGTTTCTTTCGTAATCCCTGTGTTACATATTTCTGAAGTGTGCGCCCAGTGTTTATATTTTTGCAATAAAATATACTTTAGATAGAAATATATTGATTAGAAAGAATATAATTATAATGTGTATCCATTTGTAATATAATTGTGAATACGGAAAATATGGTCTGAAATATTTTATTTTGAGAGAATAACGCCCGTAGGCGGATCTTACTGTCAAAAAGACAAAATCCTGTGTTTGCAAAAGGTGTTAAAATATATTTATAAAAGTTAAAGTGTATTATTAAAAATATATAAAGTTCAAATATATTAATAAACCTTTAAAGATTAAAGTACCTTTAAAATAATAATCCTCCCACCTAATAAGTAAATAAATAAATAAATAAAAATAAAGCAATATATGAAGAAATGACTTTAACTATGATTGTAGTTAAGAAACGATTTTACAACTCTATCTTGAATTCCAATTCCATTCTTTTTTTTTTTTTTTTTTATTGACAATTTTTACATTAATTCTATTTTTCTATTTAAAACAGTAAACCCCGCCTATGTAGTTAATTTTTTCTTCTAATGTTCGTTTAAAAGATTCAAAATTTATCACCAGTAATCGGTGAAGGAAATACCACTTGTGCATATTTTTGTCAACATAAAATAAGGGGTGCAACACGAATTCATCGCTCAATGTCACATTTACTTTCCTTTTCTGTATTGTTCTGTTTTGAAGAACGATGAAAGCGCTTGTCTTCTTTAGAAAACAGGAATTCTTGTTGCTAACATTAATGTTTAAAAATCATCATTTTTGCTTCATTTCTTTGCAATTGACGTTATTGTTATATAATTTGACATATAAATAAAAAATAAAAATATTTTGTTTAATTTTCTTTGTTATTTTTCAAGATTTGATTCGTTATCTCCCGCAAAACTTTATAAAAGACGGTCCCTTAAACCACTTCAAAAGAAAGATTTATTTATATCTCGAAAACTAATAATTGGAATGGCTGCAAATTTGCTCACCCATATTTTTTAGCGTTAGGATTCATTTTATGTAAAAATTAATATAGGTCATAATTCATAATTTTTATGAATATGAATTTATTAGTATTTTTCAGAATTAAAAATATTTTTTAGAATCAAAAGTAATGATGGATTATGTTTGGGTTTCTTTACTATAACTCGTAATATATATATATATATATATATATATATATATATATTGATCAAGTTATATTTGTGAAGATATTGATAAAATTTGAAATATGAATTCAACATTAGCACCTTCAAACTTTGAACGCTTATAACTCTGTGAAAAAATAAGTAAAATATACAACCAATATACTTTTTCGCGTTGTCGCGATCCCAGGAATTCAAATATAAAAAATAAAAATGGTGCATTACCGTTGAAAAAATTAAAGTTGGTGCGCGTTTAAATATGTAGACGACCCCCAATTCAAAATTTCAGTTCATTTTCTGAAACTACTCACTATTCCCCGTCGAATGATACCTATTATATTTTCGTACACCGATTAGCAACGAATTTACGTTGAGTGTTGCGTTTTTTTCCCCGACAGTACGTATAGTTCCCAAATTTCGACATTAGGTGAGAGATTTTATACCAGAAATTTTCTTAATAAATTTCCTCCTATTCAATCGTGGCAAACAATATAGAACATTTCTATCAAAAAGTACTGGTTTGAAACTCGACTTAAAAATTAGAATTGCTGGCAAGTTATCCTGTACGATTTGGGACAGTGAGATCAGCTTTCTCACTTCGGTGCAAGTTCTTAACACTTAACTGGAAACACGAAAAATTGTTACACAAACAGAAACGTTCAGCCTTTGCGACTGCTGACATTTAAAAATTTACTATGAAAATTAAAATGATCAAAACTAACCAGTTAACTAAATAGTAAACATATATTCTATATACACATATTCTTTTATATTAATGTATTAACATCACCAAATTAGGTGAAGTACTAGGTGGAATGATAAAAATTGAAGACCTTCATTTTTGCGTAGAGAGTAGGAACGTAGACGCAGCAATCTCACAGATGGCACGTTTCCCGTTAAAGGTTAAAGTGAAAGGTACTTCTGCGGCTACATCATTTTTCAACCTCGCTACTTGGCAAAAACCAAAAGCGATTCTTGATACGCTAGATTTTGGGACATAACAGGAAACCCAGAACAACAATTGAAATAAATATTGAAATATATAACAATTCTTTTAATAAGTTATTTTGGTATAAAATTACTTTTATTAATTCACGAATCTTACCTGTTTCATTAATGCGTTTGGTTCGTATATACAAGGTAATTCTTTGTTAATACAAGGAAAAACCACAGTCTAGAGCGCCAAAGAGAAGAAATTTGAAAGAAAACAGCTGTTTTGATAGCATTTAGCTCACTGTCTTCAGTGCATTAAAAAAAAAAGAGAGAGAGAGAGAGAGTTATTTTATATACAGGAGAAAGGTCGAATTCTGATCAACAAATTGAAGTACGCGGAATATGAACGGCTTGATTAATGGGAATTTAAGAAACACTAGTTGCGAAAAATATAGAAGAAATCAAATAAAAATGTGGACTGAATGGAAAATTTCCAAAAATCAGACAATTACGGTACAGTGAAACCATAATTGACAATATTTTTGAGATTTTAGTAGATGCAAAAAGATTCAAAGAAATCGAGTTCATAAGTGGATTTAGGAATGTAAATTATCTTAACCGAATCAAATTTTAACCCTTTGCGCTCGGCATATTTTCCGTAAGACACGCCTTTTGTCGTTCATTCAAAACGTCACACGTATAGTTTCCAACTTACTACCTTTTGGCAACCGAAAAATTGCAATCATTTATTTTATTTTACTTCATCATTAAATAAAATAAATCTGTTAAAACTTTCTGGTAGCCGAAAGGTAGCCTATAATTACACGTTTTAGAAAAATAACATTTAATTTGCAGAGGAACACCTTAAGGCGTGGCACGAGATTTAATGTCCCCTCAGAAGGGACATGCGAGCGATAAGGGCAGGGATGGAACACGGGCGCAGAATTCATACCGGAATCTGTTTAAGAAATCTTTCTACCTATAGTATCGTTGATTTAAGAAGTAGAAAATTTTCGTACATTGATAGTGGTATGAATTCTGCGCCCGTGTTCCATCCCTGTAAGGGTTAAATTATGGTTTTCCTCCCAGCAATGCTTAGAAATAACCGATTTATTGGTTTCTTGCTTACGGATGTAACTAATATGTTTTTAGACGGAATCTAAGACTGTGTTTAGTTTGACCAATGTATGATAAACAACATCGGAAGTAAATACTATAGTTGCCCCAAGAATTATATATGTATATAGAATTTTTTAACTAAGAAAAGGTGAGCTTATTGGAAGGCGAAAAAATTATTTTAAAATTAATTACTTGAGAATTTTAGCTATGGCATGAATGGATTTAAGAAAATAGGGTAAAACACTATTGATGCTAGAAGAGACTGGTTTAGTAGATGATGTACGGGGAAGCCGTAATTTTTGGATAGCTTTATTTATAATTGAAGGATCATAACCTCTGTCAATTGCTATTACTTTCAGATATTTAATTTCAGAGCTTAAGATAGCAGAATCGGGACAAATATAAAGGTCACAGTTAACATAGGTATAGAAAGCTGTAAATATTTGGATAGGTGCATGATATGAACACGCATGAAGAGGTAAAGTGACTGCAACATTTTTCGATGGACGGCGGTTGAAAAGCCATCTTCAGTGCAAGAGACAAGGGTACCAAGGAATGGAAGTGTGCCGTTATTTTCCATTTCACGTGTGAAATGAATGTGTCTATAGAGTTTATATAGTTTGTAAGACATGTTGAATATTCTGACGAGATGCGTTGATAAATGCGAATGTGTCATCAACGAAACGGGTCCAAAAAGGTGAAGACATTTTCTTTGAAAGTATACTTTCAAAATAATGTATATAAATATCAGCGTGATTTGGGCAGGGAGGGGAAAACTATGGCTATACCTTCGGATTGACGATAAAATTTTATTTGGAATGAAAACGTAGTTTGTGATAAACAAATACAGGTAAGAGAAATTAATTAGAAAAAGAGTTTCTACATCAAAAGAAACCATAGTAAGATTAGTGTGAGGGTAGTTTTGATTATTTTTTTTAAGTTGATAGAGCTCTTTACAAGGCAGATATTTGCAGAAAAAAGACGAACAAAGATTGTAGCGAGAAATTTAGTTTAACGATAGGAAGGAGTACCGATATTAGAGACTATTGGACGAAATGGGACATATGGTTTGTGGACTTTTGGTAGAGCGAAAAGTTTGGCGCAATTAGTTATAGACGGGGAAAGATGAGATTTAGTTGAATCCAAAAACTAGGAACAAAATTTTACAGCAGATTTATTTTCAGTTAATTAATGTGAAGAGATTGTCATGGGACAGTGGAATATATAATCATTAATTAATTTGGTTACACTATTGATACGTTGTTACTTATCTAAAATAACAATCTGACCACGTTAATAAGCTTTAGTTATGATAATATTTTCGTTAGATTTTAATTCATTTTAACGTTTTTTCCGTTAAAAATTTTTAGAATTGAATCTTCAATTCTAAAAAATTTTAATCTAAAAATTTTCGAAACCTTAAAATACTACTTGATAATATTCAAACTTTGCGAAGTTCATAAGTAACATATGATTAACCTTTTATTTGCTGACATATAGACCATAGCTGCCAACCTTTCTAATTTTTTAAAACGATGCATCATCAGTACACCTATAAATTAAAGTCACACCTACTACGATACATTTATATAAGTCATAATAAGCATAAAATTTATCTTTTTTAACATTTTGGAGCAAAAAATGACGCACAAAATTTATTCCCAAAAATTATAAAACTCGGTAATTTTCTGATTCAATATAAAAATAACTTTTGACTGAAAATATTACTTGAGATAAAAAAAAAAGTTGTTTTTCCAGTGCACTGGAGTGGTAATCAGACCTGCCAACCATCTCATTATGAACCGTACAATTTTTAGTACCCGCCTTTTTTTCACATAAATCATTTTTAGAGTAATTTTATTCTTTTTTAATCGTACCAACATTTGAAGAGAATTACTGTAAAAATAAAGTGGTGTGAAAAAGGGGCGTTAACAATTGTGCTGTTATTAATGAGATGGTTGGCAAGTATGGGAAATTTAAGGATAATGTGGGACACTGTCATAATTCTGATCGTCCAAAGAAGGTACCGCTGCCGTATAACTGAATAAGCTTTCCTAAACAAAAGAGTAAAATATTTGTGGTTGCATCTTTCATCTATCTCGCTATTCCGCAACGAATACTGAAAAACTAAACGAATACTAAATAAGAAATACTGAAGAAATGTGAATTTCCACGTTCATATATACATTCCTAAAGGTGTATTTTAAAAGCTATAGACACATGCTAACATTTTAATTTATTCCAACCCATCCCAATTTTCATACCCCATTTCTTGAGCAGTATTTTTCTTCCCGTTTAATCGTAATTATATATTATAGAAAGTTTCACTAGAAATAAAGAAGTGTAAATAAAGGGCGGTACTTAAAGTGAGTCTGAATACTTTAAAGAGTTCACATGTTTGCATTCATAGTTCTGAAATTACTTTAGTGCTTCCCTTGTTTGACGAAGTAAAAGATATTTTATCGATGAAATGAATATTGATTACATGTAATTTCTCTTTTTCCTTTCCTGGTGAAAGCCTTAAACATTTTGTAATAATATTTATCATAAGTGCTGTAATAATTATTTAAAAGAAGGGATTAGCATAGCTTCCGATATCCTAAATAATATACTGTAGTATTGTTAGTACCCGCCCATTTATCCCCACAACATAATTTTAGAGTAATTCTCTCAAATGCAAATACGATTAAATAAGATGAAAAATTCTGTAAAAAAAGACTGGTGTGAGATGAAAGGCAGGAACTAATAATACTAAGTAGTATTAGTAATTAATATGTTGTCAGCTATGAATTGGTTACAACATAGATCTATATTAAACAATATTTAAGCTTAATATTATAAAAAATATTTCCACACGATTAAACACATGATTTGTTTCACTACATAGAACTTATTAAGTTCTTTGTTCTTTTTTCGTATAACATATAACGATATTTTTAAAAATATTCCAACAATTATTGTTTATTTAATAAAACAAGATATAGGGTATGTGCTCCAGTGATTGGTATGCTCCAGTAATATCTATCCCTAAATAATTAATAAATAAAAAAATATATAAAATCGTATATTTTACATATAAGAATTTTAACATTTTATGTCAAACACTGGAGCATAGGGTGCTAGTAACTGGTAAAATGAATAAATAGCAGTGTCAATCACTGGAACATAGGGTGCCAATTGCTGATAAAATGAAAAACTCGCAGTGTCAGTTGCTGGAATATTGAGTGTGTGTCAAATAAAAATTCATAAAGAAAAAAAAATGCTATCAAATGTATATATTTTAACATATATGTGTTCTGAATGTCTTTCATACTATATGTACTAACTTAACATTTCTGAAATTATTTTCTGATGACTAGAACATTAAAAATATCAGATATTGCTCTAAAGGTGTCAATCACTGGTACATTTACCCTAAATAGATAAAAACAAATATTTTTAAACTGTCAGATATGCTTTTATATGGTTTCAAAACAATTTTTTTTTTCATCTTTTTCGCTGAAGAATTATTAATTAATTGTATATACTTTACATGCAGTGATACTTAATATATAAAGTATACATTATATATTATTACATATAAAGTATATACATTAATCACTGCAATGCATTTCAATAATTAATAATTTATATACAATTATGTATAAATTATGAATGTAGCATATTAATGATTAAAGGTTTTATGCACAGTAGGATGGCGGTCCCGTGTCTCATATGACATATTTAACCCTTTATCCGTTCTATTTAATTTCACTCCTTTGGTCAGTTATGACAAATTTAGGAATTCTTTTATTCAATAACCACCGCTTAGTTTTAACTAATCACTTCCAACGTTTTTCGTCCATTATTTATATTAAAAATTGTTTCTCAGAATTATTGGCAGTAGTTGAATAACAGGACTATAAATTTTGCATCACTCCTTAGAGCGCTTAAAGGGCGTTAAGTCCAAAAAAGTGTTTCTTATTGTCTATAAATCTTCTTATTGTCTATATCCTTCTTTTAAATTACTTTTTCTATTTTCTTTTTCTTTGACTGCTCCCAAGCGGTTATATACTGTGTTTTATTAAATGTTTCATTTTTTAAATAAATAAAAAATAACACATTTTTTGAAAATAATAATAATAATAATAAATAAATAAATGAAAAACATTTTGCTTTATTTATTTTATTTTTTGTTTAAGAAACGCAATGCAACATGTATCATTCCACGGGGAAGTTTCAGTACTTTCAGAAAATGAAGTGAAATTTTGAATGGTGGGTCGTCTACATATTAAAACTCGCACAAACTTTGATTTTTTCAATAGTAATACCCCCATTTTTATATTTTATTTGAATTCCCGGGGTTGCAGCGATGCCAAAAATTATATTGGTTGCATATTCACTTATTTTTTTTTTATTATTGAGTTATATGCATTGAAAGTTTGAAGGTGCTAATGTTAAATTCATATTTTAAACTTTTATTAATATTTTCACAAAAAGTAATTTGATCGGTATAACTTTTTTTACGAGTTACAGTGAAGAAACCCAAACAAAATACATTATCACTTTTGATCCTGAAAAATATTAATAAATTCATATAAAAAAAAAAAAAATATGACATATGACCTACATTAATTTTTGCATCAAATGAATCCTTATGCTGAAGAATATAGGTGTGCAAATTCGCAGCTCATTGCAGTCATTAGTTTTCGAGATATAAATAAATCTTTCTTTTGGGGAAGTTTAGGGGGCCGTCTCTTAAGAAGTTTTGCATGAGATAACGATGAAAATCTTAAAAAATAACAGAGAAAATTAAACAAAATATTTTTTATTTTTAATTACGGATCTAACTGTATAACAATAACGTCGAACGCGAAGAAATGAAACAAAAAAATATGAATTTAGACATTAATTTTAGCAAACGAATTCTTGTTTTCTCAAGAAAAAACACCGCACTTTCATCGTTCTTCTAGAACAAGAGAATCTAGAAAAGAGAAAGAAAAAGAAAAAGTAGCTACGCGTATTCGTACTCTTACTTTACTTTTGAAAAAACATATACAAGTGGTATTTGCCTAATTTATTACAAGTGATAAATTTTGAATCCTTTAAACGAACACTAGAAGGGAAAAACAACTAAATAAGCGGGGTTTACTGTTTAAAATAGAGAAATAGATTAAACGTAAAAACTTCCAAACTAAAAAAAAAAAAAAAAAACGCATGGGATGCTATGCAAACTTGTTAAACTTATAAATTTTTTGCTCAATTGAATAAGGCGTTTAGATGCTATCGCACTTTTAAGATTTTGCTCCCATAGGCCATAATGATAAAGAATTTTTCTTTGTGTCCCTGTAAAAAAACTATAAGTGCTAGATTCACCAAAATCTATAGGGTTCGTACTATGGTGACTTACAATATGCGTACCAACTTTCAGGTTAATTGAATAAAGCGTTTAGACGCTAGCGTGTTCACTCACAGACATCGTAAAAATAGTGAAAACGGACTCAGGGGACCTCAAAACGTATAGAAACATCAAAATCTCGAATTCGGATTTTTGACATGATTACAATACTTTCCTCACTATAGTGTTCGGAAAGTAAAAACCGAAATCACGTTTAACCAGCAAACAGATTGTACGATAAAACTTAATTGTTGTATTTTACAATGTATTTTTTCCTTAAATATTTCCGGTGTGAAATTATAAAATTTTGTCTAAATTTTGTGCGATCAATATTTTATTGTTTGAGATTTGCAGATAAATCCCTAACACACTTTTGTTTATAACTCTATTAACTCTAACGTAAAGTATACAAACCGTATACTTTTTCGCACTGACAGACTCTCAGGAATTCAATTATAAAGTCAAAATTGCACTATTTGAAAACTGGTTGCTGTTGAAAAAATCAAAGTTGGCGCTCATTTTATTATATAGATGACCCCTAATTCAAAATTTGATATCATTTCCAAAATGTGCACAATTACCTATTGAATGATGTCTATTAGATTTTTCTGCGTCAATTCGTAACGAAATAACGTGTTGCTCCCCCCCCCCCCGCCCAACTGTACAATTGTGTTTATCCGTACGTTTTTTCACCAATCAATTCAAAGCACAACTTTTTCACTTCTTTTTTTTTTTTTTTTTTTCTCTCGTTCTTAATGTTTTATGGAGTTAATAATCTGGGATATGCGTGGGATTGACAACAGAAGCTAAACCAAAATTTCGAAAGCAAAAAAATTCCAATTTTGTAAAATAAATCTTTTGGTATAAAATTACAGTATCGGACCTGTGGATTAACGCAAGGAAATATGGTATAATTTATTAAATACAATTAAAAGAATAATAATAATAATTTTTTTTAACCTCTTTAAATACTTTGAAGTAATATTTCAGCTGTTTTCCACTAAAATATAATCTACAAATATTTCACTTATTACACCTATTGTTTTTTGCTATATGATTTATACTCTATATAGAGTTGCCAACTTAATCCGGCAAATTGTTAGTACCGCCCATTTTTCTATACCACTTAATTTTTAGAGTACGTCTCTTCAAATACATTTATGATGAATAAAGAAAACAAAAACTCTAAAAATTAAGTGGTGTAGAAAAATGGGCGGTACTAACATTTTGCCGGATTAGGTTGGCAGTTCTGTCTATACCTCGCTTGCTATGGTTACATCCTTCTTAGCATGTTTTCTCTAATACACTAAAATGATTTATCATATGCATCACTGCCCTATATTGATCTATTGAGTTCTTTCCATCTACCGTTACTTTTCATATATGATATTGTTTTTTGTTTAGTACTGTATATTCTGGAGTTTCCAATAACTCTTTTAATGGATTGTTTATTCTGTGTTTCTTTGATGATTTTACTTGTTCTTTTACTTGTAGTTCAAATAATGAATAATACTACTTTATAAATTTATATCATGTTCACACGCATCATTAGGTACACAAATTAATTGATTATAAATTTTTTCGTAAAATATTCGTTATATTAAGATATTCCTTGATATTTTTCATGTTTGGTGTTTTCAAATGCTATTTGATAGTTTGTTTTGTATATCTTCAACATTTTCTCTTATTTCCCTTATTTGAAATTAAAATAAAAAAAAAATTACTTCTTTATAATATTAGTCATGTTTATTATTAAATACACAAACAAATTAGTTTTAAATTTTAATGATACTTTAAAAAAGCTTTGCTAAGTACCCTCTTTGTCTGACATTTTATACTTTTTTGAAAGCTGATTTTTATAGTTTAAATTACAGTTCCGAAACTTAACATTTTTTTTTGGCTACCGTAAAATCTGAATAGAATTTTTTTACGCATTTCTGTAACAGTTTTTGCTAATTAAATAATATAAAGATTTTATTAAAAATATTAGGCAGCAACAATGTGCTGAAGTTGTAAATAAGGTTTAATTATATTTATCGCTGCCTAATAAAATTCCTGATACCGACTAAATGTTAAGACTAGTAATTTTTTAATTCACCTTTACTAGTTTATATAATAATTATGCAATTTCGATTGCATATAATGATCTTTAAAGAAACGAGTTTAATATACTTTTAATTACTAATCTGAGATTTTTTTTTTTTTTTTTATAATAAATATTTATTTTATAAATTATTACAGGTGTCTACCGTACCAGAACAATATAACTATAATTATTGGTCATTGAAAGTGAATTTATTTTAACTACATTTTTGATATAACTATAGTATAACATACAAACTGAGAAAGAAACGCCCACTGGCGGTGTTACATATTTTGAAATGACGGGAATCTACGTCAGCGGTCGCCAAAAATGTAAAAAAAAAAAAAAAAAAAAAAAAAACAGGAAATACTTGTATATATAGTTTCATACCAAAATAACTTGTTAAGAAAAGTGATATATAAATTAATATTTAAGCTCAATTGAGAGATCTAAAAGTGTGACTTGCCAGGTCATGAAACGCTGTTTGGTTATCTCAAGTAGCGAGTACTGTAAACACACCGTTTTATGCAAAACATATAAACTGTGAAGCCTCACAATGAGTTGTATTTCATGTTGAAGTTTTTGTTTAGTGCTGAAACCCGTAAAAATACAGGAAAAATCTGGCAGCTGGGGTGCCAGTATTTCTCCGTCAAATATACAGTTTAAAACTGTAAAATTGTATCACTGACATATATTTTACACAGGAATCCTGTAAATCAAACAGGTTTTTTGTTATAAGTACAGTTATGTTCTATATATTTGACAGAAAATACTGGCACCCCAGCTGCCAGATTTTTTCTGTACTTTTAAGGTTTTTTTTTTTTTTTTTTTTTTTTTTTTTTACAGTGTAGCAAAATCACATAGCGGGTTTCTGCAGTAAATTTCCTGTGACAACCCTGTCTTGAGGCAACTGAGTATTGTTTCAGCGGTTGCATCACCTGTTATGAATGCTTTGTTTTCCACAAACCAAACAGCTGTTGTGCAATATTGAGTAGTACTTCCGTTTTTGAGGTTAATATTATTGTACAGTGGTTTCACTTAGTGTGTTACGATTATTTCGTTTTAAGAAATGGACAGTGGAAGTTCTGACGATGAACCTCAAGCAAAAAGAAAACGAGGTGCTGTAAATGAAGATAAGTATAAACTTAATGTCATAAGGAAAGCAAGAGTGAAATGTGAAAAGTACACAAACTACAAAGGTAACCTTGTTGGTGGTAAATCTATTCCTGATGAGCTTGTGTGCAACTGCCTTTGAAAATGCAATTTATTTATTAATAACGAAACAAAAAGTGCGATCTTGAATAAATTCTATTCGTTAGAAACTAAAAATCAACATGTATTACATTTGCAATCATTGATAGAAGCTAAGTAAGTTAAGCGTAGAAAGAAGAAAAACTCAGATAATGATCATCGTAGTGCTGCTTCACTTTCAACTGAAATCCCACAGTCAAAAAGTAAATCTCTTGTATACAATGTTAAACTCGATGGCGAGTTTACTGCAGTTTGCAAAAATGTCTTTTTACAAATACATGGAGTTTCTCGAGATCGAGTTACAAGGTTATATAACCTATTACTTCAGAATAGAATATCTGTTGATGTGAGAGGTAAAAATCGTAGTGGAAATGCGAGTGATGACAGTATATGTGCCCTTATCCATGAACACATTTCTAAATTTGAGGTAAGAGAAATACATTATGGTTCAACGGAAAAACCGTACTTGGGTGCACGGCTAAACATTACAGAAATGTATGAAAAGTTCAAAACCAATCACCCTGACTTGAGAAATAAAGTAAAATATAGTTTTATTATACTTACTTTAATGAAAACTTCAATCTATCATTTGAGCTGCTGCAAGTTGACGTTTGCAGCCAATGTGAGAATTTCACATCCAAACTAAGAAACTCTTGTATAAGCGACAATGTCAAGCGCAGCGTTGCATCTGAACAAATCGTTCACAAGTGCAGAGCCAAAAAGTTTTATATTAAACAAAAAGAGATGATTAAGAATAATGATGAAGACACAGTGGTGCTTTACTTTGACTTAATGCAAAATTTACCACTACCGAACATACCTGTACAGGAGATGTTTTAGATGCGCCAGCTTTGGCGTAATAATTTTGGTATTCATGATATGAAAACTGACAATGCAAAAATGTATATATATCACGAAGGTGAGGCCAATAAATCCCCACAGGAGGTTTGCTCGATATTGTTGCACTATTTAAAAACTGAAGTTTTTAGTGCAACTAAGCATCTTGTTCTCTTCAGTGATGGCCCTTCAGTGGAAAACAAAAAGCACTGTGCTGTGCGATTCCTATTGCACCTTTGTGAGTGGGGAATTTTCGAGACTGTTCATCACTACTTCCCAGTCAAAGAGCACTTCTTTTTACCATGTAATCGTGATTTTCGGTGTATTAAACATACTTCTTCGAAGAGTAGATGGATTTTACACACAAAATCAGTATGCTGAAATGATTCTTAAATCAAGTAAAACGGGGCGCTTTACTGTTGATCAGGTAACAAGCGACATGACCTTTATTTTTAATATTTGGAGGCGTCAGTTTTACAAGAGGACTGTAAACTCAGATGAAACTTCTGGAAAGGGAATTCAAAGGAAAGACAAGACTCATTTTAAAGTGTCCACATACAAAGAATTTTATTACAGCAAATCTGACCAAGGAAAAGTTGTTGCTAAGCATTTCATCGACAGTTTAACCTTCTCAACTTTCACACTGAAAAAATATAGCACTGTTCCGGAGCTCCCTACACGGATGGCATGGTCATCTGGAAAGCTTCCCATCAATATGAAGATAATCAATCACCTGAAGAAGTTGGCCAAGTACACTACAAGGTACGAAGATTTTTACAACAAAATCCTCCAGTGGCCTACAACAGAAGCTGACTACTGTAGACAGTGTGTATGAGGATCTGTAAATAGATTTGTTTTAGACCAAACTGATTGGAATTTTTTTCTTTGATATTTAATAAATTCAGGTATACAGTATAATGCGTTTCTATTTAACATCACACTGCTGTTTGAAAAGTCACAATTTTACTAAAAAATAATTTTTTTTTTCGAGAAAGAAAGGTATTTTATTGCAGAAACCCGTCAAATGGAAAATTTATAGAATTTTTTTTATGAACACAGTATAATGTAAAAAATTAAATACAAGCGTTATTTGTTTTTAAGGGATATTTAAAACACTGTAGATATTTTCTAGGCAAAAATATACAGTAGTATTAAAAGTAGCAAGTTTTTTTTTTTTTGTGTGTGTGTGTTTTTCGAAAGTTTGAAAAAGTGCACCTAACGGGTTTCTGAAATAAACGATTCAATAAAGGTTGCCAGATTGAGGAAAAAGTTTTCACGATTTTGAGGAAAGTGCTAGAGTGGGGAAAACGTTATGGGAAAAAATAAATTGTTGGGGACAGTGTTGCCAGATCTAGCGGAATTTTTATTCAATAATCGCCAATAATTTTTCATTGTAACGTTTGCCTAAACACTACGAAGATTGATAGTCTGTTGTGTATATCAAATATCACTTCTCAAAATTATTGATGATTATTGAATAAAAAATCCGCCAGTTCCAGCAGCATTGGTTGGGGACAAAACCTGGAAGAATTAACTTATTTTTTTCTCTCCATAAAAAAATCGAGAGTAAAAATTAAGTATCTAATGCTCGATCATCCAGTCAGTTTCATAGTTCTGAGATGTACCATTTTTGTAATAGATGTAATAGCTAATAACTTTAAAGATTTCCTTCATTGCTTTTGACTACGTTTGAAATGCATTAGAGAAACTGTCTTCATTTTTTCCAGCGTACCACTTTTTATTTTTAATCCTTCACAACCATCATAATTCAATTACAAATAGCTGCTTCCAGAAATGTCTAAGTAAAATACATGATGCTTAATATAATTCTAAAACTTAATCACACATTTTGGTTGAAACACAGTGATGCCAGATGGTCGAAAACTATTTATCCAAACAGGTCTTCAAATTTCCCCCAAATCAGGGTTTTTTTTTCGAAAAAATCTCCAACTTAATTTATACTAAAAAGGAAAAATTAAAAAAAAAAAAAAAAAATCAAGCAGCTTTAAGTGGATTTAAGCTCAGATATTTCCCCGAATGAAGGCAATTTTTGAAAAAAATTTCCAAATAACAATAAAGCTATTAGAAAATCCCTGATCGTAGGGATATATCACTACGTTGCCAACATTGAAAGGAAGTTGAAGAAATCCCCAGATTTGTCCCCAAAAATTTTAGAAATCCTCATAAAAGTACCCACAAACATTTGGTCCCCAAAATTGTCCCCAGAAGCCTCAAAACTCCCCAAAATGGGGACAAAATCTCCAATCTGGCATCACTGTTGAAACATTACTCAATGAATTAAGCCCCATCAGTAACCAAAAGTGTTTGTTCCGGATGTTGGTAAACGGAGTGAGGCCGGTGGGTGAAAGAGTAGCCATAACTTCTGACAGTTGACATTTAATATATGCAATTTGCGAAAATTTTACCGAATAAATGCTGAGATATAGCCAGCTTAAACAATAAACAATTACCTCAGAGTTTGGTGCTTTTATATAACATTAGCAGGTGCTAATGTTAGGAGACACTATGCGGTCGCGAATATGTTAACAATTTCACGGCCACATGATTTTGGACCCATCAGCGGCCAAGAGGTTCTGCGCTCAAAGCTGGTAGAAGTGAGGTACCAGGTTCGATCCCATGTCGCGCTAGTCGGTCTAGCCAAGTTTTCTGTGATTTTCTCCGATACGTACGTACAGTCGGTAACAAAAGCCTCCGAACACTAGCAAAAATTCCTATGTGAAAAACGTACACTTAATACAGTTTTGTTAAATATATCCTTGTCGAATCCTGTTTTTAGACTGACTAAGAACAGGATTCGATAAGGATTCATTTAACAAAACTGTATTAAGTGTAATTTTTTTATATAGGAAATTTTGCTAGCGTTCGGAGACTTTTGTTACCGACTGTTTTGTCTTTCTAAGACCCCTTAGAATGACCCCCATGGAGGGCACTCCCCTCTCAGGCCTAGGATCTACAGCAGTCAATCGGCCTTATTCCGAAATCCAATCCGATCCGCACGATTTTGGCTTTTTGACAGTAAAGTCCGCGTGTGGGCGTTATTCTCCCAAACCATAATATTTCAGAACAATATATTCTGCATTCACATTTATATTACAAATGGATATACATTGTAATTATACACTTTCTAATAAAATTTTTTGTATCCATAGTATATTTCATTGTGAAAATATGAATATTGGTTGTATACTCGAAGAAATAAATAACATATAAATTGCGAAAGAAACGCCCACTGGCGGAATTACAGATTTTCAAATGACATAAATCCACTCGCTGAAATATATATATATATATATATATATATATATATATATATATATATATATATATAATAAAATATACTCCCAAATACTTATTCAATAATTTCGTTAAAACCGTTAAAGGTACAATTAACGAAACATACAAAAAATTGGCCTATTTCAACAGCTTTCAACAACGATTACAATGAACTATATCGTTTGTACAGTCGGTAACAAAAGTTTCCGAATACTAGAGAAACTTCCTCTGTAAAAAAGCACACATAATACAGTTTTGTTAAATAAATACTTGTCGAATCCTGTTTTTAGACTGACTAAGAACAGGATTCGACAAGGATTTATTTAACAAAACTGCATTAAGTGTACTTTTATTATATAAGAATTTTTGCTAATGTTCGGAGACTTTTGTCACCGATTATAGAGCAGGATAAATTTAAATTTTTGTTTGTTATACACTACTTGTTTTGACATTTTCAGAAATTTAAATTCTGCCCATCACGATATAAAACTCCACTGACAAACCTTTTAGTAATGCAATTTGGATGATACTTTAACTTATTTGCATTAATTTAAAGTGCATTTAATATATATATACTAACTCTGCTGTTTTTTTCGGGTCTATATATGTTTTAAAATTTTGTAGACAGTTGGAGTCATATGATGCCATGGATATAATTCCAAAAATAATTTAGCAGTATTCATCGTATATTCAGAGAATGCACGTATTATTCAGAGAATGTTCAGAGAATATTCAGTGAATGCAAGTATTAAATTTATGCTCACTTGACATTGCTTCTATTATTACTTTAAACCGGAATATCAAATTAAAATTAACGCCTTTGATTTCTGCTGCGAGATGAGGATCAGCAAACAACTCTCCACTTGTATTGCCGTCATTTGTATTTCCATATCCGGCTTTTAGTACGTCCGCAATTAATCCCATTTTTTGTCTGAAATCTTCTCGTATTATTTTCTTCTGATCTTTTACTATTTTTTTCTCCTCTTTTGATTGTACACGCCTTTTTTGGATGGGCAGTTTATAAGCTAATATAAAACAATGCTAATAAGAACCACCAATAAAAAGATGCAACATTTTCCGAGAAGACGATATCCATGATTTTTAAAATATGTTTATAATGCAGAAACATTGAAACAGGAGCAGACGATATGGAATAAAATATTATTGGTTAGGTACTTTAAAGTTAAATTATTTGTTCGTAGGCGATAATTTATGGCAATATTCGGAGATTTGATAACTTGGAAAATATTTTGGAGGAAAAGAAAATGATTTTTTTTTTTTTTTTTTTTTTTTTTTTTTTTTTTTTTAAACACTTAGATTTAAGTATGAGAGAAGCTCTACTTTATTAGAGGTTACTAGCAGCTAACTACTTCAAAAGTATTTATTATGCATCTTGATCTTTCAATTTTTGTTAAATAAATCACATAGCTTTGTATTGTAATCAGAGCCTGATTAAGGGGGAAGCACACATTATTTATACTTACACCGTTATTTTTTAACAAATACTTTCCTCCTATAATAAACAGAAAATTCTCATTAAAAATTATTTTAAAAGAATTCTGGTGTCTAATAACGGTGAGTAAATTGGATTGTTTTACACCGTTCATTTTTTATAAAAAAAATATTTCCTCTTCAAAACGTGGAATTTCTTTGCATGAAGTAAAAAATAATTGTAAAAATATTCCGGTGAGAGCGGAGATAATGTGTGCTTACCCCTTAATCAGGCTCTGATTGTAATATAGCAGATAATTTACAGAACATTAAAATCAATAAAAAAAAATTCTAAAAGTATAAGGTACATTTCAAGTCACCTTATCATATCTTAAAAATTAACAAATATAAACATTTTCATATGGAATAATAACATACTTATATGACCTTTAAAAATCAAGAATTATATTTTTTTGTTAAAGTTTTTAATAAAAAAAAATCACACTGAAAAAAGTCGATACAAAATTGTAGTTGAAAGGAGAAGAGTTCAACTTATTTAAATAAGCTACTTTCGACCTACATTGCACTCTTTAACCGATTTGGAGAATAAAATTACGCCAGTACGATTATTCCACAACTACTTACCTGCATATTTATCTGCATCTTTATCTCATTTGCTAAATTTCGAAAAATGTGTTTTTGGCCGGCTGAGTGGCGAAAATGTCCCACTGCGCGTCGGGTTTACAAAGATACTCTATTTATCACTTTGAAAAAAATTTCTTTATGACGTTTTTCTGTCATGATGTAATTTTGCATGGGAAAAAATAAAATGGGAACTGTGGTTTAAGGAAAATAAATAAATAAATGTCAATGTAACTAAGAAATTTTTTGTCTAATTTTTTATTTTTATAATTTTAGAAAATTAATTTTCATACTGGCTATATCGTATGTTCTTGATAAGTCTTTTTATAAGTTCTTCTTTTTCTTCTTCTTCTTTTTTTTCTTTTTGTGAATAATGAAGTATAGTTGTGTCTGTACAGTTAATTGAATTAAGTGTATTTATCTTTCTATTTTTATTTAAAAACATATTTTTAAAGACTTCGGATATATATTTTTGCATAAAAAAATAGAGTTAAATTCAAACTCATTTATAAATCTTCTACTTTCACACTGATAATTTTTTTTAACATTACCGAATTAGACATTTCATATTTCGAATTATGGCAAAGAAAAAAATTCATCACCTTAAAAGTATAGGTATTAGAAAAAAAAAAAAAAAATATATATATATATATATATATATATAGGCATTAAATTATAAATGTTATATTTTGTCTTTTCTTTTCTTTTTTTAAACAAGCAATTATATATATATATATATATATAATTGTCGCCAAATCGTGACAAAAATTTAAATTCACCGAGGGAGTCATATACTAATGTTTAAATGCAGAATGGTCTAGATATTAGACATTTCTTTCTATTCTAAAAAAAAAAATAAAAAAAAAAAAAATCCTGATTTTAAGCATAATATTTCATAAAAAAAAAAAAAAAAAAAAAAAAAAAAAAAAAATGTGGTATTAAATATTATACATTTCAATTTGACATTGAATATGGGAATTTCTATAACATTTTTCTGCTTTTGTATTGTTTTGTACACTATTAATATTCTTATTGAATTAAAGGCAAAGCAACGAATAGGAGAGCAGAGCCTCGCAGGGGTTAAGAAGTGAAACAAGCTGGGGAAGGCGAACCCTCCCACTAGGATTGGTGAGTGGAGCGAGCAAGGGCTTTAAATAAAAGTTTGTAATTAAAAAGTTTCAGAAACCTTTTTTTTTTTTTTTCCCGCATACTGAATTTAAAACATATTAAGTTTTAAAAGTAAATCATACATAATTTATTTATTTACTTTTTGTATTAGATTTTAAAAGCAATCAAGTATTTTGTATAAAATACATTTCAAAAGTATCTAGTTTTCTTCCTTTTTTTAATTATGTAACCCAGTTTTGAGAACGCATTAAAATACAATTTTATGCAAATGCATAAATTACAATTGACCACATAAAATACAACTGCAACTTGCAATTTGTACTCACAAACTACTGTTTACCTCTTTTCATGGGACTTTATTCACGTGCATTTAAGATTTTTTAAAACACGTTATCGAAAATCTAGGTTTCCCATTTCTGACCTAAAATTTTCAATTATGAACTTGTATATGGTCCCTGGTTTCAAGAAATAAACAGCCTTGACTGTGATACGACAAAATGACATAAATCAGGATTTTGTCTATATTGTAACTCAGCCATTTCAAAGATATAGTTTTGTGACTTTTTCTTTTCTAGTACTCTTGTTGGATAAAAAATAAAACATTCGAATTCACAAAATTTTTCTAGAGGAGTCATATAAAAATTTAGAATATGTAATTTTTTGAAAATAGTGGGAAGAAATTTTTTTAACATGATCATATTCCCTAATTGCATTTGAACAGTTTTGAAAGTTACAATAACTACTTATTTTTAATGGGTAAAGAATTAATTTGTGTTTCAGTCTTTTTAAGACATCGTGTATATAATATATTCCTGAACAAATTAAAATTAGTATGATGTGGCCACCACAAGATTTTCTTCTATATAATTTTACAGAAAATTAATTTAATACAAATTAAATTATTAAATTATTTTCTATGATAACGCAAACGATTTTATATGACAGAATTATCTAACACTAAGAGCTGAAATAAAGTTTTTTTTCCAATGTCAGAAGAAATGGGATTGTTTTTTTTCTAAGTTTTTTCCATTAAAATTTGGAAAAATCGATAACTTTGTTTTAAATTATCACAGATTTATGGTTCAACTATTAAAGATATTGACGAGATTTCTCGGAAGATAATTATATTGAAAATTTAAATCCTCCGGGGGGTATTCCTCCCTACAGGGGAGAAAACGTTGCTCCCACATACACAATTTTTTTTCTTTTTCGAACTGACAAAATTTGTCTAGAGGAGTCATATAAGAATGTGCAACTTTTTGAAAAATAGGGGGAAGACATTTTTTTAACATGGCCATATTCCCTACCTTCATTTGAACAGTATTCTGTTTTGAAAGTTACAATACCTACTTATTTTTAATGGGTAAAGAATTAATTTGTGTTTCAGTCTTTTCAGGACACCCTGTATATAACATATTCTTGAACAAATTAAAAAAAAAAAAAACTGATTGGAGCACTACGTAATTCTCTTATACACTCAATGAAATATATACATATTGTTGCAATAATATAGACACATTTGCATAAAGAAGAGTTTTGTAAATAAACAGAAAGGTTTCAGTTCATGAATATTCCCAAAACAAGTCAATAAAGTGTTATTTGAACCACAAAAGTCAAAATATAATTATAAACACAGTAGAACATGAATATCACTTGTACAGGAACAGATTCCACAATTTATTGCAGAATTTCTCTTTGACTAATTTACAACTCCACGTTCAATATAATTCATTCAAGTGTTGGTGGCCAACTTTTATACTCTTTGGTAAAAATTATGGTGAGAAATGATACATTACACCAAAAAAGTTAAGTTCTTTTCAAAATCATGAAGCGCTTTCACATTCTGTCAAACCTAAACTACTATTTTCTGCCAAATTTGGTCACCATCTTGCCAAGGTCATCGCCAATGTTTACTTTAATAAAAAATGCTATTAAGTTTCTCATACATTGACATTTTTTTTTTTTTCATTCTAACAACAGTTTTAATAAAAGAAAGGAGTTTTATCTTTTTTATCAACATTGTTGCTTAAAAGTTTACAGTCAATACGGAGATAGATGGCAGTTTTTTTTACTTTCAGTATGGTTTGCCGTGGTGATAAGCTTAGTAATTCGGCATTGAATTTGACACAAAATAGTAGTTTAGAATTGCCAGAACTTGTAAGATTTAATTTCATTCGCAGTAGAATTCTGAAATTGTCTAGAATAATCCATTAATTTTTAGTGAAAAACTAATGTTAAAAGTTCATTTAATTAGGTCATTCAAATCCCATGTCATTCTAGAGTGAAATTTGCTTATAGAATTACACATTACCTGTTAAAAGAGTAGTTACTTGAAGAATTTAGTTTGCATTCATACTTCAAGCAGAACAATCATTTTGAGAGATTGCTTTAAAAAATTGATCACTTTTAAATACAAAATTTTGAATAAACACCATAAAATACAATAAACTCGCAACAATTGTTTCGGGTCAAAATACATAACCCTTCGTCATGTGATTAAAAGTAGGCACGAGTGCTGCAATGAATTTGATATCAGCACTTGTGCCTACTTTGTTTGTCTGACAAAGAGTCGTGTGTTTTTTCGACTAGAAACAACTGTTGCGAGTTTATTGCATTTTATGCTATTTATTCAAAGTTTTGTACTTATTACTTTAAAACGCCAGTTCTGTGGTGGTTTCTTATTATAACTGATCATTGTTCCTGAATTAGCAAAAAACGTTCTTTGTTCTGTATTTAAGAGGGTACAGCACGGATCATTAAAATAATACAATCACCACGTTATTCTATGACAAAATTTGTTTATAGGATTTCACATTACCTAACTGTTATGTTGAAATTACATTTTCATATTCTGAAAATATGAAACAATTAAATTACTATTTTTTCCAAAATTTTATTAAAAAAAAAAAAAAATTAATTTGTATTTTGAGTTTTAAAAAGCGATGTTTTCATTGAATGCAATTTTTCTTATTTTCTAGTTGTAAAGTAAAATATTAAAATTTAAAAAATTCAATTTTTGGAAAACGGGTACTAATTGGAAACTGGTTGTGAATTTTCTGGATGTGAAAACAAAATTTAAAATTACCAATTAGGTAATGAGTAATTCTATAAACAAATATAGTTATAGAGTTACATGGGATTTAGTGACTCGAGATTGGGGAATCGTTAGAGGGAGTGAGCAGCTGTTTACTTGACTTGTGGTATTAGTGAGTTTTTAGAATCTTTCAAGAATTTCTGTTCAGTTTCATTAAATTGTTTAAAAAATATTTGCGTTATAAAGCACAATCGTCAACTACATTATGCTCATTTCTTTAGAAACTGCTATGTGTATGGAAGTAATTCAGCAATTTTTTTGACAATATCATTACATTAGGCTCCGTTAAATATAGTGATAAATCCTGTAATGACCTAATATTTTATGTTGTTGCTGTTGGTCATTGTAGCTACAATTTTCTACGATATCTTCAAAACAGGAAATCATATAAACACTAAAAAGGGAAGGACATAACTACGTGTCATAACAAAACAAAACACAAATTCATGATAATCTAACTGTTCTCCAGTTTTACGAAGATACACTCACACACATACTTACATACATCATCAAAAAATCTTGTAAAATCATAAATAGCTCAATAATGGGAGAATAGTATATCAAGACTAAAAAACTCTAAATGTAGAGATAGAAGTGAAGAGAGTCACAAATACAAATGTGCAACATTCTATAGCCATTTGGTTTTGAGTTATGTGAGGTACAATATCTATTTTGTACACCGGTGGTCATTTTTCTTTTTTAGATTAAGGATTAATATATAATTTAAAATATTATTTTAATTAAAAATTTAATTTTCTTTCCAAATTTAAATAAGTTTAATATTTATATATTTTAACAATCAGTTATACGAGTTTTGGCTTAACTCTTTTTACAGATATTTTAAGTTAAAATTGAAGAATAATTTTAAAAGTAATTAATTTAAAAACACGTTATGATTTAATCTAATTGTGGCATGGGGTAGGCATTCCTTCAGGAGCCACTTTACTCTTCTTCAGCTGAAAAAACAACAAAAATGGCGTTAATGGAATTTTTTATTTCTTATTTGGGGACATGGGGTAATAATCCAATCTTTAGGGGAAAAAAAAAAAAAAAAAAAAGATTCCATGTTTATAATTTATTATTTTTCTTTAGATATTTGAGAAACAGTGTGTACCTACTATGTATTTTGCTGAAATGAGAAAAATTTTCTCGGTCTTCATTTCTTGATTATTATTTATCTTTTTTAAATTTATAGATCACCTTTTAAAACACATCTTTTAAATGTATCCAAAACAAACGATATAAAATTTGTAATTTTCCTTGTTTAAAATAGGAAAATATAATACAGAAATATTTTAATTATAAAACTGCCTTATATTTAAATAAAATGAACATATTATATTATTTATTTTATATGAGTATTGCATATAAAAATCGATAAATAAAATAGAAGATAACGTCATTGAAAATTCCTGCATTCTAACAAAAATTCTTTTACTGTTCAAATCTTCTACATATGTTTTTCAAATTTCAGTGCTGTGATTAACTCATGCTCAGAGAGGAAAAAATTTCTCAACATGAGAAGATTTAAATAAACATTTCTATTCTATTTAAAATCAAACGTTAAAAAAAAAAAAAAAAAAAAAATCATTCTATTTTACTTCTAACAAGGAAACATTCAAAAGGTGTCGTCTTCAAAAAGTATTGAAAAAAAAAATATATGTGATTCTACTCTACATAAAACAACAGAAAGTGAAAAAAATATCGGCTGAAATGAATTACAGCGACCACAAAAAATTATCAAAATTTGGCATTTTTGGCGATTTAGCGCTGTTAGGCAATAAGTTCGCTAACACCGTGATTACCGTGTACGAACAGAACCGTGTTTGCCTCTCCACCAAGTACTCAAAATCAATCGCGAAACAGTGTGAAATCTCCAAATATGTTTAATTTTGATATTTTTATTGTGTTCGCTGTAATTCATTTCAGCAGATATTTTTTTTCGCTTTCTGGTGTTTTATAAAGGGTAGAATCACATATATTTTTATCAATAGTTTTTGAAGACGACACCTTTTGAATGTTTCCTTGTAAGTCAAAGTTTGTTTGTTTATTTATTATTATGTGAGTATTGAAATTTTTAAGTTAAATTTAAATTAAATTAAATTAATTAAAACGACAACGGTACGCAACAAACACGAGTCACATCATGAGACGCTGTTTATGTTTACGGTGTTTGTTTACATTTATTTACGAAATACACTACGGTCTCAGAACAGCCTCAACCAATCTGATAACGAAGGAAGGAAACGCCAATCACAGACTGCGAAGGACGACCAAGTTCTAGGCGCTTGTGCTCTGGACCGGTCGATACTACTGAACGCTTCATCTCGGGATCAATCGAGAGATCAGGTGATTGTGGATCAAGCCGGTTACTGAATACGCTCACAGTGGGGAAAAGAAGGATCAGAAAAACTTAATTTAACTGTTTCACTGCTCAAAAGGTGAACAATTTTTCTCTATGAAATTCATTCTTAAGGTAATGTAGCTTTGGAAATGAATAAAATATTTATTTTTCTTTCATGTACCACCAAAAAATTCATAAATATGTTTCATATAAAGCTGATAAGAATGCATTCCTTTACGTAATTTTCCAGTGAAATATAAAAGTATCAAATGCTTTCCTTCTGCCGTACATCACTCAGAAAACTAAATTATAGAAAGGAAGACAACCTTCGAAAAACGGCACGCGAAAACCGGTCTAGCATTTCCTCCACTTGTTCTTCAGCTCAGTGATTCGAATATGCTAGGACCCTAAACGGCGGTGAAAGTAGAGACCCTGTATTAGAAAGAGATTGAACATTGGCGTGCCGGCTTTTTGACGAAATTCTCCATTTTAATGTCAGTTTCTCCATTGCTTGCCATTACGCTGAGACGAAATTTCGATTATTTTACGTCATAACTGGAGGAAAATTTATTTATTACAATTTTATTTTTGGGGGAAATAAATTATTTTAATTTTGAGATATTTTTAAAAGGTAAAAATGCAATATTATTTATTTTTATATCATGTTTTAAATACTTTGAATTCTCTTATTGCATGCTGTTTTACGTATTTATTTCTTAACGTGTGAGATAATTACATTATTTATTTGCAAGCTATTAGTTTTTAAGTTTTGTTTTGGGATATATTTAACACGTTAGATAGGAATATATTTTTCTAATTTGGTATGTACTTTTATAATATATTTTAAAATACATATTTAAAATAACAATATTAAAAAAATATTTTTTGATTATTTACTAGTACTTGTATCCGTTTTCTTAAAATAAATTGATAAATATAAAGAAAATACGGTGTCTATTATTTACTAGCATATGAAATATAAATTTCTTTTAAATAATATTTGCCATAATAAATTTTATAAATAATATTTAAGTAAGTTATTATTTTTATTTACATATTATTTTTAAAATCTAAAAAAAAAAAAAAAAATCAATGAAATAAGCAAATATAAATAAAATAAATAAAAACTTATTTTTTAATTTCTAAAAGAATTAGATAATATTTTTACAAATTATTACATTGCTCTGAAAATGAAAAAAAAAATCTGTATCTGATACCATTCTTGCAGATCCTTAAGTAAAATGATCTCCTGAATCCGAATCTGACCCCCATTTCGCCCCATCACCTACCGTTTTTTTTTACCCCCCCCCCCCCACTTTTATCATTATTTGGTAATTTTATAGCCATCAGTTTGATTTTTAGAGGAACGATGATTATTTTAACCGTTAAACGCCTTCTGACCTGATGAACTACAGAGGTAGAAAGTTTTAAAACACGAACATTTGTAGTAAGGAGGAAATCTGAGGTGATTTGTGCCCAGAAAACAAGAGAAAATCAATAAAAACAATCAGTTTCTGTTTCTTTATTTCTTTTTTATTCCTCGAAATCTTTTTTTTTTTTTTTTTTTTTTTACATATACCAGCTTCCAGTTTGCCATTTTTTTTTTACCAAAACACACCAAATAATAAAAATTTTACAGTGGAATTTCTTTCAAAACGTTGGTGAGGGGCGTTAAAGTCTCAAAACCCTCGCATGAAAGTTTGACTAATTCACTATACGATGTTCGCTTTCAATAACACCCACGTTAAATGTTTTGGGCAGTAAAACGTGAACAGTAAAATATCCTCCTTTGACGCGAGTTAAAGATCACCATCGTCGAGAACACCATAAAGTTCAATCTCTTATCGCAAAACGTGTACTAAAAGTATATAACGACTGGCGACTACTAAGATAAGAGCAATGACCTTTAACACGTGTCAAAGCAGGAGATTTTACTGTTCATGTTTTACTGACTAAAACATTTAACGTCAGAGTTATTGAAAGCAAACGTCGTACAGTGAATAAGTCAAACTTTCTTGCCTTTACTCCACTCACCAACATAATATATATATATATATATATATATATCACTGTATAATTTTTATTATTTGGGGTGTTTTGGTAAGAAAATGGCAAACTGGAAACTAGAATATGTACAAAATAAGAAAAATATTGCGAAAAGAAAAAGAAATAGAAACTGATTGTTTTTATTGATTTTTTTTTTTTTTTTTTCTGCACACAAATCCCCTCAAATATCCTCCTTACAACAAATGTTCGTGTTTTAGAACTTTCTATCTCTGTACCTCCTCAGGTCAGAAGATATTTAGCGGTTAAAATAATCATCGTTCCTCTCCCAATCAAACTGATGGGTATTAAATTATCAAACAATGATAAAAATGGGGAAGGGGACGTAACAAGAAAACGGTGGATGATGGTGCAAAATGGTGGTCATATTCGGATTCAGGGGGTCATTTTACATAAGAATATGCTGAAATGGTGTCTGATTCAATTTTCATGCTGAGCAGTGTTATTAATCAAATTTTTATTTTTGATTATTGTTTAATATTTTCACAAAAATAAATAATTACGTCATTATTAATAATAACGTGTAATTGAAATAAATAAAATACGTATTTTTAGCTTGTAAATATATTACATAAATATTTTTATAAAATAATAAAAAGTTTCCTGTCTTCTGTCGAGTTATATATTTATTCATGAATTACTTGACAAAAACTAAGATTACTATATTGATAGTTAGTGTGATAGTTGACATTTTCAATTTTCCCGAAACTTTCAGAATATGTTAGTAGTACTGTGATAAGAAAAAGTGAAATTTATATTTTTCTGAATTTCATTTGTTTGACCTAGAGAGGGGGTCAAAGTTTGAGGCCGTAAATAAATGATGCCATTTTAATATCATTTTACTCCTAAAGCCATGAGTGACCCATGTCAATTTTTTTAAATACGGATACTACTTGATACTAAGTACATTTTAGCATAAACAGTTTGGTGAGTCACTCATGGCTTTAAATACCAAGGTCATTCGAAAATGAAGTTTTCGTTGATTTTTTCCATGCTTTCAGTTTGAATATCTGCTAAGTCCATGAGTGCCCCTTAGAAATAATTATGGGGTTAATTACACACCTTAGTATAGAACTTAAAAATATTTAAAATAGAATGGGTTACTTTTGGCTTTAGTAGTTAAACGGTCTCAAAGTTGAAAATTTTGAAAAAAAAAGGTCAAATTTGATGGTAAATTACTCTATAAGCCATGAGTCAATAACTATGAGACACAGTTTTAATTATACCCTAGGTGGTCTAGTTTTAGACCCAGGTTACAAACCTATGGGGCTTGCAAGATTTATTTAGATACAGTCTATTTTATATCGCCAATGTGTACCTCTTCTATGTAGTACAAAAGGCTTGAGACCCAATTTTGCAATACATTAATGCTTGTTTAGACTTCCGATTTTGCATTACAGAGGCCCGTATGAAAATGATTATAAAATTAAAAAATCACGTACGGAAGACAGGGGCAAGTTGAAATACGGAATAAGTTAAAACATGGAAATAAAAAATACAATTTTTAACGTACACAAACATCAAACCTTCTCAATTATATATATATTAAAAACAAAAACTATTTTATTTACGAGACAAAACTTTAGTTAAAATACATTTAAAAACAAAAATGTATTTTAATATATGTATTTAATATTTAAATGTATTTTTTTTGTTTTTAAACGTTTTATGTATTAACTAAAGTTTTGTCTCGTAAATAAAATAGTTTTTGTTTTTAATACAATTTTTAAGTTCGTATTTACTGTAAAAAAGGGAAGTACAGATACACAAAACGTACTTTACAATGTAGAAAAAAAAATGTATGTAAACATCTGTCTATTTTCTGAGGATAAAACTGTTTTAGAGTACTGTTTCTTTACTGTGAGTAAACATTCAAATTTTTAATGATGTCGCATTTTATGTAACAAAAATTAGTGAATGTTTCTGATTGATTCAGCGTTTATAGTGCATAGTTGCAGCTTGCTAATCACATGATTTGAAACGCCCACGAGCATAAGTACTGGTAGCATAACATCTCATAAAGTCAAAATTGTGGGCAGGGGCCAGCTGAAAGAAATATAAGGGGGGCTACTTGAAACACCTGTTTCAATTAGCCCCGTGCACAAAAGAAATTCAAAAGCACTATAAAATGAAGAATAATAATAATAAAATAGCTTACACTGCAGTGGATGTATCTTTATATATGGTTTAAAATAATTTTTTCCACCTTGGTTTTTTAAAATTTTCCAAGAGATAAGTGCATTAGAATTAGAGGAAGGTTGCTAAATAGAATTTTCCGAACAAGTAGATACTGGAAATTGAGTGTTGGTCTCATGTTCTTGGAAAAAGCAAGATACGTGTTCTATGTGGGATAAATCATACAGATGTTTAATAGTACAGGTGAAGTGTCTGTAAAGCGGGCAAAGATCAAATTTCTAAAGGGACAAATTAAATCTAAAAATGTTTGTTTTGCCTGGCCCATACAAGATGACATTCGAGATATCAGTTTGGACAATATTTTACAAGTCTTATCACGCCCATTGAATAATAGAGAATTTCTTTACTTTAATTGTGAACTTAAAATTCCCCTCTCTTTTAAATTACTGTAACAATTTTCATAAGCCTTCTGCAACGTTTATTATTATAAACTAATTTATCAACCTCCTTATAGTTATTTTTAAAAATAAATGTTCATTAAGTGCAAAATTCTACTGTAATTATTTACTAAATCTGATACTATTATGGCCTTTATTTTAAATATGGTTCATTTAATTATGGTCATTATAATGTAAAAAATAACCTAAGATACATCTGAAATGTGCATATTGTTATATTATGTAAAACATATATAGGGTGATGAAAACAAGGCTGTATAAAAATAATAATAATAATAATAATAATAATAATAATAAAAATTGCGCGTGGGACTAATTGAAACAGGTGTTTCAAGTAGCTTCCCCTATATTTGTTTCAGCTGGCCCCTGCCCACAATTTTCACTTCACGAGATGTTAAGTTACCAGTAGTTATGCTCGTGGGCGTTTCAAATCATATGATTAGCAAACTGCAACTATACACTATAAACGCTGAATCAATCAGAAATATTCACTAATGTATGCTACATAAAATGCGCCATCATTTAAAAATTTGAATTATTACTCACAGTAAAAAACAGTACTCAAAAACAGATTTATCGTCATAAAATCGACAGATGTTTACATTCACATTTTTTTTACATTGTAAAGTAGGTTTTGTGTGTCTGTACTTTCCTTTATTGGCAAAAAATAAGAACATAAAAATTGTATTTTTTATTTCAATGTTTCAACTTACCCCGTACTTCAACTTGCCCGGTTACAGCGTCTAGAATAAACAGCGTGGCAATCGCCTATAACCTTGATGTTAAAATGATGCTACAAAAATTAAGCTTACCCAGATGTCGCTTTCATCGAAGCTATTGCTCAAATCGAAGACCTGATTGGCTTTTCCCAGTTTCGTCAGTTTAATCACGTGACCTAAGCATATAATTAACCAATAGGGAGTCTCAGTTTTGTTGTCGTGACTCTAGCTTCGATTACAATGACATCTGGTGACAGACTTAATTTTTTTTAGTGCAATTTTATTCGCCGCTTTCCACACTGTTTATTCTAGACGCTGTACCCCGGTCTCCCCTATGTAACTTTTACTTTCCGAGCACTATAATAGTGAGGAAAGTATTGTAGTCATGTCAAAATTACGAATTTGAGATTTTGATGTTTCTATACGCTTCGAGATCCCCTGAGTCCTTTTTTACTATTTTTGCGATGATGTATGTATGTGTGTATGAATGTGTGTGAGTGAACACGCTAGCGTCTGAACGCTTTGCTCGAATGAGCTGTAACTTGGTACGCATGTTGCAAGTCACCGTAGCACGAACCCTATTGATTTTGAAGAATCTTGCTCTTATAGTGTTTTTACAGGGACACAAAGAAAAATTCTTTATCATTATGGCCTATGGGGCCAAATTTTTAAAAGTGTAATAGCGCCTAAACGCCTTATTAATCTGAGCAAAAATTTGTACACATGTTATAGGTCACAGTTGCACCAACTGTATAGATTTTGGTGAATTTAGCACTTACAGTTTTTTTACAGGGACACAAAGAAAAATTCTTTATCATTATGGCCTATAGGACCAAATTTTTAAAAGTGCGATAGCATCTAAACGCCTTATTCAATTTAGCTGAAAATTTATATGAATATTATAAATCACTGTTGCACTAACTAAAAGCATTTTGGTGAATCTAGCACTTATAATTTTTATCTACAAAACTGTTAGATACTCAATGTTAGGAAAGTCGAGTAGAGTCATTTCAGATTTTTTAATTTTATATTTATTTTAATGCGGGCCTCTGTGATGTAAAATGGGAAGTTTTAAACAAGCATTAATGTATTACGAAATTGGGTCTCAAGCGTTTTGTACTACATGGAACAGGTACACATTGGCGATATAAAATAGACCGTATCTAAATAAATCTTGCAAGCCCCATAGGTTTGTAACCTGGGTATAAAACTAGACCATCTAGGGTATAATTAAAACTGTGTCTGATAGTTATTGTCTCATGGCTTATAGAGTAATTTAACATCAAATTTGACTTTTTTTTTTTTTTTTTTTTTTAATTTTCAACCCTGAGACCGTTTAACTACTAAAGACAAGAGTAACCCATGTTATTTTAAATTTTTTTAAGTTCTATACTAAGGTGTGTAATTAACCCCATAATTATTTCTATGGGGCACTCAGGCTTTAGCAGATATTCAGACTGAAAACATGAAAAAAATTACGAAAACTGCATTTTCAAATGACCTTGGCTTTTAAAGCCATGAGTGACCCACCAAACTGTTTATGCTAAAATGCACTTACAAGGGAAGTATGAATGAGTAAAATTGCTAATGAAACCAAACCAAGCTTAAATTAAAGATCATAGTCGAAAACATTGGGTACCGTACAAATTTGCTGCAACAACTCCCATGGGGGTCAGATATGCCCTCTGTTAGTTTTAGTTATTTCTATAAAAGCCAACAAAACACGCAGCGTAGTGTGAACAGAACAGATGGTGCAGTGCTAGCGTGCTTGACTTCGGATACGTGGGTCGTGGGATCGAGTCCCCGCAAGAGCGTTTTGTATTTTAATTTTTTCAATTTTTTTTCTTTACGTTTTTAATTAAATTAAATTATTAATTTAAGAGAAAATATTTATTACATTAAGAAGATTTTTTTTTTTTGAGTATTCCAATTAATAAAGTATTGTGAATGAAATTAAGAAATGCATTTTTTTATTTATAAAAAAGAAAACCATGTTTAAAGCTACGAATATAGTTTCTAATTTATAACAATTATGATTAAAAGTAGAAGAATCATGGAAAGATAAGTATTTTTCACACTTAGAACAAGAAATATAAAAGGATTGATCACAATTATTTGAAATTCAATTTTGTTCACCGTCAATTATTGCTCATCATGAACATTTTGTCAAATATTTGGCTTTTCGTCGAGATCATTTGATTTGTAAAATTTATATTTATCCAGATTTTGAATTTTTTTAGATGTAAATTAATTAGAAATTAGTAAAATCATTTTGAGAAAATTTGTCATTGTCTTCAATATTATTGTCAGTTCTTCCGACACCACGAAACTTGACAGTTGTTTAATGAAATATTTGAAATAAAAGTTAAATGCGACGTCGAATAGTTAAGCAACAGCTGTTCATCATTCAGGATTTTTCATGCAAAAAATAGCATGAATAAATAATACAATTGAGAGCAGACGCTTAACTCTTGCTATTAATGTCATCGTTAAGAAATAGTAATTAATAATTTATATAAAACAATCATTAACGAAATTTTATCTGAATGTAATCAATCATTAACAAAATCTTACTTAAATATAATAAAAAAGTATTTCCAGTTAAATTATTAATTTCTTTAAATTTAATAAATATGTAAATAAATTGGTTAATATATATATATATATATATATATATTAAATTGTCCGCGCTGAAAGAAAAAAAAAAAAAAAAAACACTTGTTTTAATACAATATATATATTTTCTCTTACAATAATGATTTAATTTAATTAAAAATGTTAAAAATTAATATTTCAGTTGAAAAATAAAATACAAAAGCCCCTTCGGGGACTCGATCCCACGACCTACGTATCCGAAGTCAAGCACGCTAGCACTGCACCATCTGTTCTCACCACGCTACGTGTTTTGTTGGCTTTTATAGAAAAAACTAAAACTAATAGAGGGCATATCTCACCTCCCATGGGAGTTGTTGCAGCAAATTTGTACGATACCCAATGTTTTCGACCATGCTCTTTAATTTAAACGTGATTTGGTTTCGATAGCAATTTTACTGATTCATACTTCCCTTCAAGTAGTATCCGTATTTAAAAAAATTGACATCGATCACTCATGGCTTTATGAGTAAAATGATATTAAAATGGCACCATTTATTTACGGCCTCAAACTTTGACCCCTCTCTAGGTCAAACAAATGAAATTCAGAAAAAAATAAATTTCACTTTTTCTTATCACAGTACTACTAGCATATCCTGAAAGTTTCGGGAAAATTGAAGATGCCAACTATCAAAAGTGTCCAACTTAAAAAAAAAAACTGACTCTTAACTTGTATCATTTAATTCGTGGTCGTGGTATCAAGTTTACGACTACAATTCGACTTGCGATCATTTAAATTATATGCTTCTATAGAAGTAAAAACTTTTAAAATTCATTGATAGAATGGGCTCTTCCCACCTGACGTCAGAGGTCACATGATAGAGGAAAAACAAATAGCAGACAAAATTTTGTTTATCTATAGCGATTGCTAAAATAACATATTATCTATTCTTATTTTTGATCAATCGTATTTAATCTGTGTTATTTTTTATAAATCATCATTTTAAATCCATTTTATATCATTATTCATCACCTTTTCTTTGCTGTATACATTTGCAATCATCATTTAGTTTATATTTGTTATTGATGTTCATGAAGAACATGTATAATACTCTGATTTTTGGTACTTAAATCAGTGACAGTGCAATATCGTACTGCGTAAATCCATTTTGTCCAGTAACTAAGTTAATTAACTTGTTGGAACACCTTCTTACAATTAAATTAAATGAAAACATTTTAAAATTTCAAATTATAACCCATAAACATTCCACAATAAGCTATTATTTATTGCTAGATCAGTTAATGTTACAGTTACACTACAAAATACAAAAATCGATTCTTATAGGTAAAAATAAATAAGCACATAAAATGTTTTTTAAAAATTATTAAATTTACAAATACAACTATTCTACTGTTTGCAAATGCACAATAATACTTTTATTTTATTTTACAGTAAATATTAAAATTTTTGTTCCTAAGTACAATATTTAATTGAATTCGATTCTCAGAATACGATTATTCGTTTTCCTCTATCATGTGATTGACCAGACGACGGTGGGAAGAGCCCATTGAAAATGAGAGATATATGCGAAACTAAGTTCTTAAGAATAATGTCAACTTACTTTTTTGTTAGAAATTAAGACGGAATTCACATAAAGGGAAATAAAGTTAGAGAAATTTGTATTTTTTTTTAATAATAATAATAATTATTTTTTTTAAATTTAGTTCAATAGGTTTGTTTATTTAGTTACTTTTAATTTTCAATAATACACTTAGTAAAATTGCAGTAATTGAGATGCATGTTTTGAAATTTTTTCTGTATGTGTAAATATATATCATTACATTTATTTCAAGAAAAACTTTATATTTCTGACTCGTATTCAATTAAATATTTTGTATGGAATATATCATTACACAAATCACTCATACATATGAAAAACCACAGGTATCTCAGTTATATTCAGAAGGATAATCAATAATGGAACATCTTAATATACATGCATGCCATCCCGTAGGAGAGAAGCCATACGTGTGTGAAGTGTGTTCTAAAGGTTTTTCTAGAAAGGGATATCTAAAGGCGCATCTACGCATTCACACAGGCGAGAAGCCATACGTGTGCGAAGTGTGTTCTAAAGGTTTTTCTAGAAAGGGACATCTTAAGACACATCTACGCATTCACACAGGTGAGAAGCTATATGTGTGTGATATATGTTCTAAAGAATTCTCTAATAAAAGCGGTCTAAAAAGACATTCATACACTCATACATACGAAAAGCCACATAGGTGTGAAGTTTGTTCTAAAGGATTCTCTGACAAGAGGGATCTAAATAGACATTCACACATTCATACAGGCGAAAAGCCACATAAGTGTGAAGTTTGTTCTAAGGGATTCTCTGAGAAGAGGGATCTAGAAAGACATTCAATCATTCATACAGGAGAAAAGCCACATATATGTGATGTGTGTTCTAAAGGTTTCTCTCATAAGGGTAACCTGAACAAACATTTCCGAATTCATACAGGAGAAAAGCCATATATGTGCGTAGTGTGTTCTAAAGAATTCACTCAGAAGGTTGTGCTGAATAAACATTTACGAACTCATACAGGAGAACAACCATATGTCTGTGAGGTGTGTTCCAAAAGTTTTTCTCTAAGGGACAGTCTAAATGCACATTTACGCATTCACACGAAAGAAAAGCCGTATGTTTGTGAAATATGCTCTAAAAAGTTCAGCATAAAGTGCAATTTGAATGAACATTTACGTATTCATACAGGAGAAAAGCCATATATGTGCGTAGTGTGTTCTAAAGCATTCATTCAAAAGGCTGAGCTGAATAAACATTTTCGAACTCATACAGGAGAACAGCCATATGTCTGTGAAGTGTGTTCTAAACGATTTTCTGTAAGGAGCAGTCTGAATGTACATTTACGCATTCACACAAAAGAAAAGCCGTATGTTTGTGAAATATTATCTAAAAAGTTCATCGCAAAGTGCAGTTTGAATAAACATTTACGTATTCATACAGGAGAAAAACCATAGGTATGTGAAATATGTTGTAAAGATTTTTCACTAAATAAATGTCTAAATAGACATCTATGCGTTCATACAGGAGAAATATTGTATGCGTGAAATATATTCTAAATAGGTATCCATGCACTCATATATAGAGAAACAAGTCTGTATGTGTGTGGAATTTGTTCTTAAGTTCTTTTTCTCAAAAGAGATTTGTAAATAACTATTTACTTATTCACACACAGAAACCGTGCGTGAAATAAACTCTAAAAGATTATTTTGAAACAATTGCTCCTGTCTGACATCTACGCACAGTGTCTTTCCATGGGAAGTATTTTTAAAAGGCATTTTTGTAACTAAACAACTAACCCAAGTTGCGCAAAAATATTGGCATATTATTATTATTTTTTTTATATTTATTAATGTTGGCCGATATTTAAAGACCATCTATAAATATTATATTTTGACATTATTAAATAACATTTTCAGGTATTGCCTGACATTATATTTTGCTATTCATGTATAATATTTTTAAATATTTAGCATTATCTATTTTATAGATTTTTGATTATTGTTTCAAGTTATTTCTCAATACATTTTTCTAATACTTCTGAATAACATTTTTAAATATTTGGCTATATTAATTTTTGAGATTTTCAAATATTGTTTCTTGACATTCAGAAATATTTTTTTTCTAATATTTCTGAATAATATATTTAGATATTCAGCTATATCTATTTTTGAGGTCTTTGAATATTACTTCATGATAATCTAAAATATTTTTTGCAAATATTTCTGAATAATATTTTTTGATACTTTTCATTATCAATTTCTGACATGTGTGAATATTGTTTCCCAATACTGATATAAATTTTTCTGTGATATGCAGTCGGCTGCAAAACTATCCGAGCACTAGTAATAATCCCTGAGGCTTACTTTATTCGCGTCGAGATCATCTCGAGATCGAGAGTGACGTCACCATGACGTACTGAAACGAAACCTAAATACCGTTTTCTCATTTTGCTACTTTATTCCACAATTTTCGAGACGGTCTCGAAAGTAAACATTCGTTATCAAAACGAAGCCTACTGTGTTTGCGAGACGTTGTCGAAAGCGAATTGTAGAAGCATTTTTCAATATGGCGTTTACGTTATTTCTGTCACTTTTAATGGATTTCGAACAAAATAGAAGAATTCCGAGAAATTATTTAAGAAATTGATCTTCCAGATCTGAGATTCACCAAACTATTCAGTCTGGATAAAGAAACTGTGATATTTCTCTGCGACGAAATAAAACCGTCCCATATCATAACTACATACTATCATAAATAAATACTTCATCCTCTCAGTTCTTTTCCTTCATATTTATTACATTGATATTTTATGCTTTTTTTCTCTCTCTCTCTGTCTGAATAGTTATGAAAATTCCGATGGTTTCAAATTGTGTTTGAATTGTTATATGCTTTGTAATAGTCATTGTTTATGTTTTCACTTTATCAGGACAAGTTTGTTTCTTATTTTAACATTTTTCTAATAAACACTAAATAATCTTCATTTACTTTAACATAAATTTCAAATTAATTCAGATGCATTAATAGTAATAATAATAAATACTTGGTATATCTTTAAGTGACAAACTTTTTCATCATCTACCTATTATATCTATTTCATTAATATTAAATACCACATTATATAAAAATATAAATATGGCATAAAATTGTTACTTATAACAATATATTTCCTTCATTTTAACTTCGGAAAATTTTTAATCACCCATACTCACACAACAGTTGTTAGCAATTAAATTATTTTCGAATGACTAATATAATTTCTCTTTACTGACTACAATTTCATATTATAGTCGTCAGCAAATAAATACTGCACTTAATACTGTTTTGTTAAAAAAGTCATTTTGAATCATGTTCTTAGACAAGGATTTATTTTCAAAAAAAAAAAAAAAAAAAACTATACCATGAAGCACTTATTATAAACATATTTAAAATATAAAACCTTTTATAAACCATCTCTCAAAGACATTATTAACTTATAAAATATAGAACATTTTATTAACTTCATGTTTCAAAGACATGAAGTTAATAAAAGGTTGTATATTTTAAATATGTTGATAAGGATTTGTTTAATAGTAATAATATAGTTTAATAGTAATAGTATTAAGCAAGAAAAATCATGCATAATAGGACAATTATACTTTTTTTTGTTTTTGTGTGCATGAAGTGTATATACATGTATGATACAGGGTTCCCATGGGTCAGGGAAAACCTGGAAAAGTCAGGGAATTTGAAATTACTGAGAAAAGTCAGGGAAAATTGTAAATATTGCTCAAAAACCTGGAAAAATGATGATATGAACCTGGAAAATGCTTTTTGAACATTCAATTTATATCAAGTCACGTTACTATGTCGTCTTTTATGTTGTAAGCTATGTTTTGTTTTATACCGTGAGCTATTTTTTATGTCACGATCATGAAGCAAATTTTGTGATTGGAATTTTCTAAAAATAGACCTGGAAAAGTCAGGGAATTTCATTTTTGAAATTGAGTGGGGACCCTGATGATAGTGATTGCTACGAAACAGATTTTTGTGCATTTTGAGATTGATACACAGCAAGGTATCAGAACCCAGTGATTTTTTTTTTTTGTGTGTGTGTGTGAAGTGTGCATATGTGCACAGTGGTGAATGTAGTAATATGGATTTTCCTGCATATTTTAGATTCATGCACTGCAAGGTAGCGGCAAACAGTGAAGGCTGTTTTTTTTTTTTTTCACGTGCAAAAGAGTACATATGTGAATGACAGTAATTGTTACAGAACTGAGTTTTGTAATTCATACACAATAAGGTAGCAATCCCAGTGGCAGAAAGTTTTAAAGCTGTCTGTGACAGGCTTTTAAAATTCAATAATCTGTCTGCAAAATTTGTGTGTAATCAGGTGTGAAAATGGCTTACACTCAAAAAGACTGAAAGTTGATTGGGGGGGGGGGGGCTTAACATCAGTGGTGGTCTTGTGCAACAATACACAAATACAATTTTACTACAAAACGGTATAGTATAAACAATTGTATTCATCCAATTCATCTCATTTTATTAAATATTTTATAGCAATGTTTGACACAACACAATATAAATAATACAAGTATTAGTTTTAGTTTTGATACAGAAATTTTTATAAGTGGATTGTTATCCGAAAGTTGCAGACAAATTTTTTTCAAAGTGCAGACAAAAACTGTCCGCGACTATGTCGCCGTGTTTCTGCCACTATGGTAGCAATACAAGTGATATATATATTTTTTAATTTTCTCGTGCATGTAGCTTACAAACATGCTTGAAAGTGATTGCTACAATAAAGATTTTCTCACACTTTTTAGATTTATAGAAAATAGGGTAGCAGCACACAATTTTTTTTTTTTTTTAGTACGACAGGATTATTTCTTTCAATCTGGTATTTTGTATCGTTACCAATTTATACTGTTCCACTTCGAAAATGCCTTCAAACTTCCTCCATAGTTTATCTTTTTTATTTTTATTTGTTTATTTATTTTTTGTTTTTCATATTCGTGAAGCTTACATATATACACTCGTGATAATAATTGCTACGGAATCGAATATTGTAAATTTGAGATTTATACTCAGGCAAATACAATTAAATTTATTAGTGCATTTAAGTACTATTGTAACTGGTATTGTACAGTACTGTAGATACATGTAATAATGTATCAGTACATAAAAATAAATTATAAACAGTTATCTATATATATAAAAGAGTAAACTCACTAATCACCGACTCAACACAGCCGTGGCGACAGGGTTTAACCTGGCAAAAAAATTACTTTAGCATTTTAGCGAAAATAGGCAAGCACTATTTTAGCTTTTTCGAAAGTTAATTCTTTGGATACCATTGATTTCTTTTACTTAGCTTTGTTATCCTCACTTTTGTTTTCTATTCCTTTTGTTCATTGATGATTTTAACCAAGCATCCATATTTGTGACTTTAAAAATATGAATCAGGAAAACTATGTTTTGATTTTATCAATAGAAAAAGAGGTATTCATATCATATGTGTAAAATGAAAAAGCAATTTAAAAATCAAGTAAAGGGCGTGTTCAGTAGAGCGCCCGATCCACGACCGGTTGATTGATTCCGAGCCAAAGCGTTCAGTGGTGTCGACCGATCCAGAGTCACATCGTTCAGTGGGATGGACCGGTCGTGGATCAGAAAGCCCAGAAAAATTTCTTGATCCATTGGGTCACGTGATAGATCAAATGCGCAATAGGTTGAAAATCAGGCTCTGACTGACACTACGCAATGAAAACCTGAATAATGTACATCTGTTTTTGACAATGTTTATTTGATTAATTAGCTGAGGATAAATACAGATGTACTTATTTATATGCATTGTTTGTGCTGTAGAAAATAAGGTAAGTAATTCCATAAAATGCTAAACTATATTATGTTTATTTATTTATTGTGTAAAAAAGATTTTTTACGTAATAACGATTTTCGATACGTAATTTCTTTTATTGATGAACGTAACATTTAAACATAAAATTAAAACAAAAATTTACACAATTTTAATTGAAACAAAAAAATATATACTTTTTTTAATTCGGACGCTATCATATTTTGTTAATTTAATATATAAAAATAAGCTGGGAAAAATTAATTATTTCTTTTCTTTTCTTTTTTCATACAAAGCTTTTCATTCATGCGATTGTTTTTTGTTTACAAATAGAAAAGCTTGTAAACGATTGTATTTTTTACCTTTAAAACAATAAGTTAACTATAAGTAAATAAATTAAAATCCTTCCACATATTTTTAATTTTGGTAAAAATAAGTTTAAGATGTCAATTATTAAATTTAATAAACAAAACAGACTGCATAAAAAGTAGCTATAAAATTATGCAGTTTTGTTTACATTGCTAGTTTATTTTAATATTCAGTCGGTAATAAGAGAAAAAGCTCTTTATATTGATTCATAAATCGAAGAAGAAAGTAAAATTATTTTTTATATAAATCCATTATATTAACTAAATAGCATATTTCATATTTTATATAATTTATTTATTTATTTTATTTTTTTTCAAAAACGTTTTTGAAAAAAACGTTTTATGAACAGAAACGTTTGTACATTTCTGTTCATAATAAAATTCGAAGAGAAAGAAAGGTGTTTTCTTATATCAAGAAGTGCTCATTTAAAATAAATCCACTCTGCTCCTTTAAAAATAAATGTAACGTAACATTCTTAACATTTTCATGAATAAAATTTATATGTGAATTTAGAAAAATCATAATCAAATTAATGCATACTTCTTATTTTTTGTTAGCAGAATACAGAATTCTACATTAATAAGAAAGAAGTAAAATTGTTATTACATAAAAGATCTTTCTTTCTTTTCTTTTCTTTTTTTTTTTTTTTTTTTAAGAAAAAACGTAATATAATTTAGCATTTTATGGAATTACGTATTAAAAGTCCAGACAAAATAAACAACAGAAATACAATAAATAACTTGCTAATACAGTTTAAATTAGATAGATGGCGCTGCTCCAATCACGTCAGAATTGTTCCAAATCGTTCAGTAGACACCTGGCCCGATCCAAGACCGATCCAGGATCAGTGACGTCATGGCCCGGTCGCATTGATCCATCTCGGGCGCTCTACTGAACACGCTCAAAGTGTAGTGGTAGATAATTGTGAAATACTAGTGCTAAAAATGCTTCTATGAAGCAAATTTTGAATTCTAACATACTTTTAAATATTTTTGCATTTAAATTCAATCATTGAAAATTAAAAATAAATCCAAATTAATATATAAATAAGGATTCCCAAAAATTTCAGTCTTTTCGTAGTTTTTGCCTGCAAATATTACCCCCCCCCCCCCCAAAAAAAAAAAAAAAATAAAATAAAATAAAAAATCTGAATTATTATATATATTTTATACAGTTATCCAGTTTTAGCTTTTTAGCGAAATTCTGACCGACTTGTTTTAGCAAAATATGATACCTTTTAGCAAAATGCTAAAAAAACTAATGGCAGTTTAAACCCTCGTGGCGATTCTATGGAAGATAAGAGTCGCCAATTTTAGTAACCACGTTGGTTTTAGGACACTGACGCCCACCAAGACAGGATTTTGTGAAATATCCCCTCATTCCCCCCGGGGGGGGGGGCAGAAGGCAAAAACCCCTTTATAAGCATAACTCAACTCCAAATTGCAGAGGGAGAGACTAGACTTGAGTACAAAAAAAGTATTTTCTGCGATTTTGTATTTTTAGAGGGGAGGGGGTAAAAACGATTTTCGGAGGCAAATTTAGAAAAAGACGGATTTTCGAGTAAAACTCTACCAATAATAGCACAAAGATAGAAAACCGCCAAGAACCTTGAGGATATTTCTAAAAACTCGTTTTTGTTTCTTTTTCGATTTTGGGGGGGAGTTACGAGGAAACAAATTCAAGCCACATTTTAGCGCTGAATTTGTCCGGGGAAATCTATAGGAGCTGAGGTCACAAGTTTTAGTGTGTGGCTTATTTACGTGTTCCCAACACCCATTGTAATGAAATTTTGCGTAAGGGGTAATAAACTCGTTTCCAAGTATAACTTTGTTTCAAATTATCTCAGTAAAATTGAATTTTATGTGTGGGTTGTGTAGGCCTGCACAACACAAACAGTAAAGAGATTTTACGAAATTTCTCCCCCCCCCTCCTAAGGAGGGGGGAGGCAAAATACGAATATAAGAGTAATTTTGCTCCATGCGAAACTCTGCTCCAAACTATCTTAGGCATTTTTTTATGTGATGGCTGGTTATATGTTCCCAACATGCACTATACAGGGATTTTGTGAAAATTCCCCTCCCCCCTTTCAGGGCGAGGGATGGTAGAAAAACACGTTTTAAAGAGTATCTCTGTTCCAGATTATCTCAGGTAGGCGATTTTTTTATATGTCGATTGGTTATGAGTACTCAAACACACAAACTACAAAGGGATTATTTGAAATTCCAAGCTATCTCCCCTTGAGGGTTGGGGGAGGGGGTAAAAACATGTTTTTATGTCTAACTCTGATCCAAATAATTTTAGAATGGCAATTTTTGATGTGTGAACTGTATATGCGTATTCAACGCACACTACAAGGTGATTTTGTGAAACTGGACCCTACCTCCCCTAAGGGGGCGAGGGGAAAACATGTATTGGGTAACACAATAACATATAACACAAATGTGTAATTCTGCAGTAAATTATCTTAGGAAGAAGATTTTCAATGTGTGGGTCAGTTATATGTATCTAACTCATAATACAAAGATATTTTGCGAAATTCCCTCTTCCTTATACTTAAGTGTCAATCAGCTAATTTTTTGTGAACTTTTTCAGTAATGTCATTTACATTTAGTAATATTTCATTTTTTTAATTGTGAAAAAAATATTACAAAAAACTACTATTCAGAAACTATGGTTTATATAAATGTAGAAAAATATTAGGAAATATTACCAAACATAAGTAGTGGTGTAATGCTGAATTCACAGTCAAAGAAAATTATTAACTGTCTCGCTTCTTAATAAACGTGCAAACTTTCTTAAGTAACAATATCTTGTTCCACCCACTCCAAACAGAATAATCTGGTGTGTCACTCACACGACTTTCTCTTACCCTAAAATTTAATACTATAAATTCAGGTTGGAGATTAAGAGGTAAGATAACGAGTACTGTTATGTAAACCTATGTTAAGCAATTCAAATTAGGCTTCGGAAGAGTTTTATATGATAATTAGTTTTGTGTGAGAGGGGGCGTTAGCCCCCCTCAACCCCCTGTTTCATTAATGCACCTACATTTATATAGAATTTAATTCAGTTATTAAGAAATAATTCTGTTTTTAAAAAATAATTTATTAAAATTATTATTTAAACAAAATTATCTTTTATGATAATGCAGACGATTTCCATATCAGAGAAGTAGTATCATACTAAATATTAAAAAAAAAAAAGTTTAATTTATTCTCAATTTTACATAAAAATTTTTATATTTTTTGTTAAAAATGAAAAAAGTCGATAACTTTATTTTAAATTATCGCAGATGGATGGTTCAACAATTCGTTTTAAAGGTGTTGGCGAGCTGTTTTGAAAGATATCCGTCATGAAAATTTACTCCCATCGAGCGGGGGACTTCCCCCCCAGGGTGGGAGGCGAGGCTCCTACATACACAAAATTCTTTTCCCAGTTGACTATCTCTATTACAAAAAATATCTATTCATTTCATTTTGTTTAGTGCAGTCTATAGATGTTAAACTCTACTTACCTGCAATTTCCCCCATAGACGTAATGTATTTGAATACTTTTGAGTGTCCCTGTACACGAACCATTTGCTTCATCTCAACGAAAAGCTTACTGTAGCATCCCTATATGATACACATTTAGAATAACGAGTTTGGAATTTCTGCTATTATTTGTTCTTGAAATATGCCGGTAACAGACAGGCACACAGACCATTCGCTAAAAACATGATTTTCGTATTCAGGGGACCTCAGAACATGTAAATACAGTAGAACTTGGATAATTCGAAGTTGAAGGGACCAGAAAAAAATTCGAAATATCCAAAAATTCGAATTACATACACTATTTTGTCAAAAAAGAGATAAATTAAAAAATTAAAACTCTACTATCAAAGATTTAATACATAAACTTTATATCTAAGAATACTGCTACATCCCCCTCCCATTAAATCAATACATTTTACGAGCTTAATTATTCAATACTTTTCAAAAAATAATCAGATGTTTTTTATTTCTTCTTTAAGTACAATCTTTGTGTCATAGCATAAGACTTGATACAAAAATAGATTCTTCTTCATCAGACATGACTTTTAATTTAAAAAAATCTCGAAGTTCATGTATATGCACCATATCTTCTGATGCACTAGGCTTCTCTTGTATTTCCTTATCCTTCTTTTGAAAGACTGTTAAAATATATTAGCTGAGAAAAATCTCGGGAACAAATTTTATAGTAATATTTTAAAGGTAATCGTATGAAAAATTCGAATTATCCAAAATAGAATTCGAATTATCCACGATTTTTTAACATTATTTTAATACGAAATTCAAGGGACCGAGTAAAAAGTTCGAATTATCCAGAATTTCGAATTAAACAAGTTCGAATTATTCAAGTTTCGCTGTATAACAAAAACTCACGTTCAAAAATTTGACCCTAAAACAATATTTTCTCGACCCTATGGTTAAGAGAAAGTAAAAAACAGCATTTGAGAAAAATCAATTTAAAAGTAACGTACTGGATAACCTATATCAAAACTGTTGTAGATGTCTCTCACTCTCATGTGAATAAATTGTGAGATAGAGATGCGATACTCTTCGTGCATGTTGGGGCACTTCATATACATTTTTCAGTGACAAGTTAAAAACTGCTAATTTATGACTTGTGTCATTTTTCTTGCCAGATTTGGATCCGACCTTTGTTTGATCTCTTGAAGTTTCTTAGATTGTAACTTTGTAATCATATGAATTATGTATGTTCTTTCTTAACTCAACTTAGAAACGTATCGTTATACAGTTATTGAAAAAGACAAATTTTGTTAGATATTATTAATTGTTATGATTAATGTAACTAATAATTTTCTTTAATGTTACTTGAAATTATATGAAATAATTGTTTTCCTTTAAATATAAACTATTTCTTAATTATAATAATAAAGCACCACAGAACTGGCGTTTTAAAGTAATCACTACAGAACTTTGCATAAACACCATAAAATGCAACACTCGCAACAACTGTTTTGGGTCGGAATAACACACGACCCTTCGTCAGGCGAACAAAGTAGGCACGAGTGTGGCAGTCAAAGTGGCAACGCACCTTATTACCAACGCGTAGCTGCTTTGACTGTAGCACTCGTGCCTACTTTGCTCGCCTGATGAAGGGTCGTGTGTTATTTCAACCCGAAACAATTGTTGCGAGTTTATTGCATTTTATGGTGTTAATCCATAGTTCTGTAGTTATTATATTTCTTAATTACTCTAAAAATCTTAATTACATAATTAAAAATCACAATTTTTTTTCAAATAATTAAAATTTTTTTAAAAATTGAATTTTTATACATTCCAACTAGCCGAATAATTTAATATTCGACCAAACCGAATATTCGGCTAATCGAATAGTTTGATTCTTCCAAACTAAATATTCAGTAGTATGGCCGAATACCGAATATTCGGTGCATCCCTATCATATTATACTTTTCATTTTCTATTTCATTACTTTAAGAAAGATAATTCAAATTCATAGCAGGAGTTTCAGAAAGCATGAGGCATTTGCACATCTGCATGCAGTTCATAGTTTTTTTTTAAATGGGAATAAATTAAAGAAGTGCAGTTGGTAGTTGGCCCACTGTCAGATATTTACGAAATTTTAAATTTCAACATGGTTGGGTGTTACATAACGAAAATTGCACTGTGTAAATGGGGAGGGCCTGACGCCTGACACTGGGGGAAATTTACTTTTACCCACCTCTTCGCAATTTTTCTGGAATTCGCCTGGATGGCACCGTTCCGAATAGTAACCCTCACTGGCAGCATACAAAAGAGAGCTTTTCAGTCATATAACCAAACAAGAAAACACATCGAAGAAAAGCAATTTGATCAGAAGCAATACATATAAAAAAGAAAATCATCATTAAAAAAAAAAAAAAAAATACTGAATAAGTATGGAATTAGAATTGTCACAAATAAAAAAAATTAAAACTCAAAATCACATATGTACATGCTCAAAATTACCAATCGCAGGGATAAGTAATAGGCATGTCTCCATGCTTCGTGTACCAGAAAAAATATTACTGATTACCTCTATCTCAAACAAAATTTTGTGCTCCAGTAATAGGTACTTGTGTACACTTTGGGTATATGAAATTGTACTCGAATTGTTCATGCTATCAGTAACTAACATTTATTTTGGATGAGGATTGTGGAAACACTTCATGTTAAAAGTAAATCACATTAACAATGATCATGTTAATGAAGTTTGACTGTATTTACATACATACATATAGTAAAGTATTTTTTTAAACGCAGCAATAACCGGAGTAACAGAAAATTTAATGCCACTGAATACTACATCGATCAAAAATAATTATTTTTTACCAAATAAAATTATCCTTTGATGACTTAATTTAAATTATAAGATCAATTAAATTTACTAGCTCTAATAAATTTAATTTTTTAATTAATTCTTAAAAATCTCTATTCCTTCTTAATTCTCTTCATTACAATTTATGATACTCTACGATAAATCAAAACAAAAGAAGTAAACAAGCAATATACATATTGCAACAATTTGGTATTCATATCCATACATTTTATATTTTCTTTAATATAGCTAATTTAAAGTATTAATGTTATTAAGCAACTTCTACGTTATTGAAGTGCAATATGTAAATTAAGATAACGATACATTCATAATCAACTAATGATCATTAAAAAAAAGAAAAAAAAATTCCTGTTTTCAATTTATTGTTTCTATTGAGACCGACAAAGTTTAAATACATTTACTTCTTGCAGTCACTTTAAATACATTTTCTTCTTGCATTTAAATGAAAGAAAATTTTCATGCTTCATGCTTTAAAGTAGGCTCAATGGCATTGTTAAAATGCAATAAAGACTGAACACACTCACACACAAAAAATTACATCCTATATTAAAAATATAAATACTTTAATATGTTAAATACAAAGAAAAAGTGTATCTAAAAAGGTTTGTAATTAAAAGTACAAATTTTACATCTAAGAAAATAGTTTATTTTTAAGTTTGATTGCATCTATTCTTCTATAATTTGTACATCTAGGAACCCCCAAGCCCATTACATAAATAATGTTTTCACTTTTCTAGAAGGAGAGCATTATTATTATTAAAATAATAAACGCATACAATTTGTAAACAATTCGACACGGAGTAATATTAATAGGAGTTGAAGGTCCAATGGGAGAAAACTACGAAACTGTGATCTAAATTTTTGGTAAATATTGAGGGCGCCACTTGTCATTCCTCCCTACCTCGGCGCGGATATACTGTTGTTTTCAATAGAATTTTGCTGGAGTAAATTTAAAATTTTTTATTTTAAGCAATTTAATTTCTTTGTAAGTTCTTAAAACTGCATAATTCAGATGTTTCGAATAAATGCTTCGTTCCTAGTTGTAAAACAAGCTATGATAGTGATAAGAAAAAGAAAAAAAAAAGCCCTAGGAGAAAAATAAAGTCCGAGTTCGTGTTTTCTGCACCTAAGTAAGTTTTTTTTTTTTTTCTTTACAAAATTTCATCCATTCTCCTTCCTCCCAATTGTCTGTTTTAGCTGGCTTCGGTTCATAAGAATCGTCATTTTTTAAAAGCTTTCTTTCAAAGTAAAATTAGTATAAAATGGCTCTTAAAAAAAACATGTTGGTTAGAATACTCTATTTAATGAAATTTGCTTTCAATCGAAATTTTTTCAGCTTGATATTATTTTTAAAAAAATAATTAAAACGAGATATTTCCCCATTGAATAACATTGCGGAAGCTGGAGAGAAGGAAGGATTGCACGCTGGCGCCATCTGTAAACATTAGGAAACAACATCAAAAAATTTCAGCGTTACCTTCTTCTCCTGTCTTTTTACTCCGTGCAATTCGACAATAAACAAACAACACGAAGGTGTGATCCGAAGCCGATTACAGTTAATGTTCGCTATGAATCTTGGAAAATAGTTTTCTATTTTTTCATTGGTTAAAAAATGCGAAGAAGAAGCTAAAAGTAACCCCTCCTTCGCTGTTATGTCATTTCGAAGGGAGGGACTTACTGTCGTTTCACTGACGATATCATCTCGATTTTACTTATCGGACGAGAGGAATAAAGTACCAATTCTTGCACACTTCGTTATTGAAGAATCGTTTCCAGAAAATAACGAAAGACGTCACTCTCGATCTCGAGATGATCTCGATGCGAATACAGTAAGCCCCCTAGTCTAAAAAAAGGAACACTGAATACTGCTTTGTTAAATAAACCCTTGTCAAGTTACTATGTTCTTAGTCTAAGAACACGACCTGACAAGGATTTATTTAACAAAACAGTATTAAGTTGTGTACTTTTTTTTATATCGAAATTATTGGCTAATACTTGGATACTTTTTGCTGCCAACTGTATGTCACCAAAGAATGTATATCAATATTGGGAAATATGAATTGTATCTGAATATATATTCCGAGAAATGATTTTTGATTTGAATGATTTTTCCCCCCCCCTACCATTTCTGAACATCAGTATTAATGACTGTATGACTGTATGTTAGTCAGTTTCAACCTTTCTTCAACATATTATTCAATGGGACTTTCGTTGCTTAGTTTTATAAGGATCTCTCATTCAGAAATGAAGTTTTTCGTATTCTGTTTCATGTTCAATAATTATTGAACTGAGTAATATTCAATAACTAATGAATATTTTTCTTTGAACATAATCAGTGAGCTTTTTTTTTTTTTTTTTTTTTTTTGTAAATCAATTGATTTAATTAATAATTTTTTTTTTTTTTTTTTGCTCATTAAGCTTTTTTTAAAAAATATAATAAAAAAATGATCAAAGAATAACTTTCAAAAAACTTCATTTTTTAATGACAGATCGTTATAAAACTAAGCAACAAAAATCCCATAAGATAACATAGGAAGGAAGAAACAGAGAATTTGACTGATGTGCAACCTTAATGAGCCACTTCTTACTTCTAGAATATACACTAGCATTGTAATCATGAAAAAAAAAATTAAAGTTAGATTTTTGTTGTATCAATATGTTTTGATGTCTCCTTAATTTTTCATTATTTGCTATTTATATTTTAAAGTATGTGTCAATAGCACAAGAGTGATTCTGTGTGAAACAAAATTTTCTGAACTACACATAAAATTTTTTGAAACTATTTCATAGATAGATATATTTTAATTTAGAAATTTTATACACCAACCTTGAAAATTCATTTCTCATAGATTGGAGTGAAAGGCTAATTTTTTATACCAGTTATGTGAAAAATACCAGAGCCGGTAATCGAACCCTGGCCTTCCGCTTAAACAAACTAATGTATATAACCAGAAAAGTGGAAGGCCTGGGTTTATTTCCTAGCTCTGCTATTCTTCACATAATTGGTATAAAAAATCAGTCTTCCACTCTAATCTATCAGAAATGAATCTTCAAGGCTGATTTATAAAACTTCTAAATTAAAATTTCATGGCCTACTAGAGTTGGGCCATGATCAATTTGTCACTTGAAATAGCTGCGTGTTTTCAGACTCTGTGACCTTGCCAACGTATATTAGTGAGAAATGCCGAGCAGGTTATCAGCCAGGGTAGCTCAATGATTAGAGCATCCGCACATTAAGCAGAAGGCCCGGGTTCGATTCTCGGCTCTAGTATTTTTCACATAGTTGGTATAAAAAATCAGCCTTCCCACCCCAATCTAGCAGAAATACATATATTTTTCCTAAATATATATATATATATATATATGAACACATATATACAGTATTATGTTTAGTCTATTTTTAATTCAAGCTATAAATTAAAATGTATTTTTTTTAATGTGTAAAAGTAAAGAAAATTAAGAATTAAAAAAAAAAAAAAAACTATTAAATCAAAAACGTTAATTATTCATTTGAATAAAAATAAATAAGAATTTCTAAAATATTTTGATTAAGTTACAATTTTTTAAAATAATTTATGCTTTTAATATTCTATTTATCTGTTCTTTACAACAAAAAACTAGATTTAAATCAGGGCCTGAAATTTCGACTCAGATTACACTCGCTAAAAAAAAAAAAAAGTCATAAATAAGAGTTGACTTTTTTTTTTTTTTTTTTTTAAGTATTTTGGGTTTTTTTCCACCTTAATTATTTGAAATGCTTTTACAAATATTTAATCTCAATTCAAAATCTGTGCTTTATGCAAGTTTTATGGAAGCCTGGCAACACTTGCATTAGACAGGCTTCCTTAAAACTATTCTGCTTAATTTATTCTGTTTATTCAGACATAATCAGATTGGTTATGCCCGAATAAGCAGAACTGCATAACCAAACATTCAAAATATGCACACAAATAGATAACTTTTCATTTTCTTTAAAATTTCAAAGTACTGAAAGCTGAAATTAAAATAATTAATATACAAAAGAAACAAACAAAACTTTGAATGTACTAATGAATGCACTTATTTAAAAATATGAACAAAACAGAAAAATATTACAAATACAATATGAACAATAAAAATACAAAACATTTTTTTTAATTCCTTTTTTTATTTACATAGAGTTTTATAACAGCACGATACAAGTGATAAAAAAATAAGTATCATATTATAGGCTGTCTCTAAGCACACTTTGAGGAAGGCTCAACGTCATCTTAGCTATATCAGTGCTCGAATTCGACACTTCATCAGTTATGTGTAAAACAAGTCTAATGGAAACATTCACTTGACGTTTGTTGAGATCTTTGTTTAATATTTATCCACTAACAACTCCTTATATATATATATATATATTGCCTTTTATATTTTTATATTTAACAGTCCAGCATATGTAAATAGTTGTTTAGTCAGTTTCTTTGTTACTATGTTTAAAATGTATGATATTTTCTCTCTCATGGTACACTTATGCACAAGGTCCGACTAGCATATCTTTGTGCCCAGGTCACTTCAAATTTTTCATACCCCCTTTGATGATCCAACCACCACCCTCCTACCCAGAAAAAAAAAGTTTATTATTACTATACTATGATCGATAACAGGCAATAAAACAGGACTGACTGGAAAAAGTATTTGGGCAAAAAAAAAATAATATGTTTTTTGCTTTAAAAAAATTACTCTGCTTAGTCAAACGATATTTTATTTTAAAAATTTATTTATTTATATATATATATAAATGAAACACAGTTGAGTTAGAAAACATGGAAAAAAAAAAAAGAAACTGGGGGATTTCGATAAAATATTTTTAACTATAAGTAAAATTTTGTGACTATTCCGTAAAATTTCGTGGCCAGGTCCTGCTTAAACATGCTGATAAAATTATATACAGTTTTTAAATGCTTTTTTGACTAAAAAGGTAGAAATTTTCGCATATCTCGACTTATACATTTTACCAAAATAAATAAATAAAAATAACAATACAATTCTGAAAATTTCTATTAATTTCCTTTTTTTTTTTTTAGTGCTAGAGGCCTATTTCAGTCGGTACAGTTGTCGAATTTTTATAATACACTCTTAATTAGTGCTAGGGGCCTATTTCAGTCGGTTTATTGAATGGGGATTTATTGAATGAAGTCCCCCCAAGGTACAACTTTGACATGAGTCCCCCCCAGGCCCAACTTTGACATGAGTCCCAGCAAGGTACAACTTTGACATGAGTATCCCCAAGGCCCAGCGTTGTCGAATTTTTATACGTCACTCTTAATAGTGCTAAGGGCCTATTTCAGTCGGTTTATTGAATGGGGATTTATTGAATGAAGTCCCCCCAAGGCACTACTTTGACATGAGTCCCCCTCCAGGCCCAACTTTGACATGAGTTCCCCCAAGGTACAACTTTGACATGAGTCCCCCCCAAGGTACAACTTTGACATGAGTCCCCCCCAGGCCCAACTTTGACATGAGTCCCAGCAAGGTACAACTTTGACATGAGTATCCCCAAGGCCCAGCGTTGTCGAATTTTTATACGTCACTCTTAATAGTGCTAAGGGCCTATTTCAGTCGGTTTATTGAATGGGGATTTATTGAATGGGGATTTATTGAATGAAGTCCCCCCAAGGCACTACTTTGACATGAGTCCCCCTCCAGGCCCAACTTTGACATGAGTTCCCCCAAGGTACAACTTTGACATGAGTTCCCCCCAAGGCCCAGCGTTGTCGAATTTTTATACGTCACTCTTAATAGTGCTAAGGGCCTATTTCAGTCGGTTTATTGAATGGGGATTTATTGAGTGAAGTCCCTCCAAGGCACAACTTTGACATGAGTCCCCCCCAGGCCCAACTTTGACACGAGTCCCCCCCAAGGTACAACTTTGACATGAGTCCCCCCAAGGCCCAGCGTTGTCGAATTTTTATACGTCACTCTTAATAGTGCTAAGGGCCAATTTCAGTCGGTTTATTGAATGGGGATTTATTGAATGAAGTCCCCCCCAAGGCACAACTTTGACATGAGTCCCCCCCAGGCCCAACTTTGACATGAGTCCCAGCAAGGTACAACTTTGACATGAGTCCCCCCCAAGGTACAACTTTGACATGAATTCCCCCAAGGCCCAGCGTTGTCGAATTTTTATACGTCACTCTTAATAGTGCTAAGGGCCTATTTCAGTCGGTTTATTGAATGGGGATTTATTGAATGAAGTCCCCCCAAGGCACAACTTTGACATGAGTCCCCCCCAGGCCCAACTTTGACATGAGTCCCAGCAAGGTACAACTTTGACATGAGTATCCCCAAGGCCCAGCGTTGTCGAATTTTTATACGTCACTCTTAATAGTGCTAAGGGCCTATTTCAGTCGGTTTATTGAATGGGGATTTATTGAATGAAGTCCCCCCAAGGCACTACTTTGACATGAGTCCCCCTCCAGGCCCAACTTTGACATGAGTTCCCCCAAGGTACAACTTTGACATGAGTCCCCCCAAGGCCCAGCGTTGTCGAATTTTTATGCGTCACTCTTAATAGTGCTAAGGGCCTATTTCAGTCGGTTTATTGAATGGGGATTTATTGAATGAAGTCCCTCCAAGGCACAACTTTGACATGAGTCCCCCCCAGGCCCAACTTTGACATGAGTCCCCCCCAAGGTACAACTTTGACATGAGTCCCCCCCAGGCCCAACTTTGACATGAGTCCCAGCAAGGTACAACTTTGACATGAGTATCCCCAAGGCCCAGCGTTGTCGAATTTTTATACGTCACTCTTAATAGTGCTAAGGGCCTATTTCAGTCGGTTTATTGAATGGGGATTTATTGAATGGGGATTTATTGAATGAAGTCCCCCCAAGGCACTACTTTGACATGAGTCCCCCTCCAGGCCCAACTTTGACATGAGTCCCCCCAAGGCACACCTCCCCCTCATTGGGAAAAAGAGAAAAAACTTTCTTTTGCGGCTATAAGACAGTTTGGACTTCCAACGTTATTTGTTACAGTATCTGCAGCTGAAACACATTGGTTTGATTTAATGAAAACTTTATCATGGAATTTAGATCGTCACGATTTAAGTAAAGAAGAATTTGTCGATATTAACAAGTTTAGCAGTAGGCCTCTGGCACTAAATTAAAATCTGTCAATGTCAGATTTTCATGTTTTAAATAATGAAATAATGTCGTGTCTGTATAATTTTTTCTTTTTTTTTCTTTTTATGTCCTTCAACAATGTACATATTATTGCGCAGACATTAAATTTATCGTACATCTTTAGCATTTTAATTACAAATGTAAAGGATTAAAGGAGATATCGTTCGAAAGGGATCACTAATGTGAATTGGAAAGAAAAAATATTCTTATATGATCTCAAGAAGTTTTTAAAAAATACCTTTAATTTTATGTACTTTTTTCACTTTATACAAGTAACCATTTGGGTTAAAAATTGATTAAAAGTTCTTATTGAAGAAAGTCGTTAAATCTGGAAAATTCTTAAAATTTAATTAAACCATAGACACAGTAATTTGTATATATGTATGATAGCATCTCTGTGCTTACGACTACAGGTTTTTTTTTTTTTTTTTTTTTTTTTGTTCGTGTGTGTGTTGTTATTCAGTTAAGCTAAACAAACTTTCATGAAATTGGACTTAACTTTTTTTTTACTTCAAACATTTAATACAGTACTAAAATGTAGAAATATTTATTTGTAAATCTTATTTAACATGTATAGCAATAACTGGAACTTGGTCATAAATTTTCGTAAGCATACAATTCAAAACTATATAATAAAAAAATAATTTAAAAAATATTTTTTTGGTAAAATTTGGAGATTAGATTTTTCAATCTTTTTTGATGAATACATGTTAAAATGGTATTTTTCTATTATATATAAAGGCATCACTTTGTAAATAATATATGCTATATGCAAGATTCCATAAAAAAATATTTATGTAAAAAATGTAAATAGATTTACAATAATAATCATACATATTAAAAAAATATATATTTTTTTAGTAATATGTGATAAAAAGAAAAAGAGAGAAAAAAACAATAATTATATAAAAACTATAATAACACTAAAAATATTTACATATTTCAAAATCACAAATTCTTTTTCCCTCGAGAAGCTACATCATTCACCATAATTTAATACCATCAACTGGATAGAAATCTTCCAATTAAAAATCGACTCAGTATGATTTGATCATCAACAAATTGTTAACTGATACGATTTCTTACATCAGCTTTTATTATGTTCAATTGAGTGAACTCACTTTTACATTCGGAAGTATTCAATGGTAGAATTAACAAAAACTGTAGAACTTTTCATATATTCACATATAGTTCGGATACAAAAGATTCAGTTTCATTTAGAAATCTTTGGCAAGCTACTAGTCAACAAAGCATAGCTTTGAAGAGATTTTGTGGATTTTATTTTAACAGCCAATCATCTATGACTCCAGTGGCAGGATTGAGGAATTCGATGAAATAGACTTGTTTACATGGAACTGTCTGATGCGATCAGGAAAGTTATTACATAGGATATGGAAAAAAAAAAAAAAAAAAAAAAAAACATGTGACAAATATGGCACCTAAGAGTAGAATTCTAGGCATCGAAATGAAATGAAACGCAAAATACACCAAAAGACCGCTTATTTCAAAATTTGCATCCGTAGGTAAGCGATACCTGAAAAGCAAGTGCTTGACTGATTTTTTCTCGAGGAAAAGTAACAAGAACAATTTTTACATGATTGCATTTAGCACACCTTTTGAAATATGTTAAGTTGCTAGCTTTTGACAATGTAGCAAGTGTTGCGTTGGGTTAAGTTCCTTGGAGCCTCATTCTGGAACAGTCTACTTTGTGATATCTGCAGCTGTTGGGACCAACTCTTTTGCGGATTATAGAATTTTACAGATTAAAGATCACAACTTTGTAGTTTACATACCTGGTTATCGCAATTCAACTTGTCCCATTCACAATACTCTGTAGCTGTAACTAATATGCAGATTAAGAGGAAAATTTGTATATACACAATTCAAAGGATGAGCTCAAAGATTCAGAAAAAAGTTAAAAAAAAAAATCTTCCAGAAGCATAATTCATCAAAATACAAACAAGCTACAAATTTTAATATGGGGCAGCATCATTTATTTGTGTGCATCCGAAGAACATTGACAGACCAACAGCTGACTGCAACTGATCGCTAATAATCGGTCCTGTTGCACATTGTACTTCACGTCAGTCAAGTTTTCATTCAACATTTCAAGTTTTTAAAGAACAGTTTCACAAAATAGTTCAAGATTTCATAAAACAATAAAATATATTGATTGCCAATGGCAACCATATTTCACGAGCGCTGTACATAATAGAGAATCATATTTCATAAGGAAAAAAAATCAAGTTTATCTACTGTTAAAAAATTAAAAAAGAAGAGGAAATATAAAAATAAACAAATAATATAATTAAAAACTAGATTAAAACTTGAATGGTGTTAAAGAAATAAAAAATAACTTTAAAAGCTTATATTAAAATATTTGAAATTGTAGTATTCATTCAAATCATCATTCTCGTAGCTTTGAAACAAGAGTCCAAGTCATGGTAAAAAGATAGCAAAACAAAACCTACAGTCGGCAACAAAAGTATCCGAACACAAGCAAAAATTCGTACATAAAAAAAGTAGAATTAATACTGTTTTGTTAAATAAATCCTTGTCGAATTCTGTTCTTAGACTGTCTAAGAACATGATTCGACAAGAATTTATTTAACAAAACAGTATTAACTCTACTTTTATTATATAGGAATTTTTGCTTGTTTTTGGATACTTTTGTTACCGACTGTATATGAAGCAGCAATAAAAGTATAATTAAAAAGAAATATTTACATGTAATATTTGATTATGTAGCTTAAATTTATTTAGATTGTATTATTTGTTATTATGAGTTTGTTTATATATTCATAATTTAATGTTTTACTTTCATTTATTTATGGAAACGCTATTAAAAGTAAATAAATAAAATAAAGGAAGTTGTTTTATAACAGGAACCATAAACTGCCAAAACTGCTTTGACATTTTTAATTATTGACTATTACTGAGTGAGTTTTTACTACGTGTCTAATGGTTGTATTCACCAATAACTTCAACTCCTGGTTGAACACGAAAACTTAAAAAACGCATGAAGTCAGAGTACAACTTTTCAGCAATGTTGGATGCTTTGTTTATGCCATCTAGCGACATAGTTACATTCCGATCTTTTAGCGGAAAATAACCAATAAGAGATTATATGAAATCTTCGTTCGCTAGATGGCAGAAGGAGCCGGACAATTTTTTCTTAGAAAGCTGCACCCTGCCTTTAGACGCTTTTCAAGTTTATGGTGAATAGAGCAGGCGCACGCGACGTCACTGCGACAGATGATTCCGCGCGTACTATGTATTGTAGGCAAAAGGTGGGATAAAGCACCAATGGAAAGGTAGATATTTTGCCTACATGCGCAAAAGTTGCAGAATAGCGTCGCTTGTTTATAAACATGCGCCTGCTCTATAAAGCGGTTAATAATTCCTTATACAAAAATTCCAGACATTAATGCTATAATGAACGAAGAAATCAGCCTTAATGTATTTATTTTAAAATTAAAAAAAGGGGAATACATAAAAACAATTAAAGATTACATAATTAATTCAGTTTACAAATGAATATATGTTTATATGCTCAAGATGAAAGGTTTTGTTTCAACGGGGAAACATTTCTGAACGAGGACAAAATATCTGAATAACTGCAATGAATTAAAAAAAAAAAAAAAAAAAGAGGGAGATAAAATTAATATTTATAAAACTATTCGAAGGCCTTCAAGTTAAATCTTTAAGGCAAAATTTGACCCATGAGCCACCACTTTCAAGCCTGCACAATCTCTATCTGTCCTCACGGTGTGCGGATTTCTGGGAGCTCATTTTTTATTTTATTTTGGTAACGTAAAAAAAAATCTTTTTGAAAAAAACCCGAAGATTATTACAAAATATCCCAATTTTTTTAAGTTAAAACTCGGTTTGGCAGGTTTTTGACGATTTTATTCATGGTTTAAACAGTCATGTCAAAAACCTCCTTGTCAAAAATGTCAAAATCTGTCAAAAACCTCTATTTATATAGTTTGTTACATAAAAATTTCGTTTAAAAAAATATAGTTAATGAAATATTTTTAAAAGTAAATTGATTGATGTTCTTTGAAAAACACATTGTTATAACATTTTGATTATAGAAGGCAAAACTTTAGTCTTCTAAATTTCGTTATGAATTATTGTTATATTCACTAAAAATATGCTATAATATTTCCGTATATTACTACGAAATGTATTAGGACAAGGAAGACTATTAGTTTCTACCTGGGTAAAAACGTCACCAGTTTTTGTAGACCAGTTTTGTGTAACACCAGAATAAATTAAAAAGTATCAGTTATTTTTCTATTATTTTGCTATTTAATTTCTGAATCATACTATGATCATAATTAAATGAGTTCGAAGATTTTAAAAGATTTTTTTTTTTTTTTTTAATGCATAAAATTCACACTCATAAGTTATAAAAACGTAAATAATGGCAAATATATAATAATAATAATAATAATAATAATAAACAGCATAATTATAAAAGGTAATTAATCTTTAAATTCGACAAAACACAAACAGAAAGATTAACATAAACTATATTCTTCAATGAAGAGAGTTTTTTTTTTTTTTTTCATTGCCCAAATTTATAATCAAAATGAGGATGAAGAGTTCATTAAATGAAATTATCACACTTATAAATTAAATACTTATATAACAATGATTCCAGAAATAATTCTTACATAATGAATTATAAGAATTTTGCAAATTTTATAGCTTAATAATAAAACGATTTTACTCATACGATATACAGGTTGATTTATAAATTTAAAGCAAAATATAATTACAAATTAAAATTTAACAAATTTTTTGTTCTCTTTTCGTTTACTGAATTTTTTTCGATAATAACTGTGAGGCGACCTAGTGATAATATTAGTTAAGCATACTACTATCTACTGACTATTTTAAAGTGTTACATTAAGGAAAGTTAATTTTAAAATTCCTTCATTATTTTAGAATTTCAAGAACTAAACCTTTTGGTGCCTATGCTTTTATAAATTAAAACAATTATCAAAACATTCAACTTTGTACATTCTGAATTAAACAACATGACAAATTTGCTGCTTTGATTAAGAAGCATACAAATTTTACCACTAGAAACAACTGACTGATTATTAAAAATAAAAGTAATACTTTTTTTGACTTCTCTATACTAAACAGTAGGTCTAAATCAAACAAATAAATTAAGAACTTAAGATTTAGGAGATTGATTTCTATGCTTAAAACTAACATCTTCACTTCAGGATGCGGATAATCTAAATTTAGTTCATATCGCATCCGGAAATACTCGTATAAATTTTAGATTTATTTTGATTAGACTTATACACTTAGGCGTCGACAGAGAGAAATCCAAAGAAAGATTCCAGAAGGTTACACAAAAATACTTAAGTATTTGTAATTTATGTTTTAAATTATTTTTCTTAAGTTAAAGAAAACATACCTCCTTATATTTCTCTTCCACAAAAATTTAAGGTAGAATATTTAACATTTTTTATATTCTTTTTCTGTCAATATCTATATTCGTAGTTGCCAATATTTTAATGTTTTCTGGAGAATTTTTACCTCCGCCTTTATTTTATACGACCTTTTTTAGAGAGTAAATTTTTCTTATTTAACACTTTCGTGATCGCGTGTTTTTGTCTTTTTGAAAGTAAGGTCCGCCTGTAGACGTTATTCTCCCAAGCTACAATATTTCAGAACAAAATTTTCTGTATTCACATTTATATTACAAATGGATATACATTATATTTATAGTCTTTCAAATCAAAAAAATTGTGTCCGTAGTATATTGATAATAGGAATATGAATATTGGGTATATTATTAAGAAATAAATAACATACAAATTTCGAAAGAAACGCCCACTGGCGCAGTTGCAGATTTTCAAAGGACATGAATCATTGTCGCGAAAGCGTTAATCATAGTTATATATTGTAGAAAAATATTCTAAGAATAAACTGGTGCGAAATAAAGGCAAATCTAAAAATGCTCCGAAAGAGATTAAAATATTGGCAGCTATGTATATTTAAATCAGTTAATTTATTAATCGGCTATAATCACTACTCGATCTTCAGTGATTTGAAAATTTATAACTTTAAATAATATTTTAACAAGTAATGACAATAATACATTTTACATGGTGAGAAAATGTGTTTCTTAGAAGATAATAAGTCCATACAAGCTGAGGTGTAGTGAAACATGACGTAGACAGCACATGGAAGATAATACCTCAGAAACGGAAGTGGCAAGTGGAAAATGTCGTCTTTTCTAATTGGTTTTAGAACACAGTAAAACACGGGGTATTTACATGTGATGTATTTAACAAAAACTGACTGGACAATTCAAGTAGTATACGCTGAAACAATTATCTAATTATTTTATTATTATTATTGTTATTTTGTATTATTAAAACTTTATTAGTTCTACAGGCACAGAGTTTTACTGAAAAAAAAAAAAAAAAAAAAAAAAAAAAATCAAAGCCGTAAAAATATCAAGTATTAGATTTGTAAGCGGTAAATTACAAAGTATGATGTTACCCGTTATAATATTTTTACATTCTACAACTTAGTAAAATTAAACCCAAAAGGAACAAAATGTGTACTAGAAATTTCTTTCAGAATGAAATGTTAAAAGATTCGCAGCTCAATATTTTCCTTTAAAATTGATTTAACTGTTGTGGTCTATATTCCTGAAAATGAACAAGAATGTCATTCTCGTGAGTATAATACATTATAATTAATCAATCAGTAACAGACTTAAAAAAAATTAATTAATTAATTAAAAAAAAAAAAAAAGAAAAAGAAAATGCGATAGCAATACAGTAACACTGAAGAAGCTAAGATATTTCTTGATCTGCAAGTGATATATTGATATATCAGCTCAAATAGAAATTAAAAGCATTATAATTTATCTTTGTTTTGCATACATTAGCTCATATTAACATATCTAATGCAATTGTTTTAAATACACGAACTATAATCGATTAAATCATTTCTTATGTCATTCTAAAATTATTTTTTTCAGATAGGTTAAAGCACATGGAGTTCTTTAATTAGTAACGAATAATAGAATTAGTCATATTTACCGAACTTACAAAAGTTGCATACTTGCACACAATCCTAGCAAAAGAACAACATTACGGACCCTATTTTATAACACTAAAGCTCTTCCGTAAAAAAGAGCATTAATTTTCGTGATACATTACCGTCCAGGAAAAGAAAGCGACATACAATTAATTTCATAATAATATTATATCTAACAATTTCAACAAAGATGTTTTGGTATGAAACATAAAAATAAATAAATAAATAAATAAATGTTTACATATATATATATTATTATTTTGCTTGCAATTTTCTTTACTATAAAGCATTGTTACCAATTCTGCTCAATTTTTAACAACACTATTTCAATGAAAAATTTTCGCTTTATATAATGATACTTTTCTTCTGTTGAGGTCAATTCATTTCTATTTTATTATATTGAGCGTTTTAAAACCTGCCTAACATATTTTTGCACATACTTTAGTGGGTTCAACTTAACGAACTGGATTTATCGAAATGGAAATTCAACAAAAGGTAGAAGCTTCTGTATTATTTCAATGCTATTTTACAAACAATAGCAAATATTTTCTTGCAGAACTGATAACTCGCATAATTAATTTCGGAACATTTTTAGTCCTGCCTTTAATTCACACCACTTCAATTATAGAAAATTTTTACTCAATATACAACTACAATAAATTAAGAAAACTTAAAAAGTGTGGGACTAATTTTGCTTCAGAATAAATTATAAAAGTGTTCAATTTCACATACTGGCGAACATCCTAATTAATATTCATAGCATTTTTAGCCCCGCCTTTTTTTTACACCAGTATTATTTGACAGTTATTTTCCAAATTGAATCGTAAGTGAATTTGGTGAATATTACTCTAAAAATTTCTACTGTAAAATAATAATAGTAATATTAATAATAATAACAATAATAATAACAACAATAAAAGGTAAGAATAACAACACTATGGAAAATTAAGCAGAGTGGTGTAAGGTATGCAGGTGTTGGATTACGCATTGTGAACGGTGCATTGGTGTTAGATTACGCATTCGCAGTTGATTTCAAACTGCAGCGTTACTTCCCAAACTCAACTTTTAATATTTAGGAGCTTGGAATCATATGAAGGCAGTGTCACATATACTCTGTGTAATAAGCTGAGAAAAGTGACTGGGTGAAGAAACAAAGAATTGTGTTATCTGCCAGAAGGGCAATAACAAAATTAATGAGGCTAAACAACAATGCATACAATAAAAAAAAATCGAGCTCCTAACAATTGGACACACTTTACGAAAAATCCACTTAATGACATAAACAACTCCGCGGAGCAATTAAGGGGAGACATTGTAATTCAATATATTTATTATAAAGTTAATTCTTTAAAAATTTGCCAGGACATTGCCTGATGAGATTAAGATAATGTTTGTAATTATTTATGTGTTCACTCATAGCCTCCTTAACTAGATGCCTTCCGCGTGGATCGGAAACTTGGCGGCAGACAGCGCCATCATGTGAAGATTGCGCGACTTTTTTATTCAACTGTCACCAATAATTTTAAGTAGTGGGATCTGATATACATAAAAGGCGAATAGAATTCAAGAAACGTGAATTATACATATCATATATCACTTCTTAAAATTATTGGTTAGAGTTGAATAAAGATGTCCCGCAATCTGTACCAGGTGGTGCTGTCTACCGTTTGAACTGTTGCCAAGTTTCCGAGCCACGGGGAAGGCATCTAGTTTAGGAGACTATGCTTCAGTGAAGTTATTGACGTTGAATTTTCTAGTGATAGTATTAACAGGGATGAAAAAACGGCACAGAACACCTACCGCTATCAATGCAACAAAATTTTTGTTTCTTAACTCAATGATATTATAGGTGAGAAATTGCTTAAACAAATATCAGTATGAATTCTGCGCCCGTGTTTCATCCCTTTATTTATAGTGACAAAAGTTCTTTAATTTTGAGTTACAATTATTGGTCATGGGTGTAGGAAGAAAAGATTGCATAGTAGAGATGCGACTACGCTTCTGTAGGCTAATTAAGGATCGAGCAGCGGAACTAACCCGAATTTAAATGTAGGAAAAGGCTTTTTTAATTTTCTGGGAAATTTCAGGTAGACACGATTGCTAGGCACAAAAGGAACGTAGGAGTTATAACATTTGACTTCGTCTATTTTTTCCGTTTCCCTTATTGCAACTTTCAACTTCTTGGACTTTTTCACATATCTTGCTGAAACACTGGATGGTTCTGGAAGAATAATGGTAACTGTAAATTTTAATGGTATAATAAAAAAGATTTTCAATTTTACAAATTTTGCAGCTAGCAGTGGAGTTTTTGAAAAAAGCCGAAAGAACAGCTTGAGCTTACGACTTTTAAAAAGGAGGAGTTAGGCTATATTTACTGGGGAAAATTTTTGTTCGTTAAAGGCGGAAACATGATCTTCGATTTAGTCATTAAAGTAAAGACATGCATAATAACCTCGGGGATTTGGGAGGATTTTGCGGGTAGGAGGTATAATTACCTTTTCATTACTTCTAGTTTTTGAACTAAAATCAGAAAATAATTAGGCCAAGCAAAGATTTGCGGTTAATCTCCAATCCTCTTGTTGAAAATATTTTTCAATAGATTGGAAATATATACCTTTGTTTTTATAGTATTAGGGGGACCGGAAAATAATGTCGTTTTGAATTAAAATACTAACATCGGAAATTTATCCTGGATAAAACTTAAGATATTCTTAGGTAACTTATAAGATGGTTATTTGTAAAGTACCATGTAAACACTGTTAAACAAAAATTTCCGGTTTCATTTTATTAATTCAAAACGACATTATTTTCCGGTCCCCTAATATAATATTTTCTACTTTAATAGTAATAATAATCTGAATCACATAGACGTGAACACTCATTTTGTTCCATCTTAATTTAATATGTAATATTATTAGAAAAGAAGACTGAATTGTCATTCAGAATATCCTCTAAAATAATGTTTTTAAAACTTTTACTAAGTTTGAGCTGAAAATCTGAGAAAGAAACGGACTATCTGGCAGTTTTTAAAACAGAATTACCTAAATTTTGGTAAATAATGAAGATTGATCTTTTATAATTTTCAAAATAGTATGGAGAAGGGCATCATTGGCAGTATTTGCAGAAAAATTCAAATTACTTTTGTCCCTAACTTCTTTTGATATAGCTGAAGTAGATTTCTATCGGCTCAAAGGAATGGAATGTCTTACATTCGATTATTCCGGTTAGACATGGGATTTTAAAAATGAAATTCAGATGAGTGCATTTCTTTGCTTTGTTTGACATAAAAAATGGCTGTATTTTGACAATGTTAAAAGAACCTAATTTGCAGTGATGTCAAACTTAAAAACACTTTAAATCAATAACAACCAATAATTTTGATAAGTAATGCGATAGACGATTAATCTTCGTCCTGATTGGGCAAGCATACAGAAATGCCAAGTTACTACTGACAAAAAATCAATTTCTTACCACAATAAAGAAAAAGTAAAACTCATAATGTTAAACTGCAGATAATTATTCCAAAAGAATACATTAAAAAATTTTCGGTATTAAGATTACGGTCGATTCGTAATAACTTGGCATCTCTGAGCTTACAATTCAAGTTTAGTGCATACCTGCCAACATCCTAATTACGAACAGAAAGATTTTTTAGTATGCGCCCCTTTTTCCCCCATAATTTTTTTTAGAGTAATTATCTCCAAATATATTTACGATTAAATATATATAAAATCGATCTAAAAATTAACTAGTGTAAAAAAAAGAGTGGGTACTAAAAATTTTCCGTTTATTGATGAGATGGTTAGCAGGTATATTAGTGGTAGATATTGAATAAAAAAGTGCCTAAAATTCAAAACACTGCCAATATGCGCATGTTAAATGTTTCCAGACGCAGGTTGGAAGTATTTTCGAACTATATCTCGATGCTTATCTTCCATCTGTTTCAGCGCTTCATACCGCGAATTTGGTTATTGGATTCTACTCTGCGATAAGCAAATTGAATGGCATCATAAGTCTCCGAGTCCATTTGTTCATATTATTGATTACTGGTTACTGAAATAAAATTATATATAAAACTTATTTACAAAAAATAAAATTCAATAAATAAATAAAATGATACAAAAAAAAAAAAAAAAAAAAAGAAAAGAAAAGAAATATAGAGCCTTCTATATGACAAATGAAGAGTTATAATTGAAGGAAAAAAAAAAAATAGAAGTTACAGTTCAAACTTTTTGAAAAATTACCAACGAAGCTAGGCGTTTTAATATTTAATGTAAAAAAGAAAAAAATATATTTATCTTAATTACTTGCAGAGAAAAAAATTCTTTAAAAATTGTTCCCGCAGCGGGAGCTTTGGCACCTAATGGGTTAAATATTCTATCGTACGTATTAGTCAGTTATTTCAAAAAAAAAAAAAAAAATGAAATGGCTAACTTAATATGTAGGGAGAATAAACAGATCAATTTTTGGTCTCACATGTCGATTTCTTAAAAAAAAAAAAAAAAAAAAAGCTGTACGACGTAATTTCGTCGGACTCGGGGTATTAACTTTTTTTTTTAGTCGTCCATTTGTATGCAACTGTCCATGAAGTGATGTCCAAATTTGCTACATAAAACCTTTTGCATGTATTACTTGATAACCACAAGGCAATTTATAGGTATCTTGATAAGACTGGGCAGTTTTAGATCTCAAAATTATTATTTCAAGGTAGAGACTCTGCAGATTTTCTTTAACCTCCCTATATAAATTTTCTTTTACATGTCTCATGACGTATGTTTTAGTTTTCTATTACAGAAAATATGTAGCATATGATTCATTAGACCAATTTTATAGCTTCTGATCATACTATCTTCAAAGGCATTACATGTGCAGTAGTGCGCAATGGAAGTAGTGTGATTGAAACAAGATATTTTTCTTGATTTTGTGCGTATCTCCTATCGTTAGAAGATTTACTATGAAGCAAAGCCGAAATGATCTTAGATTGAATCTCACATGAAATATCACATCGGAACGATTCAGCGCTACTTCCTATGTGGAGCACACATGAAGCATGAGTGTCTACTAGCGGCCAAATAGTTCTACTTTCAAAATTGTTAGATGAGAAAAGCCGAGTTCAATACCAGGTCGCGCTCAGCAATCTGGCCCTTCACAGTTTTCCGTGGTTTTCTCTGATACTCGCGTAAATACGGTCAAGGACCTCTTAGAAAGGTCCCCAAAAGAGCGTAGTAAATCGGCCTTAAAACCCTACAACTAACTACTTTCGTGACATAAGTACTTTCGTACAACATAAGTACTTTCGTGACTGCTGACGTAGATTCACTTCATATAAAAATCTGTAACTCCACCAGTGGGCGTTTCTTTCGCATTTTATATGTTATTTATTTCTTAAATATCTACCCATTATTATTTTTTTTTTATTTTTTTTTTACAGTGAAATATACTATGGATACAAATATTTTGATTAGAAAGAATATGATTATAATGTATATCCATTTGTAATATAAATGTGAATACAGAAAATTCTGTTCTGAAATATTGTAATTTGGGAGAATGACGCCCACAGGCGGACTTTACTGCCAATAAGTCAAAATCACGCGGTCGCGAAAGTGTTAACCCCTTAACGCGCGGTGTCCTCGCCACGAGGACGCAAAATTTAAGATCCAGCTGCAAAAATTCATCCCGGAAATATTTTAGCAAAAATTCACGTTTATAACGTATAAGAAAAGGCCGGTTTTTTAAACCATAATATTTAAAATTTCTTTTAGTTTAATTTAGTTCATGAATTCCGGTGGCAGTATAATTTAAATGTTTCAAATTGTCTTGCGCCGCAAAGTGTTAATACCCACTAAATACTTTTCAAAAGTCGAAAGTCCAGAGTTTTCAAAAATAAATGAGATTTAATGATTAAAAAAAAAAATTATGTTAATAGTTGACAGATAATAAGGGGAAAAGAAGAGTTCTTTTTTTTTTTCTTTTTGTTTTTAGTCGAGATCGTATATAGCGAATTTTATATGTACATTAAATCAAATACATCACAATTAAACTTATACAGCCAATAAATATACTAATTATACAAATATTTTCAATGGTAAAAAATATATTTCTACATTATTAAAAATTTAAAAATAAAACCCTGATATATATATGATACTTGTAATTTTGTATCCTTCTTTGAAATAAAAATATCATTAAAACGCTTCTTGCAATTTAGTAACAACATTTTAATTAACAAAACACATCTATTGTACAGGAATTTTGCATTTAAAAAATATTAAAAATAATTACAGCGTTACGTAATTAAAACTCGTATTTACATTTTTTTTTTTTTTTACTTGTTTTAAAACGCTGTTTCAATTTTATGGAAAAATTTCTATGATAAAAAAATCTTTATATATTTTAAATTTTACAGCCACAGCGATAACACATAATCTGTCTTATAACAATTAGAGTTTTTGTTCATATATAAGGGTTTTAATTTTATGCCTCAAAAAGTTTTATGCCTTCCGTACAGTGCAGTGTTTCCAGACTTCAACCGTTACCAATAATTTTGAGAAGTAATATTTGATATACATAATCGACAATTTTTCTGGTCGATTTGTTTCATATGTATATCACATAGCCTCCTAAACCAGATGCCGTCCACGTAGCTCGGAAACTTGGCAACAGTTCAAGCGGTAGACAGTGCCACTTGGTGCAGATTGTGCGACTTTTTTATTCAACTGTCGCCAATAATTTTAAAAAGTGATATATGATATATATTATCGACGTTTCTTCGATTCTATTCGCATTTTATGTATATCAAATTCCACTTTTAAAAATTTTTGGTAGCTGTTGAAAAAATGAGTCACGCATTCTGTACCAGGTGGCGCTGTCTACCGCGAAGTTTCCAAGACATGCGGAAGGCATCTAGTTTAGGAGGCTATGTATATCAAACACCCAGGGCCGTCGCAAGGTGCTCTGCCGCCCTCAGGCAAGCTTCAATTTGCCGCCCCTTCATACGCTGAAATTTTACTTAGACGAATTTTTATAACTTGAGATTTTCCGTCAGTCAAAGTTTTTATAATGGTAACTCCATTTTCCCTTCTTAGTCACTAAGACTTTGGTTTAACGAAATTAAGTACACGTAAGACCGTAACAAAATAAAATGTTGAAAAAAAATTACGGTCTTATTTTAGTTTTATCCTAAAAATTTCAGCATTTCCCTCTCACTTTCGCGTGTTGTCACTTTTTTAAAATCCGCAATTTTAAGTTGACTAATCAAACATTGCATAAAAAATGGATTTAATTTAAATTAATTTAGTCACACGAAACTTTACACAGGTTCGTAAAACAAATAGAAAATACTTTGTCAAATCTAATGCAGGGTGACCAGGCGTCCTCATTTTTGAGGACTGTTCTCATTTTTAGACATCCTTCTCAGTTTTGAAAAATTATACCTCTGGGGGTCACCGAAGCGGGGGAGCTATCCCTTCCGTGGAGGATCAAAATTGTGATAGCATGTCTCCGGACCACCTCTAGGGGTGTGTCCCAGACCGTCGCCAATTGCCCATCTGCGCAGCACTAGTGCGACGTAAAACCCAACCATCCATCCATCCGTCATTCTCAGTTTTGAAAATTTCTAATGAAGACCACATTTGTCCTCCTTTTAAATTTTTTTGTCCTCATTTTCTGGAAATTGCTAACAATTTGTGTATTTTCATAAATTAGATTTTCCTTTCACCAATTCTAAAGTATTAATGCTTTTTATCTTTTAGTGTTGTATCTAGATTGTTGAAAATTTTCTTTAGACCTGGGAATAGATTGAAATTTTCTGAATAAAATAATATTATTATGCAGATAAAACCATTATCTAATTTCATTTGTATATATAAACATGTTGTTGAGTCACTTGCTGAATGTGAGCGTAGAGTCAATTTTTTGGATGTTTGGATAAAAGTGTTAAGTGGGATTTATTATAAGTGTTTGATATTTGACGATAGGATCCGAGTTCTGGAAGGATGATGATGCCTCAATCTGCGCTGAAGGTTTTCGGTAAGCATTTTTATTTATTAGCTAATCCTGAGTAAAATAAATTAGGACTCCATATAAAAAAATATATATCGGTAAAGTTTAGGTATGCTAATTTTAAACCGGCCATATGGGCCTAATGTATTTACTAATTTATGTAACCTAATTCCCCAAATAAATAGTATTGGTTTTAACATTATGAGTAATTTTCTTATAATGTACTGTGTCATTATGTGCTAGGATGTCTCCATAAGTGTTAAGTGGGAAATTAAATAACCTGGGTTAAAGTTAATGACAGAATTAAACTTTCTTACTTAACTAAATTAAATTAAATATGGGGTTTACTCAGCATGGAGTCATTCAGCAAGTGACTCAACAGGGAGTCAGACAGCAATGTATTGCTGAAATAGTATACATTCTTCAATTTTAAAGTTAATTTTTTATTATAACTGAAAATTTAATGAATTTGAAAATTTCAAATTCATTTTATCTCTAAAACTAAATCTAATTTGGGTTAGGTTGTAGGGATTAAGGTCGATTGACTGCACTAGGGTCGTAGGCCTGAAGGGTAGTGCCTCCGTGTGGGTCTTTCTAAGGAGTCCTACCCCGTATTTATGCAATTTTAGGAGAAAACCATGGAAAACTCCAAACGGCTAGGTCAACGAGCGCGACCTGGGTTTGAACTCGGCACCTCACGTCTACCAACTTTGAGCGCAGATTCGCTCTGCTGCTGGTGGGCTAATATCCAATTTGTATAAATTTTAAGTATACTTTTAATCAAATTAATGTGAAATTTCATTCTATTATTTTTTTTTTAAGATTAAAATTTTAGATAAATTTTAGATTTTTTTAGATAATGCATAAAAAATCTGGAGTGACTCCACTCGACTTTCCGAACATTAAATAATTAACAGTTGTATAAATAAATTAAAGCAAGACAAGTCCTTAAATAAACAAAAGTGAAAATTATAATAGGGTGTATGAATATAATTTTTCATAGTTTAAGTTTACGCTATTGTACTTAGAATCATTTCAGCCCATAGATCATAATGATAAAGAATACTTCTTTGTGTTCCTTCCTTGTAAAAAATCTTAAGTGTTAAACTCACCAAAATCTATGCAGTTCGTGTGACTGTGACATAGTATGAGTATAAATTTTCAGCTCAATCGGGTAAGGCATTTAGACGCTATCGCACTTAAAAAAAAAAAAAAATGGGCCCATAGTCCATAATGATAAGGAATTTTTCCTTGTGTCCCTATAAAAAGTCTTTAAGTACTAGATTCACGAAATTGTATACAGTTTGTGCGTAATGACTTATAACATGTGTATAAATTTTCAGCTCAGACGAATAAGGCGTTTGAGCGCTATCGCACTTTAAAAAAATTGTGGTCCATATGCCATAGTGATAAAGAATTATTTTTATTTGTGTGTCTGTAAAAAAAACTATAAGTACTAGATTCACTAAAATTAATAGAGTTCGTGCTATGGGGATTTACAAAGCGCTTAGGCGCTACCGTGTTCACTCACACACACACACACACACATTATCGTAAAAATAGTAAACAAGAAAGAAAAATCATGCAGTACGTATTGATTAGTAACACTTTCCAACTGTACGCAAATGTTGTATCGAATAACTTTTAATATTCTTTGTCTACGTTATCGCACAACAGACAGAAGGACTGAAAAACATACAGATAGACTAATTGAATTTAAAATTACTCTTAGGCATTTTGGAAAGTGTTAAAAAGGCTTAACGCAAAAGAAAATGCAGCCGTTAGATTATAATTACATATTTTAAACTATCTGAATATTTTACTGTAGCCCTGTAAATCTGAAAGTTAATCGCAACATATTCTATACAAAACAATATTTTAGAATATTAATAATACATGTCAATGTTTTTATGATTTTTATAGTAGAAAGTTTTTTAAATATAACTTTTAAAAAATTCTGTCCTAAAACGCAATACATTGGCTTTCTTTTATTGTTGTTATTGCTGTCCCTGTAAACAAACTAGTTGTACAGGACCTATTAATGACATTTTAAATAGGGAAAATTCCATAGGGAACTTGAGTGTATAATTTTTTTAAAATTCTCAAAATATTCACAGATGATAGAAGCCGGAGACAAACAGATAGAAAGGTAGAATATTGGACAGACAGATGCACAAATTCAAATCATATTCCCACTAAAATTATAAGAAAGTGTTAAAACGCTGATGTAAACAAAAGTGCAATTCCAGCAAATTTTTATTAATAGCTCTTAATGTAACTGATTATTTTTGTGTGGCCCTGTAAATCAAATGCTAACCATACTATATTACATAGAAGGCATACTCTTTTGTGCATACGAATAATATATTTCAATTGCATTAAGCTTTGAGGAAAATAAAATTATTAAAATTTTGTTTATAAAAATACAACACAATTACTTTCAAGTGGCCCTGTACACAAACCAGTTAGCAATGTACTCTATTTTACATAGGAAACATCCGATAGGGAATTGAATAACATATTAAAAGTTCATTAAAAATTCTATACATTAAAGGTATTAAAATATGGTTTATAGAAACTCCTCTCAGGGAACACAATGCTTTCGAATAAATTTGGGTGTCCCTGTACACAAACCAGAAGAGGTAGTCATTCCATTTTCAATAGCAAACATCCGATTGTGAACTTGAATAAAACATATCGGTTTAAAGATATTCCATAAATATTTACGGGAATTAGAGCGTAGAAAAACAGACAAAGAGACAGGTAGACGGATAGAAGAACAGTCAGACATATACACAAATTGAAATTATATTCACAATAAAAAAATGATAGAAAGTGTCAAAAACGCTTAATGTAAACGAAAGTACAATTCTAGCAATTTTTTATTAATAGATCTTAATATAACTGAATATTTTTGTGTCACCCTGTAAATCAAATAGTAACCATGCAATATTCTACGCAAAGCATTCTTTTGTGCATATAAATAACATATTTCAATTTCCTAAAACTTCGTGGAAAGCAAAGTTATTACAATTTGATTTATAGAAATATCTCACAAAAAACGCAAAGCTTTGGAGTAATTTTAAGTGTCCCTGTACATAAACTAGTGGCTGTATGTAATCTATTTTATATAGGAAACAGCCAACAGTGAACTTGAATAATATATTTCAATTTCATGAAGATATTGTACAGTAAAGGTATGAAAATATGGTTTATAGAAATACCTCTCATAGAACACAATTCTTTGAAATACTTTCGTGAGCCCTGTACGCAAACCAGTAGAGGTATAAACTCCATTTTGAATAGGGAACATCCGATAGTGAACTTGAATAACCTATATCAGTTTCAAAAAATTCCACAAATATTTACGGGAGTTAGAGCGCGGGCAGACAGACAGACAGACGGACAGATACAGAAATTGATATCATATTCACACTTAAAAAAATGTTAGAAAGTGTTAAAAACGCTTAATGTAAACGAAAGTAGAATTCTAGCAAATTTTTAATAATAGCTCTTAATATAACAGAATATTTTTGTGTCACCCTGTAAATCTAATGCTAATCATGCTACATTCTATGCAAAGCATTCTTTTGTGCATATAAATAACATATTTCAATTTCCTATAACTTCGTGGAAAGTAAAGTTATTAAAATTCGATTTATAGAAATATCTCTCATAGAACGCAATGCTTTAGAATACTTTTGAGTGTCCTTGTATATAAAACAGTATTGGTATTTAATCCATTTTATACAGGAAACATTCAATAGTGAACTTGAATAATATATTTCAATTTCATTAAGATATGTGTATAGTAACGGTATGAAAATATGATTTAGAGAAATACCTCTCGTAGAACACAATGCTTTGAAATACTTTCGGGTGCCCCTGTACACAAATTAGTAGAGGTATAGACTCCCTTTTCAACAGGGAATATCCGATAGTGAACTGGAATAACATATTTCAATTTCCTTAAGATCTGTGTACAGTAAAGGTATGAAAACATTAGTTATAGAAATACCTCTCATAGAACACAATGCTTTGAAAATATTTCGGGTGTCCCTGTATACAAACCAGTAAAGGTATAAACTCCATTTTCAAAAGGGAACATCCGATAGTGAACTTGAATAACATATATTAGTTTCAAGAAATTCCACAAATATGTACGGGAATTAGAGCGCGGAGAGACAGACAGATGGACAGACAGACAAACCGAAGACATTAACACTTTTCAACCTTGTTGGGAAGTGTTAAAAAAGTTAGAAAGTGTGAAAAACGCTTAAAGTAAACGAAAGTACACTTTTAGCAAATATTTATTAAATAGCTCTTTATATAACTGAATATTTTTGTGTCACCCTGTAAATCTAATGCTAATCATGCTATATTCTATGCAAAGCATTTTCTTTTGTGCTTATAAATAACACATTTCAATTTCACAAATCTTTGTGCAAAGTAAAGTTATTAAAATTTAGTTTATAGAAATATCTCTCATAAAACGCAATGCTTTGAAATACTTTTGTGTGTCCCTGTACACAAGTGGTGATATTTACTCCATTTATACAGGAAACAGCCGATAGTGAACTTGAATAACATATTTCAATTTCATTAAGTAATACAGTAAAAGGGTATGAAAATATGGTTTATAGAAATGCCTGTCAAAGAACATAATGCTTTGCAATATTTTAGGGGGTCCCTGTACACAAACCAGTAGAGGTATAAACACCATTTTCAACAGGGAACATCCGATAGTGAACTTGTATAACATATTTCAATTTCATTAAGATGTGTGTACACTAAGGGTATGAAAATATGGTTTACAGAAATGCCTCTCATTGAACACATTGCTTTGAAATATTTTCGGGGTCCCTGTACACAAACCAGTAGAAGTATAAACTCCATTTTCAACAGGGAACATCTACTAGAGAACTTGTATAACATATTTCAATTTCATTAAGATTTTTGTACAGTAAGGGTATGAAAATATGGTTTATAGAAATGCCTCTCATAGAGCACGATGCTTTGAAATACTTTTGTATGTCCCTGTACACAAATCAGTGGTGGTATTTACTCCATTTTATACAGGAAACATCCGATAGTGAACTTGAATAACATATTTCAATTTCATTAAGATTTGTGTACAGTAAGGATATGGAAATATGGTTTATAAAAATGCCTCTCATAGAACACAAGCTTTGAAATATTTTAGGGGGTCCCTGTACAGAAACCAGTAGTGGTATAAACTCCATTTTCAACAGGAAACATCCGATGGTAAACTTGTATAACATATTTCAATTTCATTAAGATTTTTGTACAGTAAGGGTATGAAAATATGGTTTATAGAAATGCCTCTCATAGAACGCAATGCTTTGAAATATTTTCGGGGGTCCCTGTACACAAACCAGTAGAGGTATAAACTCCATTTTGAATAGGGAACATCCGATAGTGAACTTGAATAACCTATATCAGTTTCAAAAAATTCCACAAATATTTACGGGAGTTAGAGCACGGACAGACAGACAGACAGACAAACCGAAGTCATAAACACTTTTCAACCTTGTTGGAAAGTGTTAATAATGAGCTCAGGGGACCGTAAAACGTGTATAAATACCAAAATTTCATAGTCAGTTTTTTGACATGATTACAGTACTTTCCTTACACATTATGTTAGGAAAGTATAAAGGGCTTAGTTTAAACTTAATAATTCCCTTGAAATGTTGTATCTCAAATTCAACGTTTTATTTTTCTTTCACACTCATGGATTCTAAATAATTTTGTCGTTTTCTTAAGGCCACCCATGTAGAACTGCATATACTACATATGTCCCTTATTTCTGTTTAAATTAACAATATCCGGTCAGTAATAGCTTTTTTGTTGCATATCGATGGGACTGGGTGGGTCCTAACGTACTCATCTGTAGTCTCCCAATTAAAGTTTTCTCAGCATGTATCTGTCTATAAAAACTAGGCTAGCCGGAATCGGACATCGGACCCATGCAAATATAGTTTCTTATTCTAAGCGGAAAGCTTTGTGCTTTCACAATTCTCATACTGCCCTTTTCACACATCTTGTTCAATTTATTGACGAATTTTACTAGCAGCAGTTTTCTCATTCTCAACCAATTTAGATTCTTTCATGAGGATGTTGGGGGGGGGGGGGTTCTATTAAAAAAATATTTTGTAAAAATATTTTTTTTTTTCTTCCGTACTTCGTTTTAATGATTCGAGTGCCGCCCTTAGACAACTGCCGCCCTCAGGCATTGCCTGAGTTGCTTAATGCCTAGCGGCGGCCCTGCAAACACCACTGTTTAAAATTATAGATGATCATTAAATAAGAAAGTCACAAAGTCTGGCAACACTGATTCCGTATGTTTTCTCTCTTATTGTGCCTCTCCTACAATCTTCAATAAACATTTTCTAAATAAAGATTGCTCTTATACCCAATTTATTGTTTTAGCAAATAATTTCACCTATTTCTATATATATAAGGAGAAAATACTGGAATTGTCAAAATTTCCGACTTCTGATTTTCAGCGGTTTTGCACGTTTTAAAATGTCCTGAACACTATTTGGCCAGTTTGTATCTGTGTATGTATGTTAATGTAATGTATGTTAGCAATATTTTGTGAGAATTGTATATCACGATAAATATGCACAAGACGTCATGAAACATTTTTCTTAATTGGATCACGATATAAATTGGTGCTGATTATATTTTGGCGTATATCGCCTTATAAGTATGTGGCACTGTTACACTGCCATAACTCTGATTTTCGGAAAGGTTATATGTCAGTTTCCAGAGTGCTTATTAAGCACCAAATTTTATATGTAAGATAGTTTATCATCGAAAACTATACCGTTTCACTTGTGTGCATATTGGACTATAGGCGTTACAATCCTACAACTTGTCTTATACGGGAAGGCAACATCTTAGTTTCTACAGTGTATAAGCGCAACGTACTCAATATATACCGTAAAATCCCGAAAGTAACCCCCCCCCCCTTTTTGAAAAGCAAAACGGATAAATTTCAGGTGGGGGGGGGGGGCTATAATCAAGATTCTTTAAAAAAATTATCAAAAAAAAAAAGAAAAAAAAAGGAGAAAAGGGAGGGGAGGTTATATTCGATGGAGGGGATACTTTCGGGATTTTACGGTACTTACTTAAAAGGAAATATTAAAGGCTATCATTTCTTACATTAAAGGTTAAAAAAAAAACTGCGTAATGATTCCACCGATAACGTGCATCCGACACTCTATGAAAAATTAATTAAATTAGAAATAATATATAAATATTAAAACTTAATTCAATGCCAAACTTAACTTGCAATGCTGACGTACCGTAAGTGCACCCGAAGATTGGATGTAGCTTTGTTGGATGGAGAAAAAAAAAGGGGGGGGGGTTACTTTCAGGATAACGGAGACATTTCACTTTCAGCAAGAAAAGGGGGAGGGAGTTATATTCGATGGGGCGGTTACTTTCGGGATTTTACGGTAGATGCATAATACAAAAAGCTATTCTGAAGCAATTTGAGCGTAAATTAGCTGTTGGTGGAGCTGTTATGCAGTCTTTTAGGTGACTTCCAAAAATTATTATATTAGAATGATACAGAAGAAAATTTTGTTATGGCCACAGCGTAATAGTTTTTTTTTTTTTTTTTTTTAATCACACATAATAGTCTTGTCGTATTATTATTGTAATACAAATCAGAAAATTATTATTATTATTATTATTATTTTAATAACATTTCTATAACAGATGTGTATTAGATCATTTGAAGGAAAAAAAACGGTTCCTGATATGCATACGGACTTTTTTTTTCCAGTAGTTATGCGCAAATACGTAGCTCCACCTCCAGCTCATATCAACATCACGTACCTCGCCGACTACAATGTCAAACAGCGTTTCAGGAACTACCGATATTTACAAACCAGCGTCGTGGAACTGGAACTGATTTTTGCATTTATGGACTTCCTAGTGAATATCACTTTACGTCCAGGCTATTGAAGATTGTCTAGCTATACATGTGAGCCAGTAAAAAATAAGATCTAGCAGCAGAGATAATTCTGCGTGTAAAAAATGATTTAAAATTTAAGTTTAAATAAAATATTAAGATAAGAAATGTTAAAATAAGTCTACAAAAAGGGATTAGAAAAATAAGTGAATAAACTAATGAAATGAGATAAGGTAACTAAGATAAAAAGTTTAAGATGGTTCGCAGTTCCTAAGAATTTAAAGGTCGTAGAAAAGGTCCAAAAGCAAGCTGCGTCGATTCCCAAAAGTTAAAAAGAAAAAGACACTTTAAAGTGACCATATATATTTTTTTTTTTGTGTGTGTGTGTGAGTGTAAGTCATGGCCCTACACAACACTGCATAGTCCCTTCGGTTCTGGTCCAACCAGTAGGCCTTGAAAAAGGCCCCTACTAAGGGCTGCGACTTACGTGTTATGTAGTTGCATGACAGTACATCACAGAGAATGAAACTAGATAAAATGTAATTTACTTAGTTATGAATAGGATTTAACTATATGTTAAAAAAGAAATTTGATGCTGGAGAAATTAGTCATCAAGGACCATTGAGTATCTAGGGCGTTTTCTTTTAGTTGGGGAAAGCATATCATAATCGGGTAACTCCGCTATGATTTCATTATTTATATTTCCAATGGAATCATAGAAAGTTTTAGAAAGTTTTCTGACTCTATCGTAAAAGGACTGAGTGCGGAGGTCATTTTGAATGGTGGAATTCCGTAAATATCTATTTCCATGACGTATTTGTCTGAGAATTTTGTTATGAGTGCGCGCCAGTAATTTAAAAGAAGATTTGCAGGTACATCCCCAGATGGGACATGCGTAGGTGAGCATCGGAAGAATACAAGAGTTATAAAGTAAAAGTTTATTACGAATAGATAATGTTTTGCCTTTGAAAAGGGGGTCGAGGGATATTTTAACATTAGTTGCTTTAGCTCTTGTGGTAAGGATATGCTTGTTGAATGTTAATCTACGGTCGAGGTAGACGCCAAGATACTTGGTGTCATCCTGCCAGGGGATGGTAGTATTGTTAATGGTAATACGGTTAGGGTAAGTTAGTTTCCGAGAAAAATAACAGCATTAGTTTTTGATTCATTAATTTTGACGAGCCATCGGTTGAACCAACTCATAAGTGTATCAATGTGTTCTTGTAGATAAAAGTAAAGTGTAAATGGATGTCTGCTTGACATGTAAATTACAGTGTCATCCGCATAAAGGGCAATATTTGTGTGTGGGTGTCTGGGAATGTCATTAAAAAATATGTTGAAAAGTGTAGGTCCAAGTACTGAGCCTTGGAGAATGCCTGCAGTAATGTTCTTTCGGTGTGATAGTGTATTGTTGACGCGGACAACGAAGGTTCTGTTGCTAAGATACTGGTGTATAAGATGTGTGAGGTAGGCAGGCGTATTTAGCTGGATTAACTTGTATATGAGGCCTCCATGCCATACCTTGTCAAAGGCCTTAGCAACGTCGAGAAAAATTGCGTCAGCTGGTATCGATGCGTTGAGGTTCTCACTAAGGAATTCCACAACTCGAAGCAGCTGGTGTTCAGTAGAATGTTGGGCTCTGAAGCCAAATTGTTCAGGCATGAATGCGTTGGAGTCTTGCAGATGTGTCATGAGTCGTTCACGAATGACACGTTCAGCGATTTTGCTAAGGCAGGGAAGAAGGGAGATCGGTCTGAAATTAGTGGGATTAGTTAAATTACAAGATGGTTTAGGTATTGGGGAAATGACAGAAGTTTTCCATAATTTAGGGAAATAAGAGAGTTTTAGAATATGGTTAATAATATGAGTAAGAAAAAGGGTGTACTTAAGTGGAAGTTTTTTAATGGCAACATTGGATATTTTATCAATTCCAGGTGCTTTATGATTCTGTAGAGATTTAATAATATTAATGATTTCAATAGGTCTAACATTAGTGTCAGGTGGAGAGGGAGGGGGGGGGGTAGAGAGAAAGTTATTCAAAACAGAATTAACCTGGTTAAGATGATCAGTGTCAGTCGGGTTATTATTAGGAGAAAATTAAAGTTCATACGAAGAAGCAAGAGCATTAGCTTTGTCCTCGTCCGTATAATGGGTAGCATTATTATAATTTAAAGGTGGAATGGTTGTATAATTATTGTTGAGGCGCTTTTTAATTTGCCAAAGAGAGTTATCCTCGGGCGAGAGATTTGAGAGAAAATTGTTCCAAGTTTTCTGTTTCTCTTTGTGAATGCAGTTTTTAATTCTGTTATTAAGGTTGTACATTATTCTTTTTAAGTTGGGATCACGTGAATTTTGGTATTGGCGTCGAATTCTTTTTCTATTTTTAATCATATGGTGGATAAAATTTGGTAAGAGGAAGCGTCTATCATTTTTGAAAAATTCATGAGTAGCATGCTTTTGGGCGTTCGTTATATGTTGGTGAAGTGTGGAAACTGCAGTGTCAATATCATTAGCACTATTGATTTCAGGGTTAGTTATGTTAATGTTGTTAAGATAGGTTTCAAATTTATCCCAATTTATGGCAACAGAAGGAGAAGGGGTTATAGGATTAATAAAATCAATTTTGAATGAGACAGGGAGGTGATCAGAGCTCAAGTCATTAATAGTATTAGTAGTAATAGGATATGGGAGATTTTTAGTGATTGCAAAGTCTATTATAGAAGGATGAGCATTAGTGTGTGTGGGTGTGCTAGGTGCATGTAGGCTTAAATTTTGGTTGTGGATGAAGTTATGTAAAGTCCTTCCACGTGAAGTGGTACTGATACAATTCCAACGTATGTTATGAGCATTGAAGTCACCAGCTATAAAACAACAGGTGTGATGATTGAAAAGATTACTTAAGTCATTAATCGGGAATTGTCTAGTCTGTCTAACATAAGCAGATGCAATAAATAAATTAATGTTGGGGAATTGGATAACAATGCCCGTGTGATCAATATCGTTAAGTGTGTTGTGTGTATAGATGTGGTGTGGGATATGATTTTTGATGTATATTGCAGCACCACCATAATTTGAGTTAGGTCGTTGAGTGCGATAAAGTGTGTATCCCGATATATTAATGCTGCAAGAAGGGTTACCAATTTCTTGAAGTAAGAGTATGTCAAAGGATGAATTAAGAGAGATAAAGTGTCTGAGCTCGTTGATGCGGTTAGTTAAGTAATTGCAGTTCCACGAGAGAAGCATAAGAGAAAAGAAATTATTAGCATTAGCCATGTTGGATGGTAGGAAGCTCATTGGCGAAACAGTCGAACTCTTTTATAATGAGTATGATTTTGTCTATGGGATTGTTATACTGTTTCATTTTACTGGCTATTGTTTTGAAGAAGCTAATAAATTTGGCTATTTCAAGAAGTTCTTTTAAGTCTTTGAAAGTGTTGAAAATTTCGCCCAGTTCACTTGTCACATGTTCAGTAGCGTTAGTTGTAGTAGGATTTAGTGAGGGGAAGTCTTCCGAGTTATTTGGCGTATCTGCCGAGTTATTATCAGCTTGGGGATTAGAGTTTTTAATTTGTTGCGTGATTTCTGTGGTGTCAGTAGTAGTTTTACTATTGTTTTTATTGGTGTCCGTCGATTTGAGGTCGGAATTGGTAATTTTAGTGTAGTTTAAGTCTCTCAATATCTCAGCCAGTTGATAGCTCTCTTGGAGGTGTTTCTTCTGGGTGGTGGGTTTAGTCGATTTATTTTTCTTGGATGTTTTTTGATTATTAAATGGAACAACCAAAATTTCCCGCCTGGAATGCGTTAATCTTACAAAAACAGAGTAATTTGTGTAGTAAATATCGAAACCTTACTTAGAAAACAATAAAAAACAAAGCAAAACAATAAAATTAAATTAAATAAAAATTTTCAGTGTTAGACTGAATTTTCATAAATTGGTCTGATAAAGTATGTCCCGTATAAAACGATTTCCTATTGCCCAGAATGAATGTTCGCTTTTATATAGTCGTCTACTGTACTTGAATTCTTAATTTTAAATATCATAATTATTTTGGAAGATATGAATTAATGTTTGTCACATTCGTTTAACATTAGCTTCCTCATATTTTGACAGCTTATAACTCTATGAAAAATTGAGCAAAATATATAAACTATACCATTTTCCGCGATAATTTGATCCAAAGAATTCAAATAAATTATAAAAAATGGGGGTTACCATTGAAAAAATTGAAGTTGATGCCAGTTTCAACATATTGACGACCCCCTTAAGCAAAATCTAACTATACCATTATAAACTAGACGTTATTACAAATCGATTGGTACCAACCACATGTTCCTACCGCAGCTTATGGCGAAATTAGGCGGGGGGAGGGCGTTTTTTTTTTTTTTTTTTTTTTGCCGATTGTACATCTATACAAATTTCAATCTCTATTATCATAACTATATTTTAGCTCCCAAGAAAAAAAAATCATAAATTTAGTTTTTCGTCTTCTTTATTTTGTTAACCATTAAGATATTACATGTGCCTACTGCTTACATACATATTCCAGAAATACAGATCTTTCCTAACTCGGTTTTTATCATAAGGTTGTATAGTATTACGCATGATGTCGCCTAACGACTTTTCAGACATACAATTTTTCACTCCGATTACTGTATTTTGTTACTCTCGCTACTTGGCAGCGCCAATCAGCGTTTCAAGAACTCTCTGGATTAAAAGTCAGATAAACACTCTTAAGAGAAACATATAAAAATATCTAACTTCATTTTCGACAAATTATTATGGTATAAAACATTTTATTTAAAATTACACTTTCGCGATCGCATGTTTTTGTCATTTTTTATAGTAAGGTCCGCCTGTGCGCGTTATTCTCCTCAGTTCAATATTTCAGAACAAAAATCTGCAGATTTACATTTTTATTACAAATGCATATACATGATAATTATACTATTTCTAATCAAAGCAATTATATCCGAAGTGTATTGGTAGTACAAATATGAATATTGGGTATATTTTTAAGAAATAAATAACATACAAATGGAGAGAGAAAAGCCTACTGGCGGAGTTACAGATTTTCCAGTGCCCGCAGCTGTCCTATATTTTCACGTGTGTTTTATTATTTTAAGACCACTATTTTTTTTTTTTTTTTAATGTATTTCCTGTCAAGATTTTAAAGCTAAAGCAATAGGTAAAAGTATACTGATTGATTAAAGTGGTGGGAAAATAATAAAATTCACGTAAAAATATAGGACTGCTGCGGGCACTGATTTTCAAATGACGTGAATCTACGTCAGCGGTCGCGAAAGTGTTAAAAACAATTTTAAAAGTTCTCCATTTTCTTTAGTAAGCTTGATTAGCATAGTGGGTGAAAAAATAGTTTTATAGCATGTTTCAGAAAAAAAAGAATACGTAACTGAGTGCAGACACTAATATCTTCATTCATCAAAACATTATCAAACACTATGTATCACTTTCCACTGGGAGTTTGTCAATTGACGGATGCAATGAGTATCGAAAGATTGGATTTTAATGTGATTAATTCGTGCACCTATTTTCGTACTTCCTTAGACATTATTGCTCGCACTGTTAAATTACTGCTTTTATATCAGTCGTTGACAGTTCGTAATGCAGCACACTCTTCACATACCACTTTATACTTGTCAACTGAAAAATTTTTAGTACAGTCGGGGAAAAAAAAACGCAACACTCAACGTAACTTCGTTGGTGATCGATGTAGAAAAATGTAATAGGTATCATTCGACGGGGAATTGTGAGTAGTTTCAGAAAATGAACTGAAATTTTGAATTGAGGGTCGTCTACATATTAAATCATGCACCAACTTTGATTTTTTCAATGGTAATGCTCCATTTTTATTTTATATTTGAATTCCTGAGATCGCGACAACGCGAAAAAGTATATTGGTTCTGTATTTTACGTATTTTTACACGGAGTTATAAGCGTTCAAAGTTTGAAGGTGCTAATGTTAAATTCATATTTCAAACTTTTATTAATATCTTCACAAAAAATAATTTCATCGATATAATTTTTTTTTTCACGAGATATAGCGAAGAGACCCAAAGATAATCCATCATTACTTTTGATTCTGAAAAATATTTTTAATTCTGAAAAATATTAATAAATTCATATTCATAAAAATTATGAATTATGACCTGTATAAATTTTTACATAAAATGAATCCTAATGCTGAAAAATATGGTTGTGCAAATTTGCAGCTCATATCAGTTATTAGTTTTCGAGATATAAATAAATCTTTCTATTGGAGTGGCTAGGGGGCCGTCCTTTATAAAGTTTTGCATGAGATAACGAATTATAAAAAATAACAAAGAATTTAATAAAATTAAACCTTTAGCCTTGAACGAGGCTAAAGCTATTCCTCCTGAATATTTAATCTTGATATGATGTATTTAGAATTTTTGTAAATGTTGTGTTTGTATGTTTGACACTGAGGAGGGCTAGTGTTCTAGCCGAAACGTCTGTCTTGTGTTTTAAATGTTTTTTAATTAAAATGTATTTTTAAAGTTTTAAAATTTTTGTATCTTTTATCTCATTTTTAAGTGTTACATTGGTTTTAATAACAAAGAAAATTAAACGAAAGATTTTTATTTTTTATTTACGGGTCAAATTATAAAACAACATCAAAGGTAAAGATATGAAACAAAAACGATGATTTTTAGATATTAGTGTTAGCATCAAGAATTCCTGTTTTCCAAAGATGACAAGCCCCGCCTTAATCGTTCTTCAAAACAAAACAATACAGAAAAGAAAAGTAAATGTGACATTGAGTGATGAATTCGTGTTAAACCCCTTATTTTATGTTGACAAAAATATGCACAAGGGGTATTTACTTCACCGATTACTGGTGATAAATTTTGAATCTTTTAAACGAACACTAGAAGAAAAAATTAACTAAATAGGCGGGGTTTACTGTTTTAAATAGAAAAATAGGTTTAATATAAAAATTGTCATTTAAAAAAACAAACACGAATGGAACTGGAATGCAAAACAGACTTGTAAAATCGTTTCTTAACTACCGTTATGGTCAATGTCATTTGCTTCATATATTGCTTTATTTTTATTTATTTATTTATTTTGTATGTGGGAGGATTATTATTTTAAAGATCTTTCTGACAGTAAGATCCGAATACTTGCGCTGTTCTCTCAAAATAAAATATTCCAGGACAACTTTTCTGGATTCACAATTATATTACAAATGGATATACAGTATAATTATATTCTTTCTAATCAATATATTTCTATCCATAGTATATTTTATTGCAAAAATATGAACACTGGGTACACATCTAAGAAATGCGTAACGCACAAATTACGAAAGAAACGCCCACTGACAGAGTTACACATTTTGAAATGACGTGAATCTACGTCAGCAGTCGCGAAAGGGTTAATTAAGAAATTATATTTTCATAGAAATTATAAAACGAATCGTACAGTTCCAAAGAGTTCAACTGACCCAAAACTGGTAAGTGTGATTAAAATTGTTTAAAATTTACTTCATGAACCCTTACAATAATTTATCCGAAAAGATTTAGTTTATGCGTTGTATCTATATTATTTCATTTCGTATATTACGTTACACTTACGAAAGAAAATTTAAGCTTTATTGGTGATCAGTACAGCCATAATTGACACTTTTACTTGAAAAATATTTTACATTTTTCAAGTACCGAAGTATATGCAAATCTAAAAAATTGAATTCTGGATAATTAAGAAACTGCAAAATATAAATGTTTTTCTTACATTTTATAATTCTTTTTCCTGAGAGATATCCAGTGTGAAACATCAAAATTTTGTCTTTTCTTATAGGATCTTAATTTTACTTTTCTACATTTACAGATAACCCCCTAACACATTTTTGATTATAACTCTATAAATACTAAAGTTAAAGCATACAAACAGCATACTTTTCTTCATTGAAAAAATTTAAGTTGGCGCTCATTTCCATATGTAGATGACCCCTAATTCAAAACTTGACGACATTGTCAGAAAGTGCATTTAATTTCCTGTTGAATTATGTCTATTAGATGTTCCTGCCTCAATTAATAACGAAATTACAGCGAGTGTTGCGTTTTTTTTTTTTTTTTTTTTTTTTTTTCCCGTCTGTACAGTCAGCCAAAAATAAACGCCCCCCCCCCCACTTAATTTCGCCGTAAATTATCGTAGAAACATGCGGCTGGTACCTATCGATCTGTAATGACGTCTAGTTTTTCAGGGTTTAGTCAGATTTTGCTTAAAGAGTCATCTACACATTAAAATACGTATAAACTTCATTTTTTTCAATGACAACCCCTATGTTTGACCTCATATTCAGATTTCTGAGATCAAGGCAGTTCGGAAAACATACCTATTTATATACTTTAAATTAATTCTAAACAGAGTTACACGTGAAAATGTGTTAGGGGACCGTCTATACATTTAGAAAAAATAAATCATGATCTACGACCCAATATACATTATTTATTAAATTTCACACCGGAAAAAAAGTTCAGAAATGTTATTTATAAAATAACAAACGATTCAAATTTGCAGAATTTTCTATGTTATTTTACGAATTAAAAGATTTTTACTGGTTTCAACTTATTAAACAATAAATAGTTAAATACAACACTTCATATAAAGAAAATTAAATAGCTTGAATCATATGAACCCTACAATGTTGAATTTCAAAAATCTAGATGCCAAGGTAAAAGAACAATAGTAATAAAGATAATAATATTAATAGCGGTTAAAAAAAAAAAAAAAAAAGTGTTTAATATTTAAGAAAAAGAATTATCTACTTCTTAAAAGCAAAAACTGTTTTAATTAAGAGACAAAATTTTAAGTTAAAATACATATATAATAATATATATATATAAAAACAATTAAAATCTACTAACTAACAATTGTTATCCACTTCTTGTTGGGTATATTTTTATTTTATACAGTAAGCCTCCCCAGCAAAACCACAAATTACGGCCAACATGAGGCCAACTTGTGGTTGCCAGCAGCAGCTGATGCTGGCCCACTGATGGCAAAAGTTAACGTTGCCGAAGGGAATATGTTACGCCGGCCATCAGATGGCCGCTTTCAACTAATCCGCTGATGGCAGCCTGCAGTAAGATGGAAATAAGTCAGTGGGCCAGTGTTGGGTCACCACTGGCAACCAGCAGTAGGAGGAAAATATATAATGAGCCACTGCTGGCAACCTACAGTATGATGGACACTGTGAAAGGGTCAGTGTTGGGCCACTTGTGGAAACCATAAAATTTTTATATTACTGTTAGTAACCTTCAGTGGGTCACTTGTGGCAAACATACAGTTTTCATATTACAGCTGGCAGCCTTCAGTGGGCCAGCAGTTGTATGATTATGGCTTCTTTGTAGCAAGATTGAAATATGTTAATAGGCCAATGATGGGCCGCTTTTGGCAGCTATCAGTAGCGTGAAAAAACATAACGGCCCACAGCTGGCATGCAACAGTGGGATGGAAATTATTATTGGGCCAGTGTTGGGCCAGCTGTGGTGAAACATTAAGTTTGTATATTACTGCTGGAAGCCTTCAGTGGGCAAGCTGTGGCAAACATAATTTTTTCATATTATTTCTGGATGCCTTCAGTGGGCCAGCAGCAATTTAATTATGGCTAGTTTTATTAATGGTAATCTTCATTTACCGTTAATTGCTATGAAAAAAAAAAAAAAAAAAAAAAAAAAAAATGTTTTCTTAATCCCTATTTAATATTTTTTTCCCCCATGAATTATATTGATTAATACAAATGTAAATATGAAAAGATTTTTGTGTGTATTCAACAATGTTTTCTTTAAAGTGATCTATACTAAAATTAAGGCTATAATTTTAGTATAGTATTTTTAATTGTAATATTTTACAGCATACTTCTAAATTCTTATTTTAAAATGCACATTTACAGATATTTACCAGTATATGGACAAAAATAACAATATATGAGTATATGAATGCCATATAATGAAATAATTTTAGAATTTTATTTTATGAAACCAAGATTCTTTAAGCATGAAGCCAGAAATCAGTTTTATGATAAATGAAAGTAAACATTAATATTCAGTTAAACAACTTATGATTAAAAATTTTTATTTATATTTAAAATCATGCGAAAAAAAGAAGTATGCTGTATAAATATTCTTATATATTGAAGTGAAGTGATTTGACTCTATAATAATTATCATGTATCTTAAATCTGAGCATTTATCAAGAAAGCAAAACACAAAAATGACGCTTTGACGAATCAGTCGACAGGCAGCTTTTTTCTGAAAAAGATGGTTCTGGGTTCGAATCTTTGGTAAGGCAAGGATATCTGTGAATTCTTCGTACATGCAAACACACGCACACATACATATACATACACATATAGATATAGATAGATAGATATGTGTATGTGTTTGTATGCATTGTTATCGTTAGTTTTATGTAACATAGATCATTTCAGGAAAAAAAGCAATTTAAATAACAGATTATTACTTACAAACTTTGAATAAACACCATAAAATGCAATAAACTCGCAACAATTGTTTCGGGTCGAAAAAACACACGACCCTTCATCAGGCGAATAAAGTAAGCACGAGTGCTGCAGTCAAAGCGGCAACGCACAAAATCGTTTAAAATGAAAAGAAAAACTTTATAAAGTAGAAAGTAAATATAATTACTGAAAGTAAATATAACTACTTACTTTCTACTTTATAAAGTTTTTCTTTTCATTTAAACGATTTGTGCGTTGCCTCTTTGACTGCAGCACTCGTGCTTACTTTATTCGCCTGATGAAGGGTCGTGTGTTTTTTCGACCCGAAACAATTGTTGCGAATTTATTGCATTTTATGGTGTTTATTCAAAGTTTGTAAGTAATAATCGTTTTACAACGCCAGTTTTGTGGTGCTTTTTTATTAAATTTAAATATAAGTTTCGAAGCTGTGAAATAGATAAATAATATAAACTCAAAAAATTTTCTTTAATCTAACGTAAGAAGTGGGTTTCCGAAAACACCTGTATTATTGTTTTATCTTCATTTTAAAATTTATCTTTAATTTGTTTAGGATTTGTGCTTGTTAATGCGATGTATTTTAATCTAGAACATTCAAATAAAGTCTTATAAAATTATAAAACAAAGTCAAAGTACAGTAACATTTAATATATTTGGTGCAAACTTAACCGACTCGCATTATTAGCATATTAAGCTCAATTATCCTGGTTATTATTATCCGAATGTATCATACGCTCAAATTTGCTTGCTTTTGTACATATATGTGATTAAAAAAAAAGTTTGGTAAAAAAAGGCCAATTTTCATATTTTCTTGTGATGTAAATGTGTTAAGAACTTATAAAATAAATATTAGCTATTAAATGAATTAGTAAAGAAGTATATATAATTAACTAAACAATGTAAAATCAAAACAGCATATATATTTATTAAAATGTTATTTTAAACTTGAAAAATGGTCATTACAGCAAATTGTAATGTATTTATATACATTACTCTATTGCTAAAAACTACAAATAACATTTTTAATTGAAATTACATAAAAAAGTTTAAATAAATTAATGGCAATAATTTAATGTTTTTATTTTTGATTAATTTAAATTACCACCTATAAAATTTGTTTCCTTTTTTAGGTATTAAGGGGTTGTAGCATTCGTGCATTTTATTATTTTGTCACCACAATTTCAGAACAGCATTTTTTTTTTTTTTTTATTAGTATTATAGAATTAAAGTTTTAAAGAAAAATTCTTTTTTTAAATAATGGTGACCAAAATAATGAAACGTACGTAAAAATATAAGAATGGCGCGACTCATTTGTATGCTCAACTTTTTAATGATAATGATAATAAAATACAATCTTATTTTTAATTTAGTTTTACATAATTTTTTCTATATTTTAAATTAAGCTTTTATATACAAAGTTTGTATTCCATTTTTTATGTACTGTCCAGAGTTTTCTCCAGAATAATAATTATAAAGTATCCAGTAATAATATTCTTTTATTCAAAATATGGTATGAATGTAAGCAATGCATATATGAAATATCCATATGGCAAAATTATTTTTATCTTTAGTCATCGAAATTTTCCATTAAGTATTAAAAGAAATTTCGGTTTTTAGATGTTAAGAGGGACTAGCAGCCAAAATTCACATTTTCTTCTTCCGTATGTATCCTATGGGATTTTTGTTGTTTTGTATTATAAGAATATCTCGTTCAGAAATGAAGTTTTTAATATTCTGTTTTTAGAATTACACTCTTTGAACCTTTCGTCTTTCATCTTAAAGAGCAGTTTTTTTTTCTTTTTATAAAATAAGTTTAAATATTTATGTCGAGATTTAAAATTAAAGCCTCAGTTTGCTTAATAAAATAAAATATTCAAATAAAAAAAATAAATAAATAAATAAATTGCTTTCTAAGTCAAAAGGTGATATATTCAAAGAGTTGAATTCTAAAAATAGATTTCGAAAAGCTTTATTTTTGAACGAGATTTGTTTATAGTACGAAGAAACAAAAACATCTTGGAATTACATGGGAAGTGGGAAGGAAGAGAGAGAGAGAGATTATCTGAGTAATAACTTTTCTTAATAGAGAAGAATTAGTTGTAGTTGAACGTTCTAGTAATATATATGTACAAGTAGTTTATGTACATATATATTTGATGTATAACATTTGATTGATTGGAATTAATATTAAATAAAATAAAATATTTAAAGTGGGATATATATAATCTTACAAACTTGGCATGTTTAAAAGTTTTTTTTTTTTTTTTTTTTTTTGAAATATGATCTCAAAATTGTTAACTATTCATTCTTTTTTGGCAAATTTTGCATTTATTTTCTTCATTAGAAATATCAAAACTTCTAGCAACTATAACACCACACTCAAAAAATATTTAAATAACAAATGGATAAATAAGTATTAAAAAAAAAATGTATACATTTGTTTATTTTTAATACAAATATGCGTTTGTAAAATAAACAAGAGTGACAGGCAAAACATTACCGCATATAATTCAGTATTAATAAATATTGAAAAGGTCAATCACTGCAAGCTGATCTCTTCAGTTCTACTGAGAGATCGAAAAACTAAAGAAGCATATGTAAAAAGAGAGAGAAATGTAGTAATATATGTAAGGGAAAAAAAATGATTAGAATAAAATCAAAAGCAAAATATATAATGCCGGTGCCCATTAAAAATATTTTAATAGTTTATCAGAACCTAAAAGTTGCATTTGTCATGATAGCGAACAAGTATAACAGAAAATGTATCAATTGAAAATAAGTTTCAGCTATCTGAAAGGTATGAGGTACATATTTTGTGAGCATAAATGTTACCTCCCGTTATTTTTGCATGCAGAATCTTTGCAGTACTCAATAATAGGATTAATGTAAAAAAAAAAAAAAAAAAAAAAATGGTGCACATTGTTTTTAAACTACTTTTCTTTCATGCAGATCCTTAAAATAATAGAAATAATTGTTTATATTTATATTTTATTAAAGTTGTAGAAAGAAGCAATTGAAAAATCTATATTATATTACATTACAAAAGTATTACTTAATCCTGAAATTTAAAATATGCAAATTTAATTTTATAAATAATTTCTAAAATGGAATAGGGAAAAAAAATATCAATTAAAACATTAAAGTTGAACACACATACGTAAATTTTATTTATAGAAAAGTATTACAAGAAGGTATTTTATAAAAAATAAAATAAAAAATAAAAATTCACACATAAAGTTAATACATTGACTGAGAAATATTGACATATTTTTACAAATACTGACACATTTCAAAAATTTAACACTCTTATTAATATTTTAAGAGAGTAATTTGAATTTTTCTTTTATTTCTCCAACCATCTCTGTCATAGGCTCTTTGCAACCATTTCTTTATTACCTATTTCTTGATGCTAAAATAAAAATAATAAATAAATAAATAAAAACGGATTTTAAAAAATATATAAAACTACAGCAAAAACTGAAAAAGAATTCAATTCAAATTTATTTAGTCACTAAAATAAATAAGCATTTTAAAAATATAAACAGATTATTTAAAAAAATAAAAGAATTTTAGTTTTATAACTGAATTTAACTATAAAAGTAAATTGCAATATAATGCAAACATGGCGTACTGAAAAATGTTATGCTGTCAGATTAAAAAAGTGCAATTATATTAGAGAAAAAAAAAGACAGGAAAGCTTGCTCCCAGAGTTTAAACTGCCATTAGTTTTCTTAGCATTTTGCTAAAATGTATCATATTTTGCTAAAACATGTTGGTCAGAATTTCGCTAAAAAGCTAAAACTGGATAACTGTATAAAATATCTCTATATAAAAACTCGGATTTTTTTTTTTTTTTTTTTTGTGTAATATTTGCAGGCAAAAACTACGAAAGGACTGAAATTTTTGGGAATGATTATTTATATAGTAATTTGGATTTATTTTTAATGATTGAATTTAAATGCAAAAATATTTAAAAGTATGTCAGAATTCAGAATTTGATTCATAGAAGCATTCTTAGCACTAGTATTTCACGATTATCCACCACTGCACTTTACTTAATTTTTCAATTGCTTTTTCATTTTACACATATGATATGAGTACCTCTTTTTCTATTGTTAAAATCAAAACATAGTTTCCCTGATTCATATTTTTAAAGTCACAAATATGGATGCTTGGTTAAAATCATCAATGAACAAAAGAATAGAAAATAAAACTGAGGATAACAAAGCTAAGTAAAAGAAATCAATGGTATCCAAAGAATTAACTTTCGAAAAAGCTAAAATAGGGCTTGCCTATTTTCGCTAAAATGCTAAAGTATTTTTTTTTTGCCAGGTTAAACCCTGCTTGCTCCTAATTGGAAAACTAAGTCAAAATCATTTATTTCTTTAGTGAAAATAATGCAAATTAAAATTTGCTAAAACGTTCCTTCACCCCCTTTCCCCGAAAAAAAAAAAAAATAATAATAAAATAAAATAAATAAATAAATAATAAAAACAAACATAAAAGAGGTATAAATATATTATTGGTTAATTGAGTACAAAGATAAGAAGAGATTTAGTTAAATGTGACAAATAACAGCTCAGCAATTTCCATCTGCGATTTTATTACATATTTTTATCTTCTTACAGAAAATCCATAGGCTATGCTAAACGCTTTTTTGGTACTATAATTATGTTTTCTTACACTTACAACATGAGTAATATGACTTGCTGCAAAAAGTTACAAGAAAAATCCTTCTTTATTTTTACCTGGTGACTCAAACTGAAAATGATTCATACGATTCAAATGATTTAAACTTCATATGATTCATATGATACAGCTGAAAAAAAATTCAAACTCAGACTGAAAATTTGTATACTTTTAATTTTTCCTTAGAAAGTATTGCATTCGTAAATATTTTCGATTTACGGTTTTGGATTAACAGGATTTCAGTTGTCCTAATAAGATTTGGCTATTTTCAGAAATTTTCTGTTTGTCCGTTTATTTATATGTATATGTGTGTGTGAGAGGGGGGGGGACATTTTCCACCAATTCTATATCAATTCAATATCATTTTTCACCAATTAGTACAGAATTTCACAAACAGTCATATTTCGAAGTACATTACCAAAAAATGGTGCCTGTGAACTTTTCGTTCACATTACTTAACAAGTTGAGCTGTCGCCTCGTTTTATCATACACAGTTTTTAGTAAGACAATACAGGACAATTTTTTTTTTTTTTTTTTAATAAATTGTATAATAATAATAATAAAAATAATATTCTGCAGCCATCACAAAACTTCTGCTATATTTCTTAGCGTAATTTCACGCAGTATATATGATTTATAAAAGTTATTTTCCATGATGAATACAGATGATTATCATCTTATAAAAATATAACACTAAATGGCCAAAGTAATTCAGTTTTATTTCATACTAGCTGGCAAAGCCCACTTCGCTGGTCCCTATTTTTAAATGAATCACTATAATTACTGAATTCTCAAAATTGCATTAATTTTTATCACGTGAAAAAAAAAGAGAAACAAAATCTGATTAGGAAAAATGTCGTACCGGTTTCTCACTGCCTTCGGAAAAATTCCCAAAATGGTCTAACTCTTATTTTTAATATTTTCCCCCTTCGTCTCCCCCCCTCCCGTCTATCTTAATAATTTTACAAATTCAAAAATATAACGATCTATCTCTAGTTTTATTTTTTTGCCCCTCCGCCCCTCCCAATAATTTTAAAAATTCGAAAATATCCGCAATCGATTTGTAAGTAACGAAAACCTCTATGTACCAATTTTGAATGATCTAACTCTATTTTATTTATTTTTTGCCCCTCCTCCACCCTTCTTGGCCCTCCTAATAACTTTACACTTTCGAAAATATCCCCATTCGACTTGCAGGCCTCTAAAACCTATCTGTACCAATTTTGAACTGCCTAACTGTATTTCTGTTTGTTTTTGCCCATAGCCCCACCCCTCCTAATAATTTTATAAATTCGAAAATATCCGCAATCGATTTTGTAAGTATCGAAAACCTCTATATACCAGTTTTGAACGATCTAACTCTATTTTTATTTTTGCCTCAACCTCTCCCCTCCCCTTCTCGCCCCTCCTAATAACTTTACGCTTTCGAAAATATCCCCATTCGACTTGCAGGGTTTAAAAACCTATCTATACCAATTTTGAACGCCCTAACTGTATTTCTATTTCTTTTTTTTTTTTTTGCCCCGTAGACCCCCCTTTACTGCCCCACCTGGGGGCTGAATTTCTAAAATTCCAGAAATCGGTTTTTAGGTATTTGTATTAGCTATATTTTGAAGCAAAAATTTCACGTATATCTATTTTTTTGTTTGAGATATACAGGATTATGCGAAATCACGTTTTACGCATGTGAAATGACGTTTTGCCCCCCCCCCCTTGGGGACCGAATTTTGAAAATTCCAGAAATTGGTTTTTAGACATTTGTATTAACTATATTTTAAAGCAAAAATTTTACGGATATCTGTTTTTTTTGTGTGAGATATAAAGGATTTTGTGAAATCACGTTTTGCCCCCCTCCCCCTCTTGGGGGCCGAATTTTGTAAAATCGCTTCTTAGTGGATGCCTACATCATAGAAGGAACATTGTCACAAAATTTCATGCTTCTAGGTCCAGGGGTTTGGTCTGGGCGATGATGAATCACCCCCTCACTCAGTCAGTCAGTCAGTCAAGAAGAACGATTTTATATAGATAGATAAATAGATGACATCTGAGGACAAATACACTTTAAAAACAAAAAGAAACGTAATCAATTATACAGACACGAAAACATTACGTTATTTAGAAAAAAATAACACAAACATTATAAACACCAACATAAGTAATTGCTAATAAGAAAATTAATTTTCTAAACGAGAGAAACAAACAAACAAACGAACAAAAAGTAGACATTTATTTTATTTTTTACACCATTGATTAAGGTTTAATTTTCCTGTGGAAAATGACGTCATAAGATTGAAAAGACAAAGATTTCAGAAACTTTTTTAATCCCGACGTTTATAATTAATAACTTCGTTAATTAAGATGATAAAATTTTCTAATTAACTATAATGTCTTTCTTGGAGTATTCCGCGCACATTGCTACCTCTCATGCCACGAAGAATCCTGCCCTTTGCGATAACATGCGATCGCAGATATTAAAAAAAAAAAAAAAGAATGAAATAAAATAAAATGTGGCGCTGACGGCAATGACTCAAGAGTTATTTCATTATTTCTGTTCAAAATGATAAGATGATTAAAATTTCCCCTGTATACAAAGCTATATATTTTTAATTACTTATTATAATATTTATTGTGTCTTCATTCACACGAAAAATTACGTCTGTTAAAATATGTGAACCTTACCTGTTGATCAGGAAATAAATAGTTAAAAATATTTGTAAATTTTAAAATTAAACTTTGTTATATTAACATGTTCACAAATTTTAGGAGATAAAAAAATATGTAAAGCTAATTAATTGTATTTTAGCATTGACACACTTACCTCAAATTCTGAGTATCAATATTTTGTAAATAATCCATTCTCTATTTCTTCCTGTCAGATTATCCTGTGTTTAAATTTAATAATTATTACAACACATAATAATTAACAAACATAATAATAGTAATTGTGATGTATATATATAATACTTAAGATAATATACATCTTACAATTTAAATAATTAAATATATTTAATTATCTCTGAACTCACATGACTTGTGAGCAGAATCTGTTATCCAAATTAAATTTAAGTGCTGAAGCTCTTCAAAACCCTTTCATTCTTCCATTGAGAATACATATATCTATTTTAGCTTTATCAGTTCACTACAGGATGAAGGCCTCTCCTATGAGATTCTCAAATGTCCTGTTTTCTGCAATTCTCCTTCATTATCTTTCTCCAAACTTCACAATTCAAAAAACTCCAAACTTTAATCATTTTGCTTTACAAAATAGGACTTTGGTGCTCCATCTATCATCATTTCTTCTCGAAAGTTGCTGAGCCCAGCTCCATTTTAACTTCTTGACTCTAGAAATAACATCGGTAACTTTAATTTGCTTCTAATCCAAGTGTTTCTCTTTCTGTTTCTTCGGATGAATCCTAACATGCATATCTCTATGCTTCTATGGATTGTTTGAATATTTTGTATAGCTTCACATGTTAAGGTCGAAGTTTCTGAAGTATAATTTAAAACAAGCAAAATGTTCTCTCTATCTCTGTATATATTATATATATACATCATTTTATCCTATGCATTGTTTGAAAATAAATAATATGTAAATTATGTATAAATATTTGATAATTGAAAGTAAAACCAATTAATCCGACCTGCTGGTAGGAGATTGAATCCTGTTGAAGAGGAGACTTTGTTAAAGGCTACAAAAAATATTTTATTAAAAACTACTGTGATTTTCTGCTTGTGAAAAATGTGTAGAAATATTAAACACCATCCTTATAATGAAATTTCAAAAGATTCTCATCTTTTACCTTAACTAAGACACTTCTTTCACCCCCATAAAGTTTAATTTTCGGAAAGCTATAATCTTTTAACCTTAGTCATGTCCTAAGAGAAAAAATTTTGCAAAACTCCAACCTTTTACAGGAAACCATTGTAATTTTCTACGTGTGAAGAACGTGTAGAACTGCCGAACACTTATAACATCTGGACACATTCTATCATCCTCTTATTTGTAAAATTTTGGAAGATCCTCCATCTTTTGTCTTAGCTAGCGGTATAGAAGTTTGCAAATTAGCAAAATGTCTTCTCATAGACATTTTGCTTAAATTTCAAACTTCTATTGGAAATCACTGCAGCGATACGTGGAAAAACTTAAAAAGCTTCACACCTTCAACTTTTTAAGGTTTGAATTTCGTTGTTCCGTTCTTATTCACACCTTACATCAGGGTTGGCTACATTTTGTCCGACCCGAAAAAACCCGGGTGGGTCTTTTCAATAAAACCCACTTGAAAAAGCCCTAGAAAAAGCCCAAGAAAAAGCCCAAGTGTTTTTTTTTTTCCCTTCAAAATTCTTTTTTTTTTTAATTGCATTTTTGTCTAACTTATAATAAGCATTACAAGTATAAACTAATACTGTATACATTATTAGAATATGAACTAAGAATTTTCAGAAATATTGGAGATGCTGAAATTTCTCTATAGGAAAAAAAAAAAAAAAAAAAAAAAAAAAAAACGCTGAAAAATTCCCCATAAGAAAATAAATAAATAAAATGTATAATTAAATGTATAAATAAATAAATGTATAATCTTTTTAAAGCAGAATTAAAAAAAAAAAAACAAGCAAGAAAAAAAGTTGTTTTTCAATATAAAGAAAACTGTAGGACTCGAATGTACAATATAAATAAAAAAAAAAAAAAAAAAATCTGAAAAATTTAACAGTGTAACACTCTTATGTAATGCTGAGGGACAATAATTAAAAGTATTTTGTGAAAACTTATTGACTACAAAAAGTTTAATAAGGCAACATGAAATAATTATTAAAAGCCAATTTTTGTTGTAAAGGGCAGATAAAAAGAATTTTAGAATATTTAAAGTACAGTTACACTACGATAAAAATAAATAAATAAATAAAGCAAAATAAAATAAAGCCCTAATACTTTTTTGCCGATTCTTATATAAAATGACCTACTGCATCCAAATATGACTACCATTTTGCCCAGTCTCTCACCATTTCCTTGGGATATCCTACCACCCCTCCACCAATTTTTATCACTGTTAGATAATTTTATATACCATAAATTTTATTTGGAAAATGAAAAATATTCACTTTCACACTTTATATATTTTTATATATAATGTTTAATAATTATAGAATAAAATTTATAATATATATATATATATATATATATATATATATATATATTATAAATGTAATGTACGTAATATATGAAATGTAATATACATAATTTCAGCGGCAAATGTCCCGTTAAATTTTCCCATTGCCGCAAATGTTCATGTTTTAAAATCTTTCTACTCTGTAGCCCCTCAGAAGATATTTAACAGTTAAAATAATCCCCGATCCCTAAAAATTAAATTTATAGCTATAAAATTACCAAAAAGTGATAAAAATAGGGAGCCGTCCCTAAAAAACGACAGGTGTTAGGGCAAAATTAGCGTCATATTCAGATTCAGGAAGTCATTTTAGATAAGAATTTGCAAAAATGATGTTGGAGGGAATTTTCATGCAGACAGTGTTATTATTATTATTATTATTTTTTTTTTTTTAACTTCGTTAAAGCTGAATCATAAAAAGAGTAAAAAAAAAAAACTAAAAATTTAATTTAGATTTTAATGAATGAATATTAATTTAACTTTTTTAATTATCTCATTATGAATGATATTTCGTGTTGAGAAAATAAGAAAAAAGAAAATAATCCTGAAAACTCTGATAAAATCCTAAAATATTCAGGGAAAAAAAAAAAAAAACCTTTTTAAACCCAATAAACCCCCCAAAACGCTGATAAAACCCTAGTTTCAGCAGTTTGTATTCGGCTTTCAAAGAAAATCGGTATTGTTCTGCGTTTTTTTTTTTTTTTTTTTTTTTTTTTTTTTTTTTTTCCTTGTCTGAATATCAAATGTGCAGCAATAACTCTTTATATTTTCAAAGAATAAAGAAAAAAAGCTTAATTCTATAAAAATTATTCATTTAAATATAGTGGTCAATCAGCATTAAAAGAAAAAAAAAATATTGAAATTAAATGTAGCTTGCAATTAAACAAGTTTAAAAATTGAATAGTATGTAAAGCAACTATTATTTTTTAAATTATTAACATTTTGGGTGAACTCAGCACCCTTAAAAGTTCAAAATTTGATAAAAATACTAATTATCATATTTTGAAACCACTAGTGGCTGTGCATTTTGCGTGTTACGCTCGTCCTTTTAGACACTCGAACACACTGATGTGCTTTATTTTAAATAAAAACATGAAGCCTTAAAAGTACATTTTAGTTAATAGTAGCAGGTTATGCCCGCTTTGCTGGTCACGCTATCTAAATGAAATTTCAAGAGAATTGAACCGCTATTTATTTTTTATATCACATTAGGGGGCTGTGCTTCTATTCACTCCGCTCACCAACTCCCTGAATCTCTTCCTTTATTAACACATGCAGGGCTCTACCCGCCTATTCGATACTTTTCCTTTCACTGAACAGAAATGTTAAAAGTGCATAACTCAGGAAAAAGCAGAAAAGTATTATAAAAATCACCATTTCAATACGAAATTGAAATACATAATATTTATTTCCACATTATTTATTTTATAAAAATTATGCTTCTTTTTTTTTTTTTTTTTTTTAAACAGAAAGAAATTTGTAATATCTGGACTAGTTTGCGTTACAGTTTTAGTCTATAAAACTTTTGGCAATACTTAATTTTCTTTACACTATTTGACGATGAACTTTTTGGTTTAACTGTCTGTTAAAAAAAAAAAAAAAAAAAAAAAAAAAAAAAAAAAATCAGTACCTATTTTTTCTAATGCCTATACTCTTTATTAATTAATGTTTTAGTTAATTAAGGGCAGCATATAATACTCGATATATGTCTCTACTGTATAGTTAGGTAATAATTTTATTCATTCTAAAATATCTGAAAAGCAAAATAGTTTATTATTATTTTATTATTATTAATTTAATTTGAAATTTTTCAAGTTTAAATTTGACTCTTCTTTTTATGACAAAATACAATGACAAAGTTTTTAAAAATACTTGTTTGTCCTCTTAAAAAAATAAATACAGCTTCAAGACATAAAGAAATGCAATCAATCATACAGACATGAAATTATTTTTTTATTTATAGAAAAAAAAAAAGAGAGAGAGAGAGAGAGAGAACTTATATAAAAAAATATTTTATACAACATAAAAGATTGCCAGAAAAAAAATGTTCTAAAAGTAGTGAAAAAAAGTGCTAATAGCAGCATTGACATTTATTTTATATTTCTTTTTTAAAACCAAGGATCGTGACCGAGGTACCCCAGTCGGTGCCAAGCTCGTAATTGGAAGATTGTGAGTTCGATACTCGACCAGACCAAAGACCATAGTGTAAACTAATGGTGGCTAATGCACGTAAAATACGTCGTGACCACAATGTCAATTTTAAATGTCTATGTTAATTTTAAAATTATACCTCTGGAAGTCATCGAATCGGGGTAATCATCCCCCTCCATGGAGGTTCAAAATTCTGACGGCATGTCTCCGGACAATCCCTGGAGGTGCGTCCCAGACCGTCGCCAATTACTCATAGCGCTGTATTGGTGTGACGTTAAATCCAAATCCAACCTCCCTACTAACAACCTTATGGATCATATTTTAATTTTCCTGTATAAAATGACTTCATGAAAGAAAGCGCCATACGAGAAACTTTTTTCAGTGTGTCAAAAAGAGTCCTTTATAAACCGGTCGTTTTCAGTTAATAACTTCGTTAATTAAAATGGTAGCATTTTCTAAACTCCTGAAATATCTTTCTTGGAATATTCGGAACATATTGATACCTCTCATGACGCGAAGAACCTCCGAGAAGATGCGGTAGCAGACAAAAGAAAAGTTAGGGGGGAGGGGATTGAAATATACTTAACAGACACACATCGTTTTCATCTTTTATGTGCCAGTTTTGGTTAAGTTTTTCTCGAAAATTCGGACTTTGCGAAATATCCTTCCTCTATAATCAACCCCTTCTCTTCCTTAAAATCAAAAATCAAAATTTTCCATTACTTGCCCATACAGTCGCTCTCGCAATGTGCAGTTAGTCAGTTAATCAGTATATGGTTATATTTTAATCAGCACTTTTGTAAATGTAGATATGTGAAAAATAAATTGCCATTCCACAAAATTTATAAAGGTGGAAAGTGTGGTAACAATAAAATAGGTGTCACTCTCGATTGCAGTTAAAATTGAAAATAAAAACAAAAATAATAGCATTAATCAAAATTTAACTTACTAAAATTTTCTCAACTAATTCAAAATATTCTTAATTTTATTCAGCTTTACTTTTATCAAGATAAATAAATATAAAAAGCTTAAATGATCTTTATTATATATATTATTCTATTTATTGAAAAATTAAACATTTATATATATATATATATATATATTTAAGGAAAAAAAAAAAGAAGAAGGAGAGAATCTCCATATTTTAAAAATCTAGTTAATAATCGCACGACTTCCATTAATGACAACTACATACATATATATAAATATGTGTTGTGTGTATTTAAATATTGTCGTCAGAAGACATAAAATCGATTTAACAAAAATAGACATCTGACAATTTTTCTTTAAGAATAAAAATAAAATACATCGTGAAGACATGTAAAAAATAGTTTACGTAGAGAGTTAAAAAAAAAAATAAATAAAAATCATTAGAACCGTTTTTGGAAGACACAATTTCCAAGATCTAAACCAGCCTACCCAGTTAGAACATCTATCATTTTTCCTGTACCAAACAAGTACTACAGGCGAAAGGACATCTAAATATATATATATATATATGAAGCAATTTTGAAGAAAATCGTTTACCTGATTTTGAGATACCGATTTACAGTTTCACTGCTGATTTTCACCAAAATATGATAAACTCATGCTCACCAGTAACGGACAAATGGTAGTTAATAACTCGAGTTAGAAAATAAATAAATAAATAAATAAATACAAATCAATGCTTAAACTTTTGCTTTTTCAATTTTCACAGCAAGTTGGAAAATTTATCTATACAATAAAACCTGTCTTAATTCTGAAGTATCGTCGTTATACCTTTATTCTTTTTGGAGATATGATAGTTGGAAGATTCCCCATACACACTTACAAATATATATGCTGACCAATTGTCCAAAACCACTTGTTTGAACTCGGGAGACCTTAAAATATCTAAATCAGGTGAAAACTCGGTATCAATTTTTTTTTAAACGAATAAAATACTTACATTAACCTCCGATAGTCGAGTAATGGAAATAAAAAATTTCCATTTATACTATTTACATAATATCATGTTATTTATTTATAAAGAGAAAAAAAATTAAGTTCATTTTGAGAATGTTTTATATTTTTACTATATTTTATATTTTATTACTATTAACATTTCTTTAATATAATTTTCTATTTTCCTTTATTTATTAAAAATATTTATTTCAAGACGAGTAGCAGATTTTTTTCTTAGAAATCACAATGAATATTAGCAATTTATAAAATATATAAAATTTACACTTACAAGAAAATTAAACTGATACGCAACAAGTACAATAACATAGAGACATATAATTTTGCTTTTTTAAGACATAATTATATTTTTAATAAGAGACGTATTTGTATTTTTAAGCCTGTCATTTATTTATCGTCAGAGCTTTAAATAATCTGCAGCGCTGCCGTGCTGCATACTTTCTACTACTGGGATTATAGCATATATATATACATATAAAATTGTAGCTAAATTGTTATTTAAAAGTATATTAAAAATATAATATGATATCAATGCTTATCAAAATTTAATTCATACATTTATATAATAAAAGCAAACCACCTTTAAAACTGTAAAATGATATAATTTTGAACCTTAGAAAATATTTTGCAAAAAACAAAGTAAGAAAAAATACATTAAAATACTACTAAACATATTTTAGTTTCACATAAAATGTCTAAAAATACTGATTTTTCATATTTTGAGAATGTGAAAAATAATGAAGCTGTTAAGTTTTTTATTGATAAAATTTTCATTTTTATATTCTCATTACATTATGTTTATTTGATTCATATCAAATTACATTTGAATGTAAATAAACCTTTAATTAAAAAAATAAATAAGTAAGTAAACCTTTAATCAAAAAACTAGTTTTTCCCTCTTTTATTTTGTAACTTCAGTTAATAAATAAATAAATAAAAAGAAAGAAGAAGAAAAAGAAAGAAAATGTTTGGGGAAATAGTTATGATTTTTCACAAAATATTAAACTTTTTTGACTATTCATGAATATTAGAGCAAAGATACACCAACTAATTGAAAGGAAAAAACTATTTTTAAGTATATTAGAAGATATTAAAAAATGATATTGGATTACGAATATACAAGTTAGGTACAACTTGTCAGAAACATTTAAATAATTCTATCAGTTATTCAGCAAATAAATAAAATTACAAAAACTGTAAAACAAGAAAAGGAATTATTTTATTGAAAAATAATATAAAACGATAGCAAAAATATCTTACCTCTTTACTTTGCAATCCAATAGCATAAGCACCACATCTAATAAATTTGACAGACTTTTAGCTACTGACTCCGAGTTGAGCCGCAATCCCGCCCAAGAATTTGCACGTCAGCTTATTTTTTCCCGCTATTTATTTTAAAGCAGATGCTTCAAGTGCAGCCATAAAAAAAAGATAAAAGAAATCCGTTCATTAAGCGTGGACGGGAAGCATATTGATAAGGTTTTACTGTGGGAAGTTTTCTCAGATGTATTAGCACGTGTGTAATCGAAAATTAAATTTTCTACATTTGCATTTTTCTAATTAGAGCAGAAATTAAATAAGTAGTAATTAATTATTATTTAAACAACAAACAAATATTTATAAATATTCACACAGACATACATATTTCTATGCAGCGAGCTGAATTATAAAAATTTTCGTTAAAAATATAGAATATTATTAAATAATCTGGTGTGTCCCTCACACGACTTTCTCTTACCCTGAAATTTAATATTATAAATACAGGTTGGAGATTAAGAGGTAAGATAACGAGTACTGCTATGTAAACCTATGTTAAACAATTCAAATTAGACTTAGACCTACACCTACCTAATTAGGATGACTGTCAAATTTTCTGTAATATCCCCGCAATACATGAAAAAGGATATCTTAAAATTTTTTTTAAAAGCAACTTTCAAGAAAGCCACTTGAACAGATTTTGAGATACTAACTTTCACCAAATCTTAGAAATCTCAGTTGTTAACTGGAAAAAATCTATTACACATGAAAGAATATCGAAAACGGCGTTAATATGACGAGTTTGAAAGAAACCTATACAGCCGTTTTTAAAGAAACGCAATAGCGAGACCCCATCTTCAGCTGCTCATACATGTTGCCTATCAAATTTCCTGAACGAACCAACTAAAGCATCCGAAAGAATACCTAACAGGGTGTTTATATAGAAACTTTGAAGAAAATCTTTAGAGCTGTTTTTGAGATTCAGACTCACAGTCCCTCTTCCGGTTTTCATATTTTCACCAAAATTTGGAAATTCCATATGTACACCAGACCTGTTATTAATGCTGAAGTTTAATCGTTCTATAGTTATTAGTTTCGGAGATATGAGAAGTCAGAAGATTTCTACAACACACATATATACAGGACATCTAATAGGGTGTTTATATAGCAACATCGAAGAAAATCGTTAGAGCCGTTTTTGAGATATGGACTCACAGTCTTTTTATACATTATTTTTATATTTTCACCAAAACTTGGAAATTTAATATATTTACCAGACCTGTCTCAAATTCTGAAATTTAGTCATTCTATATTTATTAGTTTCGATTATATGATAAAGGTCAAAAGGACCCCCCATACATACACACTGAAAATTTTACTCCCCCCCCCCCCCCCAAAAAAAAAAAGGAGATTTAGGAAACTTTAAAACATATAAATCGGATAAAATCACGATATCGAATTTTTTGATCGGGTACATATACTCTCTTTAGCTGCAGTAGTTGGGTAATGAAAATAATGAAATAATACACATTGCATGGAAAAAACAGAAAAAATAAATAGCGCAAATGCAGCTAGAAACAAGGTGAAAAATCCATGTTTGATAATAAAACCGGAGACTTTGTGCGTGTGCATATATGAAGGCCATATAAATTCTCAGTTTCAAATTACTATATAAAAAATGTGACCGAATTTCCCTTAACCAAGCAAGAAAAGCCGATTACCACCTCATTTTTATGCAATTACAACTTGCCAGCAATATTTCGTCTATTGGCCCTATTCATTGTGGCCACAATGTGGCAAACATAGAGTTACCCTTGTCCTAAAAGCATTCAGGAGGCCATCTATAAATATGCCAATCCTGGCCCATCAGTCTTTTTACTGTCGAATTCCATCATTGCTGGCAGCCATAAACGGGCCACTACTTTACCTACAAGTGGCAACCTACAACTGCTGGCAAGTGCAGGCTGCCAACAGTAGGCCATCACTAGCCCATCAGTATGGGTTTTGCTGGGTCGCATGAAAGTGTTACTATAAAGATTTACATTTAGTTTTAGGCGTACAAACCAACAATAGATAATATACAAAAATATAGATAACAAAATTTAAACTAAAAGGATATTTACCATTTTCGCGACCACTGACGTAGTTTCACGTCATTTTGAAATCTGTAACTCCTTCAGTGGGCGTTTCTTTCACAATTTGTGTTACGATATTTCTTAAGAATATTGCTTATATTCATATATATATAAACAAAATAGTATAAATACAAATACTTTCACTAGAAAGAGTATAATTATTATGTATATCCATATGAAAAGAAATATGGATATAGAAAAAACGGTTTCCTATTGCCTAGAACGAGTATTCCCCGTTCTGCAGTCGTCTACTGTACTTGAATTCTTAATTTTAAATGTGTAAAATCTATATCTTTAAAAGTAATAAGACATATTACTTTGTTTTAAATTCTTTTTCCGTGATAAATATGACGCCAGTTTTACGCTGTGATTAGAATAATAGAAAATAAATAATATTGCGCTTTGTTTCAATAATAGATATTAAAAACTTAAAAAAAAATAATAATAATTATACAGACACGACATTATTTCACTATTTAAAACATGAAAATCTGACATTGACAGATTTTAATTTAGTACCAGAGGCCTACTGCTAAACTTGTTAATATCGACAAATTCTTCTTTAGTTAATTTGTGACGATCTAAATTCAATGATAAAGTTTTCATTAAATCAAACCAATGTGTTTCAGCTGCAGATATTGTAACAAATAACGTTGGAAGTCCAAACTGTCTTATAGCCGCAAAACAACGTTTTTTCTCTTTTTCCCAATGAGGGGGAGGTGTTCCTTGGGGGGACTCATGTCAAAGGTGTGCCTTGGGGGGGACTCATGTCAAAGTTGTACCTTGGGGGGGACTCATGTCAAAGTTGGGCCTTGGGGGACTCATGTCAAAGTTGGGCCTGGGGGGGGGGGGACTCATGTCAAAGTTGGGCCTTGGGGGGACTCATGTCACAGTTGTACCTTGGGGGGGACTCATGTCAAAGTTGGGCCTGGGGGAGGGACTCATGTCAAAGTTGTGCCTAGGGGGGACTTCATTCAATAAATCCCCATTCAATAAACCGACTGAAATAGGCCCTTAGCACTATTAAGAGTGTATTATAAAAATTCGACAACGCTGTACCGACTGAAATAGGGGTACCTTGGGGGGGATTCATGTCAAAGTTGGGCCGGGGGTGGACTCATGTCAAAGGTGTGCCTTGGGGGGGGGACTCATGTCAAAGTTGTACCTAGGGGGGGACTCATGTCAAAGTTGGGCCTTGGGGGGACTCATGTCAAAGTTGGGCCTGGGGGGGACTCATGTCAAAGTTGTACCTTGGGGGGGACTCATGTCAAAGTTGGGCCTTGGGGGGACTCATGTCAAAGTTGTGCCTTGGGGGGAGACTCATGTCAAAGTTATGTCTTGGGGGGGACTTTATTCAATAAATCCCCATTCAATAAACCGACGGAAATAGGCCCTTAGCACTATTAAGAGTGACGTATAAAAATTCGACAACGCTGTACCGACTGAAATAAGGGTACCTTGGGGGGGACTTCATTCAATAAATCCCCATTCAATAAACCGACTGAAATAGGCCCTTAGCACTAATTAAGAGTGTATTATAAAAATTCGACAACTGTACCGACTGAAATAGGCCTCTAGCACTTAAAGAAAAAAAAAAAAAAAAAACACTTTATTATTCAGTATTAAAAAAACATTTAATAAAAATTTTATATTTATTATGTTACGTCATGCGATAAAATTTAAATAGCATAATCGGTAGAGTAAGCGAATGCGAAAATGTCACAACAAGATTAAAACAGAAAATTTGTTTTAAAAATTCTGATAAAAATTAATAAAAATCAATTATATTAATTTAAAAAAAGGAAAAAACAAAAGTATTGTTCACTGCGTATTGCTCTATCAAATAATAGTCCTCGTCTTACCGCGTTTTTTTACCGTCATGATACTTAACTTGAGGTGCACGAATCGTAGAATATTCAAGTTAAAAACAAAAGACAAAAGGGACAAAATAGAATTTTAGCAGTGAGAAACTGGGAAACGTTATGTAATATTTAAGAACAAAGACTTAACATTTCAGAATCGAGTATAAACCTCTTTGCAACAGAAGCCACGCCTTTACACAGTTTTTCTAGAACTTTACATTATAAAACAAAATTATTTTACATACTTCCAATTAAATCATTTAAAGTTTGTCTTCAGCATTCGATGTAGTAAATGCCATTGACATTTATGCATACCAGCGTCACATAGAGAGTCATATACGAATACAGAAACTAGTTTTTTTTAATATTGTTTCCGCAATATAGAGGCGGGGCTTCATTTCTTTTGGAATTTTTTCACAATCTCTCGCTTGCATTGCGATAATTTAATAAAAATGATCCAATTTGTATCATAAACATCGAAATGTTGCTTAGAAAACAATTAGGATAACACTAAGGTAAATTAAAATAGTTTTTCGTCAAAATATATACAGATATCTACTCACAGAGGATACAAATTATTATAAGTGACGGCCCCCTAACAACAGTAAAAAATGAAATATCACTGTAACTCAAAAAATAATGTTAAAAACGAACTGTAAATTTGGAAACCCATGTTTTTGATGATGCCCGTTCTATTTATGCAAAAATTAACATAGGTCATAATTCATAATTTTTTCAAATATGAAATTATTAATAATTTTCATATTTCAAAAAAAAAAAAATAAATAAATAAAAAATTATCAAAAATATGCATGGTCACTTCATTCTATCATATAAAAAAAAACAGAATTTGAATATCATAATTATTTTGGAAGATATGAATTAATGTTTGTCACATTCATTTAACATTAGCGCCCTCATAGTTTGACAGCTTATAACTCTGTGAAGAATTGAGCAAAATATATAAACTATACCATTTTCTGCGATGATTTTGTCCAAAGAATTCAAATAAATTATAAAAATTGGGGGTTACCATTGAAATAAATGAAGTTGATGCCAGTTTTAATATGTAGACGACCCCTTAAGCAAAATCTAACTATATCATTATAAACTAGACGTTATTTCAAATCGATTGGTACCAACCACATGTTTCTACGATAATTTACGGCGAAATTAGGTAGGGGGTGGCGTTTTTTTTTTTTTGGCTGACTGTACATGCTCCTATTGTACACCAGCATATTTTTAGAGTAGTTTTCTCTAAATTTAATTACGATTAAATAAGAAGAAAAACGTTCTGAAAATATACTGGTGGGGAAAAAATGGCGTGTGTGGATGTTGGCAAGTATGCCATCTGATACACAGGAGGAATTTTACAGTGAATTGCTCGTTTTCGTTTTGATATTGTGGTTTCGCTTGGATAAGTCTAACTTTTCAGAGATTCCGAATTGCCATACCGTATCCTTTTCACATCTGCTATGGCGGTTTTCTACGAGGAAGATTGTCTGTGGTACCTGTTTAGCGGCTGCACATAGATGCGAGCATATTGATTTATTCCTTAGCATTTTAAGCCCCGCCTTTATTACGCATCACTTCATTTACACAATAATTTTCTCCAATACATAAATTCAAAAATAAATAAATAAAAATATTCTTAAAATAAAAGTGTTATTAAATAAAGGCGGGGCTAAAAATTCTCCGGAATAAATTAAAATTTTCTGGATACATTCGCCTCAAGTACGGTCATCGTTGTTTCTTTCTCACAATTCATCTGCAACCATCTTTCTGCTTTCTGTGTCTTCCTAGCTGCATGTAGACAAATAATTTTTTTTTTCTTTTCTTTAACATTTATATTTATATCATTTGTTAAAACACACTTTAAAAACACATCAGTATAAAACATTATATTTAATTAAACATTTATTTACAATTAAAATACATTATTTAGAAGTTTTTCGCTTTTATAACCAGAGCATCACCAGGAAAAAACACTTTTTAAATCGTGTTCTTGAAATGCAATTCAATATGTATCACAATATTTTACAGTTGCAGATGAATTTAAGTAGAAATTAAATAGAGAAGAAAAAAATAGAAACAAGCATTGACAAAAAATAAAATAAATAAATAAATAAAAAAATAATAATAAAATAAAATAAAATAAAATAAAATAAAATAAAATGAGGGGGGAAAAAAAGGCAGTCCTGCACGAATCACAGTATAAGACTGGAAGGAACATTTTTGGGTCACAAGCAGGTTGCAGGACAGCGTGTTTTCGGTGTGGATCCATTGAGGTTGTCGCTCGGAAAAGAAGAATATGTAATAGATTTTCAATTACAGCAGCATTTAAGGAATTTTAATTACAGCAGTTTTCATTGTAATCTGCGTCAATATTAATTCGAATAATTTTATTCAATAATCTATTTTAACTGAATTAAAAAAATATATAATTAAGATATCGGGATATGGATTCCTGGAGTTTTTTTGGGATACTGAAAATCTGTACGATTTTTGCAATAAATATGAAACATTTTTGCTGTTACAGAGATTAGATGAATACGTAAAACACACTGTTAATGTGGGAAAAAATAAACAGAGAGAGAGAGGAAGGAAGAAAAAAAATGCTAAACTATATACTACCTACCCTTATTTATTGATAATTTTAAGTATTGGATAAAACTTACCAATATACTTGGTGGAATAAACAAAGGTATACAAGAACTTCCGTTACAAGACGAAATACTGTCACCATAATTCTTTAAGAATAATTTCTATCCTATTCAATCGCAATAAATTACTGTAGAAATATAATAGAAATTATTGGTAATAAATACTGGTGTAAGACTCCCGTCTTGAGATGGAAACTCTTGCACCCTCCGGAATAAGTTAAGGAAAAAAAATTGCAAAATCAATTAATATTAGGCTAAAAGTACAATGCAAAAGTTAGCAAGATTTTAAAATCGTTTATAATTATTTAAACCAAAATTCCGAAAAATTGACAACTATAAACACCGAAGGATATCATCCAAAAAAAAGTTTATTTCCACGGCATTGCCTGCTACATTGACTGTGAATTAATTATTCACACTTTTAAAGACAAACATTTTAAATAACTTGTTCCTCAATATTGAAACGAATTAAACGTTTAAGTCTGTGTCCCTCCCAGTGCTTAAAGTTTTTTCCGTAAATTTTATTTTAAGAAAATTCATAATATCACACAAAAGCTTTGTACCACCGCCACTTTAGAATGTAGAAAAAGAGGGGGGAAAAAGGCTAAAACCCCCATTGGAATAGCGTGGGAAGAAAATCAAAAAAACTCACAATGTCAAGTGTGTTTAAAAAAAAAAAAAAAAAAAAAAAAATTCACACTGGAAGTAATAAGGGGACAAAGTTGACTAGAAAAAAGCAGGGTTCTTATCAGTCACTATTTTGGAGACCATTTTTTGTAAACAATCCTGGTGTTATTTTTTCGAAGAAATGTACCTACTATAAATGATTAATGAAAATTAATCATTTATTATGATCATAAATCATAATCATATTAATCATGATTATTAATCATAATCATAATTCTACTAGTTTATAAAAATATCTTTCATAGAACGCAAATGCTTTGGAATACTTTCGGGTGTCCCTGTATACAAACCAGTTATGGTAATTACTCCATTTTCTATAGAAAATTTCCGATAGTTAACTTGAATAACATATTTCAATTTTATTAATATATGCGTAAATTAAAGGTGTTAAAATATGGTTTATAAAAATACCTGTCATAGAACACAATGCTTTGGAATACTTTCGGGTGTCCCTGTACACAAGCTAGCAGAGGTATTCACTCCATTTTCAATAAAGAAATTCGATAATGAACTTAAATAACATATATCAGTTTCAAGAAATTCCATGAATATTCGCGGGAGTTACAGGCCCTGACTTACGGCAGGGCATACGGGGCAAATGCCCTGGGCCCCCCTTCTGGAAGGGGCCCCTTACAGGCGAATACAGAAATTCTGCAACCTAAAGACCTCTTATGCCACTGCAAGGGGGCCCCCCAGAATAGGCTTGCCCCGGGGCTGCAGGTAGTCTAAGTCGGGCCCTGGGGAGTTAGAGCGCGGACAGACGGAAAGACGGATGTACAGTCAGCCAAAAAAAAAAAAACGCCACCCCCCCCCACACCTAATTTCGCCATAAATTATCGTAGAAACTTGCGACTGGTACCGATCAGTTTGTAATAATGTCTAGTTTATAATGTTAAAGTTAGATTTTACTTAGGGGGTCGTCTACATATTAAAACTGACATCAACTTCATTTTTTTCAATGGTAATCCCCCTTTTTTATAATTTATTTGAATTCTTTGGATCAAATCATCAAGGAAAATGGTATAGTTTATATATTTCGCTCAATTTTTCATAGAGTTATAAGCTGTCAAAGTTTGGGGATGCTAATGTTAAATGAATGTGACAAACATTAAATCATATCTTCCGAAATAATTATGATATTTAAATTCTGCTTTTTTTTATTCGTTAGAATGAAGTGACCCAAACATATTCCATGCAAATTTTTGCTAAAAAATCATTTTTTGAATTATGAAAATTATTAATAAATTCATATTTGAAAAAATTATGAATTATGATCTATGTTAATTTTTGCACGAATAGAACGGGCATCATCAAAAACATGGGTTTCCAAATTTACAGCTCGTTCCTAACATTATTTTTTGAGTTACAGAGATATTTCATTTTTCACTGCTGTTAGGGGGGGCGTCACTTGTTATAATTTGTATCTTCTGTGAGTCAATATCTCTATACATTTTGACGAAAAACTATTTTAATTTATTTTTATGTTATTCTAATTGTTTTCTAAGGAACATTTCGATGTTTATTATACAAACTGGCTTATTTTTTATAAAATTATCGCAATGCAGGCAAGAGATTGGGAAAGAATTCCAAAAGAAATGAAGCCCCGCCTTTACATTGGGGAAACAGTATTAAAAAAACTAGTTTGCATACTCGTATTTGGCTCTATATGTGACGCTGGTATGCATAAATGTCAATGGCATTTACTACATTGAATGCTGAACAGAAAATTTAAATGATTTAATTGGAAGTATGTAAAATAATTTTGTTTTATAATGTAAAGTTGTAGAAAAACTGTGTAAAGGCGTGGCTTCCGTTGCAAAGAGGTTTATACTCGATTCTGAAATGTTAAGTCTTTGTTCTTAAATATTACATAACTTTTTTCTTGTTTCTCACTGCTAAAATTCTATTTTATCCCTTTTGTCTTTCGTTTTTAACTTGAATATTCTAGGATTCGAGCATCTCAAGTTATATATCATGATTTAGAAAACGCGGTGAACAATACTTTTGTTTTCTCTTTCTTTTAAATTAATATAATTAATTTTTATTAATTTTTATCAGAGTTTTTAAAACAAATTTTCTGTTTTAATCTTGTTGTAACATTTTCGCATTCGTTTACTCTACCGTTCATGCTATTTAAATGTTATAGCATGACGTAACATAATAAAATATAAAATTTTTATTAAATGTTTTTTTAATACCGAATAATATAGTGGTATTTTTTAATTTTTTTCTTTTAAGTTTTTAAAATATATTATTGAAACAAAGCACAAAGCGCAATATTATATATTTTCGATTATTCTAATAACGGCGTAAAACTAGCGTCACATTTATCACGGAAAAAGAATTTAAAACTAAGTAATATGCCTTATTACTTCTAAAGATATAGAATTTACACATTTAAAATTAAGAATTCAAGTACAGTAGACGACTGCAGAACGGGGAATATTCGATCTAGGCAATAGGAAACCGTTTTTTCTATATCCATATTTATTTTCATATGAATATACATAATAATTATACTCTTTCTAGTGAAAGTATTTGTATTCATACTATTTTGTTTATATAAATATGAATATAAGGAACATTCTTAAGAAATATCGTAACATACAAATTGTAAAAGAAACGCCCACTGGAGGAGTTACAGATTTCCAAATGACGTGAACCTACGTCAGCGGTCGCGAAAATGTTAAATATCCTTTCTCAGATTTTAGTTTAAATCTTGTTATCTGTATTTTTGTATATTATCTATTGTTGGTTTGTACGCCTAAAATTAAATGTAAAACTTTATAGTAACACTTTCATGCGGGGATTACTGTATAAAATAAAAATATACCCAACAAGAAGTAGATAATTCCTTTTCTTAAATATTAAACACTTTTTTTTCTTTTAACCGCTATTAATATTATTATCATTATTACTATTATTCTTTTACCTTGGTACCTAGATTTTTGTAATTCAACATTGTATTGTAGGGTTCATATGATTCAAGATATTTAAATTTTCTTTGTATGAAGTGATATATTTTACTATTCAAAGTTTAATAAATAGAAACCAATAAAAATCTTTTAATTCATAAACTATCACAGAAAGTTTTACGAATTAAAATCGTTTTCTATTTTGTAATTAACGTTTCTGAACTTTTTTTCCGGTGTGAAATTTAATAAATAACGTATATTGTGTGGTAGATCACGATTTATTTTTTCTAAGTGTATAGACGGTCCCCTAACACATTTTCACGATTAACTCTGTTTAGAATTGATTTAAGGTATATACATAGGTATGTTTTCCGAACTGCCTTGATCTCAGAAATCTGAATATGAAGTCAAAAATAGGGATCGTTATTGGAAAAAAAATAAAGTTTATGCCTGTTTTAATATGTAGATAACCCCTTAAATCAAATTTAACTACACCATTAAAAACTAGACGTTTTTACAGATCGATAGGTACCAGCCGCATGTTTCTACGATAATTTACGGCGAAATTAAGTGGGGGGTGGCGTTTTTTTTTTGGCTGACTGTACTATAGACATAGTAATAAGACATAGATTGATCATTGACGGGGAAAAAGTGATGCCTTTTCATTTGGGAAAAGGCAGCCATTTCACTCTCTTATGGATGTTTTTTCCCGAGTGAATATACACGGGAATACATATAGATAATTTGAAAAATGAAATTTATGAATATGTACTAAAACAGAATGGATAACTACAGATACCCATTTTTCTTTCATTCTTTCTTTTCTTTTTTTACTATATTCTAGTATACTCATGTCTTCACAAAACTAAGTTTATTTTGGCATTCATTATTATACTTCTATGAGATAAAAATCGTCTGCATTCATTATGGAAAATAATTTTAATAAGTTATAATTTAATAAATAATTTGTGTAGCGTAAATTTGTATAGGAATTTATATAGAAGAGAGTCTTGTGGTGGCCACAACATACTAGTTATATATTAAAACTTCCGTGGCTACTAACTACATTCGAAGAAATTTTGAGAATTTCATATTACTTACTAATATCAAATATTTAAAAAAATATTAAAATTTTAAAAAAGTAATCCATTAAATATGAAGACAGTAATTATATCATAATAATAACAAAACAACTTATTATAAAATTTATATTTTTAAAAAATTACTTGAATATGACTTATTTATGAAAACTTATCCCATTTCTTTTCATATGTTTATTGGAACACTTAAAAGCCGCGCAATATTTCTGCATTTTCAAAAATTCATTACCATTCTATTCTATTACTGTTTTCGAGTTTGAACTCTCTAATGCCAAAAAACTTTTTCGGCATCAAAAATCTTTGCACGTTAACATGTGGATGATAGATCTATATAAATTACTATATCTATGGTAGAGCCGCAACTATACGAGTCCCAATTAACCGAGTTCCGGGTAAACCGAGTTAGTCCCTAAGATATCATGCCCCGAAGGAGGCGTGACTTTTAACAACTGGCGCAGATAACTTTGACAAATTTTTGTTTACAGTACTGCATTTTATGCTGTATATAAGCATCTATTGTCTTGCATTTTTAACTGACAACATTTAAATATTTCATACATGTATTAATTTACTTCATTGACTATGTTTTCATCTATGTTAAACTTTGTCGCATGTTTCCCCCTCGACTTACGACAGAGTCCCTGTTATCCGAGTTACCCTCGGTCCACGGATAGGCGAAGTTCTTCTGCATGTTTGTTCTTTTAGTTTGACATATATATATATATATATACATAATAGATTATTTGCAGTCCTTCAAAGGGAATTCTAGAGTTGTCAACATTTTAATTTATTCCGGAGCATTTTTAGGCAGGCCTTTATGCAATACTACTATTTTTAAAAGAGTAAATTTTTCTTATTTCATCGTGGTTATTTATTGAAGATAAATATTCTAAAAATTAAGTAGTGCAAAATAAAGGCAGGGCTAAAAATGCTCCGGAATGAATTAAAATGTTGGCAACACGGATTAGTTGGCAACTATGGAATTCCTAGCTTGAATTCCATTTGAAAGACATATACTATAACTTTTAAAGTTTTAAAAATTTGCACCAGTATCAGTATGTCAAAAACAGAAAATAAATTTATAAATAAATAAATATAATAATTAATTTATTCACACTGTTGTGTTTTTTTTTTTTTTAGATTTAGTTTTATAGACTTTAACTACGTAATGAAGATGATGGTCATAAATGACAGACATGATTCTTTCTGTTGTCTGAATCCAAAGCGAGCAGACGTGCGTAATTTGGCTCTGTAGTGCTGCCATCTGGTGGCTCGTTTTGCAAATTCTTGTTTTTAAGCACTTCGAAGCCCTTTTCAGGGCTTTTTCGGTTCGTAGTGCCTGCTTTCTCTACTCAACCTATTGCAAATATGGCAACCGATCTTAGTACTTCATATCTTCAGTCTTCTTCCATTATTAGACCGGATGGTAAATTACTCCGACTCGAAGATCTCCCAATTCATGCCAAGAGAGTCATGGTTGGATTTTTCTTTCAAAGCATAGAAACAGACATAAACGATGCTACTGATGGCTCCCAACATATGGAGGACATCTCTGCTGAGGATGATAGTCGGGTGAGTGATGGATTTTTACCTGTCCCCGCCCCCCAAAAACGTAGAAATTCAAATAATTTCGGAAATGATAATCCTGATTCTAAATTATCCAAACTTTCTTACTTTGCTGCTATAAAAACCAGTAATAATTTCAAGGTTTTAAATGAAGTATCACTTGGAGGTAATTCCATCCCAGATACCCAAAGGTAGAATAAAAATACTAGTAAACGTGTCCCTGCACCAAATGTGCGACACATTACGTTGAAAAGTCCCGACAGTGATAAGAGAAATGCATTACTTAAAAAATTAGAAATTGATGGCCAATGCAATTTCACGATTGCCCCAGCGGGTAAATTCTTGAAAATTTACCCAGACTCCCCTACCAATTACGAAAAAAATTGCCAAAAAACTTGAGGAGCTAGAAGTCGAGCACTTTGTCATCCCCCCAGAAAAACCGACGAACCCCTCCTCAGAGTGGTTATTAGAGGGCTCCCTAATGATACTGCACCTCTAGGTATAGAAAACGAATTAACTAGCAAAAAATTACGAGATCAAGAAAATTGACCAACTCAAAAATTTTAAGACCAAGCGCACTATGCCCCTCTTTAAAATCGATCTCCCACTGAATGAGAAATCCAAAGAAATTTATAATGAAACCAGATTATTATATTTCGTTATCCAGGTCGAAAACACAAAGCGCCAACTAGAACTTGACCATTGTCGCCATCTGGCGGACCTTGATGTTAATATTTATTCCTATCTTCAATCTGCAATCTTCCTTAGTGTACTTTGAAGCCCTTTTCAGAGCTAATTTTTCGAGGTGCACTAATTCACCATGGCGGATAAAAATCCTCTTTTCTATACCATTCCTGAATTTAAACAAATGATGGAAAACCCTCAATTAGCTGAATTCAATAGAGATCTCTGTAGAGGGATCATCTCTTATATTGAAAATGAATGCTTCGATCACATAAAACCTGAATTCTTCCATCAAATCGATGATGACTCGTACAAAGAGATTCTTAAAGCTAATTTCAAACTCTTTGATGAGAGTGGTAACGTAGCCAAAGAAGGACCTCTTGAGACCTTCACCATTTCGGAAATACACTCAAGATGCCCGAAGTTTCCTGAATTCCGACCTGGCTTTGGAACAATTGCCTCCAGTGATTGGACCAGGACTGATGACGCAATGGAGGACCAGCCTGCTGGGGAAAGTAATATTAGTTCGGTTTCCTTTGACGTAAATTTTTCAGCCCCCCCCCCTACTAATTCTGAAATTACCATTCCTAGTTAAAAAAAAAAAAGAAAACTTACCCAAAATTCTAATTCGGCAAAAAATTCAAAAACCAAAATTCTCATTCCTACAAAAAACAAATTTGATCTACTTAAGGAAAAAATGCTTTTGGATGAATCTGTCCCCCAACCCTCCACTAATCCCAAAACTGAAAAATCCGCAAGAAAGAATCCTCTCCCAAAAGGAAGATTTATAACTGTTAGTTGTGACAACAAAACCCAACTCCTAAAAAATATCAGCAAGCCCCCCCCATAACTGCAAATTCATTGCCACCCCTGCTGGCCATTATCTTAAAATTTTTCCTGAAACTGACGAAATGCACGATAAAATTATCTTAGCACTTAACGAGATGAAAGTCCAATTCTACACCATGGGTGATAGGAAAGTCCCACCTCTCAAGGCTGCCATCCGAGGGCTTCCTTTAGACACTAATATCTTGGACATCGAAGATGCCCTTACATCCCTTGACTTCGATGTCATCAAAATTTCTCAATTTACCAGTTTCAAAACCAAAGAAAAATTGCCCCTATTTCAAATTCAACTACCCAATAACGATAAAAGTAAAGAGATTTTCCAATTAGATAAACTCCTATTTTTCCGCATCGTCGTGGAGAGCTACAAAACCCCCACACGTACTTTACAGTGCTTCAGATGCCAACAGCTATTTCATACAGCAAAAAATTGCCATATGAAACCAAAGTGCATAAGATGTTCAGAAGAACATGACTCAAAAGAGTGCCCTTTGGGAAATAAAAAGGTTGAAAATCCAAAGTGCTGTAACTGCGGTGGAAATCACCTAGCTCTTTTTCGAGGTTGCCCCATTTTTCCTGAAAATAAAAGAAAAACGTTCATTACTCGCCCTGTGAAGTCTAAAATCAGCTACGCTAACCTAGTTGCTCCCACTAACCAATCCGGAATTTCCAAAGCCCATTACTTACCCACTCCCCCTGACCAATCCGAAATTAGCAGATCCCAAATACCTCAAACTTCTCATTTTTCAGAATTAAACCAAATTATTAATGAAATTAATACTGAACTAAATATTCCAAATCTATCATATCTAGTAATCAAACTTAAAAATGCCCTTAATTTAATAAAAAGCACAGAAGGTCGTGCCACTAAGATTTTAATCTTATTGCAAGCCCTCGGTGATTCTTCTCCTTGAGCTTATTTTCTTTCCCTTGTTTACCAGAAATGTAAAATTTTTTCTTTCCTCACTGGCTGGTCCACTCTTATGTATTGGAGGATTCGTGACTCTGTCACAGGTGCCTCCCATCCATTCCATCCTAGCATCCTAACATCCTAGAACTAGACAATGTTTTAACTGACAACTTTACCACCATTATGCCAACTCCTGCAGAATGGCCACCAAATGTGTCAGATGTGCGGGAAACCACCAACTCAAGGACTGCCCCAACCGGGACCAAAAAATGGAAAACCCCAAATGTTCAAATTTCGGTGGCGAACACACTGCCAACTACAGATTATGCCCCAAATCTCCCGAAAATAGGCGCTCCTTCAACTCTAAATTTATATCAAATAATACCACATTTTCAAATATTGTTAACCCTAAACCTTCCCCCCCCCCTCCTTCTTCTGGCATTCCCTCCAACTCAACTAATCCAGGCCAACCAAATTTCTCGAAACTTAATAATGTACTCAATGAAATAGCCCAAGAACTTAACTGTCAAAATTTCACCGAGATTCTAAACTCATGTAAAGCAGTCCTTGAAGAGATGAAAAAACATGATGACCCACTAAGCAAATTCCAAATTCTCCAGAAAGTCCTCACCCAAGGCACCACTCCTCAACATGGATAACCATCCCCCGCTTTGTGCTATATCGTGGAATTGCAATGGCATTGCTGGTAAAATTTTAGAGCTCAGGGAACTATGTAATGTGATGAAACCCGACTTAGTTTTACTTCAAGAAACTCATCTTCGACCTGGAATGAATTTCAAAATTCCAAATTATACCATTACTAGAAACGATTATATTGACTCCAACAGGCCAAAAGCCCTAAGGCGCACGGCTATTTGTGTTAAAAATCATCTAAATTTTATTCCTGTCTCTCTTCCGGCACTCGAACTCGTCAACGCAACCGGTATCTCTCTCCTTTTGTCTGGCTCCCCCCCCCCATTAACTTTTTTCTCCCATTAACTCGTTTATGCCCCATGCCGTGAGAGCGAGTTGATGATCACTAGAGACACCAAGTCTCTCCTTTCTTATGATCTCAACTCCTTTTTAATTGGTGATTTCAATGCCCATCATTTTTTCTGGAATTGGGCTTCAAACTCCTCCTATGGCAATTGTATCTACAATATTACTCAAAATTCCTCTGCTGACATTATTCACCCTAACACCCCGACCCATTTCACTAATTACAGTAGTAGCACCATCGATTTTGTCATTTTTGTAGGATTTAACTATCCCAAGGTTATAGAGTCGCTAGCGGCCCTATCCTCGGATCACAATCCTATCAAAATTCTTATTCAAACTCGCCCCCCCCCTGAGCCCCCCCCCATCTCATCAATAAAATTAAATGGTCTGTTTTTCATAATTTTCTTAAAGAGTTACCTCCCGTCTACCCTCAAGTTAATAGCACCAATGATATTGACCTCTTGGTCGATTCTATTACTAACGAAATCAAATGTGCTATTGATAATGCTACTACTCAAATTCCTAGTAACGAATTTTATAGAAATGATCCTCATGTTATTCTGCTCACTACTAATAAAAATCGTGCACGCAAAACCTGGCAAAGTACGCGTAGACCCTCTGACAAAATTATTTTTAACCGTGCACAACAAGAACTAAAAAATTATCTCTACAAGAAAAAGCAAGAGAACTGGAAAAATTTCCTTGAAAATCTCTCTCCAGATGACTGTTCTATCTGAAAAGCCGCCAAGAGGTTCAAGAGAAAGGATAATCCTTTCCCCTCGATCCATCCTTCTTCCAAATTCTAACTCCCACGCGTACACGAATGAGCAGAAAGCCAACGCTATTGCTGAAAGATTTGAAACACAGTTCCAGGGCAATCTTGTCTATGATCTTGAAAAAGAGAGAGAGGTTAATGATTCTGTTAGAAGATTCTTAAGCTCCGGCACCGATCCCTCACCCTTTAGGCTCACCGATGCTGATGTCATAAAAGAAATTCTTAAATTTATAAATAAAAAATCCCCGGGCATCAGCACTATTACTAACGAAGCGCTTAAGAATCTACCCCGATCCTTTATTCCAAAAATTACCTACCTAATTAATAATATTTTTAAATTTAATTACTTTTCATACGCATGGAAGACGGCAATCATCGCCCCTATTCTCAAGCATGACAAACCCCCAGAACGGGCCTCAAGCTATAGACCAATCCCCCTGCTAAATTCACTCAGTAAGCTCACTGAGGTCTTTATTGATCAACAACTCGATGACTTTTTGGAAACTAATAACATTATTATGCCAGAACAATTTGGATTTCAAAATAAACTTTCGGCTTCCCACCAGGTTTATAGACTTGTTGAGCATATCACTACCAGTAAAATCCAGAAAAAATTCACTGCTGCTGTCTTCCTGGATATCGAAAAAGCGTTTGACAAAGTCTGGGTGTTCGGACTTATTCATAAATTAATAAATTATAACTTCCCCCCCTCCCCTCATTAAATTACTTTTCAACTATCTGCAAGATCGTAATTTCCATGTTCGTGTTAAAAATGTTTTATCCAACAATCATTTTGTGCCCTTTGGCTTCCCTCAAGGTTCTAAAATTTCACCTAAATTATTTAATATCTTCATTAATGAGATGCCCCGTTACCCACATACCAATTTGGCTATTTTTGCAGATGACACCTGCATTTTTTCGGCTCATAGAAATAGAAAATACGCTATTTTGGCAATCTCCAGACATCTAAAAATTTTGAACACCTGGTTCCAAAACTGGAGAATTGCAATCAATTATGACAAGACGGAGGAAATACTTTTCTCTTCCTTGAGACAGGATAACAGGGATAAATATAAAATTTAATTTAATAACCATCCCATTCCATGGTCGAATCACAGTAAATATCTTGGTATCATCTTAGACCAAAAACTCACTTTCCAACAACATATTGATACTTCTATTAAAAAATTCCGTCGTTCTAAAGCTCAATTATACCCCTTAATTGGACGGAATAGTAAATTATCTATTAATAATAAAGTCTTATTATATAGTTCCCATTTACGACCTGTATTAACATATGGGTCTCAAATTTGGTCATTTGCCGCTAAAACCCACATCAAAAAATTAATTGTTAGTCAAAATATTACCCTCAGACAAATCTATGATATCCCCTATTACATACATAATTATCAACTCTATAGAGAAATTACTCTACCGCACTTAAATGATTTCATTCAACACCTCAACATTAATTTCCACGAATCGCTCCCTGATATTGATAACAGTGCTTTGAACTCTCTTCAGGCATATGACCACTTCGACCCTGCTAATAGAAGACGGCCTAATTGTGGTATCACAATTAATTCTTTTCTTTAATATTTTCACGGATTAATTTCCATCTCTATTTGCTATGTTTCTATATCCTCGCTGTAGATAGCAGAACCACTGCTCTGAACTTAATTTTTGGGCTTAATCCCACTAAATTCTCTTTTCTGCTGCCAGATGTTAACATTTGTGTTGTCTAAAGAAAATATCTGCATATAATCTGACGGGAAACTGTTGTAATTTACTTGAATGTTATTCTTATAGTTTTATAAGCAACATTTCGATGTTTATTATGCAAATTCACTTATTTTTGTAAAATTACCGTAATGCAGATGAGAGATTGCGAAAGAAATTCAAAAGAAAACAAGTCCCGCCTTCTGCATTCCTGAAACAATATTAAAATAAAACTATTTTTCATATTCGTATTTGACTATATATGTGATGCTGGTATCCATAAACTTCAATGGAATTTAGTACATCGATTACTGAAGACAAAATTTATATGATTTAATCGTGAATATGTAAGTCCTTTTATTTTTTAAAGTAAAGTTTTAGAAAAATGTGTAAAGGCGTGGCATACTTTACAAGAGTGGGAATATTTTGATCTTGATTCACTGAGTCTTTATTCTTAAATATTAAATAACTTTTCCTAGTTTTTCGACACTAAATTTTGTGTTTTAACCCTGTTCAGTATTGTAGGGTTCGTACATCTGAAGTTAAATGTGATGTTTTAGAAAACGTGTCATTATTATCTGAAATAACAAAATACATTCGGTAATTGTTTTATTATTATTATTATTATTATTATTTACTAATTTTTATAAGATTTTTTTTACCGTGAATTTTCTGTTTTAATCTTGTTGTCACATTTTTGCATTTGTTTACTGTATGGTTTCTGTACATCATTTAAATTTTATCGCATGATGTAACATAATGAAATATTTAATTTTAATTAATTTTTTTTTTTTTAAATGCAGAATCGAATGCTCTTTTTTTTTTTTTTTTTTTTTTTTTTTTTTTAAACTTATTAATTCTATTATTCAAACAAAGCGCAATGTTATTTGTTTTGATTAATTCTAATCGCGGCGTGAAATTCATATTTAATATGGAAAAACAATTTAAAATAAAGTAATAGTAATATGTCTTATCACTTTTAAAGCTATAGATATTGATCTTACACTTTACATATTTCCGAATTCAACTACAGTAGACTCCTGTATAACGTGGGAGATCCGTTCTGCACAGTACAAAATCGTGTTATGTGGGACATAAATTATCAGACCAGTTTATGCATGTTCAATAATAATAATAATAATAATAATAATAATAATAATTTATTTTATTTTATTTAGGGGAGCGTGGGGTGGGTTTTAACAGTTTTTAGAAAATTAAATACATTGTGAAATGTATTTACGTTTTACTGTTTATAATTGCTGTTTTCAATAGAATGCATAATCAACTTTCATAGTCCTAAAAAAAAAAAAAAAAAAAAAAAAAAACTTTCGTTAATGTTGCTAGTTTTAGCAAAAAAAAAAATATATTTTTAAATTATTTGCCTGTTACAATTTGCCCCGGATTTGAGGCTAGTTGTAGCACACGTTGGGGCAAACTGAATTGGGCACAAAAGGAACCCTAACAGGGATGGAACACGGGCGCAGAATTCATACCGGAATCCGTTTAAGAAATTTCTCTACCTATAATATCGTTAATTTAAGAAGTAGAAAATTTTCATACATTGATAGTGGTATGAATTCTGCGCCCGTGTTCCATCCCTGCCCTAACAATAAAAACGACAATATTTCAAAATGTTTTTTGTTATCAACCAACAATAATTTAATTTAAAAAAAAAAAAAAAAACAATTAATAACTAATATTAAATTATAACCTTCTTGGTATAGTAAAAATGATTATATCAAATGGATTTTAGTAAAATGAAGAGAAAATTAAAGATAAAATTAAGTCAGTCTTAATCAGAGGTGAAATTAATTTAAGCAAATGATATTTTGTTACTCTCATGCATTTAATGTGTGCTCACATTTTGCAAATTAAGTATTACAGTTCCCGCCGCTTAATAAAATCACATTCGTTCTGAACCAAAGTGATTTTATTAAGCGGCTGATTTTTATATCCGGCAAACGTTCCTGCCTTTAAGGAAAAGGTATTGCTTCCCTGAATTCAAAAGAAACTTCCAAAGTTAACGAATAATATAATTAGTAAATATTAATTAATTTTTGTTAGATAATTAACTAATTGTTTCTTTGATATAAGTAAATTAAATGCATTGTAAGTTCCCGTGCACTTTCGTTAGAGGAAAATCATCATTACTTTACCAAAAGTTCACGCTGTTCTTATAAATTTAAAATCTGTCTGTTTAAACCTCATGTATTATAGTAATTTCAAAATAAGAACTAGAATTTGTTTTCTAATAATTAGGGAAAAAAAAATGATTTCAAATCAAATTTGTATTTTATTACTGCGCTTTGAAAAATACGTTCCTTGAAACTGTTGCGAAGATAAGTTGCGGGGCGTGTTTAATTTGTAACTGTGCTGCAAGTATAAAATCTTGAACAATGAGCGATAACGGAGGGTTTGTTGTGCTTTAATTTCTTTTTCTATTTAAAAAAAAAAAAAAAAAAAATCACAATGTAAATCAAAAAAAAATTTTTTTTTAGTGTGCATAAATGATATTTTTGGCTGCTGAGAAGATATTTTGAGTTTATTATCCGGCGATGCTGATTTTATTAAGCGGTGGCTTTAAAAGTAATTTGTATTGATTTGATTTCGGTCTTGGCGATTTGATCAGATTAAGCGGCTGATTTTATTAACCAATGATTTTATTAAGTGGCGGTTACTGTATACCCATTTTTCTGCTACAGAGAGGGTGTAGCAAAACTCTTATTCTCCGCCCTTTTTTTCAGGACACTCTCATTGATGAGAAAATTCTGCTTTTTCTTCTACTACTATTTTTATGCAATATTCTCTAATTCGTGATTAAAGCGTGATTATAATTCGTGATTAAATAATCACGGCACTATAATATAAAAACACAAAAAATATTTCTGTATAAATATAGTAATGGCAAAGAAGCCAAAACTTTACATTTCTGAAAGTTTCCTGAAAATGGGCAAAGACTTCGAGCTCTGGCTGTGAGTATTCTCCTCAAGCCACTCCTCTAACATGTTACAACTTTCCCCATCGTATGATATTGGGCATTTTGTTTATTTATAAAAAATATAACGATTTATACAAAAAATTAAACATGCATTTGTAACTCAACACACATACTAAATAAATATGTAGAGCTGCCGACCTAATCCGTCAATTTGTTAGTACCGCTCCTTTTCTTACACCACTTAATTTTTAGAGTAATTATCATCAAATACAGTTACGATGAAATAAGAAAACAAATACTTTAAAAATTAAGCGGTGTAGAAAAAGGGGCGGTACTAACAATTTGACGGATTAGGTTGGCAGCTCTGAATACCTATAAACATTTCTTTAAATAAAAATTAACATACATTAATAACATTAATCAAAATTTACGAAATATTTTTCCCCACTAACTAGCGAAAATGAAGCACGTGTACAGAACCTCTCATTAACCATATTTGTGGAGCACCGATTGTAGTTACATTATAAAGCGCGTCATAAGAATTATGTTAATAAAAATATTTAGTCGCAAATGTTACAAATACATATCGCGTTATTTCTTACCCCTGTGACAACTAGCCCCACGCTCGCCTACCTATTTATTATTATTATTATTATTATTATTATTATTATTATTTTATTGTTTTCTAAGTAAGGTTTCGTTGTTTACTATAGAAATCAACCTATTTTTGGAAAATTAACGCATTGTAGGCGGGAAATTTTGATGGCATTCCAAAAGAAAAATAAACCTCACATTCTGGCTTATTCTGAAACAATATTTCCCTTTAAGAGAAGAGAGTCTTGTGGTGGCCACAAATTTCTAGTTATATATTAAAACTTCCGTGGCTGCTAACTACATTCAAAGAAATTTTGAGAATTTCATATTACTTACTAATACCAAATATTAAAAAAAAATATTAAAATTTTAAAAAAGTAAGCCATTAAATATGAAGACAGCAATTATATCATAATAATAACAAAAAAAAAAAAAAAAAAAAAAAAAAAAACTATTATCAAATTTATGTTTTTCAAAAATTACATGAATATGACTTATTTATGAAAACTTATCCCATTTCTTTTCATGTGTTTATTGGAACACTTAAAAGCTGCGCAATATTTCTGCATTTTCAAAATTCATTACCATTCTATTCTATTACTGTTTTCGAGTTTTAACTCTCGAATGCCAAAAAACTTTTTCGGCATCAAAAATCTTTGCATGTTAACATGTGGATGATAGATCTATATAAATTACTATATCTATGGTAGAGCCGCAACTATACGAGTCCCAATTAACCGAGTTCCGGGTAAACCGAGTTAGTCCCTAAGATATCATGCCCCGAAGGAGGCGTGGCTTTTAACAACTGGAGCAGATAACTTTGACAAATTTTTCTTTGCGGTGCTGCATTTTATGCTTTATATAAGTATCTATTGTCTTGCATTTTTAACTGACTACATTTAAATATTTCATACATGCATTAATTTACTTCATTGACTATGTTTTCATCTACCTTAAACTTTGTCGCATGTTTCCCCCTCGACTTACCACAGAGTCCCTGTTATCCGAGTTACCCTCGGTCCACGGATAGGCGAAGTTCTACTGCATGTTTGTTATCGTCACAAGAACTTTATACGTAATACATCTCATTTTAAATTTCATTGTTGGTATTTTCATCTTTCTTTCATTTGCTGAGTATTGTAAAGGAATTAAATTATTCATTATATATATATATATATATATACATAATAGATTATTTGCAGTCCTTGAATTGGAATTCTATAGTTGTCAACATTTTAATTTATTACGGAGCATTTTTAGACAGGCCTTTATGCCTACTATTTTTAAAAGAGTAAATTTTTCTTATTTCATCGTGGTTATTTAATGAAGATAAATATTCTAAAAATTAAGTGGTGCGAAAAAAAGGCAGGGTTAAAAATGCTCCGGAATAAATTAAAATGTTGGCAACTATGGATCTCCTAGCATGAATTCCATTTGAAAGACATATATTCATACTATAACTTTTAAAGTTTTAAAAATTTGCGCCAGTATGTCAGAAACAGAAAATAAATTTATAAATAAATAAATAGAAATAATTAATTGACTCACACCGTTGCGTTTTTTTAGATTAATTTTTTAAAATTTTAACTAAGATAATGTAATTTAGTGTTTACATCGTTGTCGTCTGGTAGTGTCGTTTGCGTCTCATCGGGCAGCAAGCGATTTGTGTGTCAGCAAAAAAAAAAAAAAAAAAAAAAAAAAAAAAACGCCATTTTGTCTTTAATTCAACATGATTTGTAGTAGGAGCATGCGGCTGGTACCGATCGATTAGTAATAACGTCTAGTTTAAAAGGGTAAAGATCGGTTTTTCTTAAGGGGTATTCTACATAATAAAAAGTGCATCAACTTTCATTTTTTCAATGGTAACCCCCATTTTTCATATATTTTTTTAAATAATTTGGATCAAATCATCTCGAAAAATGGTATAGTTTGTATATTATGCTCAATTTTCATAGAGTTATAAGCTGTCAAAGTATGGGGGATGCTAATGTTAAATGAATGTAACAAGCATTAATTCATATCTTCCTGAAAAAAAATTATGTTCTGTTCTTTTTATGCTTTAGAATAAAGTGTATCAAACATATTCCATGCATATTTATGATTAAAAAATATTTTTTTGAATCATGAAAATTATTATTAAATCATATTCGAAAAAAAAAAAAAAAAAAAAATTATGAAGTATGACCTATACTAATTTTTACACGAATATAAAAGGCATCATCGAAAACATGATTTTCCAAATTTACAGCTCATTCCTTACATTATTTTTCGAGTTACAGTGATATTTCATTTTTCATTGCTGTTATGGTTACATGTTAACATTTGTATTGTCTAAAGAAAATATTTGCATATAATCTGACGGGAAACTATTGTAATTTACTTTAATGTTATTCTTATAGTTTTATAAGCAACATTTCGATGTTTATTATGCAAATCCACTTATTTTTGTAAAATTACCGTAATGCAGATGAGAGATTACAAAAGAAATTCAAAAGAAAACAACCCTTCTGCATTCCTGAAACAATATTAAAATAAAACTATTTTTCATATTCGTATTTCACTATATATGTGATGTTGGCATCCATAAACTTCAATGGAATTCAGTACATGGATTACTGAAGACAAAATTTATATGATTTGATCGTGAATATGTAAAATCATTTTATTTTTTAAAGAAAAGTTTTAGAAAAATGTGTAAAGGCGTGGCATACTTTACAAGAGTGGGAATATTTTGATCTTGATACACTGAGTCTTTATTCTTAAATATTAAATAACTTTTCCTAGTTTTTCGACGCTAAATTTTGTGTTTTAACCCTGTTCAGTATTGTAGGGTTCGTACATCTGAAGTTAAATGTGATGTTTTAGAAAACGTGTCATTATTATCTGAAATAACAAAATACATTCGGTATTTGTTTTATTATTATTATTAATATTATTATTATTTACTAATTTTTATAAGATTTTTTTTTTACTGTGAATTTTCTGTTTTAATCTTGTTGTCATATTTTTGCATTTGTTTACTGTATGGTTGCTGTACATAATGTTATTTAAATTTTATCGCATGATGTAACATAATAAAATATTTAATTTTTATTAATTTTTTTTTTTTTTTATGCAGAATCGAATGCTCTATTTTTTTTATTTTTTTAACTTATAAATTCTATTATTCAAACAAAGCGCAATGTTATTTATTTTGATTAATTCTAATCGCGGCGTGAAATTCATATTTAATATGGAAAAACAATTTAAAACAAAGTAATAGTAATATGTCTTATCACTTTTAAAGCTATAGATATTGATCTTACACTTTTCATGATTAAGAATTCAACTACAGTAGACTCCTGTATAACGTGGGAAATCCGTTCTGCACAGTACAAAATCGTGTTATGTGGGATATAAATTATGAGACCAGTTTATGCATGTTCAATAAAAAAAAAAAAAAAAATAATAATATTAATAATAATTTATTTTATTCTATTTAGGGGAGCGTGGGGCGGGTTATAACAGTTTTTAGAAAATTAAATATTTACGTTTTACTGTTTATAATTGCTGTTTTCAATACAATACATAATCAACTATCATAGTCTTAAAAAAAAAAAAAAAAAAAAAAAAAAAAAAAAACTTTCGTTAATGTTGCTAGTTTTAGCACAAAAAATATTTTTTTAAATTATTTGCCTGTTACAATTTGCCCCGGATTTGGGGCTAGTTGTAGCACACGTTGGGGCAAACTGTATCGGACAAAAGGAAATCTAACAATAAAAACGACAATATTTCAAAATGTTTTTTGTTATCAACCAACAATAATTCAATTTAAAAAAAAAAGGCAATTAATAACTAATATTAAATTATAACCTTCTTGGTATAGTAAAAATGATTATATCAAATGGATTTTAGTAAAATGAAGAGAAAATTAAAGATAAAATTAACATAGAAGTCAGACTTAATCAGAGTTGAAATTAATTAAAGCAAATGATATTTTGTTACTCTCATGCATTTAATGTGTGCTCACATTTTGCAAATTAAGTATTATACCCATTCTTCTGCTACAGAGAGGGTGTAGCAGAACTCTTAATTCTCCGCCCTTTTTTCAGGACACTCTCATTGATGAGAAAATTCTGCTTTTTCTTCTACTACTATTTTTATGATATATTCTCTAATTAGTGATTAAAGCGTGATTATAATTCGTGGTTAAATAATCACGGCACTATAATATAAAAACACAAAAAATATTTCTGTCTAAATATAGTAATGACAAAGAAGCCAAAACTTTTCATTTCTGAAAGTTTCCTGAAAATGGGCAAAGACTTCGAGCTCTGGCTGTAAGCATTCTCCTCAAGCCACTCCTCTAACATGTTACAACTTTCCCCATCGTATGATATTGGGCATTTTGTTTATTTATAAAAAATATAACGATTTATACAAAAAAATTAAACATGCATTTGTAACTCAACACACAGACTAAATAAATATGTAGAGCTGCCGACCTAATCCGTCAATTTGTTAGTACCGCTCCTTTTCTTACACCACTTAATTTTTAGAGTAATTATCTTCAAATAGAGTTACGATGAAATAAGAAAACAAATACTTTAAAAATTAAGCGGTGTAGAAAAAGGGGCGGTACTAACAATTTGACGGATTAGGTTGGCAGCTCTGAATACCTATAAACATTTCTTTAAATAAAAATTAACATACCTTTAATCAAAATTTACGAAATATTTTTCCACACTAACTAGGGAAAATGAAGCACGTGTACAGAACCTCTCATTAACCATATTTGTGGAGCACCAATTGTACAGTCGGGGAAAAAAAAAAACACAACACTCAACGTAACTTCGTTGCTAATCAATGTAGAAAAATGTAATAGGTATCATTCAACGGGGAATTGCGAGTAGTTTCAGAAAATGAACTGAAATTTTGAATTGGGGGTCGTCTACATATTAAAACGCGCTCCAACTTTGATTTTTTCAATAGTAACCCCCAATTTTTATTTTATATTTGAATTCCTGGGATCGCGACAACGGGAAAAAGTATATTGGTTGTATATTTTACTCATTTTTTCACAGAGTTATAAGCGTTCAAAGTTTGAAGGTGCTAATGTTAAATTCAAATTTCAAACTTTTATTAATATCTTCATAAAAAATAACTTGATCGATATAATTTTTTTTTTGTACGAGATACAGTGAAGAAACCCAAACATAATCCATCATTACTTTTGATTCTGGAAAATATTTTTAATTTTGAAAAATATTAATAAATTCATATTCATAAAAATTATGAATTATGACCTATATTAATTTTTACATAAAATGAATCCTAATGCTGAAAAATATGGGTGTGCAAATTTGCAGCTCATTCCAGTCATTAGTTTTCGAGATATAAATAAATCTTTATTTTGGAGTGGTTTAGAGGGCCGTCTCTTATATACTTTTGCATGAGATAACGAATCAAATCTTAAAAAATATCAAAGAAAATTAAACAAAATACTTTTATTTTTTATTTATGGGTCAAATTATATAACAGCAGCGTCAAACGCAAAGGAATGAAACAAAAATGATGATTTTTAGACACTAGCAGGTATGGAACACGGGCGCAGAATTCACACCGGAATCTGTTTAAGAAATTTCTATACCTATAATATCGTTGATTTAAGAGGTAGAAATTTTTCTTACTTTCATAGTGGTATGAATTCTGCGCCCGTGTTCCATCCCTGCATTAGTGTTAGCATCAAGAATTCCTGTTTTCTAAATAAGACAAGCCCCGCCTTCATCGTTCTTCAAAACAAAACAATACATTAAAGAAAAGTAAATGTGACACTGAGTATTCGTGTTAAACCCCTTATTTTATGTTGACAAAAATATGCACAAGTGGTATTTACTTCATCGATTAATTGGTGATTAATTTTGAATCTTTTAAACAAACACTAGAAGAAAAAAATTAACTAAATAAGCGGGGTTTACTGTTTTAAATAGAAAAATAGGTTTAATGTGAAATTGTCAAATATAAAAAACGAATGGAATTGGAATGCAAGACAGACCTGTAAAATCGTTTCTTAACTACCGTCATAGTTAAAAAAGGCTTAATCATTTGCTTCATATATTGCTTTATTTTATTTTATTTCTTTACTTATTTATTTATTTTGAAGGGGGACGATTATTATTTTAAGGACACTTTATTCTTTAAAATTTTATTAATACATTTTAACTTTATACATTTTTAAAAACATACTTTACCTTTTTTAAATATATTTTAACACTTTTTGCGACTGCAGGATTTTGTCTTTTTGACAGTAAGACCCGCCTACTGGCGTTATACTCTCAAAATAAAATATTTCAGAACAAATTTTCTGTATTCACAATTATATTACAAATTGATATACATTATAATTATATTCTTTCTAATCAATACATTTCTATCCATAGTATATTTTATTGCAAAAATATGAACACTGAGTACACTCTTAAGAAATATGTAACACACAAATTACGAAAGAAACGCCCACTGACAGAGTTACAGATTTTCAAATGGCGTGAATCTACGTAAGCGGTCGCGAAAGGGTTAATTAAGAAATTATATTTTCATAGAAATTATAAAACGAATCGTACAGTTCCAAAGATTTCAACTGATCCAAAACTGGTAAGTGCGATTAAAATTGTTTAATATTTACTTCATGAACACTTACAATAATTTATCCGAAAAGATTTAGTTTATGCGTTGTTGTATATATATATATATATATATATATATATTATTTCATTTCGTATATTATGTTACACCTACGAAAGAAAATTTAAGCTTTATTGGTGATCAGTACAGCCATAATAGACACTTTTTCTTGAAAAATATTGCGCTTTTTTCACAGAGTACTGTATGGAGTAATCGCAAGTGTATTTAAATAGTCCTAAAATTATCTAAAAAAAGTACTGAAGTATATATAAATCTAAAAAAATGAATTCAGGATAATTAAAGAACTGAAAACGAAACGTTTCATTAATATAAATATTTTTTTTTTTTCTGAAAGATTTCCGGTGTAAAACATTAAAATTTTCTCTATTTCTTATAGGATCTTAATTTTATTTTTCTACATTTATAGATAACCCCCTAACACATCTTTAATTATAACTCTATAAATACTAAAGATAATGTATACAAATAATATACTTTTCCGCACTGTCAGACTCTCAGAAATTCGAAAATGAAGTCAAAATTGGTTGTTGCTATTGAAAGTTGGCGCTCATTTCAATATGTTAATGACCCCTAATTCAAATTTTGACGACATATTCAGAAAGTGCTTTGAATTTCCTGTTGAATGATGTGTATGAGATGTTTCTGCGTCAATTAATAACGAAATTACAGCGGGTGTTGCGTTTTTTTTTTCCCCGACTGTACTTACATTATAAAGCGCGTCATAGAATTATGTTTATAAAAATATTTAGTCGCAAATGCTACAAATAAATATCGCGTTATTTCTTACCCCTGTGACAACTAGCCCCACGCTCGCCTACTTATTTATTATTATTATTATTATTTTATTGTTTTCTAAGTAAGGTTTCGTTGTTTACTATAGAAATTAACCTATTTTTGGAAAATTAACACATTGTAGGCGGGAAATTTTGATGGCATTCCAAAAGAAAAATAAACCGCACATTCTGGCTTATTCTGAAACAATATTTCACTTTAAAAAGTGTTTCCTTTCTTTTCTTAAATTTATTTTGTTTGACTCTTTGTAGGACGCCAGCATCTATAAACGAATGAAATTTACCGTTTCTATTGTGGATGACAAAAATTCAGATATTTAATAATAAATATGTTAAATAATTTGATGTTTTAAAGAAACGTATAAAAGGCGTGACTTATTACTCAAAACAGGAATGCTTTTGAACAGTATTTCTTTTCTTGAATATTAAGTATCCTTTCCCAGATTTTTAGCATTAATTTTTTGTTTAAATCTTATTAACTATATTTTTGTATGATGTATACTGTAGGTTTTTACATCTCAAATTAAATGTAACACTTTATAGAAACACTTTCATGCGGGTCTTGCTGTACAAAATACATATATACTCAACCAAGGTCTCTTGATTACTTTCCTATAAGGTTGAGCCAGACCGAAGTCGCTCTGCTATTGGTTAATGCCATGACGTCATCGTGGAATCAACTCTGTCTACGCGTATTCCCGGGGAGAAAAAAAAAAAAAAGAAAGAAAGAAAGCGACGTAAAAGAGGTTAAAAATATTTTTTATATCGTTTAACATGATGATAACACATTATTTTTTTTTTTAAGATTCATTACCAGTGAATAAATTTATATATTATCGTATCGTTATTGTTTGTTATTGTTTACATAAGAATAAATTAGGATACGAATTCGTATATTTTTTGAAAGAATATTTGCATTCACCCTATTTTAATTATTCCTTAAAAAAACAAACAAACAAACAAAAAAAAAGTTTATCACATTTAGTTTAAAAATCTTTAACGAAATAATTGCTGAAGGTGAAATTAAAAGGTTTAATCTGAAATTTGCCTTCAGTGTATTTTAATATTGAATTGACAAGATGCTACTTTTAGCACAGATTACGTTTAGACATTTATTTTTTGATACAGATTTATTTATAATTGAATATATTTAAATTTCTATAACAAGAAAAATTACATCCAGAATAATAAATGCATTAAATACAATGATTTTCTTGACTACAAAAACGTATAATATATAGAAAAGATGAAATACTATACGCAACAGAAATAGATAAATTCTTTTTTCTTAGTTAGTAAATATTTTTCTTAATTTTTACTGCTGTTATTATTATTACCATCATTATTACCATAATAATTTGTCTTGCCACTTACAGTTTTTGTAACTGAATATTGTAGGGTTGATATGACTCAAGCTATTTAAATTTTAACGCATACACTGACGTAATAAATTATTCTTTTTTTTTTTTTTTTTTTTTTTTTTTTACTATTAATTATAAATTATTTAAGCCTTAGAGGAATCTAAAATTTGATTAACAGTGTGAAAACATAAATTTTGTCTTGCGTTATACGGGACTGTTCATTGCCTTGTAACGAGTACTACACGCAATTTTTTTGTCGTGTTTTACATTAGCACGTTGTACTGGAGTTAATTGTAGTCATTTAGATAAGTTTCCACGCAAACACATTTCCTTTTGTAGATTGACTTCGTTTTATTTCATAACTAGCAGGCTACGCCCGCTTCGCTGGTCACTATTTTTATATGAATCGCTATAATTAATGAATTCTCAAAATTGCATTAATTTTTATCATGTGAAACAGAAAAAGAAAAAAAAAAAAAAAACCTCTGATCGGGAAAAATGTCGTACCGGGTCAACACTGCCTTCGGCAGCGTAGAACTGTGCGCGATGCACACGCACGAATGCATATATATGAGCGCTGTGCGCGAGTATTCCTTTACCACCCTTATGATTTCTCAAAATTCCATGTTATTAATCATAAACTTTTATTCTTAAAAAAAGGAATTAAAAAAAAAAATCATTTCTGATCGGGTAAAAACTCACACCGGGTCCCCTCTGCCTTCGTCAGCGTAGACCCATGTGCGCGCAGTGCTCACGAATTCATATATGCGCTCGCTGCTCGCGCGTATTCCTTCATCACCCTTCCTGTCCCTCCTTAATTTTACACTTTCGAAAATATCCCCATTCGACTCGTAGGCACCCAAAACTTATATATACCAATTTTGAACGGTCTAACTCAATTTCTAATTTTTTGGCCCCCTTGAGGGCATCTTAAAACATATAAATCAGGTGAAATCTCGAATAAATGCCATTAGTGCCCTCTATCGGATAAATTTAATGTAATTTATTCGATAATATAAAAGTACTTTAAAATAACTTTCGAATGATGTATTAAAAATAATTTAATCAAATTTACAATTCAAAATATTGAAATTTTAAAATATTGCAGCGCCATTTGGCTGTAGAAATTTCTATAATCTACTGTTCAATTCCAAATCAACAAAGCCTTAAAATGTTGTATTACTTATGAAATTATTTTAATTAGTAGCTGAGATACAAAAGAAAACCTAATCAGGAGACCTTAAAACGTGTAAAACTGGTGAAATCTCGAATTCCACTTTCGATAATATAAAAGCTCTTTAAAATATCTTTCGAATGATGCATTAAAAATAATGTAGTCATGTTCAAAATTCGAAATATTGAAATTTTAAAATATTACAGCGCCATCTGGCGGTAAAAAATTCTGTAAGCTACTGTTCAATTCCAAATCAACAAAGCTTTCAAATAATGTATTACTCATAAACTTATTTTAATTTGTAGTTGAGATTAAAAAAAAAAAAAAAAGAACTTAATCAGACACATTAAAACGTGTAAATTACGTGAAATCTCGAATTCCATTACTTACGGTAGTCGGTTAATAGAAGGTGACAAAAATTTATGGCGTCTACTCTTGAAATTCAATTCAAATATAAGTTTCAAAATGACATATTACTTTTTAAATTATGCTAATTAGAAGCTGAGATACAAAAATGATATAAACACTATTATAAAACGACTTATGTCAGACTTTTTCGTGGTTTTCTCCGAAACTTCCGTAATTCCGGGCTAAATACTGTTAAAAATCAATAGTATGAAATGTGAAAGGAGTATCAGAATTCGAAACTCTGCAAAATATAAAAGAATAAAGGCGTTCTGGGTTTTCCGTTGTTTTCTCCGAAACAACTGTTCCTTTTCTACGTTTTTGCCCCTTTCCGTCCCTTCTAATAATTTTACACTTTAAAATATCCGCAATCGATTTATCTTTCCTTAGAACCTAGTAATACCAATTTCAAACGCTGTAATTCTTTTTTTTTTTTCCCTTCGCCCCCCCCCCCCTCCCCTCAAGCCCTTCCTAATAATTTTACACTTTCAAAAATATTCAGAATCGAATTATCGGGCGTTAAAGTCAAATATTACGAAATTTCAACTGCATATCTCAATTTAAAACATATACTGCAAAATATAAAACAAAATTTAATCTAATTTTTTTGTTTATCCGGATATTTTCATGAAAATTGAACAGTAGCTTTATAATATGTTGTCTTAGCCGAATATTAATTCAAATGTAACGTGAATGAAAATTTGAAAAAGTTTGAAAATTGCAATTTTACCCCGCACTATAAAACACGTGACATCTTGATCGGTTACAATCATTTCCTTTTCCATGGCGACGGTCGTCTGGCATTTGAAATGATGTTGCCACAAAAATTCATACTTTAGTTAATTTTAAAAAATCTAATTGTTGTACCGATAAGCCGCTTGCACACTTAGATTCAGAAAAAATTCCCCTTTCATTTGGTACCAAAGTCGTAACGATTGGACAAATATATCTAATTTATTTTCCACTTTTTCTAATTTTAACTCTGTTAAAATATTTTTTTTATGCAATGGCGGTGAATTCTCAGTCATTGAGATCGCTTTCTGATTAGGCATTATTCTATATTTTAATTAATATCTCCACAACTAATTAAAATTTTTAAATTCTGTTTTCAGGAGGAACTCGGAAAGGCTCCAGAGCATCAGTATGTCAATTCTTGTACTTCTGCGTTCAGTAGGGGCAGACAAACCTTTCCTTTTATTATTACAGATACATTAAAATTTCGTCACTTTTTCCCCGGAATGAATCTTAATAAGTAATGTCTTTCCTATGGTAGATCATAATTTATTTTTTCTAAATATATTAACAGACCCCTAATACATTTTCGCTTATAAATCTATAAAAAACTCATTTAAAGTTTATAAATATAACTTTTTCTGAACCGCCTGGATCTCAGAAATTAAAATATGTGGTCAAAAGTTGGGGTTTCCATTGAAAAAAAAAAGATGAAGTTGATGCTTATTATATATATAGACGACCCCTTAAGCAAAATCTGATTATGCCGTTATAAACTAGACGTTATTACTAATCGATTGACATAAGCTGCGTATTTCTAGGATAATTTGTGGCAAAATTATTATTATTATTATTTTTTTTTTACTGACTGTAAATTATTAAACAGGAGAACATAAATCAGAATGTGCTTTTCTTGCCGCGCCAATTGCTACTAGCGGTCGTCCAGCAAATAGAAACAAACATCGGAAATTATTACGAGTAGTGAATATATGCAGCCTAAACAACTGAATATTTTCACTATATTCATATCATTTGGCAGGTTAGCATCATTTTAAATCGCCAAGATAATTATTTATTTATTTATTTATTTATTATTATTATTATTATTATTTTGTCATGGCATTGGAATATTCTTTCAATCTCCATGCTGTCGTACGCAACGAGGTAAATAAAGTAGAGTGATAAATGGTAACCCTGACATGGTCCAACATGAGTCATGTGACATGAACCCTCTATGCGTTGGTTCCCTTGGTAACAGCTTATTTTCAGTAAATTTCTATGGCAACGATTTGAAGATTGTTCTTCGTAAAAGACGTAACCGCCAATGTTTTTGTTTACTTACGTAGTTTAGTATTCTTTTGTTTTAAATCATTTTGATTTTGATTTTACTCTTTTTTATATTTCGTGTAATTGAAATTTAACCCACAAAATGCTTAAAAGTAGTTGAAAAATTATTATTTGTTGTTAAATTTAGCTCTTTAAAAGTTTAATTTTTCTTTTATAAACACTTTTAAACTTTTTTGGGAAACGATAAAAAAAAAAGGTATTTTATTATTTATTAAAATGTTAAATATGTGCAAAATTATTTTAAAAACAATTTATTTCGGTCATAGGACTGTCATGTTACCTAATAATAATGATAATTTGTCGAACTGATATTTTAAATGCCAAAATAGCTGTAAAGGGCCAAACATAGCAACCTATTGGAGCATGTCACGTGATTCATCTTGAACCACGGAAAACTAATCCTTCATCCATTGAATCAGCACTCTAATTTATTCATCTCGTTGGTTGTATGTCTGAAAAGTCTCATTACTTAAAAACTCTGTAAAAAAAAGTGAAAAAGAAAAAAAAAAAAAAAGAAAATGGAATAAAGTAAGGCTTTTAGAACAAAGTTTAATTTTAGCAACATGTAAGCATATATTAAGAAAACTGATTATATATTAGATATTTCTCAAATAATAGCTATTTCTGAATCTATTAAGAAGACATTATTTATTCTATTTGACAGATGCTTTAATAAAAAACATTTTATTCATTAGTTATTAATTTTACACTTTTTGTGGTTAAAAGAAATAGAAATAAAAAATGTCTAAGCATGATGTAAAAATGAAAAAATAAAAAATAAAATAATAATAATAATTTGGCGATATATTTTTTTTTTCTGCCAAGGATGACCGATATCAAATCGATTCCGCTGCAACATATTAGTATCTTATATCAGATACATTATTTAGACATTTGAAAACAAATTTGACTTCAAATTATGATAGAATATTCATCATTTTCCTTTTAATTAGTATATTAGTTGGATATTTATTGTGTAAATATCATCCTTTGAAATGAAATGTTTGTGTTTTCAATCGAATATGGAACTTTGCCAATTTTTTTATAGTGTTTTGAAATTAAAAATTCAAATTTTGTCAATTTTTCAACAAAAACAAAAACATTAAATCATTAAATTCATTTTTTTACTTATTTTTATTTCATATTATTTCACGTGCACTTTTTATTTCCTAATTCAAAATTATTAAAAAAAAACTTTTTCGATATCGTTTGTAACGATACTGATTATTATTAATTTTCTTTTCTTTTTCTTTCAATAATAATATTAATAATAATAATAAAAAATATTTTGATGAAATTCTGGCAAAAGAAGAATTTAGTTTAGGACGGAGGACCATTAGTTTTTTTTTTCGTCTCAATTATAACATCGCTTTCAAATTATTCAATTATATTTTCGATAAATTTTAGATTTCGATAAATATCCAACTATCGAAAAATGATTTCGGCAAATGTCCAACTATCGAAAACGACAACGCAAAAATCCCAGATTGAGACTAATAAGCCCTCAGTCCTAATACAAATTTTATTTTAAAATGTTTGTATTTTGACTTGTAAGGACTGTTTTAAATTTTCTTTTTCTTCTTCTTTTTTTTTTTTGTGAATATGAGGAATTTCTGGAAGGGTTTATTCATATATTCTATATTTGCATATACTCTGTAAAATCTTCATTAAAATAATCAAAAATGTATTTGACTCTTCAGTAATAAATACATAAGTTTTTTTGTTTTTTCCACTGAATCAAAAATATTTAGGGATGCATTAAGTTTTATTATATAGATTCAAAATTACCAGCTCTATCCACGTGAAATAGAGCATTTTAATAGTTACAGTACAGACGTTGTTAAAAGTAAAAAAATGTTTTGTTTTTTCTATATATATTTGCCTTTTCTTTTGGTTATGTGTTTCATATATGCAGAGATGCAAGCATGCTGTAGTTTGCTACCGCTATTTTTGAATACTGATCTTCCTTATTTTTCTGTTCAAGACATTTATAAAAAAAAAAAAAAAAATCAAAGTTTGAAATTAGTAGAAGTAAATTGCGGTAGACTCCTGTATCTGTAAATAATTCACAATCAGAGATAATACCTTTTCGACTTTTTTGGATGTAAGAACAGATTTCCTACTGGGCAAATGCCTAAGCATCCGAGTTAACTTATTTATTTATTTTTCCTTTATTTTATTTTATTTTTTTTATTTTGAAAAACGTAAGTGCAAAAATTTTACTATTATTTCTTTTTCAAACATAAAAATGTTACTGATAAATTCATCTGCCATTTCTGAACTGCACATATCTGAAATTAGAAACGCCTTCTTCTTTATCTTTTCACATTGCTGGTTAGAATGAAGAAGGGCAGTCCCTTGTAAAATTTAACTTTTAAACAAAATCAGAGTAACCTCTTAACAAAAATAAACATATGTTTCTTATTTTTAAGGAAATATAATTTGTTTGAATGTGGAGATTCGTTTATAAGCTTCTTTTGCAAGTACGCTGCAGTTTGCTAACCACTATTTCTAAATACTGATCTTCTTTTTTATTGTTTAGTTGAAGAGCATTATTAAAAACCAGTGTTTGGAAATTATGGAAGTAAATTGTGGAAGATGCCTGCATTCGTAATCAATTCACAACCACAGATAACAGTTCTCTGACTTATTTGCATACAAGAAGAGTTTCACAACAGGCAAATGCTGAGCATCCAAATTAACTGCTTAAAAAAAAAAAAAAAAAAAAAAAAAAAAAAAAAAAGGCTACAATTTTATTATTTTTTTCTTTTCCAAACATAAAAGTGTTATTGATAAAATCATTTATCAATAGTAAACTGCAAATATAAAAAAGTAGGATCGCCCTCTTCTTTCTATTGTGACAATGCTGGTTAGAGTGAAGGGGAAGGGGGGGGACTGTTACTCTTAATTAAATTAGGCTTTTCTTGTGCATTTTTAACTTGGAAAGAAAAATAGAGTAATCTCTTAAAAATAAAATAAAATAAATAAATGTTCCCTTTCATTAAGGGAATATGATTTATTTGAAAATATTCTATATATATATATAAATTAAAGTTGTTATTTATTGAAAATCATTAAAACTTTTATTACTTTTTTAAAACAATCCTTTTTTTAATAGTATGAAGTACATTTTTTTTTTTTATTTTTTTTTTTTTTTTAGTGTATGCTAATAACATTCAATATATTAATTCCATAACTTCAAACATTTACTTGTCACAAAATCAAAGGGGGAAAAAAAGGTAGAAAATTAAAAAACATACTTAAAAGTTTTTTTTTTTTTAATGGAATATTCTATAACAACTTTTCCATTAAAAATCCTAAATTAAAGTGTTTTAAATCATTGTACTTTATGTTAATAAAGACTATTTTTTCTCTTGTATAAAATTTCATAAACAATTTTTCAGGTTGTTTTCCTTGCAGATTAACAATAGTACTGAATATTTAAACTTAACTTCTTCACACACCATAAAATCAATACAAGCACTATAACGATTTGTTTTGAACAGCGTGGCCTTTTTTGTTCAAGTGTAAAAAACACGTGCAAGCAAACACCTTGGAAGCAAACGTAAGATTGCTTTGCCTTTGTCTCCCTGGCAGTAGCACATATTTTTTGCACCTGAAGAAGAAAGGCCACGTCCTTTCCATACCCGTAGTACCAATACATATTTCGCTTCCTTCTTTGACACATTTTAATATGTATTTTTTATATGCATGGGCAAATTTAATATTTTTTAATTTTTCGCGTGAAAACATTATTTTACCTTATGCTCCATCCCCCCTCCCCCTCCCCCCCAAAAAAAATAAATAAAATAAAAATAAATAAATAATAATAATAATATGTATATATATAATATAACAATAACTGGCAAATTTTTTTGGCAACAGTCATAAATTTAAATGTCCAGTTTTGAAATTATTTTCATATTTTAACCCTTTCGCTACCAGCGTCACATATATATGACGATCGGATTTTCTTACCTGAGCCTGGCGTCACAAATATGTGACGGGTGTTCATTATCAGTTTATGATAATTGTTTGCACCAAATCATGTTGGACACAGACGGGTTATGTTATAAAACAATAAAATAGATACAGGATGTTATTGGTCTTAGTTAGAACGTTATAGATACATCCCACAAAAATAAATGACAATTGGTATCATATTTAAAAAATAAGACGTCTGGGCTGTGATGGCAGTTTTTCTCCTGAGGCTCTGGTAGCGAAAGGGTTAATTAATTCTAAAGTATCTAATCAAAATTTCGTTGCAAATAAGGTACCAAATGAAAGGTACCATATTCGTAACAAAGTAACCTTAGATACCTTATTTGTAACCTTATTTATTTTAACTAATTTGATAAATATGATGTCAGAATCACCTTTTTGTTTATATCAGATAAGTACATTATCATGATTCCAAGAAAATGATGCAATAACTATTAGTCCATAATTTTTAGGATTGAATTTTATATTACATTTTAGTTTTATCCTCCATGGGTATTTTAGAATTGCAATGGTAGTTATAAACTTTCGTTGAAATCTTTTTACATATTGAGATTAAAGAAAAAGTGTAAGCACAAAAAATGTTCAATTTTGAAAGATCTTTCTAAAGATGTAACTTTTATGCAGATTAATAAAAAAATAAATCTATATTAATAAAATCAGAGTTTTGTCTGTAAATTTGTCGGAATCGAAAAATTTTGCGATATCTTCACGTTTCACACCCAATGAAAGCCGAAAATGACTTCAGAAAATTTTGCCTGTGTGTGTGTGTGTGTGTGTGTCATCGTGTCCGAATGTCGCTTTTTTTGTCCGGGCATCACTTGAGAACGGCTGGACGGAATTCAACGGCGCTTGGCAGGAATTTAGGTCTTCACCCAACTTAAAATTATATCTATCAACTTTTCAGAAATTCTCCCCCGATCCCCCCCTAGGGGGTAAAAGACTAAAACACGTTTGTCCGGGTATCACTCGAGAACGGCTGGACGGAATTCAACGTCGCTTGGCAGAAACTTAGGTCTTCACCCAACTTGAAATTATATCTATAGAAATTTTCAAAATTATGATTAGTGTTTAAATTGTGGGTAAAAAACGCCTGCGCATGCGCCATAAATATTTTTTCACTAAAATACTTTGAATGGAAAAATAAAATATAAAAATAATTTTTTAAGTTAAAGACTTTTGTATTCGCGTGATTCGCACTACAAATTATGAAAAGATTGAAATGAAGTGTTGCCATCTAATTTTCATACTTCAGTTAATTTTAAAAAATCTAATTGTCGTATCGAAAAACTGTTTACACCCCAGGATTCAGAAAAATCACCTCTTTCATTTGGTACTGAATTTGTAACAATAAGTCTGATATTTCTAATTTATTTTTCATTTTATCCGTTTTTCCGTTGCCACTTAAATTTCATACTTTAGTTATTTTCTAAAAATCTAATTGTCGCATCGAAAAACTGCTTGAACCCCTGGATTCAGAAAAATCGCCCCTTTCATTCGGTATCAAATTTATAAATATAGATATTTCTAATTTATTTTACCCTTTTTCCGTTTTCAAACCAGATTCGATATGGAACAGCTTTAGTATTGGATCCCTTTGGCAAAATTTGAAATTCGGAACCGAAGTAGCTCGGACGTTTCTCGCCAAGATCTTTAATTGCACAATTGAGATAGCCAATTCAGTTCATCGCAGAAATGGCTTAAAATATTTAAAGTCACCAAAGGGTTCCCATACTAAAGCTGTGCGTTTTGTATTTATTTATTTATATTTTCTATTAAAGACTTCTAAGGTCACGAAATTTGGTGCGTAAATTGTTTGTTTGCATCCGGCACTTATTGTAACTGGATTTCACGAAATTCGAAATTCCCCCCTTCCCCCCCCCCCCCCCCCCCCCACACACACACACCTTCTCGGAGTCGGAGGGCAATAAACGGTATAACTTTAGTATATAACGGGCAATAACGGTATAACCCCACAGCTGAATTTGCCGATTTTTCTTTGGCGCCGTTTTGAAGGATAACGATGTCGTTCTGGACTGTTTGCGATATAATATGCAGCCTAATATGTTGTTTATTTTGGATTTTTGATTTTATGATTTAGATTATGATTTTATCATTTATCATATATGATTTATGATTTAGCCATAAGCGCCAACAAAAAAAATCGCCAAATACCGTTGTGGGGTTATACTGAAGTTGTTCCCAATAAACATGTGTAAAAACATGTTTTTCCGTTTGAATTCGCTTTGAATTATCTTAGAATGGCGAACTTTTGTCCGCGGATATTGATTAAGTGTACGCATTATGTACATTAGTGGGATTTTGCAAAACTTTGAACTCATCCGCTGAGGAAGGGGAAGTAAGAAGTGTATTCCGAAGGCAGTGGGGACCCAGACTGGATATTGATTAAGTGTACGCATTATGTACATTAGTGTGATTTCGCAAAACTTCGAACTCACCGCTGAGGAAGGGGAAGTAAAAAGTGAGTAAGTTGTGCCGAAGACAGTGGAGACCCAGAGTCCTTAATTTGCGAGCGAGAAAACCTCTACCAATCACAGCGAGAACTTAGGTTATTAATAAAGATATGGTATTTTGAGACTTCATTTAAGTTTAATGTCCAGCGAAGCGGGCAAAGCCTGCTAGTAAATAGAAAATAAAAATACACAGCATTTTTAAGAAGAAAGGTTTTATTAAAGGTAAAAAAAAAAAAAAAAAAAAAAAAAGTTAACTTTATTTTAAATTATCGCAGATCGATGGTACAACCATTCGGTTTAAAGGTATTGGCGAGCATTTTTGAAAGATACCCATCATGAAAATTTACTCCCCTCGAGGGGGAACTTCCCCTTCAGGGGGGGGGGGGGTTGGCGATGTTCCTACACATACAAAAAAAAAAAAAAAAAAAAAATCCAGTTGATTATCTCTATTATAAATAATTCTTGTAAATTTCATAATGATTACTAAAAAATAATTCTCTTTATGCACATTTATACAAAATTTTGTCCTATATCACCATGTTAAAAATTTAGAAAAAGCGGGATGGCAACGCAACCTGTAAGACAATTTTTACCAAAAGTTGATAGGCACTAATTTATGTCAAGGTGCAACTACATACCAATTTGTACGAAATTCTGTGCAGTAGTTCCTGAGATACAGTTGGCACAAAATTTTGTCACACACACACAGACAGACATTTTCTAAAAATGGTCAAATCGTGTTCTACAACTCTCAGAACGTTTAAATCCATCAAAAACCCGAGGTCGAAAATTTTTACGAATCCAATACTTTCTTCTATTGAATATAGAAGAAAGTAATAAAATTTAAAGAAATCGTGAAATTGCTTTAAAGCCCGCTTTGGTTTCCCTCTGCCTTCGGCAGCGACCCACTCATTCTCAGATTCTCGGGTGTCTGTCCCTGTTGCCTGTGACAATAGCTTACCAGTGGACTTCCCTTTTGGTGCTTATCAGATGACAGTTTCGAAACGGACAGTATCGAAAAAATTGTAGTAGCCATTTTATATTTGAATCCCAGTTACATATGAACAACATTATACGATGTGTATATAATATTTTCTTTCGCGTTATTTTCTATATTTATTTGATTTATTCAATCAACCTTAAAATAACAACAATTTCACACCAAATGTAATATTACAATGTGCTATGATCGGCTACGTCTATCGCGTGAGACAATTAATTTTTGTGGTTTAATAGTAGTTAAGTAAGTTAATAGTAGTTGGTATATCGAAAAATAAATAATGAAATATGTAAACCTGATCATGGTACAGCCTTAATGTAGCTCCCCTTGGCGACTTTTGAATTTTTATCGTCACTTTAGACAAAAATGCATAGTTTACGTTATTTTTATTTTTATTTTTATTATTATTTGTTGTTGTTGTTGTTGTTGTTTCTTTCTTTTCGTTTCGTTTTCCTTTCCTTTCCTTTTCTTTCTTTTCTGTTTTTCAATATTTTATCATTTATTTATACTTTTTATGCGCTACTTGGCTTAAAGTGGCTTTTACGAAAGTGCAGTCCTTGGCGAAAAATGTCCGATCTATTGCAGCATCAAAATTTTAAAAATTATTCAGGATCAGGATTAGCAATAAGTAAAGCTCTTTAATGTAATGCTGAATTAGCTTTCATGCCAAGCGCGATTCATCCGTGCCAGAAACATACTATTTAAACAAAAGGGGGGAAAAATCTAAAATTGAGATATATATATTACTTTTATTATTATTATTATAATTATTATTTTCTCCATTTTCATATTATTATTTTTTTATGTGCAGGAGCAAATTAATTTTATTTTTTTCGCGTGAAAACATATTTTATTTTATGTTGAAAAAAAAAAAGTAAGTTTTTTTTTTTTTTTTTTTTTTTTGGCAACAATTAAAAATTAAAATGTCCATTTTTAAAGCTTTTACCACGTTATTATTTTCACATTTTAATTAATTAAAAAAAAAAAAAAAAATCTAATCAAAATATCGTTACAAATAATGTACAGTCGGGAAAAAAAAAAAAAAAAACGCAACACCCGCTGTAGTTTCGTTACTAATTGACGTAAGAACATCTAATAGACATCATTCAACAGGAAATTAAAAGCACTTTCTGAATATGTCCTCAAATTTTGAATTAGGGGTCATCTACATATTGAAATGCGCGCCAACTATGATTTTTTCAATAGCAACACCTAATTTTGACTTCATTTTCGAATTTCTGAGAGTCTGGCACTGCGGAAAAGTATACTGTTTGTATACTTTATCTTTAGTATTTATAGAGTTATAATCAAAAATGTGTTAGGGTGTTATCTATAAATGTAGTAAAATAAAATTAAGATCGTATAAGAAATACAGAAAATTTTAATGTTTCACACCGGAAATCTTTCAGGAAAAAAATAATGATAGAAATTAATAAAACGTTACCTCATTTTCCAGTTCCTTAATTATCCTAAATTCAATTTTTTCAGATTTGTATATGCTTCAGTACTTTTTTAGATAATTTTAGGTCTGTTTAAATACATTACACTTCTGATTAGTCCATACAGTACTTTTTGAAAAAAGTGCAATATTTTTCAAGTAAATGTGTCTATTATGGCTGTAATGATCACAAATAAAGCTTAAATTTTGTTCCGTAGGTGTAACATAATATACGAAATGAAATAATATAGATATATATATATATACAACAATGCTGTATCTTTTGGGATAAATTATTGTAAGGGTTCATGAAGTAAATATTAAACAATTTTAATCGCACTTACCAGTTTCGTATCAGTTGAACTCTTTGGAACTGTACGATTCTTTTTATAATTTCTAAGAAAATATAATTTCTTAATTAATCCTTTCGCGACTGTTTACGTAGATTTACGACATTTGAAAATCTGTAACTCTGTCAGTGGGCGTTTCTTCGTAATTTGTGTATTACATATTTCTTAAGTGTGTACCCAGTGTTCATATTTTTGAAATAAAATATACTAAGCATAGAAATATATTGATTAGAAAGAATATAATTATAATGTATATCCATTTGTAATATAATTGTGAATACAGAAAATTTGTTCTGAAACATTTTATTTTGAGAGTATAACGCCTGTAGGCGGGACTTACTGTCAAAAGACAAAATCCTGCAGTCGCAAAAAGTGTTAAAATATATTTAGAAAAGTTAAAGTATGTTTTTAAAAATGTATAAAGTTAAAATATATTAATAAAATTTTAAAGACTAAAGTGTCCTTAAAATAATAATCGTCCTCCTACAGTATAAGTAAATAAATAAAATAAAATAAAGCAATATATGAAGCAAATGATTAAGCCTTTTTTAACTATGACGGTGGCGATTTTACAAGCCTGTCTTGCATTCCAATTCCATTCGTTTTTTATATTTGACAATTTCACATTAAACATATTTTTCTATTTAAAATAGTAAACCCCGCCTATTTAGTTAATTTTTTTTTCTTCTAGTGTTTGTTTAAAAGATTCAAAATTTATCACCATTTAAACGATGAGGTAAATACCACTTGTGAATATTTTTGTCAACATAAAATAAGGGGTTTAACACGAATACTGAATGACACATTTACTTTACTTTTGTGTATTGTTTTGTTTTGAAGAACGATGAAGGCGGGGCTTGTCTTCTTTAGAAAACAGGAATTTTTTATGCTAACACTAATGTCTAAAAATCATCATTTTTGTTTCATTTCTTTGCATTTGACATTGTTGTTATATAATTTGACCCGTCAATAAAAAATAAAATTATTTTGTTTAATTTTCTTTGTTATTTTTTAAGATTTGATTCGTTATCTCATGCAAAACTTTATAAGAGACGGCCCCCTAAACCACTTCAAAAGAAATATTTATTTATATCTCGAAAACTAATAACTGGAATGAGCTGCAAATTTGTACACCCATATTTTTCAGCATTAGGATTCATTTTATGTAAAAATTAATATAGGTCATAATTCATAATTTTTATGAATATGAATTTATTAATAATTTTCATAATTATATATATTTTTCAGAATCAAAAATAATGATGGATTATGTTTGGGTTTCTTCACTGTATCTCGTAAAAAAAAAATTATATCGATCAAATTATTTTTTGTGAAGATATTAATAAAAGTTTGAAATATGAATTTAACATTAGCACCTTCAAACTTTGAACGCTTATAACTCTGTGAAAAAATAAGTAAAATATACAACCAATATACTTTTCGCGTTGTCGCGATCCCAGGAATTCAAATATAAAATAAAAATAGGTTGTTACCCTTGAAAAAAAATCAAAGTTGGTGCGCGTTTTAATATGTAGACGACCCCCAATTTAAAATTTCTGTTCCTTTTTGTGAAACTACTCACAATTCCCTGTCGAATGATACCTATTACATTTTTCTACATCGATTAGCAACGAAGTTACGTTGAGTGTTGCGTTTTTTTTTCCCCCGACTGTACCAAATGAAAAGGACATTTTTTTCTGAATCCGTCGGTTTAATTAAGTTATCGATCGGACAATTCGATTTTTTAAAATTAACTAAAGTATAAAAAGCTGGTGTCAATTTTTTAAACTAACTAAAGTATGAAAAGCTGGTGGCAACTTGCGTCAACACACAGACAAACAGAACAAAATCTCTCTTAGCCAATCAACTTGCGTCTACACACAGACAAACAGGAAGAAAACTCTCTTAGCCATTTATATATAGAGAGATTTGTTGATTGCAATATTATCTGCAGATTATATGATGAAAAATTTTATCAGGGCTGAATATACGCCACAGTTGACTGTATACAGGAAAATACGGTATAAGAAAACTGTAAAATTGAATAACAAGGCTCTCTATATATTAAAAACAAAGTTTCTCTATATATTAAAAAAAGTTACTGTCACTGGCGTCAAATTTTTTTGTCTGCGACAGCATCTTCTAATGGAGGGCAGGGTTCTTCGCGTCATGAGAGGTATCAATGTCTTCCGAGTACTCCAGGACTGACATTTCAGCCGCTTAAAATTTTTTATCCTTTTAATTAAAGAAGTTATTGACTAAAACTGACAAATTTTTTGAAAATTTTCAGTACAATTTTTACAATTTTTTAATAAAAAATTGTATTTGTTTCTCCCATTGTTTAATGGTGTTTTCCCATTACCTGCGGCTTATTTCTGTCGAGCTATCTAAATGATAGACCAGATGATTCTGCCTAAAGGTTGTCTGAGTGAGTAATCCTGACCGGTTGTCGGCCTGAATAGCTCAATTGGTAGAGCCTTGACCTTGTAAGTCAAAGATCCGGGGTTCGACTCCCGGTCCAGGCATTATTTTCACTCAGTCGGAAAAATAAAAAAATTCAATAAATATGATTTTCTTCCAATCAGTTGATTGTGTGATTTTAATAAAAAATTGTAAAACTGACAAGTTTATGCAGGCACTCTATTTGCAATTTTGAAAAAAGTTTCTCCCAGTGACGTTGTTCTTCTGTCATGAAGTCATTTTACACGAGAAAAATAAAATATGATCCATGGTTGTACGTAGGAAGGTAGGTTAGTTGGATTTAACGTCGCACCAATACTGATCTATGGGTAATTGGCGACAGTCTGGGACGCACCCCTAGAGATGTTCCGGAGACATGACATCACAATTTTGAACCTTCACGGAGAGGATCCCCCTCCGCTTTGGTGATCCCCAGAGGTATAGTGGGGATGCGAACATGGAGGACTTTCCGACCACGACAGATTTTATGTGCACCAGCCACCATTAGTGTACACGACGGTCTTTGGCCGGCTAGAGTATCCAATCGGCAATCTTCCAATTACGTGCTCAGCGCTTTACCGACTAGGGTACCGCGGCCCGAAACCATGGATGTAAAAAACAAAGAAAATAAATATCAACTTTTTTATTCTACTTTTAGAAAATTAATCTTCTTTCACGGGAAAATTAAAATATGATCCATGGTTGTAAGTAGGTAGATAATTAGGTAGATTGTGATTGACGTCGCACCAATTACTGCCCTATGGATAATTGACGACGGTCTGTGACACACCCCTACGGATGTTCCGGAGAAATGCCACCACAGTTTTGGTCCTACACGAAGGGGATAGCTCTCCAGCTTCGGTGGCCCCCAGAGGTATAATTTTGATGCGAACACGGAGGATATTGTGGCCATGACATATTTTATGTGTACCAGCCACCATTAGTGTACACGGCGGTCTTTGGTCGGCTCGAGAACCGAACCCACAGTCTTTCAATTACGAGCTCGGCGCTCTGCCGACTGGGGTACCGTGGACTGGATTTAAGGTTGTAAAAGAGAAATAAAAAGGCTCATATACTAAAGCTGTAATGCAAAACGGTCAAGATATTAGGATTTTCTTTCTATTAAATATATATATATATATATATATATATATATATATATATATATTATATATTATATATTTCAATTTGACATTGAATATGATTATTTTCATAATAATTTTCTTCTTTTGCCTTGTAATATGCACTATTAATATTCTTTTTCAGTGAAAGAAACCAGCGAATAGGCGGGCTGAGTTCTGCATGTGTCAATAAGTAAAGTGAGTCGGGGAGGAGGCGAAGCCTCCTCGGGGGTTGGTGAGCGGAGCGCGTAGAGGGCAGAGCCCCCTAGTTTAGAAAAAAAAAAAAAAAAAAAAAAAAAAAAAAAATCAGTGAACTTCCACATACACTTTCAGTGCATTTTTTGCTTACTTTTCGTTTTGAAATTTGATTTTGGATAATTTTTATCAGGAATTAACCTTTATCAAGCCACTGTTCTCAGTTGAAAACATTAAATTAAGAGTTCTATAAAAAATTAAATTTCATCAATATTGACTTAAAAATAATCAGCATACATATTTTAATGATGATTTAATTTTTTTAAATTAGAAGTCAAATTTTTCATCATAAAATACCGAACTTTATAAGACTAACTTATTATTATTATTATTTCCCTACTTATCATAAAAATTTACATAAATGTAAAAAACAATCCAGTATTTCTAAAAGTCGGTTTCACTACTCAAAATAGATCACATTGCTTAAAAAAATTGAAACTTTATAATATTAATGAAGAATGCATATCTGGCATGATTTGCGAAATATTTATATTTCCAATAATAAATGTTATAATTTTATTACTTAAAATTTACAGGGTGGCCGTAATTAAAGTGTTTACGGTGTTCTGCAGAGTGATCTAGTTCCAAAAGTCATCGCTAGGGGAATATGTGGCGCTGTGTAAAAGAAATGAGAGTTCTGGAAAACGCAGAATCAATACTGAAATAAAATTACCTTTTATTTAGCACGTTCAAATCAGGTTCAATGTGAGGCGACTACCAACTGCACGCGCTTATTTTTGCCCCACTTTAAAAAACTATCAACTACACTCGGACATGCAAACGCCTCCTGCTACCGGAAACCCCCGTTGCGAATTTAGGTCCTTCCATTGAAAGTAATGAAATAGAAAATGAAAGATGTAATGGGGAAATATGTAAAACTTGTGTTATATCACGCACGTATGTACGCTTCCCGCACATGAAAAAAAAAAAAAAAAATCACTGGAAACCCCTACTTCGCTGTGCATGAATCTGAGAACGCATGTAACTCGTTTTCGCAGCAATCAGTATCACGCACGTATGTAGGCTTCGCTCACATGAAAAAAAAAAAAAAAAAAAAAAAAAAAAACATCACTGGAAACCCCTACCTCGCTGTGCATGAATCTGAGAACGCATGTGACTCGTTTTCGCAGCAATCAGTATCACGCATGTATGTACGCTTCGCTCACATGAAAAAAAAAAAAAAAAACATCACTGGAAACCCCTACCTCGCTGTGCATGAATCTGAGAACGCATGTCGCTCGTTTTCGCAGCAATCAGTATCGCGAACATGAGCCCCCCCTCCTCCCCCCCCAAAAAAATATACATTTCCTGTATCATTTATATTTATATTAATGTAAATTTGGCGATCTTTGGCGATTATTCGCTGGCATGTGTGTAACAGTTAAGTACCTTCTTATTAATTCCTTAATGTAAGATCCACTTTCTTGAAAACAAAAAACTTCCAGCTAAGGCAGTTGGTATAATTCTACCAACAAACTTTTGGGTTCTTCCAAATCAGAGCGAAGGGGTGGTAACATAGAAGCTCGCAAGAGAGTAAGTGAAAGGGGGGTTAAGTCTAGCGAGTGCAGTTGTATATTTTGACTCCAGTTGGATAACACTCTCAATGCGTCCACAGTTTTTGAGGACCACATATTGCATTCTGTGCACAGTATTTACAACAGCAGAAAGTAACATGTCTGCAGAAATCTTACAATCCAAAAAGCGTTTTAGGCAGTGAACAAGTTCTCAGTAAGTGAAATTGCAGATAAAGAAATTTTATCACTGTTTATGTAATTTTTTCGCTTTTTAAAATTTTTTTACCGCATTTCGATGGATTTACAAGTTTTGGGATGTCCTGAACACGATTTGATAGTTTTTAGAAAATGTCTCTGTGTGTATCACGAATTTTGTGGATACTGTACCTCACGAACCAATGAACAAAATTTAACCAAACTTGGTATTTAGTTGGACCCTGACATACACTGGTGCTGATTAGATTTGAGGATCATTTGCTCAACAGGTGGTGCTGTGATCGCATTTTTTTCTAAATTTTTAACATGGCAGTATAAGACAAAATTTCTTATAAATGTACATAATGAGAGTTTTTTAATTTGTGATTGTAAAATTAATATGAATTATTGATAATAGTAGTAGTTAAATAGGAAAAAAAAATTGTGCATGTTGGGGCATCGCTTCCCCCCTGGAGAGGGGGAGTAAATTTCCAAGATGGGTACCTTTCGAAAGGTCTCGTCAATACCTTTAAAACGAATGGTTGAACTATAGATCTGTGATAATTTAAAACAAAGTTATCGATTTTTTTTTTTTAACAAAATAAATAAATAAATAAAAAGTCTTTTTTTTTTTTTTTTAATATTGAGAATAAAATATCGAGACTTTTTTTTGGATATTTAGTGTTCTACTACTTCGCTAATATGGAAATCGTCTGCATTATCATGGAAGATATTTTTTTGAATAATAATTTTAATAGATTATTTTTACTGAGTGAATTTCTACAGGAAAATATAGAAGAAAGTCATGTGGTGGCCACAATACACTAGTTAACAATTGTATTACTCGGGGATAAGCCTTTTGAGGGACTGCTTATAAATTCGAGGTTTTTGAAATTTTTGCTTTTTTTTTTTTTTATGTTAAATTATATTGGTTTTGTAGACATTTCTTATTCTGGATACAGCATAACCTCGCTTTTACATTCTTCAAGGGACATAAATTAAAAAGTGAAAATTCCAGGAATGTTTCTTGGGAAATAATTTTTCCCATGTTATTGCAGAGCTCGATAACATTTCTAATTTATTTATTTATTTATTTATTTATATATCAAAGGTGTTTGTATTCAGGGGCTACCCCTGATTTCAGGTTTTTTAATCTAATCCATCTCTATTTTCGTATTTTCTACAAAGTTATATTTTCTCTTCTTAGTTGTTTGTCATTCAGGTGATATGCGAACGAACTGTAAAAATTTTAAGGGCTTCTGGTCTAAATGGATTGGGACAAAATCTCTCGTGGACAAAATCTCGCCTACATAAATGAATGGAAAGCAAAAAGAAGTTGGTAATTATTAAGAATGTTGTATAAAATTTCCTGCCAACACATACCTTAGTCAGAGCATTGCCATACACACAAACCCACCACAAAAATTGTTATAAATTTTGCTTAAAAGAGTTTAAAGACTATAATTATTAATTTTTTTTTAAGATCAGTCATAAAGAATGCTTATCTATTTTAAAATTTTTAATTAAGGTTTGTGAACAGTGTTCAGCTTTGATGCCAGCAGTGATGTACAATATTTTTAAAATGTATTTTGAATGGTGAAAAGCAAATGATAAAATAACTTAAAATTAAGTATAGATAAAATAATAAAATTCCATTCTATAATGTATTTATTTATTTATTTATTCATTTATTTAAATTAATTAATATTATTTTATAAGGCCCTGCGATCTTCACCAGAGATCACACGTGACAGAAATACAAATTTTCAAATAGATTATATTATTTTTTTGACGCGATATTTTGTCCCGTGATATTATATCCGGATCCCGGTCTAAATAATTTGAGTTACATTTGATATATCAGTGTAACTCAATGTTGTTGTTTTTTTTTACTTGATGCTCAAATTTTCAGGGATTTTGCCCTTGAGTCACAATCACCCCTGAATACAGGTAAGGATGGTAAAGAATCAATATTTGATTAAAAATCCTATTGAAAATTTTAACGAGGAAATAATGCATTAATTGTTTCCAACTTTGTTGTAAAACACTTTATAAAGCAAACAATCTCACAATAAACAAATTTTAAAAGAAATAAATGCTGATGCTAATGCTTTTTGAAATTCTTGTAATTAAATAAGTAAAACAGAAAAAAAAAATGCATAAATGTTTTAAAATGAATGCTTGAAACCATCGATCTCTGATAATTCAAAAACAAATTTATAACTGATCTTTAATTTTAATGAGCAAATACATTAGATGTTGTTTATTAAGCACAAAACAGGCTTTTTGACACTTAATGCTACACTCCACTGAGATGAAAATGGACAATTTGCACGTTTTCTGATTTTATCCTTATAGGATAGAAAACGAAAAGGTAAGAAAATAAATACATACATTTTCTTTATTTGAAATCTAATGACTGATTTATAACAATTTTAACATTGCACTATTTACTCTTTCGAGAAAACACAGTATAATATATCGTGACGTCACTCGTTATGACAACAAACGGAAGTAATCTTTGTTTACGTTCGATTTCGTGCTTTGCTTTGCATCTTGAATCAGTGAAATAGGTTTTGTATGTTATGATAATGACGGATATTAAAAAATAGTAGTATAAATATTGTACCAATTTGTACTAATACAACAGCTAATGCTTCTCAAAACTTATTCTTTAGCGTTCCTCAGGATACTATTAAACGAAAACATTGGACAACCGCCATGAAAAGAAAACAATTGAAAATAAAAATAATAATGGAAAATGGTGATAATGGTATTAAATGATTAAAAGATGAAAAAGAAATGCTCAGAAATCACATAAACAATTGATAATGACGAAAGTTAAAATGAATTGCTGCTTACTAACCAGGCTGACAAAATGTAAACATTGAAGCATCATAAAGTGTGACATCACGCAGCGTTTTGAAGTCACGTGATTTTTGGTTCATTTTAAAGTTAATTTTGAAATTAATGAGAACTTTTTTTGCATTTTTAATAAACTTTTTGAAATTTATGGGCCTAAAACTACCAGAAAAATAGGATTTTGTTCAAATCCCCCATGTGTAAAAAATCTTCATTGTCTGCATTCATTATTAATAAATAACAATTTTTTATAAATAATTCATACTGCGGTAACAAATAAAAAATGCAGAAGAAAGTTTTTTTTTTTTTTTTAGATCCATAACATTCTGACGTTTAATTGTTTCTATTTATCTATGCAAAGATCAGGATAAAACTTTTTTGTTTCTGTCTAAAAACTGTTTGAACCTCCTTTGATATTTCTGTTCGATTTCTTCAATATTGCTGGCCCAGTGCTCATAGGAATAAGTTTGCAGCTCGCCACCGAGCTCTTTTGGCAGTAATCGAGGGTTGATCCTACGATGAAGTTTATCCTGCTGAGAAGATTTGTAAAACAGCATCTGAAAAATAAAATTGATAATAAGACATTAAAGAAAAATAAATAATTCTTTAAACTAACCTAGAGCATTTTTTAAAGAGAGAATATTAAAATGATTTTTAACCTTGTTACTTTCTTCTATATTCAATAGAAGAAAGTATTGGATTTGTAAATATTTTCGACCTCGGGTTTTTGATAGATTTACACGTTCTGAGAGCTGTAGAACACGATTTGACCATTTCTAGACAATGTCTGTCTGTGTGTGTATGTGACAAAATTTTGTGGCAACTGTATCTCAGGTACTACTGCACATAATTTCATACAATTTGGTATGTAGTTACACCTTGACATAAATTAGTGCCTACCATCTTTTGGTAAAATCTGTCCAACAGCTTGTGTTGCCATCTCTCTTTTTCTAAATTTTTAACATGGTGGTATAGGACAAAATTTTGTATAAATGTGCATAAAGATACATTTTTTAACAATCATTATGAAATTTAAAAGACTTATTTGTAATAGAGATAGTCAACTGGGAAAAAAAAAATTGTGTATGTAGGAGCCTCGCCTTCCCCCTGGGGGGGGGAGTTCTGCTGAGAAGATTTGTAAAAGAATATCTGAAAAATAAAATTGATATTAAGACATTAAAGAAAAATAAATAATTCTTCAAACTAACCAGATAATATTAAAATATTTTTTTTTTTGCCTTGTGGATCACGTAAAGCCAACTACATTGGTGTTTAAAATTTAAGCAACAACCTGTTTTCTCGTTTTCTTCTTTTGCGCATAATTTTTAAACAAATGAACATATGAACATAAAATTTGGGTGGCGCGTTTGTTATCATATCATTAACCGAATTTTATATAACTTCAACATAAATGATAATTTTAAACTAATAAATATTCTTTCTTTCTTTTTTTTTTTTCTTTTTTTCAAAAATAAACTTTGGAGAAAATGAAAAATTTCAACAATTTTAGAAAAGAAAATTTAATGAAAAACGGTCATAAGGATGTATTACAGATAGGTGAATATGCACATGCATCCATGTGTTAGATTAAAACCGGATCTTTTTACATGCATTCACTTTTCTGTTTCTTCTTTCTTCTTCTTTTCTTTGCATGTGAATAACTTAAAAAAAAAATATACATACAAACATGAAAATTGGATAAGGTGTTCATTATAAAACTATTTATCGACATTTTTATTATTCTGGTGATGCTCATAATTTACAAATAGTTAATTATATATATATTTTTTAAAATGTCTATTATAAAAGTAAAAGAAAAGTTAATACAGAAAGAAAAATCGAGATTTAGAGTAACATTTCAAGGCATGTGCGTCTTTATCTATTTGTAATGCATCCTAAAAACCACTTTTCATTAAGTTTTCTTTTCTAAAATTTCTGAAAGATTACCTATTTTCCAAAGCATACTTTAAAGAAAAAAAAAAAAATATTATTATTATTTGTTTAAAAATTATTACTCATGATAAAATATTCGATTATTGTTATGATAACGATCAGGCCATCTAAACTTTATGTTCATAATGTTTAATTTTTAAAAATTATGCGCAAAAGGAAAAAACGAGAAAACAGGTTGTTGCTTAAATTTCGCACACCAGTGTAGTTTCATCCGCCATAAATTGTGTTCAGGGCAAAACTACATTGTCTCTTCGCCAAAAAATATTTATAAAACTCTAAAAGGGAAAATTTTCCTATGAAAAAGTAACATCATCTATTCTGTTTCAAAATTTAATTTTAATTTGATTTTGAGTAGTCAAATAATGCAGAACAGGAGTGCAGTGACTGGAATAACCAAAGTTATTTCATATATGACTGCAGATTTTAGCGTCCACACTTTGTAGCTCACTGTAAAAAAAAAAAAAAAAAAAAAAAACGGAAGTTTTTACAGCAAAATGTGCTGGCACCCATATTGCCAGCACATTTTGCTGTTAAATAAGGCAAGTTACAGCGGAAACATCTGTAAAACAAGACTCTTTTACGGCTGTTTCTACTGTAAATTACTTCTTTTTTTACTCTCCCCTTTCCATGCACCCATATTGCCAGCATATTATGCTGTAAATCTACCGCTTTTTTTTTTTTTTTTTTTTTTTACAGTGCTGTTTGTTAATGGTATAAACGCATCTTCACATACTCTCTTAACAAATCTTTATATTTAAGAAGTGTTTTAAAATCATTACTTAATTTTTCTACTTTTTTTTTTTTTTTTTTTTTTTTTTTTTTATCGAGAATTTTTAGAGAAGTTAAATATAAGGGATGACAGGGCTCAAGGAAACTAATATATTATTCAGTGTAACTAAAAAATGGACGAAATATTCAACTTGAAAAAACAAAATGGACAACTTGAAAAAATTGGGGGGTAATCCCCCTTGCGATATATTTTGTAGTGGGATTTTTACTTTCTCTTACCCATAAGGTAGAGGAAGTATCGTTTTATGGTCAAATTTTCGAAGGTGAGTTTTTGTTTTATTTACACATTTTGAGGTCTCCTGAATACGAACATTATGTTTTTAGCGAATGGTCTGTGTGTCTGCTTGTGTGTGTGGTTATCAGCATAGCTAAAGAACAAATAGTAGCAGAAAGTCCAAACTCTGTATTCTAAATGTGTATGATATAAGGATGCTACACTAAGCTTTTCGTTGAGATGAGTCAAATGGTTCGTGTACAGGGACGCCCAAGAAAATTCAAATACATTACGTCTATGGAGGAAAGTGCTGATAAGTAGAGTTTAACATCTATACACTGCACTAAACCAAATGAAACGAATATATATTTTTTATAATAGAGATAGTCAACTGGGAAAAAAAAAAAAAAAAACGTCGTGTCTGATACGCGCTTATGGGGAGCCATTCGGTTGCCTTTATAAAGGAAGGAACATTTTTCTTCAACCACCATGTGGGTAGAAAGTGCTTTATGCGAGTGCGCAGAAGGTGAAAGTCATTTTCCCAAAATAAGATTCACCCCATAGCGTTAAACAACTTTCCAAAAGAAAAATAATATATGATGGATCCATCAACTTATTAAAACACAATAGAACATATTTAATAATAGAACATATTTATATGCTCTTGGATGAAACACTCATTTTGGAATGACCACTTTAAGGCAGTAGGGAGCACGGTTTATGCGCTAATGTTTGATGAGTCTAGAAGAAACAATTTTTTTTCTATTTATCTGGATTTTCTTTTTGCTTTAATCAGCACAACAGACAGTGGCATCGTTAGAAAAAATTTCAAGGGGGCACAACCTGAAAAAAAAAAAGATGTTTTTCAATAAAATTCTGATAGCATAGTTTTAAAGTTAAAGAAAAAAATTCTTATTAGAATTTTCAATGGGGGGGGGGGGGCAAATGCCGCCCTTGTCCCATTGTGCCGACGCCCGTGACAACAGGGCTATCGCCCCCCAATCTTAATCAAATTTTTCAAATTGGAATCTAATACGAACTTTCAAATACCAAATTTGAATTTCCTGCACATATTTGTTTTTAAGTTATGCTGATAATAAACAGACGTACAGACCAACCGCTAAAAATAGGACTTTGATATTCGAAGCAACTTCTAACGTAATATCATATAAAAACCAAAGTTGAAAATAGGACTTTCATATTCAAAGCAACTTCTAACGTAATATTATACAAAAACCAAAGTTGAAAATAGGACTTTCATATTCAAAGCAACTTCTAACGTAATATTATACAAAAACCAAAGTTGAAAATAGGACTTTCATATTCAAAGGAACTCCAAACGTAATATTATAAAAGAACCAAAGTTGAAAATAGAACTTCAAAAAATACTTTGTTTACAGAATGGGTGTAAAAAATTAATTTTCCGTCCTAAGCAGTGATTGTCGACATAGTAAAATGTAATAAAGCACTTCCATCAATTACATTCAATAGAAAAGAACGCTTAGCTTAATTTTTGGTTTAGCAATAAAAAATTTCTATAAACTATGTGCACATCACATTATTTAAATAAATTTAGTTTTATATGAAAAACACCTAACACAAGATGAAATACCCTTCCAGCAATTTCCAAGCATAGCCCCAGTAGGGTAAAAGCACCAGTGATTGACACTTTTAGAGCAGTCTCTGACGTTTTTAATGTCCTAGTCACCAGAAAATATTTTTAAAAATCTTAAGTTAGTACATATGGCATGAAAGACATCCAGAACCACATATATGTTAAAATTTATACATTTGATAACAATTATTTTTTTTTATGGATTTTTATTTGACACCCACTCAATGTTCCAGTCATTGACACTGCTAGTTATTCATTTTACCAGTTATTAGCACCCTATGCTCCAGTGTTTGACATAAAATGTTAAAATTCTTATATGTAAAATATGTGATTTTTATTATTTTTCTTATTTATTAATTATTTCGAGATAGATGCCAATAACTGGAGCACCTACCTTATATCCAAATACTTTGGGTAGACCTGTAAACGAATGTTAAATGATTTCCATACCACAATCTGCAAAAAACATGCTTTTATGCATATATACATTTAAAGAAAAAAAAAATGATTATTTTATTTTGTTTAGACCAGTCTACAGATGTATTTGAATTTTCTTGGATGGCCCTGTACACATACCATTTGCTTGACCTCAACGAAAAGTTTAGTGTAGCATCGCTATATGATACATGTATAGAATACCAAGTTTGCAGTATCTGCTAATTGTTCTTCAGATATGCTGATAACAGACAAACACACAGACAAACAATGATTTTCGGATTCAGGGGACCTCAAATCGTATAAATGTAACAAAAACTTAGTTTCGAAAATTTGGCCCGAAAACAATACTTTCTCTACCATATATATGGCTAAAATAAAGTAAAAAAATATCGTGACAATTTTGAGGAACAAATATATGAATTTTCTTACTCTCTGTCTAATTTTCTCGCTGGTAATCGGCTTTGCTATCTTCCATAAAGCTTTTATAACTGCTGGTGTGTGGACCACATGGAATTCCTTCACTAGACACGGACAGCATCTCTAAAGAAATAAACAAACACATGTTAGATAATCTGACTAGTCATTCTCATGACTTTCTCTTAACCAACATTTCAATATTATAAAGAAAGATTGCATTTTAAGTAGGGATGGGAATCGATTAAGAGTTTTAACTGGGTTAATCGTAGTTCATTAATAGATTAATCGGTCAATAATTCGGATTTTTAATCGATTTTCATTTTTCTTTTATATAATTTTGGTTGAATGATGAATAAAACACTGCTATATATATATATATATATATATATACATATAGTTAGTTATATAATTAGATGGATAGTACACAACAAACCATAAAAATGATATAGATGTTAATTTAACTAGTTGGGTGGCAAAAATTTTCATTCTTGAGCAGTATTAGTTGACATAGTAAAGTGTAGCAAAGTACTTCCATCAATTACATTCAATAAAAATCTGGTGTGAAACAACCACACGACTTCCATTACCCACTATTACACGCATTATATGCACTTTTTGAGAGATAATGTGATCAGAAAACATAAAAGTGATCTAAAGAGAAAATCGTTAGAGCTGTTTTTGAGGTACCAACTTTTACAAAAAATCAATTATTGACAGTAAAACAATAATTACATACAAAAGTATATTTAAAAGTGAGTTAATATGGCAAGTTTGAAGAAAATCCGTACGGCCGTTTTTAAAGGAACGCGCTTGCGAGACCTGAAATTGAGCTATTTATACAGGACGTCCATCAATTTTCCTGAACTAACCAACTATATCATTCGAAAGGACATCTAATAGAGTGTTTATATAGCTAATTTGAAGAAAATCGTTAGAACCGTTTTTGAGATACGGACTTACGGTCCCACTTCCGATCTCCGATGTCCTACTTCCGGTTTTTTAATTTTCACCAAAATGTGGAAAATTCATTTGAAGAAAATCGTTAGAACCGTTTTTGAGATACGGACTTACAGTCCCACTTCCGATCTCCGATGTCCTACTTCCGGTTTTTTAATTTTCACCAAAATGTGGAAAATTCATCTGTACACTAGACCTGTCTTAATTCTGGAGTTTTGTAGTTCTATCTTTATTAGTTTCGGAGATATGATAGGCAGAAGATCCCACACATATATACACACTTACACACACACTGACCAATTGCCAAAAACCACCTTTTTTACTTCCATTACCCTACTACCGTAGGTAATGGAAGTATTGTATTCGGTCTGAAAATTCGATAGAGAGTTTTCACCTGATTTACACGTTTTAAGGTCCCCTGAGTCCAAAAAAGTGGTTTTTGGCAATTGGTCAGTGTGTATGTGTGTGTGTGTGTGTGTGTGTGTATGTATGTGGAGAATCTTCTGGCTACTATAGCTCAGAAACTAATAAAGATAGAGCTACGAAATTTTAGAATTGAAATACGTCTGGTGTACAGATGAAATTTCCAAATTTTGGTGAAAATTGAAAAACCGGAAGTGGGACATCGGAAACCGGAAATGGGACCGTAAGTCCGTATCTCAAAAACGGCTCTAACGATTTTCTTCAAATTTGGTATATAAACACTCTGTTAGATGTCCTTTCGAATGATATAGTTGGTTAGTTCAGGAAAATTGATAGGCGTCCTGTATAAATAGCTCAATTTCAGGCCTCGCAAATTCGTTCCTTTAGAAACGGTTGTACGGATTTTTTTCAAACTCGCCATTTTAACTAACTTTTAAATATGCTTTTGTATGTAATTATTGTTTTACTGTCAATAATTGAGTTTAACCGGCAGAGGGACTCGCCATTTTAACTCACGTTTAAATATGCTTTTGTATGTAATTATTGTTTTCCTGTCAATAATTGATTTTTTGTAAATGTTGGTATCTCAAAAATGGCTCTAACGATTTTCTCTTTAGGTCAATTTTATGTTTTCTGATCACATTATCTCTCAAAAATGCATATAATATGTGTAATAGTGGGTAATGGAAATCGTGTGGTTGTTTCACACCAGATTTTTTACTTAGGGAACCTTAAAACGTGTAAATCAGGTGAAATCTCGATATCGAATTTTTGGACCAAATACAATACTTCCATTACGTACGGCAGTAGCGTAATGGAAGTAAAAAAGAGCGTTTAATTTCATTTTGAGTAGCTCTATATATTGTCTGTAAACTTATGCTCATCAAACTGTGTGCTTAAATTGAGTTTTGTGTGAAAATCACATAACACAAAATGAAATACACTTCCAGCATTTTTCAAATATATCTCAAGTATATCCAAATACTTTCAGTAGTCCGCTTAACGAATAATGAAAGATTTCTATGCAACAATCCACACAATTTTATGCATATAAAAAAAATGTGCTAATTTCATCTCATTTTGGGCAGCCTACAGATGTACTTAACCAGAAATTTTCCCCGTAGACGTAATGTATTTTAATTCTCTTGGATGGCCCTTGTGGTGGTTAAATAAAACTTATTATAAACTTTTTTTTATAATCCGACCACATGATCCCATTAAAAAAAAAAAAAAATGCCTTATTCAAATACTAAAATATCTGCAATAACACAATTTATTTTTAAATAACTTCCAAATCTATCAATCTTACTTTTGTATCAATTTTATTATCATTGTTATTATATCTTTATTCTTTTATTTATTTATTTTATTTTATTTTATTTTTTATTAACTTTTCAAATCTTATCCTTCAACCTATGAAAAACATTAATGAATTATATACACATTTATCTAAAATAAAAATATATATATATATATATATATGTAGTATTAATTATCAAATATACCATTTATTTATCAATTGGTAAAAAAATGCTGGGATATATTCATTATTACTCAATTTACATTTTATCAATTTAAAGAGGATGTTTGCCACAAAATAAAATTGAATATCCACTTATCCTTAAACGAATGCGGCACTTCCGAAAATTATTATTACTAGACAATGGCGTATAGTCCATAGTTTGTATTAACACTGTCCACACACATAAAGAGATCACATACGGAATTAGAAAGTCCACACTTATGAAAATTGTTATGAAATATAATTATTACACACGAAGATCGTTGAGTCCACATACTAGTGCTGGACGATATCAGAAATTAAATATCGCGATATATCACCAAGTTAATATCGATATTAGTGATATATTGCGATATTTCTTTCAAGATAGGAACTAGTTGGAATAGGTGGACTCTGCTCAGTTCCCCATCATATTTATGTTCTCAGAAATGTCTAGTGCGAGACATATTATAATCATGTTAAAAGAAATGAATTTGACCAAAGCTTGATACAGTGACAGAATGAAATCCCCGCCTAATAGGCTATCCACCGTTCACTTCGATATAATTATCTTATTCTAATTTATTAATTTATTTTATCAGGGTCATTTCTGTTGTTTAGTTTTTATGCTACATTTTCCAATGCAATAAACCTCAAAATTCATATTTATATGAAACATTTACAATTTCGCTATGTTGATAAAATCGTAAATTACGAATAATTTACGAAAATTTCCTAGTAGAATATTTGTATTCAATCATGTTCAAACAAATATCATAAACTTAATTTTGAAGTTGTCTAATGTATTTAGGATCCTCAAAATGGAAATTTATGCTCAATTTTGCCTTATTCTGACATGTTAAGTAAATCGTAAATTCCAAATAACTTACGAATTTTTTTAAATTGGAAAAATCATAGTCTATGATATTCATGCCAGTATCCTAAATAATATTTCGAAAGTGGTTTGACATCTTTACGATGAAAATATCCCTCAAGATTGACGTTTATGTGAAATTTTGCTCTATTCTGACATGTTAAGAAATTCATAAATTTCCAATAACTTACGAAATCTTTATATTGAAAAATAGTCATTAATATTCATGCCAGTGTCCTAAATAATATTTCAAAAGTAATCTGACATCTTTACGATGAAAATATCTCTAAAAATTGACGTTTATGTGAAATTTTGCCCTATACTGCCATGTTAAGAAATTCGTAAATTTCCAATAACTTGCGAAATTTTCAAAGTAGCATATTTATAGTTACTGATGTTCATTCCGGCATCCAAACTGATATTTTAAAACTGGTCTGACATTTTTACAGTAACCAGTTTCCATTTAATGCACGTTTAAGTGAATTTTTGTCCTATTCTCCCATGTTAAGAAAATCGTAAATTTCTAATAACTTACGAAGTTTTTAAATTCGAATGTTGCAAATCAATAGTGTTCTTGCCAGTGTCGAAAGTAATATTTTAAAACTGATCTGACCTCTCTGGGACAATTTGTTCTTGAGATATCGTGGACAAAGACTAACAAACTAACGGACTGACCCACTAACAGACTAACCCACTAACACACTAACAGACACCCTACAGACAGACACCATAGAAATTTTGTCATTTTCGGATTCCTCACACCTGAAAACGTGTAGAAAAGCCAAAAAACCGAGGTCGAAAATTTTCACGATTACCTAAGTTCCCCATATCTATAGTATGATGGGGAACTAAAAAATAGACATTTGTTATTTTTTAAAGACATGCACACGAATTTTAAAGTATACAAGTATAGAGTGTTTTCCATGTATTTTCTGGTATATTACTACCATAACTTTATCATTAAAAAAAAAAAAAATCATAAAAAGTGAATCAATATTTTGTGTTTCTTATAACTTATACTATTGCTTTTTAGTATACCTCTGTATAGTTTATCCTCTATTCTTCCCATTTTAAGCTTTAATTATTTTAAAATCACATTTTAACACAGCTAATATGTGATCTGTGTTTTATTTGTACCAAGTATATCAAAATTCATAATACTACTAAAAATAAAGCTTAAGAAAAATTGTCTTAAGATGTAGGTATTAAATAAAAAGGAAAATCATTTTAAATAGTTAAGAAATGCCATTGGATATTGGATACACCTTTTTTGGTCGTAGAGAGTAATATTTTTTACTTAAAACTCTTATATGCATCCTAAATGTCAGTTACTTGTCATTTTTATTTTTGTTTCTGCTTACCAAATCATTACAATATTTTTTAAATGTATATATGTGTTCAATTCACATTCGTAATAGTTTCACAACAATTGAAAATTGAATTATATATATATATATATTATATATATATATATATATTATATATATGTTACGGGCAATGTAATTATTTAGGTCAGTATTCATAATGCTTGGTTATTATGAATAATGACCATTAAAATTGGGCAATTTGATAAATTTGAATTACTTTACGATAATTTCTCACATTGCCCGGTCATTATAAATACCGCTTTTATTTCTTTGGGCACTTTGATTAATTGATTAAATGATTTTTAAATTGCCCACTTGACTTTTAGCATTATACATAATGACCGGGCAATGTAATATTTGCAACATAATTTATCATTTTGTCATATCCTTTTGGACACTTTTTAAATTGCCCGGGCGCGCATTATAAACAATGCCCAATTATTTACATTGCCCGTAATATATATATATATGTATACATTGTCAGTATAAAAATTATGTTAAAGTTTCATTTTGTTACTTAAAGTAACTCATTTTGCATTTAAACCAATTTTATTTAACATGTACGGCTTAAAAAAAAAAAAAAAAAAAAAAAAGAAAGAAAGAAGGAAAAGGAAAGAGAAAAGATAAATGCTACATAAAAAAAGTAATAAACTATCCAATATTATATATTTCTATAAAGAAACTGTCACTGTAAAATTACTGAAGATTAAACTTTATTTTACATCAGTCAGATAGCACCCTTTCTCCCTTCCCATGTTATCCAGTGGGATTTTTGTCGCGTCGTTTTATAAAAATATTTTATTAAAAAATGAACTTTTTCGAATTCTGTTTTTTTAATATTACTCTTTGAACAGGTCGTCTTTTAGCTTAGTGAGCAATTTTTCGAAAAAATAAATTTAAATATTTTACTTAGAGATCCACACTTAGAGTCCATAATTTACTTATTGAAATAAAATATTTCAATTATTTTTTTCGAAAAATTGTTCACCAAGCTAAAAGGCGACCCGTTCAAAGAGTAATATTCAAAAAACAGAATTCGAAAAACTTCATTTTTGAATGAGATATTTTTATAAAACGAAGCAACGAAAATCCCATTGGATAACATGGGAAAGGAGAAAGGGAGCTATAGCAGATTTTTCTGATTTGAGCTCAGGTTTTTCCCCAAATGAACCCAATTTTTGAAAAAAATCCCCAAATAACAGTAAAGCTATTGAAAGTCTCTAGTCGTAGGGATAAATCATTACGTTGCCAACATTGACATAAAGTTGAAGAACTCCCCAGATTTGTCCCCAAACATTTTAGAATTCCCCAAAAAAGTCCCCACTAACATTTGGTCCCCAAAATTGCCCCCAGAAGCTTCAAAAATCCCCAAAATTGGGACAAAATCCCCAATCTGGCATTACTGAGCCCAAAGCGAAACACATGTCGCATCTTATTGGCCAGAAGTTATCGATACTTTGAAATAAACCAATATCAATGAACCAATAGCAGGAAATGAGCTAAAACAAAAGATATTGTTTTCATTCGTCATAATAAGCGTTTGTTTTCATATCGCCCTGTCTGTGGTTACTGTGGTACTACGCCTACGATCTACGAGCGGTGGTGTGCAATATTATCAAATACTAACGGTAGTATAAATTCTTTCTTATTATCGCGTAGGGTCAGTAAATGCATGAATGTATCAATATACTGTGGGAAGCCAATATACTGTGGGAAAAGCAGATGGCTTTCAATAAATACTGTTTATTTTTTTATTATGCGGTGGACTTATTAAAGCAGTGATATTTTAGATTTGAGGTTTCGCACGCAGGAATAAAGGAAGAGGAAGTATATGCATTGTGGGAGTGCAGTGATCGTTTGGGGTGGGGTTATATTTTTTAATTTTATCAGTGAGGGATGGGAGAAAAATAAGAGAATGGGTATTAGTATAAGATATTACGCGCTCTTTTTGTTCGGGTTTCGTTCGCTGATCGTGTTCGTTCGCTCGGGTTTCATTCGGGAATTCGGGTTTCATTCGTGATGCGCGCTAGCGCGGAAGCATAATTCTATTAATCCGTGGTTGGCGTTTAACGGTACTTATCAGCATATCAATTGATCGCGCGGAATATCGTTAAAGGGATATATTGGCAGAGCAAAATCTTAAATATTGTTATCGGGATATTTATAAAATATCGATACTTGGGGATATATTGATAAATAATCCAGCCCTATCACATACGTTATTCAAGGAAATCTACACATATGAAGTTCATCATAAAATTATTTTCTTTCGACAATAGAAACAAACGCACTAAGACCGTTGAGTGCACATACAATATTTATTTTGTCTGAAGAATCTAATTATAACACACGAAGATCGTTGAGTCCACACATATGAAAAATTTTCACAGATGATTTTTTTTTCTTTTTTTGTATTATAGTTCATATAACATACTTCATAAAATAAACTAATTTTTTGCTCCATTTCGAGGTATGAGGGATCATCCCGAAAATAGTCTCTTCGAATATATGAAGAATGTTAATATTACATTTCAAGGAGCATATTTATCAAAAGCAAATAATTATCAAATTCTACTAAGATGAAATTTCATATTTCTTCTTCTTTTTTAACATTCTTCAAAACTGCTTAGCGAAAGAGATTCCGAGGGATTTTTTAATAATATTTTTGACTCATCCAAACATCTCCGAGAGATCTTATAACCACTTCTTTTTTAGACTCATTGCGAGGGGCTGAACCTTTCTTTTTTATTTTTATTGGTAGCTTCACCAATAACTAAGAATCTCATTAGAAATTTCCCATGCTCTTTTCTTTGAATTTTCTGTCCGCACCTCCAAGGTCCGCACGATGGTTTTACAGCATAGCATCCCTGGAACATCATTTCAGTTTCTTCTCTTTAGAAACGTCTGCTCTGTCCGTGGGGTGATCCAAACCTCTTGTTTCTCCCTTTTTATTGTAGTGTTAGTTTTATTGCTTTATGGTTTAAAAGCGTCCATTTTCCCATCCACATAAAAAAAATAACGGAAGGAAGAAAAGCTTTATCACAAACCCATCTCTTTTATTTATACATCTAAATAATTCTTTATGTTGGTAAGTGGCTATTTGTGGCACTTTACATGATATGGGAATTAGGATATTTATCATAGCCCTATACACGTAAAACAAAAACGATCTGGTTTGTTACAGCAGGTACGCCAACAGATAAACCTTTTGAATAAATTATCTCTAAAAAAAGAGTTAAATTGAATACGTGTCATTTGTTAATTATATTAAAAACACTTTAAACACACGTAAAATTTAATTTTATATGTATTTAAAGTGTTTTCAATATAATAAACCTTTTGAATGTTTGCTTTTAGACACTGTTGTTGGGTTTAATTACTATAATTCTGCAAAAAAGTATTTTCATTTGGTCGTGGCCCATGCAATTCCGTTATGTGCGAAGATTTCCACCAAAAAAGCGTTACCACTAAAACTTATAAAATCTTTTTAAAGCAAATATTTCACATTCAAGTACCTAAAAAATGATGACAGATAGAAAGGCAGCATTGACTTCATCCTATTTCAAAAAATTTCTTCAAATTATGACATAAAGCATTTATTGACTAGCAGCCACCACCTGGAGACAAACGGGAAAATCGAGAGGCTAAATCAGACTGTTGTTACGCGTTAAAAATGTAAAGTTAATTCCTCTTCAAATAAAATTCACTGGATTAAATTACTTGATGAAGTTTTAAATCAGTATAACTTAACACTTCATTCTGTAATTCAGATTCCACCTACCTATTTATTAATAGGGGAATTCCCATATGGTCTATTATTAGTAAATAATAATTACTATCCTTCAGTTGATGAAGCAAGAAAAATAGCAAAAGAAAAAACAATACAGTTTCACAATAAGAACAAATTCCGATATGATGCTCGATTTCTCTTTGTTAAATTTAAGGTTGGTGATGAAGTGGTTTAGGAAGAATTCCTGTATCCAAATACACGTAAATTAAGTTCACCTTATTCAAGCCCATGTAAAATTTTATGAGGAGTATCTGAAGTTAATTTTGAAATTGACAAACCCAGTCCCCATTTTAAGAGAAATTCAGAAATTGTCTATTCATCTAAGTTAAGATACTATAATAATCCTCAAAATTTCAAATTAAGTCATGAATAATTTGATTAGGGATCAACTCCATGCCCCATGTATTTTTTTTTTCTTGATTTTTGCTTTCCTATCTCCATCGGAGGGATGTCGGTAGGTGTAGCTTCCTTTCTTTGACTCAGTGACACCAGCGAGCACATGACTCTTTTTCTTATCTTTTTTTTTTTTTTTTAAATATATCTTTTAGGTTTATTAATTTAGTTACAAATCTCAACTAGATGAATGCGGTAAACAAGGATCCTCCACTCCTAAACCACCTTCTATAAGCAATCTGTTTACTCGTGGTCTCTTAACCTTCACCTTTGTAAAGTGTTCGGAGAAAACGAGAAAACTGATTTGTTTTCGCCCTCTGTACGTAACCCTCGACATTGTCGAGGGTTACGCTCTGTAGAAGCTAGCCAGTTTTCACCTTCGTCCCAACTCACTTTTTATGAAAGGCTTGACTTCTCAGAGTTTCAAGGGTCAGTGTACCCACAATATATATATATATATATATATATATATATATATATATTGTTTGCCAAACTTTAATTTTATACCAGTGTAGTATTATAAAACTAATAATTATTAATAAAGAGTAATTAAGTTGGTTTAATTTGGTTGGTTAAGTTGGTTCTTAGTAATATTAGTGTTATTAGTGTTTGTATCTTCATTAAGAATTTTTCTATAATTTTTTATGAACCTGTTGTGATATAATTGTTTTAAATATACTCTATAACAAAAAAAGTGACGCATCAAGAAGGAGTAATGCAAACTGGACACAAATTGACATACATGCAGGTTTTGATGGAATCAAGCACCAATTCATCATTATCGTCGATTCTACGTGCAACTGGTACTTCAGTGACTTCAAATAGACTTAATAGGCGGCTCAGTGAAATGGGGTTGAGTTCAGTCCCCGGATTTCTCTTCCACTAAGGATGTTTGGAGCATCATAAAAAGGGTCCTACAACCAGCTCGGGATTTTACCAATCTAACGCAACAATCGGACAGAATTTGGCACGATACTTCACAGGAGCACAACTACCAATTAATATCAAGCCGAATAACTGCGTACATAAGGGCCAGAAGTGGACCAACGCCTTATTGACTTGTTTACTTTGTGAGACCCTTTCTTTTGATTAAATCATTCAGGTTTTCTGAAACTGCAATCAATCGTTTTTCTCCACATGTACATCACATCTACCAATTTTTGTCCCATTCGGACCACCCATTCCACCCCATCTACCAATTTTTGTCCCCCCCTCTTCTTTTTTTTTTTTTTTTTTTTTTTTATAGAGTTTATATACTGCATTATATTAAAAGTTCTTTGTACTAATAAAAAAGGAAAAAAATGTACACACACTGAAAAAGTTAGTATTCAGTATCTTACACTTTTCGTGTAGCATTGAAAATTATTTGCATTTTTTTTTTTTTTTTTTTTTTTTAACTTTTCTAGATTTTCCAGAAAAATGCAATTTGGTTACAATGTGTTTTTCAAAGATTCACTGCAGTGTTATAGTTATTTTGATGTTCACAATATATTCTATATATTTTCTTTGGACTAGTTAAACAAGAAAAAATAGACTTTTAACAAAAAATATAGAGACATTTCTTATTTAGAGACATTTTCATAATAATGTTAGACTTTTTATTGTCAACAAGAACTTTTGGGAGACTTTCTTCTACACAAGCTATTTCGCGAGGAAAAAAAAATGTTCCTTTATGTTGATAAAAACTTTTATAGTAGTGCCACATTATGTTAACTTTTATAGTAGTGCCACATTATGTTATACATTTTCCTATGTTTTTGTACAATTGCTACTAACAGTATTGTACGTATCAGGCTAAGCGCTTTGAACATTCAAACCTACAAAAAGAACAAAGAAATGAATAAAATGGAATAAATAATTAAATAAAGGAAAATACTATCACTCCTCTTTGTGAACGATAAAACAAACAAAATTTTTCCAGAAATATCTTCCACCTCTGGGAGAATTCCCACAGACTTGCAGCCTGGGGGAATGTCGTCTTGGAGGAGGGATATGAAGGGATAAAAAAAAATTAAAATTTTAAATTATTATCTAAGTGATAACTTAAAGAACATCCCATTAAAAATTCTTAACTTGAATTCTATTCTAGAGCCCATGTAAAATTAGTTTTTGCAGCAAAACACGTTATAATGCGGGAGTCAGATTTGAGAACAACTTTTAGAATAAAAATTAATTTGTCTTACGAAATCTTCAGTTTTAGTGGTAAAGCAATGCAGACTACTTAACTCCAGATTCCCACGCTTCAGCTAAGCTGGCCAATGAGAAAGGGCATGTGGGAACTAACTCAGCTAACTGCCCAATGATAAATCATAGGAGGAGTTTAGATCCACTCCAGAAATGAGCGGAAATCGGTGGCCTTTCCATGTGTTGTCTTGATTGATTAATCTACGTCAAATTAACGGCCCCAGGAGAGAGTACGAGCTGGGGTTCCGAAAAGTGATCGTCAAAGTAACGGAACTGGCTGGACTCGGCCACCGATGATATACTTCAATGTGCTTGGACCTAGTGACTTTGAAATAACCTGTAAAATGTCCAAGTGCCTCGAATAAACGACTGTATAAAATATCTGGTCTCGTTATTGAATGAAAAGCCTCTCTTCATCTTGGATTATATGTGATAGCAACTAATATTCGTCACATATATAGATTCATTATACACTATATATATTATATATATATTTGTAGTTAGATCGCGGTAGCCTGGTCGGTAAGAGCAGCGAATTCGTGATCGAAAGATTGCGGGTTCGGTCCTCGAGCTGGCCGAAGATCGTCTTGTACGCTAATGGCGACTGGTACACGTTAAATTCCGTCGTGGTCGCAAAGTCCTCCAAGTTCCCATAAAAAATTATACCTCTGGGGGCACCGAAACATGCGTTTAACCAAAGCTCTCCACATAGAAAGCTTGGGCGCGAAGAAAAGGCGGTAGGAAGCGGGGGCCTACATTCTTTCCCTTCCTTCTACTTCCTGTCCAGTGTCCAGTCATATAGTCGTTCGTTAACTTTCAAACTGGAACTGGAACTGGAACTGATTTTTGCATTGATGGACTTCCTAGTGATCATCACTTTACGTCCAGGCTATTGATGATTGTCTAGCTATACATGTGAGCCAGTAAAAAATAAGATCTAGCAGCAGAAGATAATTCTGCGTGTAAAAAAATGATTTAAAATTTAAGTATAAATAAAATAAGCATTAAGAAAAGAAGAGTTAATTTAAGTCTACAAAAAGGGTTTAGAAAAATTAGTGAAAAAAACTACTGAAATGAAAAAAGGTAACTAAAATAAAGAGTTTAAGATGGTTCGCAGTTCCTAAGAATTTAAAGGTCGTTGAAAAGGTCCAAAAGCAAGCTGTGTCGATTCCGAAAAAGAAAAAAGAAAAAGACACTTTAAAGTGACCATACATTTTTTTTTCACCTTCCTATGAGTGTAAATCGTGGTCCTACACAACACAGCATAGTCCCTTCGGTTCTGGTCCAACCAGTAGGCCTTGAAAAAGGCCCCTACTAAGGGCTGCGACTTACGTATTATGCATTTGCACGATAGTACATCACAGAAAAATGAGACTAAATAATGAGTAGCTAACTAAGTTATTAAGTGTGACATTAAATATATGTTAATGTTTTTTTTTTTTTTTTTAATATAATAATTAAGGTTAAAAAGAGGAAAGAAATTATATGCTGGAGAAACTAGGCATCGAGGACCATTGAATATCTAGGGCGTTTTCTTTTAGTTGGGGAAAGTATATCATAATCGGGTAACTCCGCTATGATTTCATTATTTATATTTCCAATGGAGTCATAGAAATTTTTAGAAAGTTTTCTGACTCTATCGTAAGAGGACTGAGTACGAAGGTCATTTTGAATGGTGGTATTCCGTAAGTATCTATTTCCATTACGTATTTTTCTGAGAATTTTGTTATGAGTGCGAGCCAATAAATTAAGAGAGGATTTGCAGGTACATCCCCAGATGGGACATGCGTAGGTGAGAATCGGGAGAATACATGAGTTATAGAGTAAAAGTTTGTTACGTATAGATTGTGTTTTGCCTTTAAAAAGGGGGTCGAGAGATTTTTTAACATTAGATGCTTTTGCTCTAGAGGTAAGGATATGTTTTCTGAATGTTAATCTACGGTCAAGGTAGACTCCAAGATACTTGGTGTCATCTTGCCAGGGGATGGTAGTATTGTTAATGGTAATACGGTTAGGGTAAGTTAGTTTCCGAGAAAAATAAACAGCATTTGTTTTAGATTCATTAATTTTGACGAGCCATCGGTTGAACCAACTCATAAGTGTGTCTATGTGCTCTTGCAGATAAAAGTAAAGTGTAAATGGATGTCTGCTTGCCATGTAAATTACAGTGTCATCAGCATAAAGGGCTAAATTTGTGTGTGGGTGTCTGGGAATGTCATTAAATAATATGTTGAAGAGTGTAGGTCCAAGTACTGAGCCTTGGAGAATGCCTGCAGTAATGTTCTTGTGGTGTGATAGTGTATTGTTGACGCGGACAACGAAGGTTCTGTTGCTAAGATACTGGTGTATAAGATGTGTGAGGTAGGCAGGAGTATTTAGCTGGATTAACTTGTATATGAGGCCTTCATGCCATACCTTGTCAAAGGCTTTAGCGACGTCAAACTTTCAAAACATTAGTAACGCCATTGATATTGATCTGTTGTATTTCTCGTCTCGTTACAAGTATAATTTTGTTTAATGGATTATTTTGATATATTATGAAATGGCAAGAAAGTGCTTCGTACCAGGTTGCCGCAGTAATTATCGAGGAACTAAATATGTTTCTTCGTTTCGTTTTCCCAAGTGCGAAAAATTAAAAGAAGAAAGGACAAGAAAGATTCCTCCTGCTGATGACTTCGTCCCTAATAAGAATTCCGTCGTATGCGTTCATCATTTTTGTGACAGCGATCTTATTAAAAATGAAAATTATGTTAAGTTAAAGGAAAATGCTGTGCCACTTATATTCAAAGGATTACCGGCATATTTTACGAGTGATAAACCTCCATCAAGGAAAAATCCTGATATAAGAAGAGAAACATTGGATAATAAATATGAAGCTGCATATCAGGCTGATGTTCAAAAACTGAAAGAATTAAATGAGGCAGGTCCCGAAATTTCAACTTAGGTTACACTCGCCGAAAAAAAGTTTTACTCGCCACAAAATAGAGTTGTCATTTTTTTTTTTTTTTTTTTTTTTTTTTTTTTAACGCATTTTGGGTTTTTAGGACTGAGGGCCTATTTGTCTCAGACAGCGATTTTTGCGTTGTCGTTTTCGATAGTTGGACATTTGTCGAAATCATTTTCGATAGTTGGACATTTATCGAAATCTAAAATTTATCGAAAATATAATTGAATAATTTGAAAGCGATGTTATAATTGGGAAGAAAAAAAAAACTAATAGCCCTCCGTCCTAAACTAAATTCTGCTTTTGCCAGAATTTCATCAAAATCTTTTTTTTTTTAAGAAAAAGAAAAGAAAATTTATACAGTATCGTTACAAACGATATCGAAAAAGTTTTTTTAATAATTTTGAATTAGGAAATAAATAGTGCGCGTGCAATAATTTGAAATAAAAATAAATAAAAATATGAATTTAATGATTTGGTTTTTATATAAAACACGATCGCGTGCTATCTTAAAAAGTAGATGTAAAATTTAAAGTTTAATTTTCTTGGCAACAATTATAAATTAAAATAAATAATTTAATGAAAGTTTGTTCTTTAGATATACGTCCGTGTAAGATGTCAAAAAATATACGACAAAGTATTACATTTCTCTTTATATATATATATAAATATATATATATATATATTTTTTTTTTTTTTTTTTTTTTTTTAAGGGAAAAAACTGTTTTCACATTAAAAAATTTCCCAATCGCTAAATAGTACTCCTTTTTTAAAAACCAATTAAAAAAAATAATTACGTTTTATTTTTCAGTTTTAAAATGCGAATTTTCAATACGTGCTTTTTTTTTGTCTCCTTTTTTCAGCCGCAAAATGGAATACTAAAAATTTAAAAAATGAATTTTTGGAAAATAAGTACTACTTTAACGATTATGAATTTTCTGAAAGTGAGAACAGAATAATAATAATAATAAAAAAAAAAGTCAGATAATGAGTAATTATGAAAACAAATTTTCCCATAAACTAACGCACACCAGTGTCGGCGGGATTGGATATTGTCTGTTCTTAAAATGCTTAGATGAATTAGGTATAACTATGTCTGCCATTTATATAAATTAATAGTTTCTTAAATAAACAATTTATATAAATTAATTATTAATTGAATCAACTATAAATTTATAACAGTGACATATGATTTTAAAGTAAGAGTTAATAAAAGCTATGTAATTAACGTAATAAAGAAGTACTGATTTTTTTTTTTTTTTAATGATAATAATAATAATAATAATAATAATAATAAATAAATAAATAAATAATGTGTTACTTGTAGAATTTTATTTATTCACCAAAATGTTAAAATAAAAAGTATAATCCAAGTTTTTTGTTCATATTTTTAAGAATATTTTGTTTTGATTTTTTAATTTAAGTCATTCTAGGGGAAAAAAAATGGAAATAAAACTTTTTTTTTTATTATTACATTTAATTTCAAATAATCAAATATTCTAATGCGATCTCATTTTCTTTTTATCGTCCGCAAACTGTTTTTTTTTTTTTTTTTTTTTTTTTTAAAATAAAGGAATGCATGCAGATTTACAATATAGATTTAGATATTGGATATTCCTATTAGATTTTTTTAAATTTTAATGTTTTATGTGATAATTGGAGGAAAGAGGGGGGGGGGGGCTGACATTTTTCTTTGAGATGTAATTTTAAGCTGATGCCAATAAAAATGTAATGCTTACAACATTTTATTTAATTATTTCCTTTTATTTTTTACAGAAAAGAAATATTTACTTACATGTACATAAATAACTGAAAATTTAAATCTGTATCATAAAAAATGTCTGATAAAACTGGTGTCATAGTAACTTTAAAATTATCACATGTATTAGTTCCCCATCATACTATAGGTATAGGGAACTTAGGTAATCGTGAAAAATTTCGACCTCGGTTTTTTGACTTTTTTTATACGTTTTCAGGTGTGAGGAATCCGAAAATGACAAAATTTGTACGGTGTCTGTCTGTAGGGTGTCTGTTAGTGTGTCAGTCCGTTAGTGTGTTAGTCCGTTAGTTTTTTAGTCTGTTTACACGATATCTCACGAACAAATGATCGCAGAAAGGTCAGATCAGCTTTAAAATATTACTTTTGATACTGGCAAAAACCCTATTCATTTGTAACATTCGAATTAAAAAACTTCGTAAGTTATTAGAAATTTACGATTTTCTTAACATGGGAGAGTAGGACAAAACTTTACTTAAACGTGCATTAAATGGAAACTTTTTACTGTAAAAATGTCGGACCAGTTTTAAAATATCAGTTTTGATGCCGGAATGAACATCAGTAACTATAAACATGCTACTTTGAAAATTTCGCAAGTTATTGGAAATTTACGAATTTCTTAACATGGCAGTATAGGGCATAATTTCACATAAACATCAATTTTGAGAGATATTTTCATCGTAAAGATGTCAGACTACTTTTAAAATATTATTTAGAACACTGGCATGAATATTAATGACTATGAATTTTCCTAAACCACTTTTTAAATATTATTTTGGATACTGGCATGAATATCATAGACTGTGACTTTTCCAATTAAAAAAATTCGTAAGTTATTTGGAATTTACGATTTACTTAACATGTCAGAATAAGGCAAAAGTGAGCATAAACTTCCATTTTGAGGATCATAAATACATTAGACAACTTCAAAATTACATTTATGATATTTGTTTGAACATGATTGAATACAAATATTCTAATAGGAAAACTTCGTAAATTATTCGTAATTTACGATTTTATCAAAATAGCGAAATTGTAATTTTTTCACATAAATATGAATTTTGAGGATTATTGCATTTGAAATAGTAGCATGAAAACTAAACAACAGAACTGACCCTGATAAAATAAATTAATAGATTAGAATAAATATATCGAAGTGTACGGTGGATAGCCTATTAGGTGGGGATTTCATTCTGTCACTGTATCAAGCTTTGGTCAAATTCATTTCTTTTAACATGATTATAATATGTCTCGCACTAGAAATTTATGAGAACATAAATATGATGGGGAACTGAGCAGAGTCCACCTATGCCAACTAGTTTTCTATACTTGCTGGTGATAATAAAAAAGATATACGAATAATTTTTTATTTTAAATAATTCATTTTGATTTATTTACGATTACAATTGATCTAATAATCTAATACGTTTCTTTCTTGATTTTATTGTCTGCAAACTAATATTAATGTATATTTAGTTTATAAATTAATAGAGTTTCTATAATAAACATAATAAAACTCAAATAAATAGTTTTTACATTTCACTAACGGGTGTACATCATATAAATTGTCTATGGTTTTAATTTGGCAAAAATAGTCTGTAATAGAAACATATTTATTTAAACTTTTCAATGGTTTTCTTAAAAAAATAAATTCATGAAAACATAGTGATCAGCGAAGCAGTGGCGGCTCGTGCACCGAAAATTGGTGAAGAGGCACACTGTATTTTACACTGCATTCATTTATAGAATGTAAATTTACTTTTAAATAAGTATTTTTAGTTAATTTTAGTTAAGACCATGCTTAATAAAAATTATGATTAAAAAGTTTTAAATATTATTTTTTATTTTTCCTAACTATTTGAAAGGTTTTTACAAATGTGTCTAAAATTTTATATATTAAAAATGTGTCATATATCCCCATGTTTCATAATCATCTATAATTAAAAATCATTATAATGTATTGTATTTGAGATTTGAAAAATATTAAAATATCTAATAACATAAATGCAAAGAGTCGTTAAAGAAAAAAAATTCTTTGTCAAACACTATCCTGTGAAAATCTTTTTATTATAAAAGATTAAACTTCCTTATTTATCTACTTATTTACTTAACTTTTTATATTAGAAATGTCTTTTTTGTCCATTTTATTTTTGTAATCAGACGGAATGTCGATGTGTATAACTTGTTCATTGTTGTCATTTGAAATAGCCATTTCGGCATAACTTTTTCGATAAAATCATTGCTTACAAATCATTACAAGCGCAAATCATAGGCGTTTCAGTAAAAAACTGGAAAATATGAACTTTTTTTTTTTTTTTTTTTTTTTTTTTTCAACAAAATAAACATAGGCAGTATCTTTAAAAGGGCTCGGGCTCATTTTCATGTGACAATATCGCATAGGCAAACTTTCGCGTGTCTCTTCTCTCGGATAGTGAGCGACGGGCAAAGATGCTCTCTGCTCGTCTATTGTCACTCTGCTTGGAGAAATAACAGTTGGAAAAACGAAACTGCCGAAGAGATCAAAACGTTTATGTGTGTACTCAATGGTATGCACTAAGCATTTTTCCTTTACCATGCTGGAATGAAATGATCTCGGGCAACGCCCACACAGACTCGGCTCTCCGAAAATCTTAAAAGGAGAGATTAAATATGAGGTTATAAGATGACAATATTTTGCCATATTTAAATCTATAAAAATAATGTTTTCTGTCACCGTATCGTGTAAGAATTCTATCTATAACGAGACCAAATTTTTACTCGTTAGAGTAAAAATTGCACTCGCCAATGGTGAGCTGGAGAGTGAAAATTTCGCGCCCTGAAATGAGGTAAAGACTTTAACTGATATATTAAATTTTTGCAGTGTTCCAGAAAATTTGTGTGGTAGCACTTTTAGAGCATGTTCCGAAAAAGTGGAATTTTTTTATATTAACAGTGAAAAATCTCCATCTGAAATAAAGGCATATTTAGTTGTTTATAATGTTTTTTTTTTTTTTTTTTTTTTTTTTTGACGTTATGTTTATAAATGTTTACATTTCCTATACAGCTTATGTATCAAGTATTCAAATTAAAAATCAAGATTTAGTAAAATTCAATTGTCTAGAGAAATATATCAAAACGATACCCGAATTAAACAACATATTAATAACCATAAAAAACATGTGCCCACAAAATGATTTTAAAATTTTAATCAAATCATTTATTCAGACATTTAAGCAATTTTTGAGTGAATATGAAGATTTCGATATTGATAATGAAGACAAATCTGAATCATTAATTTTCTTATTAGATCAACTCATTTTGTTAACACAAATGCCAAATAATTACTCATATAGTTCCGATACATTAATATTCGCTTACAGACTTTTTATAAAATCCCGCGCAGCTTACGAATTCATTCGTAATAGTAATTTTTTAATTCTTCTGCATTCAAGAACCCTTAGACGTCTTTTTGAAGGATTTTTATCTTCGAATTCAGAAAAGGAAATCAATCTTTATTTACAGAAAGAAAAAAAAAAATAATATTAAGTGAGCCTGAAAAGGTAGTCAATATTTTAATTGACGAAATTCATGTCAAACCAAGATTTGAATATAAGGGTGGGAAAATAACAGATACATCCTTCAATGCCTCTGAAAATATTGCTAAATCAATTCATACTTCATGTTGGCCTCTTTTTTTTCTGATAAAAAGGATGTTATTTCTTTTTTACCAGTTAAAAGTATTAAAGCTGAAGAGCTTCATAATCACGCGAAAAAGTGCATATTCAATTTGCAAAATACTGGTTATCACATACTTAATAATCACTGATAATAATGCTATTAACAGAAAAATGTTTGATTTATTTTTGAAAAATTCCTCATTTCAATTTCCTTTAGCTATGAATCCTAGTTTCCCTGATAAACCCTTATTTCTATTATTTGACACAGTGCATTTACTGAAATCATTCAGAAATAATTGGTTTTCAAAAACAGAATTTGCTTTTCCTTCTTTTAGTGGATCCGGCGAAGTGATAGCAAAGCAGCAACATTTGATTGATGTTTATCGTTTAGAAAAATGCAGTGCTGTCAAACATTATTATCAGTTAAATCAAAATGTTTTATATCCCAATAATTTACAAAAACAAAATGTAAATTTTGCTATTAAGATATTTCAGGATTCAACTATTACGGGTCTTAAAATGCTTGGTCCTAAACATGATATTTTAACTGGATGGGAAAGATTGGTGGGAAATTGTTAATGTGAAATCTTGCGGGAAAGGCATCAGAAAGAGAAATGAGTAAATGAATCCAATATATTCTATGGATGGATTGCAAGTGCAATTTAAAAAAAATAATTCTTATTTGGATTGAAGAATGGCAAGAATTTGTGACATCAAATAAATTGAAAAAAGGCTTGAGTGCAGAAACATTCAAATCGCTTATTCACACCACAAAATCACATATTGCGTTAATTGATTATGCAATAAATAAACTGCAGTGGAAATATGTGCTACTCGGAAAATTTCAGACTGACAAATTAGAGGCAAGATTTGGTCAGTACAGGCAAATGAGTGGATGCAATTATAACATTTCCTTACAGCAAATAATTGAATCTGAAAAAAAGTTGACAATTTCGAATTTATTACAATTAAATTCTACGAAATACGGTACGATATCAATAAGACAATTAAGTGACTGTTTTGCAATTGAAGAAAATATTTCAGAGGGAGATAAAGAGTTTGTTTCATCTATAATTAATGCAGATATTTCTCTTGATATTGAGAATGATGATTTATACAATATTGTGTTTATCGGGGGATAGGCTTGCAAAAATATTAAAAAAAGAAAATCCATTGTAATAATTGTAGTGATTTTATCACTACTAAAGATAATTTGACTGTTGATTTTCAGTTTGATTCTCCGTATGTGCTAATTGAAATGCATGATCATGGAGGAGTGACATATTCGACACAAATTTCTATTAAAACTGGGATAATCTGCCTTGCTGTTTTCCAAACATTAATTTTAGAGGACACAGAATATTTATTCAATAAGTGTGATAACCACTTAAAAGTTTTTTGTGATATTGCAAAGTATTTTGTAAGCAATGACAACTTGATTCAAGAAACTGAATTAAGCTGTGAATGTGACGATTCAAAAAACAAATGATTGAACAAAATAATAACAACTTGTGGCAATGTGTTTTTAAAAAATTATGCTAATACAAAATTTGATGAAAGTAAACCATGCAGCAAGAGAAAATTAAATACATTAAGTCAGTGATTATTTTTATATTTTTGGATAGCCACTTTTTAGAAATGAAGTTTTCTTCAATATAGTAAGTACACATTTATAGATACATACATATATATATATATATTTAAACAATTGTGTATTATTTCAATTTTTATTCCTATTATTGAATTTATGCAATTCTTAAACAATTTTATTAAATTATTAATTTTTGTATATTCTATTTGGCACTTAAATGGATGTTTGATATACCAACTCTATTCCTCTGAATATGATAAAAGTAAATATTGGCTATTTTAGACGTGAAAATAAAAAATTAATAATTTATCATGTCAAATTATCCACCTTCATGAAAAATTAATTTAACACCGTGAATAATTTAATCGAAATAAATCTCATTTAAAATTTACTTATGATGGTATCTTCATCTATCTTTTGTCTGCTGAGTGTTACAATGTTACTAAATAATTCATATTATATTTACATTTAAATTTAATCTACTGCTTATGCGCAACTTTTTAAATGTATTTTGCCTTTTCTCAACAAATTTTAAAGAACTTAAAAATTCTTAAATTTACTACTTATAGTATATATAATTAAATATATACAAATATTGGCCTAATTTGGCTTTAACACTAATCTAATAATTAAATACACTTTGACAACAGCTGCTAATGCGCTTAAACAATTGTGTATTATTTCAATTTTTATTCCTATTATTGAATTTATGCAATTCTTAAATAATCTTACTAAATTATTAATTTTTGCATATTCTATTTGGTATTTAAAAGGATGTTTGATATACCAACTCTATTCCTCTGAATATGATAAAAGTAAATATTGACTACATTAGAAGTGAAAATAAAAAATTAATAATTTAACATGTCAAATTATCCGCCTTCATGAAAAATTAATTTAATATCGTGAATACTTTAATCGAAATAAATCTCATTTAAAATTTATTTATGTTGGTATCTTCACATATCTTTTGTCTGCTGAGTGTTACAGTGGTACTAAATAATTCATATTACATATATATCTACAGGGTGAGTTTGACATAATCTGCCAAACGGAAGGAGGTAATAGAACAGCCCATGGGGAGCATAAAACACCATAGAAACCCTGTCCTATCTCTAACCGTTTCCGAGTTATGGTAGATAGAAGAAAAATCTGTTTTTTTCCACCCCTTCTGAAAAAAACCCAAATTTGTGAGCTTTCTGAAAGACTTACAGGCAAAATAAGCACATATTTGGAAAGAGCAGAAAACTTCCTATCGGGTGACACCATTTACATCAGAATACCTTAATTTGACGGCGAGCTACAAGAGCTAAAACATTGGCGAAGTTTAAAATCGAGTTGTCGCTAAATTCTTTAACCGGCAATTCTGCAAACACCGTTCAACCTACAATCGGTCAAATTTATCAAAAACTTCTCCATTTCACAAGCTTTAGAATGAGCCCGCAACAAACCATATCGGTGTTCTAGTTCAGGAGAAATTTAGCCTTTTGTTTGAAATACATTCATCACTGAATTCGAAGTTCGTCGAGAAGGAGACTAACGGGTGCCATGGTCGCTCCTGATTTCATGTCCGCCTTCAGCCCGCTGTTTTGTCAGAGGCAAAAAATAAAGTTTTAAAGACAAACAAGAAAAGTAACAGTTGTATTAAGTTTACAAACACAATGGAATGGAAACAAAAGAAGTATGACGTTTCTCACGTCTTTCACAAAGGAATATGCAAAAAAAAAAAAAAAAAAAAAAAAAAAAATGACGCATCTTTCACAAAGTAATATGCAAAAAAAAATAACGTATCTCACGTTTATGATTAAAGGAGATATGCATTTGAAAGAATGTTTGAAATTTAGTGCTGCTGCTGAAATTGGTCACCCCCACACCTGATACATGCCCTTGCCCGCTTACGAACGGAAACTACAGTAGCTCTTAGCGAAAGCTCATCCCTCATTTTATTATTGCATCATCTAGCCGGCTGCTTAAATCTTGCAAACTGGCAACTTCTGTGCGTTAAACTTCTTGCTTCAGGAAACCCCAAACATAGAAGTCCAATGGAGTGGGATCTGGCGGCCTAGGAGGCCAAGGAATTGGTCCATTACGACCAATCCATCGTGGATATTGCTGAGTCAAGAAGTCCCGAACGGCATTGGAAGAATGTGCAGGGGCCTCATCGTGTTGGAAAATGATTTCCGCTCATTGAGGTACAGGAATGACATCAAGTAATCCTGGAAGATGATGTTCCAGGAACTCCAAATATGTATTGCTTGTCAGATGACCTTGGAACACATGTGGACCTATCAAGAGATCGCCAACCACTCCAAGCCAAACATTTAAGCTGAATCGCATCTGGAACGATGAGTTTCGTGTTACAAATGGACTTTGTTGAGCGTAATGATGCCAGTTATGTAAATTTAACATGCCATCCCGAGTGAAAAGTGACTCATCTGTCCACAGTATCGTTCTATGGGAAATGGTGTTCCTCAATATCTCGCTCTAAAAGCCAGCGGCCGAATGTTACCCGCTTTTGGAAATCTGAGCGGAGTAATTCTTGTACCGGTGTGAAGTGGTATGGATGATACTGGTTTTTGCGCAAAACATTCATTACTTTGCTTTGGGAGATTCCACCTTCTCTCGCAAGTATGCGTGAACTCATATTTGGATTTTCATCCACTCGATCGAGTACGGTCGAGTGGCGGAGCAGCGACCATGCCCCTTTCGTACACCACACCGAACGACCCACTCTCCCTATGCCTTCGATAAATTACGGCAAATACAGCACGGTTGGACGCACGACGATGTGGATAACATAGATGGTACTCTTCTTCGGCTCTCCGAGAGTTACCATCGCAAAATCCATACACAAAATGCATATCCGCGTACTTTGCATTTGTAAAAATAGGCATATCTGTTTACAGGTTGGAAAGTATGACAATTTGATCCCTGTGATGACTTCAATTGAAAATAAAATTCAGAAGTGTAAACAAAAAGGGATAAAATTTCAATATTAATTCACAAAAGTAGAAGAAAAAGAGAAGTGCTACGGAATAAGAACCAACTTGGTTAATTCGTACCAATGTAGGAAAACATACCAAATACGAACTAAGATAGAGCAAGTAGACGTGAGAGCAGCGTGAAAGGAATCGGCCGAGCTCAGGCAAAGTCCAGAAAATGCTAAAGCAATAGGCAGCATAAAACGTAAAAGAAGCTGACGAGCTAATGAGCTGTTACAGATTGACTCGTCTTTTGTACCTGCGAGTGGGATGTGCACACAGGAAGGTTGGAATGCATCTGCATATCACTAAGAGTCCATATGCAGATAGTCACAAATTTGCATACGTTCCATTTACTCACCATCGTTTCGTTTGCCGAATTTCGACGAACGCCGTTTTCAGTGATGGATTTCAAACAAAAGGCTAAATTTCTCCTGAACTAGAACACCGATATGGTTTATTGTGGGCTCATTCTAAAGCTTGTGGAATGGAGAAGTTTCTGGTAAATTTGACCGATTGTAGCTTGAACGATATTTGCAGAATTGTCGGTTAAAGAATTTGACGACAACTCGATTTTAAACTTCGCCAATGTATTAGCGCTTGTTGCTTGCCGTCAAATTAATGTATCCTGATGTAAATGGAATCACCCGATAGGATTTTTTCTGCTCTTTCCAAATATATGCTTATTTTGCATGTGTCTATTTTTCTTCTATCTACCGTAACTCGAAAACTTTAAGAGATAGGACAGGTTTCTATGGTGTTTTATGCTCCCCATGGGCTGCTCTATCACCTCCTTTCGTTTGGCAGATTACCTCAAACTCACCCTGTATATATATATATATATATATATATATATATTCAGTATATTAAATTGGGTAGCGGTTAAATATAATGTAAATTGTCTATACTATAAAGATAAAGTATAAAATTCTCTCTCTCTCTCTCTCTCTCTCTTTTTTTTTGTTAGAATTTTAATTTCTTTGTTAACAAAATAATAAAAACATTTGTTTTATTTGTTAATTCATCGGAATTTTTTAAAAAGATAAGTTAAATATAATGTATATATATATATATATACTAGCAGGCAACGCCCGCTTCGCTGGTCCCTATTTTTAAATGAATCACTATAATTACTGAATTCTCAAAATTGCATTAATTTTTATCACGTGGAAAAAAAAAGAGAAACAAAATCTGATAAGGAAAAATGTCGCACCGGGTTCTCACTGCCTTCGGAAAAAATTACCAAAATGCTCTATCTCTTATTTCTATTATTTTCCCCCTTCGCCACCCCCCTCCCGTCTATCCTAATAATTTTACAAATCCGAAAATATCCGCAATCGATTTGTAAGTATCAAAAACCTCTATGCACCAGTTTTGAACGATCCATCTCTATTTTTATTTTTTTGCCCCCACCACTCCCCCTTTCCCGCCTCTACCAATAATTTTAAAAATTTGAAAATATCCGCAATCGATTTGAAGGTATTGGAAACCTCTATGTACCAATTTTGAATGATCTAACTCTATTTTTTTTTTGCCCCTCTACTCCCCCCTTCCCGGCCCTCCTAATAACTTTACACTTTCGAAAGTATCCCCAATCGACCTGCAGGTCTCAAAAACGTATCTGTACCAATTTTGAACGGCCTAACTGTATTTCTTTTTGTTTTTGCCCATAGCCTCCCTTGCCGCCCCACCTAATAATTTTACAAATTCGAAAATATCCGCAATCGATTTGTATCTAAAACCTCTATATACCAATTTTGAACGATCCAACTCTATTTTTATTTTTTGCCCCCCTCTCCCCTCCCCCGGCCCTCCTAATAACTTTACACTTTCGAAAATATCCCCATTCGACTTGCAGGCCTCTGAAACCTATCTGTACCAATTTTGAACGGCCTAACTGTATTTCTATTTGTTTTTGCCCATAGACCCCCCTTACCGCCCCAACCCCCTTTCCGCACCTCCTAATAATTTTACAAATTCGAAAATATCCGCAATCGATTTTTAGGTATCGAAAGCCTCTATATACCAATGTTGAACGATCTAACTCTATTTTTATTTTTTGTCCCCCCCTCTCCCCTCCCCCTTTCCCGGCCCTACTAATAACTTTACACTTTCGAAAATATCCCCATCGACTTGCAGGCCTCTGAAACCTATGTGTACCAATTTTGAACAGTCTAACTGTATTTCTATTTGTTTTTGCCTATAGCCCCCCCTTACCGCCCCCCCTTTCTGCTCCTCCTAATAATTTTACAAATTCGAAAATATCCGCAATCGATTTGTAGGTATCGAAAACCTCTATATACCAATTTTGAGCGACCTAAGTCTATTTTTATTTTTGCCCCCCTCTCCCCTCCCCCCTTCCTGCCCCTCCTAATAAGTTTACACAATCGAAAATATCCTCATTCGACTTGCAGGCCTCTAAAACCTATCTGTATAAATTTTGAACGCCCTAACTGTATTTCTATTTGTTTTTGCCCCTTAGCCCCCCCCCCCTGCTGCCCCACCTGGGGACTGAATTTCTAAAATTCCAGAAATTGGTTTTTAGATATTTGCATTAGCTATATTTTAGGGCAAAAATTTCACGTATATCTATTTTTTTGTTTGAGATATATAGGATTATGCGAAATCACGTTTTACGCATGGGAAATCACGTTTCGCCCCCCCCCGGCCCCCCTTGGGGACCGAATTTGTAAAATTCCAGAAATTGGTTTTTAGACATTTGTATTAGCTATATTTTAAAGAAAAAATTTTACGGATATCTGTTTTTTTGTTTGAGAAATGAAGGATTTTGTGAAATCACGTTTTGCCCCCCCCTCCCCCCCTTGGGGGGCGAATTTTGTAAAATCGGTTCTTAGTGGATGCCTACGTCACAGAAAGAACATTGTCACGAAATTTCATGCTTCTAGGTCCAGGGGTTTGGTCTGGGCGATGATGAATCACCCCCTAACTCACTCAGTCACTCACTCAGGAAGTATCTATATTAATAAAATCAGAGTTTTGTCTGTAAATTTGTCGGAATCGAAAAATTGTGCGATATCTTCACGTTTTACACCCCATGAAAGCCGAAAATAACTTCAGAAAATTTTGCCTGTGTGTGTGTGTGTGTGTGTGTGTGTGTGTGTCATCGTGTCCGTATGTCGCTTTTTTTGTCCGGGCATCACTTGAGAACGGCTGGACGGAATTCAACGGCGCTTGGCAGGAATTTAGGTCTTCACCCAACTTAAAATTATATTTATCAACTTTTCAAAAATTCCCCCCCCCCGTTCCCCCCAGGGGGTAAAAGACTAAAACACGTTTGTCCGGGCACCACTCGAGAACGGCTGGACGGAATTCAACGGCGCTTGGCAGAAACTTAGGTCTTCACCCAACTTGAAATTATATCTATAGAAATTTTCAAAATTATGATTAGTGTTTAAATTGTGGGTAAAAAACGCCTGCGCATGCGCCATAAATATTTTTTCACTAAAATGCTTTAAATGAAAAAAAAGAATAATAATAATAATAATTTTTTAAGTTAAAGACTTTTGTATTCGCGTGATTCGCACTACAAATTATGAAAAGATTGAATTGAAGTGTTGCCATCTAAGTTTCATACTTTAGTTAATTTTATAAAATTTAACTGTCGTATCGAAAAACTGTTTACACCCCAGGATTCAGAAAAATCACCTCTTTCATTTGGTACTGAATTTGTAACGATAGGTCTGATGCTTCTAATTTATTTTTCCCTTTATCTGTTTTTCCGTTGCCACTTAAATTTCATACTTTAGTTAATTTTAAAAAATCTAATTGTCGCATCGAAAAACTGTTTGAACCCCTGGATTCAGCAAAATCGCCCCTTTCATTTGATATCAAATTTATAAATATAGGTCTGATATTTCTAATTTATTTTACCCTTTTCCGTTTTCAACCCAGATTCGATATGGAACAGCTTTAGTATTGGTTCCCTTTGGCAAAATTTGAAATTCGGCACCGAAGTAGCTCGGACGTTTCTCGCCAAGATCTTTAATTGCACAATTGAGATAGCCAATTCAGTTCATCGTAAAAATGGCTTAAAATATTTAAAGTCACCAAAGGGTTCCGATACTTAAGCTGTGCTTTTTTAATTTTTTTATTTATAATATTGCCTATTAAAGACTTCTGTGGTCACGAAATTTGGTGCGTAAATTGTTTTTATGCACCCGGCACTTATTGTAACTGCATTTCACGAAATTCAAAATCCCCCCCCCCCCTCCTTCTCGGAGTCAGAGGGCAATAAACATGTGTAAAAACATGTTTTTCCGTTTGAATTCGCTTTGAATTATCTTAGAATGGCGAATTTTGGTGTGTGGATATTGATTAAGTGTACGCATTATGTACATTAGTGGGATTTTGCAAAACTTCGAACTCCCCGCTGAGGGTGGGGAAGTAAGAAATGGGTAAGTTGTGCCGAAGACAGTGGGGACCCAGACTCCTCACATTGGGAGCGAGAAAACCTCTACCAATCACAGCAAGAACATAGGTTATTAATAAAGATATGGCATTTTGACAACTCATTTAAGTTTAATGTCCAGCGAAGAGGGCAAAGCCTGCTAGTAGTTTAATAATTTCTTAAAGGACCGTAAGAATTTTCGCTAGAATAAAATTCTTACGATTCCATTCAATATTTTATTTTTTTAATTATATTTTGAGTGCTAAACATTGTTTGAAGCCTGCACATATAGTCAGCATTCATATAATTTTTCAAAACGAGATAAAATTGAAACAATTTGTAACTATAATCAAATATGAGGAGAATAATATTAAAGCCTCCAAACTTCCATTCATCCCTGATTCAATTCTCCCGGGACCAGGCTTTCTATGTAGAGGGCTTTGGTTTAACTCGGCCTCTGTTTGCATCAAAATTCGAGTTCCTGCTGTTCGGCTGGTGCTGCCATCTTCCGCCAGCTACTGAACCTAAAGTCGTTCTTCCTCCCTATTTGGCGCTCCTAAAAACGGAAAGCGCACCCCTCTGCCTTAAATCCGGATAATTCCACGACCGGGGGTCGGAGTTTCCGAGTGGCATACGAAAACAACAACAACAACATGTGTAGTTAGATAAAGGAAGTGTAAACAAGAAATAATTATTCCATATGGTTTTTATAAATAACGATAGATAACCAAATTGATGTTTTCATGCAAAATTGAACATATAAAATGCATATGAGTTTTGAAAAAAAAAAAAAAAATAAAAGAAAAATGCGATGCAAATTTTACTAGGTGTATAAACTTAAATCCGCTGTTTGCGTATAGAGGGCGCTAGTGAGTGTATTAACAGCGGACATTTAAATGTCTTATTGTTTTTGTATTAGTTTGACGTCTGTTCACATAAATCAGTGCAAATCGTTAGTGATTTCATATAAAAACATTAATTTTTCTTCGTGTAAACATGTCTCGTTTTGTACCAAAAAAAGAGCATATGCGGGAAGCTCTGCTTTTCTGCTTCAATTTGAAGAAATCAGCTGCTGAATCGCATAGAATGCTTGTGGAAGCTTATGGTGACAGTGCTTTGTCAGAAACAACTTGCAGAGACTGGTTTCGTCGGTTTAAAAATGGCTATTTTGACTGAAATGACAAAGAGCGTGAAAATCGGCCCCGAATGTTTGACGACCATGAATTACAGGCTCTTTTGGACGAAGATGATACCCAATCGCAAAAAAAAGCTTGCCGAGAAGTTAGGTGTCACTCAACCAGCCATTTCTATCCGTCTACATGCCATGGGGAAGGCCTTATTATCAACAAAGACATGACAAACTGATTTTTCTTCATGATAACGCGCCAGCACACACGTCAAAATTGGTCCAAAATTATCTCAAAGCACTTAACTGGGAGGTGTTACCCCATCCCGCTTAATTCACCAGACCTGGCTCCTTCTGATTATCACCTGTTTTCATCAATGGGCCATGCACTCGCCGAACAGCACTTCGTTTCTTACGAAGACGTTCGAAAATGGCTGGACGAGTGGTTTGCCTGAAAAGATAAGGAATTCTTTTGGCGTGGAATTCACCAATTGCCCGAAAGATGGGAAAAATGTATAGTTAGCGAGGGAAACTATTTTGAATAAAATTTTGTTTTGCTTTATATAAAAAATAAATGTGTTTTTATTACTAAAAAACAGCGGATTTAAGCTTATACACCTGGTACACTATTAGTTACTTTCTTCTTTATTCAACAGAAGAAAGAATTGGATTCGTGCAAATTTTCGACTTACGGTTTTTTCTATGGATAACATATCTTGGGAGGTCTAGAGCGCGATTTGACCATTTTTAGGAAATGTCTGTCTATTTCTGTTTAACAAATTCTGTGGCGTATGTATCTCGGGAACTAGAATTTCATCTAAGATTATATACACAATAGAACCTCGATCCATCGTTTTTCACGGAGTTCGGGGAAAAAAATAAAAGATGAAAGCAAAAAGAAAACGATGAAAAAAGAATGTTCATAGATTAACACACAATGTATACAGTTATACTAGAAATAAAAATTAATTTGTTACTTTCTAAACTGTCAAAGAAATAAATCAATGTCGTAGAAACACTAATTAAAATTTATTTTTAAAATAAAAAATTTTATGATGGATTTTTTGTTCCTTTTATAAATTAAACAGGAATTTTTCTAGATTTATAACATTTTTCTGGTCCTTTTTTGTAATTTCGTGTCCTTAGATAAAAGTTCATGCATTTTTAAACGCCATAATTGAGTCATCGGCGTGAAAATTATCCTCTGTTTCTTCGCCGTTATATTAATTTTTTTTTATCATACATTTATTCGATGCTTTAGGATACTGCATGTCACAACGTCTTGATAATTGCAAATATTATCACTAAATTTTGTAGCAGACGCATCCTTTGCTACATGCAACATCTTTTCATCTGTGTCATCAGCATCAGCATCATCATAATTTTCTTGCCTTTTTGATTGGTATTCTTCATCATTTTTTCAAGGGATGATTTTCCCGCTTCGATTGTACCTCTGGGGGGTCACCGAAGCGGGAGGGCCATCCCTTCCGTGGAGGATCAAAACTGAGATGGTATGTCTCCGGACCACCTCTAGGGGTCAGTCCCAGACCGTCGCCAATTGCCCATCTGCGCAGCACTAGTGCGACGTAAAACCCAAACAACCAACGCACGTAACCGCATTTCACGAAACAATTTTCTGAATTACTGAAGAAGTTACATCCTATCATGCTGAAATTACAAAACGAATACATGGTCTAGCTAGACCTAGAAACATGGCATCACATTTTTTATCCTTCCTGGAAATGGGGAAAAGAGTTACTTTCAACGAGATATATGAATTAGGGCGAGTCCAGCCTCTGGAACACTTCGACCGATCCAACTGGGCCCTGAGACATTTGATCCACAACCGGTCGAAAGAAAAGGCTGGACGACTCCGATCCCGCTATTGGATCAAAATCAGTGCTGCCATCTGTAGGCTTAGTTTAAAATTAGCTCTAAAATATTAGAATTAAATTAGTTAAAGAAAAATTTAATTCATTAATCAAAAATGTAATTTAACTATGAATAAAAAAAGATAGATGCATATCTATTTTTTTCTATTCTGCATAGTTGGGTGCATATGCAATGAGATACAATAATATTAATTATATAATTCTTTTTCGAAAATTATTTAAAAAATAATAATAACAATAAAATTTTAATTTTAGAAAATTTTCCAGCAAATTTTTTTTAATTATTTCCCTCAATTATGCATTTTTGTATTTTAACGATATATTGTAAACAATTTTAAGTAATATTTTATGGATTTATTATCAAGCTAATTTTTGTTAAATATTTTTAAGTTGGAATGTTGAAATTTAAAGCAAATATTTAGCATTCAAATATTTGATGTAAATAAGAAGTAGGTTCAAGTTTTATTATTATGATCTAAGGTAAGAAATATGAAACTATTATACATTGCCAAAAAATATAAAATTTAAATTTTGATTTAAATCAATGATTACAAAGTAATAATAATAATAATAATAATAAAATAAAGAAATAAAAAATAAATTATCACTTTATTGATTGGTTTGTAAATTCAATTAATTATGATTTCAATCAATAATATTTTAAATGTTTAATACATTTATGATTTTTTTTAAAATTATTATTTAAATACAAATTAAATATTGATTTTTAAATATTGTTAATTACTTTTATGTTTGAATGCTAAAAGTTAATGCAAATATATTAACAAAGCAGTACAAAACATATCTGAAATATTTTGTTAAACTGAAAATCTAAAAATTGTTAGCAGGGAGCATTTTAAAATTTTATTTTATTAAATTTAAACAATATTCGATTTTTTTTTTTTTTTTTTGGCATTATTGTATTATATTTCAATCCATTGCATGAATATATTTATAATTCTAAAACAATTATACAGTTCTTTACCAAAAAAAAAAAAAAAAAAAAAAAAAAAAAAAAATGCTTGTATGCATATTCGCGTTTGTAAGGACCGATAGATGGCGGAACCAGAGCAATAACCAACGGCCAATCAGAGCAATGGATTTGTAAATGGATCAAATGACTCGGAAAAATTTCTTGGGCGATTTGATCCACGACCGGTCCATGGAACACATTACACTGGACGACTTTGATCCAGACCGGTCGATGAGACTGGACGCATTGTTCCACGACCAATTGGATCGATCCTGGATCGGTCGAGAGCCTGAACCCGCCCTTTGAGTGCTGATTGAATGATGAAGGATTAACTTTCCGTGGTTCAAGATTAATCACGTGACATGAACCAATAGGTTGCTATGTTTGGCTGTTTATCGCTTTTTTGGCGACTGTCCGTGAGAGACTAATTTATCTAACTATAATGATTTGAAATTGATATGATGACTATAATAATAATAAATATGTGAAATATTTGCTACGCACAATTAAAAAATTTACATAAAATAAGGACACAAGTGAACTTGAAAATAAAACTAAAAGCAGGCGTATAAGTCATAGAACGTAACAAACAAAAGCTTTGGCGACAATGTTTGGCTGGGTTTGCTAAACAATTTACAATATTATTTCGAATTGTGCGAAATATGCTACCATGAATGCAAATAGTCAGAAAAATTGTTTCGAATGAATAATAAAAATGTTATTTAAGCAATAAATAAATAATTAAAGTCTACGATCTTTCATAAAATGCATTACTTTAAGCACATGATTTAATTTCATAGCCTTCGTCGAATAGTTAAAAGAAAAATAACGAATATTATGTATTAAAACATACAAAATAAAACAATTATAATTTACCTGTGAAAAGTTACTGGTCAGCGCCTACCCATTTATTTTTATAACAAAATAAATTCTTTTCGAAAGAGTTTCACGACTTTAAAAACTGTATTCTTCCATAGAATGTTTGGAAATAAGGTAGCTTTAACCAAGGAAACCACCGAATACGCAGGTAGCAAGGCATGTCACATGACTCACCTCATACCTTCTCAAGGGTTACTATTTATCACTCTACTTTATATATCTCGTTGGTTACTTTAGCATAAAAGAAGCAATCCCAGTTTGTATGCCATATAGAACAATGCTGCCAGACTTTTCTATTCAATAGTCACCAATAATTTTGAGAAGTGATATTTGATATACATAAAAGGCGATTTGATTCGAAGAATCGTCCATTTTATATTTGAAATATCACATCTCAGAATCACTGGTGACTACTGAATAAAAAAAAAGTCGCAAAGTCTGGCAACACTGGTATAGAACCACTTGACCTTCAGGAGAAAATTTTTCCAAGGTTAGGTAAAACTTTTACAACGATGAATGCGAGAAAACGACTTTTTGAAGCACGATACATGCGGGTTTCATTATCAGCATATATAGTTACCCTCATCCGTCACTGATTCTGTCACACTTTAGGCTTAAGAGATAGGCTTAAGAGATTTCCTTGGACTCTGTCTCTTAATTTTCATACTTTAGTCAATTAAAAAAAAATGTAATTGTCCGATCGATAAGCTGTTTAAACAGACGTATTCAGAAAAATTGCGCCTTTCATTCGGTACATTATTTGTAACCAACGAGATATATGAAGTAGAGTGATAAATGGTAACCCTTGAGAAGGTCCAAGAGGAGTCATGTGACATGCTCTCCTTGCACCTGCTTATTCGGTGGTTTCCTTGGTAACAGCTCATTTTCAGTAAATTTCTATGGCAACGGTTTCAGTGTTTTTGTTTACTATACGTAGTTTAATATTCTTTTGTTCTAAACCATTTTGATTTTGATTTTACTTCTTTTTTATTTCGTGTAGTTGAACTTCAACCGACAAAATGCTTAAAAATAGTTGAAAAATTATTATTTGTTGTTAAATTTAGCTCTTTAAAAGTTTAAATTTTCTTTTATAAATACTTTTAAGCTTTGTTGGGAAACGATGAAAAAAAAAGGTATTTTATTATTTATTAAAATGTGAAATATGTGTAAAATTATTTTAAAAACAATTTATTTCGGTCATAGGGCTGTCATGTTACCTAATAATAATGATAATTTGTCGATCTGATATTTTAAATGCCAAAATAGCGATAAAGGGCCAAACACAGCAACCTATTGGAGCATGTCACGTGATTCATCTTGAACCACGGAAAGCTAATCCTTCATCCATTGAATCAGCACTCTAATTTATATATCTCGTTCTTTGTAACGAATATATAATTACATTTTTTTTTAAATTAATTAAAATATGAAAATAAAAACTTTAAAATACATTTTAAATTTTTAATTGTTACCATTTTTTTTTTCAGCATAAAATGAAATATGCTTTGAATAATAATAATAATAATAATAATAATAATAATAATTAATATATATAATGATCCTCATCTGTAATCTGTCATGAACGAATCCGGTTAGTACCGCTTCAAAACTGAAACTTTTGGAAGCCATTATTATTATTATTATTTATTTATTTTTTTTTTTCTGTTTGCTCAACTTACGAAAACATACATATAATATATTTTTTATCACACCTATTCTTATTTCCTTTAATACCTTGAAAAACTATTCAATTGGAATGTTTAAAGGTATATAAATTACATATAACGGATCACTGGCTATTATAAACAACACAATTCCTGATAAAAACAAACCAAAACGGTTGCCATTCAGAAAATACAAATTCCAAGTGGATGACTCTTTAATCCCGAATGAATGACTCTTTGACCGTTTTATTTAAAAAAAAAACTCTTAAAATATTTCAGAAACATATTAAAGCCTTAAAACTCTTAAAATATTTGTAGAAACATATTTAAAGCCTTTAATTATTTTTATCAAGCTTCATTTTTTTTTTTTTTTTCAGCATAAAATTGAATATGCTTTTACGGACAAAATAAATAAATAAATAAATAAAAATAAAATAAATAAATAAAAATATTAAAATATTAAATTAGCTCATGCATATGAGAAAATGACATCTATTAAATAATAATAATAATAATTTTAAATTTTAAAGTTGTCGAAGAGATAAATAGAGCGTGAAATTTTCGCACGGTCTTACTAGCAAATGAATTAATTGAAGTGAGAAATAAATAAAATGAAATGATCATTTTTCAACTTTTGGCAGCGATTTTCTTTTTAAAGAAATGCTGTGTATTTCTTCTAAATTAATCTACATAAACCTTACATCATTAGAAAAATCTTTCAAAACTGAACAATTTTTTTTTTAATGTGAGATTTTAATTTTTTTCCGAATGGATCTGTCTGAAACACTCATTGAAAAACGGCGTCGTTTGGAAAATGAGAGGAAAAGAAGATGGTTACAAAGACAAAGTCCAGAGTCATTGGCAAGAATTCGACAAAATAATGCTGATATTCAAAGGCGACAGAGGAAACGAGAATCTGAGTTTGCAGCACAAATGCGAAGGCAAGCTGATGTTGAATCCCATGATCAAAGAAATGAAAGAAATAGTCGTAGAGTTCAAGAAGTATTTACCAATGAGAATGATGAATTACATTACTGTGGACCAATGATCGATGTTTGTGAATTCTGTGGTTCGAAGAATTTTGCCGCTGAACGACCTCTAGACAAAAAATTCAGCAGTTGTTGCCGGAAAGGGACAATTTCTTTGATTAAACCAACGGATTCTCAAGGAAATCAGTTGATTTTTCCACCAGTTCTTCAAGATTTGTTGATGAATCATGAGAACCCTGATTACAAGAATTTTAGAGATAACATTCGCTCTTATAACAGTGCTTTATCTTTTGCATCAATGGGAGCCAAAGTATTAAATTTCAGTGGAAGAGGACCTTACGTGTTTAAAGTTCATGGTCAAATATGTCACAGGACCAGCCATCTAGAACCACGCAGTGAACAATCTCGACAGTATGCCCAACTGTATGTCATAGATAGCACTCAGGCAACAGAATGCAGAGTTCTTAATCCTGCTAATCAACAATGCATTCCCCGTCTTCTGGACCAGTTGGACAGGCTATTCAGAATGACAAATCGATTTTGTCACACTTACCGTATGCTAAGGGACGTTGAAGCTCAAGCGATCGATGAAGCGAATGAAGCAGGACAAGATATTCCCATAGTGAATCTGGTATTTCGACGAGATCGTCATACTGATCAGAGAAGGTATAATGCACCTACAGTAAATGAAATTGCAATGGTTTTTGTTAATGATCATGGTGAGCCTCCTTTTGACAGAGACATTAGAATTTATCCAGTAAACCCAGAAAATCCAGGACAGCAGTTTGTCAATATCAACATTCTCAGCCCTAACTTGGACCTAATGGTTTATCCCATTTTATTCCCGTATGGCGAACCAGGTTGGCAACCTAACTGGACTTGCGAGGCTTATGAGGGTGCACAGACAAATAGAACGAGAAATAATGTTACTATGCTGCAGTACAAAGCAGCTTTGTTGGCCATAAGAGAACACTTCAATCCAGTTATTAGTGCGGGACGACTGACACAGCAGTTCATAGTGGATTCTTACTTGCAAGTTGAAGCCAATAATTTGAACTACATTAAAACACACCAGCAGAAGCTGCGAACAGAATTCTGCCAAGGACTAGCAGATCACATTGAAAATAGAGTCAATAATGCACAAGCAGCTGGGATTCCAGTCATTCTTCCCTCATCATTTGAAGGATCACCAAGAAACATGCGTGAGAGGTGTGCTGATGCTATGTCAATATTTGCAAAATTTGGTCCGCCAGATCTTTTCATAACTTTCACAGCCAATCCTAAGTGGCGTGAAATTACAGAAAATTTGAGAAAAGGTGAAGAGCCAAGTGACCGTCCTGATTTGGTTTCACGAGTTTATAACTTAAAGCTAAAATCCATTCTTGAAGATTTGATAGTGCATGGTGTTTTAGGAATTTCAACGGCTCATGTTTACACAATAGAATTTCAAAAGAGAGGTCTTCCACATGTCCATATTTTAATTGTCTTGCGTGCAGAAGATAAATTTTCATCGGTAGAACATATTGATCGTTTAATTAGTGCTGAGATTCCTGATCCTGGTTTAAATCGACGCCTGCATGAAATCGTCACGCGCTGTATGATTCATGGCCCTTGCGGTTCAAACAATCCTCGAGCTCCTTGCATGGAAGCTAGAGAGTGTAGAAAAGGTTTCCCAAAAGATTTTCAAACAGAAACTTTATTGAGTGCTGATGGCTATCCTAAGTATAAGAGATGCATGAATTCTACAGTTGTTGTACGTGGAACCACAATGGACAACAGATTCGTTGTTCCTTACAATGCCTATCTGCTTCTGAAATATGATGCACATATTAATGTCGAAGTTTGTACATCTATGAGAGCAGTGAAATATATTTACAAATACATCTATAAAGGTTTTGACTGTGCGAATATAATTGTCAGTGCTGGGGAGATTCAAAACAATGAAATTGCAAATTACATTCATGCGAGGTATGTCAGTGCACCAGAAGCCATGTGGCGATTGCTCCAGTTTAAAATGCATGACAGGTCACATGCAGTTATGAGATTGCCTGTACACCTGCCAAATCAGCAGCGGATAATCTTTACAGAAGGTGAAGAAGAAGAAGCCTTACAGGCTGCAAGAACAGGGAAAACTAAACTTGAGGCATGGTTCGAATTAAATCAAACCAACCCGGATACTGAAACAATATTGTATTCAGATATTCCCTACAGTTACGTATACAAAAAGAACAAATGGCAAAAAAGACAAAGAGGTGGAAATAAGATAGTGCCAAGAATGTATGTTGTTAGTGCTAAAGAAGAAGAACGATTCTATCTACGGATGTTGCTTCTTCACGTACCCGGTGCTACAAGTTTTGAATTTTTAAAAGCTGTTGATGGTATTGTTTATGATACCTTCAAAGAAGCAGCATTTCACAGACATTTACTTGATTCTGATGAAGAATGGAATCACTGTTTGAGGGAAGCTGCTGTTTACCAGATGCCAAAACAACTGAGACAGACTTTTGCCTTCATACTGATTTTATGCAATCCTACTAACGCACTTGAACTATGGAATAATTATTGTTCTGATATGGCTATGGATTTTCAGTGTAACAAAAATGAAAGTTCTTTTAATCTGGCTCTACATGATATCAATGCAACTCTCAAGCAACACGGAATGACATGCGAATCTTTTGAACTTCCAATGCCAATAGGAAATCCTATTGAAATACAGCTTTACAACCCAATCGAACAAAGAGAACTGGCAGAAATTCAGATTGCATCGCTTAATCCACAACAGTTAGAAGCCTTCAGAAAAATCATCAAAGCTATCGAAGACATAAATAAAATGGACAGGTATTTTTTCATTGATGGTCCTGGGGGTTCAGGAAAAACTTATTTGTACTCAACCCTGTTGCACTATATTCGGGGAAAAGAACAAATAGCACTTCCATTTGCAACTACTGGCGTTGCAGCAACACTTCTCGAAGGTGGGCGAACAGTTCACAGCGGTTTCAAGTTACCTATTCCTACTCTTGACACATCAGTTTCCTCAATGAGGACAAATACTTCAGAAGCTGAAAACCTTCGCAAAGCTCAGCTCATCGTTATAGATGAAATAACGATGCTGACAAAAGATGGTCTTCGATGTATCGATTCCCTTCTGAAAGAAATCATGAGCAGTGATAAGCCTTTCGGAGGGAAAGTTATCGTTATTGGAGGAGACTTCAGACAGACACTTCCAGTTGTGCCAAGAGGATCTACAGCAAATATCATAGAAGCCTGTATCAAATCTACACCTTTATGGAGATACTTCACCCACCTTCCACTCATCTCAAACATGAGAATTGCCGGACAAGAACAACACAATATTTGGCTCTTAAATGTAGGAGAAGGAACACTTCCTAGCATCCCCGAATTACCCACCGATTCCATAGAAATCTCTGAACACATGATTGAAAATAACATCATCGAAGCAATTTACAGTCAATTAGCCACCATGCAGGTTGAAGAATTGGGAAACAGAGTTATTTTAGCTCCAACAAATAGGAAAACTCTGGAAATTAACATGAAAATAATATCAAGAATTGAAGGAGACCCACATGTGTATTACAGTGTAGATTCTATTGTTTCTGAAGACAATAATGATATATTAAATTATCCAACAGAGTTTTTACATGAGCAAACTCCTTCTGGCATGCCACCTCATCAGCTAATTTTAAAAAAAGGTATAATAGTCATGTTGCTAAGAAATCTTAATCCAAATCAGGGTCTTTGCAATGGGACTCGCTTATCAATACTTGAAATGCATGAAAATTTCATTTCTGCGAAAATTTTATCTCAGTGTCATCATGGTGAAACAGTTTTCTTGCCACGAGTTGATTTGTGTCCAAGTGATGTCACTCTTCCATTCATCCTAAAACGTCGCCAATTTCCTGTCATTCCTGCCTATGCAATGACAATAAACAAATCTCAAGGTCAGACATTTCAGCATGTAGGAATTTATCTTGATGAAACAGTTTTCTCTCATGGACAACTATATGTTGCCTTATCCCGATCACGAAATCAAAATAACCTTAAATTTCATATTCAGCCAACAGACGCACAAGGACAGATTGGAAACAGCAGAAACTTTTTTACAAGAAATGTCGTTTTCAGAGAAGTTTTATAATTATTTGAAATTATTTACTCTTATATATCCACAATAATTGTTTTTTTTTTTTACAATATTTATAATTGTAAAATTACCACCATGATTTGCTCCGGCTAAACATCTTAAGTACTTTTTCACAACCCATTTCATTTGAAGTTATTTAATTAATAGTTAAATGCTTAAACTTTATTTTATACATATATTTATATATATTTCTTTTATCGGTATTTCATATATATCTTAACACTTTTACGACCGCTGACGTAGATTCACGTCATTTTTGATATCTGTAACTCTACCAGTGGGCGTTTCTTTCAGGGTTTTTATGTTACTTATTTCTGAAGAATATACCCAGTATTCAAATTTGTACAGTCAAATGTAATATTGTTGCGTACTCGGGGGTTCGTAAGTTGTCCGAGAATGAAAGGCGAGGCTTGCAAAAATTCAGTAATTTATTCACAGAAAGTTCCGGAAAAATACAGGTCTGTAAATTAAGTATCAGCTTCAATTCAATCAGTAAACACAGCTTAATTAACAACTGTCAACTGTAAATCCACAGTACTAACTGTATAGCAATAGCACATAAAGCAAGACTCATTCAAAGAGGCTTAGAACTCCTTGAAATGCAATGCAAGCATTAGCGAAACTGCCTGACTCTGATTTCAGACTGAACTGAACTGACTGCCTTGGCGAAAAACGCAGCCCTTATATACCCCTGTAGAAAAGTGTGGAATGTTCCAGAAAATTCTGTATCTCCTGAGCCAATCATATTTCAGCATCCATATTTGGTATATCACTAATAAGGATTTTCTCGCCAAGGTCACCAAAAAAATCAACAATTAGGGAAAAAGTCGCCAAATTTGGTGCCAAATCCATTACCTGCCTTATTGGAGATTTCTAATGCGTTTTTAAGGGAAAATTACGCTTTCTTATTCTTTTTATAATATAATATGCATTATTTTAACGCTAAAACAACTAGAAATGTCGAAAATTAACATTCTAACGATTTACTAAACCTCTTTGAAAAAATTTCTTCAAGAATGAATACAATTATTTACAAACTCGCAACAATATGGCTATAAATAATTTGATTGGGAAGAATATAATTATAATGTATATCCATTTGTAATATAAATGTGAACTTAGAAAATTTTGTAATGAAATATTGTAACTTGGGAGAATAACGCCCATAGGTGGACCTTACTGTCAAGAAGACAAAAGCATGCGGTCGTGAAAGTGTTCAATGAGATTTTTAAAAATTTGAAAGAAATTTTTATAACGAAACTACCACCGTGCTTTGCACGAGCTGATCTTCTAGTAATAATAATAATAAATAAATAAAATGAAACGATTATTTTCCAACGGGCGCCTTAGTCGCCCTACAACAAACTACAGTAATAAATATTTAAATACAATTTGTGTAGGGACTATCCACGTTTGTAATGATCGATAGATGGCTCTTTCTCAACTGCAGTTGTTAGTAAATATAATAGCCACGTGTATTGTTCTTTCTGGTTGTTCTATCATTGTTTCAACGTGAAAGCTATCAGTGGTATGTTAATTTCAATTTATCCCACCAGAGGGCGAGCATTTCATTACAATCGCGGATAGAAATAAAACGATCAATGCGGGAAAAATATAGATGCTGGAACGATAGATCGGGGTTTCACTGTAGTAGTTGTATCTAGACATAAATTAGTTCCCACCAACTTTTAACGCAAATCGCTCAGAAGGTAACGTTGAATACTGTAATTTCTCCCATTTAAGGTAAAGCTATATTTCAGGTTCGATTGTCTATAAACGAACAAAACTTGATACATAACAGGGTCGTTAGGAAACATAACGCTTATTCAATTTGGGTGCAAATCGGCCGAAAGGTGATACTTCTATGTTGCAGTTTTCTTCGTGAATGGGAAGGCTATATATATCGGATTCTATTGTATATAATTGCACAAATCTTGGTATATGACAAGGGCCTTCTGAAACACTATGTTTATTCAGTTCGCGTGTATATCGATCGACAGATGGCGCTGTAATTACTCACCATGTGTGATTTTTCATATAGCTACAACTCAGTGTCTGTGTGTTAAAATTGCATCAACCTCCATATGTAAAATCCTTATAGTGAGAAGATATGATTAAACTTTTGTGAATGTTAAATAGAAAGTGGCACTATTATACAGTGTGATTCATAAAGAAGTATATGTTGCATAATTTGCGATCCGAACTTATTCTCTGCTCAATATATACAAATTTAATATTTAGAACTCTTATTTTTTCCCAAAGATCTCTCAGTGAGAAAACCCAGCATCAGCGTATGCTGTCTAAAACTGACTTTTGCGCAACTTAACCACTTCTGATGTATTTTGTCATAAATGTAGATGTATCAGTCGACATATATTTTTGAGGACAATCAAGTATGTATAAAATTTTTTGAATCTAAAAAATATCAGAATCGAACAAATCATATTGATGTAAAATTTCATTCGATTAAACAACTATGTGAACAAGAAAGGATTAAATTGAAATACATTCCGAGTAAGGAAATGACTGCTGATACCCTTACAAAGGCTCTACCGAGAATGTGCAAAGCAAAAGGTTAACTACGATATTTAATAAAAAGATCAGATATCAGATATAATTATTACAGGTAAGATAATTCAACCTATATTCCTTAAACAGTAATAAATAATAAACATTAATGTTGAATTCGATTATTAATTATTTGAGACATCGTTATTAAATATTAAGATATATTAAATACACCGTACTTTACTGCGTAATTTAAAATAGTATACACTTTCCAGATGCTGTAAAGCAGTAACAGTCAAAGACACGCACCACCTCAGCGAACCGTAGGGTAGATGTACTCTTAAAGTTTGTGTCTCGCCCCTGACAGAAGAGACGCAGGCAATAGCGTGCGTGTTATGGACTAGTCGGTTGAAATAGCGGCATCTGCAGTGGAGACTGGAGAAGGCTTTTTGTGTCCTCATATTTAGCGAAACGGAATCCACAACTGTTGTGCAACGGCATTTTCGATCACGATTCGGAAAAGAAGCTCCAACTAGAAAATCCATTTATCAATGGCATGAAAGATTTAAAACTACGGGCTGTTTGTACATAGGTAAGCGTTTTGGACGACCGACTGTATCGCAAGAAGTCGCCAAGAGAGTTTGCACCGCCATTAAACGAAATCCGGGAAAATGAACTCGGAAAGTGGGTCGTGAAGTGCAGACTTGTCAGCCCACTGTCTGGAGAATTTCGAGAAAGAAGCTGAAAATGATTAGATACGAAGGTCAGGTGTTGCAAAATCTGAGTGACTTTGACAAACAAAAGCGCTTTGAATTTTGTGCCGATACGCAGCTTCTTTTTGAAAATGACGATTTTGCCAATCGGTTAGTTTTCTTCGATGAAGCAACATTTCAAGTCAGTGGGAAAATACATAAGCTTAATGTTTGCTTTTGGGGAACAGAGAAAGTGAATGTGCTCCCGTAAGGTAAATGCGTTCTGTACAGTGTCCAGACAAATAGAGTGTACGGCCCCTTCTTTTTTCACGAACAAACTATCACGGGAGCCACTTTTTTGGATATGTTAACTTTTTGGTTGATGTCACAGTTGCAGGACGAGATTGACAATTTTATTCTCTAATTGGATCTCTAACTCCTTGTGAGGGTATGTAAAGCACAAGGTATTCACCCATCCCCTTCCTGTTGATCTGGCGGAGCTGAAACTGCGTATCACAGTACTACTGATGGACTTGATTCAGATACCCTAACATGCATTCTGCGGAAATGGATTACCGGCTCGATGTGTGTTGTGTGACTAAGGGGTCACATATAGAACATCTGTGACTGCTCCTAACAAAACTTAAAATAATATCATCGAATTCTGTTACAAGTTACATATAATATCTTACATTGTTCTTAATTTATAGTGCATAGAAACTGTATACTTCTTTATTAATCACCCTGCACAGAATGATATAAAAGAAAGCTTTGTGATGGCCACATCATACTAGTATTTTTATAATGTGCTTTGCCAGTCTTCAAACATAATATATTTTATGAAATGCATTTAGTAAAAAATGAGGGAGATTTTATGACTCAAGAACATTTTACCACGAATTTACTGATAATGGCAAACTACTTACCTGCAAAGCTTGTGCTGAAAACATTATCCAGCTGCTACTTGCGATGGCATGATCAACTGTAAAATTTTTGCCGTCAAAGATGACTATGAATCCAGCCACTTGGTTAACACAATTTGTGGCAGCTATATGAAGTGAGACGATAGTACCAAATATGAGGTCTTCCATTGATATTTCCTTTGGATTCCAGCGATCTATAACAATAAAGAAACGTTAACCGCCATGCGTAGATTCTAGAAGACTGATAAAAAAAAAAAAAGGACTAGTAAAAGTCTAAATCAAATAAGAAACATTATTTCGACAGGCATAGATTCTAGAATATATATAAAAAAAACTACCAAGAATCTGAAGCAAGAAGAAAACATCGTGCATCATGCATTGATTCAACAAGACTTACAAAAAGAGTCTCTAAAGAATCTAAAGCAAGAACGAAACATCGTGCGTCGTGCATAGATTCTACAAGACTTACCAAAAGAGACTAGCAAAAATCTTAAACAAGAACGCAACATTATGAGTCGTTGATAGATTCGAGAAGACTTAACCAAAAGACACTACTATGATTTTAAAACAAGAAAGAAACGTCATGCGTCATACATAGATTCGAGAAAACTTATTAAAAGAGATTACCGAGAATTTTAAACAAGAAAGAAACGTTATGCATAAATTCGAGAAGACTTATCAAAAGAGACTACTAAGATTTTAAAACAAGAACGAAACATTATGTGTCATGCATAGGTTCTAAGAAACGTGCTAAAAGAGACTACCAAGAATCTTAAAGAAGAAAAAAACATTATGTGTCATGCATAGACTCTAGAAACTTTCCAAAAGAGACTACTAAGAATCTTAAACAAATAAACATTATGCTTTGTGAATAAATTCTACAAGACTTACCAAAAGAGGCTACCAAGAATCTTAAACAAGAAGAAACATTATGCGTCATCCATAGATTCTAAAATACTTACCAGAAGATACTACTATCTTAAACAAGAAAGAAACTTTATGTGTCATTCATAGATTCTAAAAGACTTACCAAAAGAGACTAGCAAAAATCTTAAACAAGAAAGCAACATTATGAGTCGTGGATAGATTCGAGAAGACGTAACCAAAAGACACTACTATGATTCTAAAGCAAGAAAGAAATATTATGCGTCATACATAGATTCGAGAAAACTTATTAAAAGAGATTGCCGAGAATTTTAAACAAGAAAGAAACGTTATGCGTCATGCATAAATTCGAGAAGACTTATCAAAAGAGACTACTAAGATTTTAAAACAAGAACGAAACATTATGTGTCATGCATAGGTTCTAAGAAAAGTGCTAAAAGAGACTACCAAGAATCTTATAGAAGAAAAAAACATTATGTGTCATGCATAGATTCTAGAAATTTTCCAAAAGAGACTACCAAGAATCTTAAACAAATAAACATTATGCTTTGTGAATAGATTCTACAAGACTTACCAAAAGAGACTACCAAGAATCTTAAACAAGAAGAAACATTATGCGTCATCCATAGATTCTAAAATACTTACTAGAAGATACTACTATTTTAAACAAGAAAGAAACTTTGTGTGTCATTCATAGATTCTAGAAGACTTACCAAAAGAGACAACCAAGAATCTTAAACGAGAAAGAACCATTACGCTCCATGCATAGATTCTAGAATACATAAATACATACCAAAACAGACTACCAAGAAACTTAAACAAGAAAGAAACATTATGTGTCATGCATAGGTTCTAGAAGACTTACCAAAATGAGACTACCAAGAATCTTAAACAAGAAAGAAGCATTATGCGTCATGTATAGATTCTACAAGACTTACCAAAAGAGACTACCAAGAATCTCAAACAAAAAAGAAACATGCGTCATGCATAGATTCTACAAGACTTAGCAAAAGAGACTACCAAAAATCTAAAGCAAGAAGGAAACGTGATTCTAGAAGGCTTTCCAAAAGAGACTGACAAGAATCTAAAGCAAGAAAGAAATACAATTTTTTTATAAAATCACACAATCAACTGTGGAAGAAAATCATATTTATTGAAATTTTATTTTTCCGACTGAGTGAAAATAATGCCTGGACCGGGAGTCGAACCACAGAGTTTCTGCCTAAAGGTTGTCTCAGTGAATAATGCTGATCGGTTGTCGGCCTGAATAGCTCAACTGGTAGAGCCTTGACGTTGTAAGTCAAAGCTCTGGGGTTCGACTCCCGGCCCAGGCATTATTTTCACTCAGTCGGAAAAATAAAATTTCAATAAACAAGAAAGAAATGTTATACATAGTGCATTGATTACAGGAAATTGATTTAAAAAAATCTACTGAGATCTTTATAGGAAGTGGTCTATGCGAATATATTTGCCACCATTTGTTGGATTAAACTGGACTTTGAACTGAATAATGTACACTTAATTTCTATTTTCTAGGATGATGGGAATATGGGTAAAATGGGGTCCAAAGTGATAAATATCTACGAAATATAAACATTTCTACTAAATAACTTTTAATTACGCATGTACAAACTAAACAAAAAAATCATTTGCATAATTTAATAGTCAAAGCTATAGAATTACTTATATGAACACCCCAAACAAATATAGTGTAAATTCAAAAGTTATGCGTGGTAGAATGAACAGAATTTCAGTTGTCTCTCTCAAAAAAAAAAAAAAAAAAAAGGGGGGGGGGAGGAGATGCTAGAGGTTTTATCAATATTTATCCCCAAATTCTTATGTATTTACCGTCATTAACTACGGTATGTTTGCGAATCTCATCAACATAATTTAATTGTTGACAATATTTTTTTCGACAGAAAAAAAAATCTGGAGTGACTGCACTCGACTTTCCGAACATTGAGTCATTAACAGTTTTGTAGATAAAGTAAAGAAAGAGTAGTTGTTAAACAAACAAAAGAGCGAAAACCATAATAGAGTGTTTGAGTATTTTTCTCCATCTATTACACGTTGTTTTATTTAACGCTACTGAACTTTGAGCCCATAGATCATAATGACAAAGAAATTTTCGTTGTGTCCCTGTAAAAACCTATAAATGTTAGATTCACCAAAATGCTTATAGTTAGTGCAACATTGATTTATAATACTCATATAAATTTTCAGCTGAATTCAATAAGGCGTTTAGATGCTATCGTACTTTTAAAAATTTAGTCCCATAGGCCATAATGATAAAGAATTTTTCTTTGTGTCCCTGTAAAAAAACTGTAAGTGCTAGATTCACCAAAATCTATACAGTTAGTTCAACTGTGATCTATAACATGTGTACAATTTTTTTGCTCGGATTAATAAGGCGTTTAGACACTATCACATTTTTAAAAATTTGGCCCCATAGGCATAATGATAAAGAATTTTTCTTTGTGTCTCTTTAAAAAAACTATAAGTGCTAGATTCTCCAAAATCTATACAGATTGAGTATTTGTGATCTATAATATGTGTATAAAATTTTTGCTCAATTGAATAAGGCGTTTATATGCTATCGCACTTTTAAGATTTTGCTCCCATAGGCCATAATGATAAAGAATTTTTCTTTGTGTCCCTGTAAAAAAACTATAAGTGCTAGATTCACCAAAATCTATAGGGTTCGTACTATGGTGACTTACAATATGCGTACCAACTTTCAGGTTAATCGAACGAAGCGTTTAGACGCTAGCGTGTTCACCCACAGACATACACACATACACACATACACACATACACACACACATACATACATCATCGTAAAAATAGTGAAAACGGACCTCAAAACGTATAGAAACATCAAAATCTTGAATTCGGATTTTTGACATAATTACAATACTTTCCTCACTATAGTGTTCGGAAAGTAAAAAGTACATTTATTTAAAATGAGAAAAATTAAATAGAAAAATTAGAAAATAAATTAGAAATATCAGTCGTATCGTTACAAATAAGGTACCAAATGAAAGGGAAAATTTTTGTGAATCCGATGGATTAAACAGCTTATCGATCGGATAATTAGATTTTTTTTTTAATTAACTAAAGTATAAATTTTAGGTGGCCACAGCAGAAGATTGTATGGAAACCGTTAGGAGAAATTAAAAAAAAATCTGCTTCACATTAAGTCACATGTTTTTCATGTGGGATTAAAAATTGCAAGTTTATATATATATATATATTTTTTCTCTCACGAACACAAACATATAATATACAGTCTGTACCTCACAAGACCAACTTGCATTTCAAATTTCATTAATTTTTTTGGTTAATAAACAAAAAAGCTACTTTTTTACTTTCTCTTACCCATAAGGTAGAGAAAGTATTGTTTTTGGGTCAAATTTACGAACGCGAGATTTTATTATATTTACACGTTTTGAGGTCCCCTGAATACGAAAATCATGTTTTTAGCAAATGGTCTGTGTGTGTGTGTCTGTCTGTCTGTTATCAGCATATCTCAAAAACAAATTATGGTAGAAAGTTCAAACTTGGTATTCTAAATGTGTATCACATAGGGATGCTACAGTAAGCTTTTCGTTAAGATCAAGCAAATGGTTCGTGTACAGGGACAATCAAGAGAATTCTAATACATTACGTCTATGGGAAAAATTGCAGGAAAGTACAGTTTAACGTCTATAGACTGCACTAAACCAAATGAAACGAATATATATTTTTTGTAATAGAGATAGTTAACTGGGAAATTTTTTTTTGTGTATGTAGGAGTCTCGCCTCCCCCCTCGAGGTGAGTAAATTTTCATGATGGGTATCTTTGAAAAGAGCTCGTCAATACCTTTAAAACGAATGGTTGAACCATCGATCTGCGATAATTTAAAACATAGTTATCGATTTTTTTTACTTTTAAAGGGAAAAAAAAAAAAAAACTAAAAAATCGTACTTTTTTTTTTAAATATTGAGAATAAAATGGACTTTTTTTGGATATTTGGTGTTATACTACTTCTCTAATATGGAAATCGTCTGCCTTATCATAAAAGATAATAATTTTGAATAATAATTTTAATAAATTATTTTTTAAAAAGAGAATTATTTTTTAATAACCGAATAAAATTCTATATAAATGTAGGTGCATTAATGAAACGGGGGGTTGAGGGGGGCGGTAGCCCCCCCTCACACAGAACTAATTATCATATAAAACTCTTCAGAAGCCTAATATGAATTGTTTTAACATAGGTTTACATGAGAGTACTCGTTATCTTACCTCTTAATCTGCAACCTGTATTTATAGTATTAAATTTCAGGGTAAGAGAAAGTCGTGTGAGTGACACACCAGATCAAATTAAATTTTCTTCTAACCTCGAAAAGATTGATGTGATACGATACACTGAGAATTTGGGTTTTAAAAGTTTTTTTAAATTGCAATTGGGCATTGATTGAATCAATATAAAAATGGGAGTAAAATCGCATATAGTTTAACTTTTACCGAGAGAAACTGAAATTCTGTTCATTTTAACGCTCGTAACTTTTTTAGTTTACACGATATTTGTTTGAGGCTTTCATATAAGTACCTCAATATATCTGGCTACTAAGTTATGCAAATGAAATTCCGCTAAAGCTTGTGCATGCGTTGTTAAAAATTATTTAGCAAAAATGTTTATATTTCGCAAGATATTTATTATTTTTGCATTCTGATTGCAGTATGCTGTGCCTAATGTAGTCCAGATTTCCTGGAAATAGTTTTGCACTGAGGTTTAATATCCAACGTCTTATAATAATAATAAAAAAGTGGCAATTTCTTTTGAAATTTTTTAAAGAAACCATTATACCTCCATGAATATATGTGGTAGCCTCATAAAAATATACACAAGTAATTAGAACAATTCTCAAAATCACACGCTTCAGCAAACATGCATTTGAAGCTTTACTTTTTTACAGATGATGCGAAACATTTTGACTTTTGTTTAATTTTTTACTGGTCCCTTTTCCTCTACCGGACAAAACTTTTGTTGAAATATATGGTATAACATGTTTTTAACACGCCCTATGTTTCAAGATAATTTCTCAAGAACTGTTCTAGATGTTTTACAAAACATCCAAACTCGAAAGTGTCCGAATACTTATTGGTAGATAGTGTAGAAGAAAGTTTTGTGATGGCCACAATATACTAATTTTTATTTAACCTTTCCACTTACTTACCTACTTGTACTAATAGTATGGCTCGCCCTTTTTCGTCTCTGTAAGGGAGGAAGCCGGCTATTTGTGATTGTACAACTCGACGGACATTATCCAAATCGCTCCGGTCGAACAGATCTCGGTGAGAATCAACGAAGTCGGCAGCTCTTTTCATCATCGAACAGGCTCTTTTCACATCAAATTTTCTGGATCTTAAAAAGCACAAGCAAAGGATGTCTGGAACTTTAATATGTATATTTAATTCCCCTAAACAAAAAAAAAAAAAAAAAAAAAAAAGTAAAGAAGTGTACACTGTAAAAAGAAAGACAGGAATAAGCAACAAAAAATCCTGTTATTTTTACAGAAAATTTCTGGCAGCATCCGTACAGTATGGAAAAAATGTGTTGACATAAATTTTCTCTAACAGAACAATACAGAATATATTTGTACAAAACAGATTTTTTTCCGTAGGGTGCACTGTAAAATAAATAAATAAATAAATTAAATAAATTAAAAATACTCCATTAAATAAAATTTACCAGTTCGAGACGGGGTTCACCACATGTACGTGACGATGTTACCTCTCAGTTACGGAATCGTACATTTTTACGCTGTTACTTAGCACTTCTTTTTTCATACCAAGCTTTTTGTGGATTATCCGTAGCCAAGACCTCCTATAATAAAGCCTCGAAACTGAGCTTAACGTCACAGAAGATCGTCCGATTACTTCCATTCAACATTTCCTATAATATCTGTAGGATGATGTGAATTGGATGTAATCGGCCGATCTTCTGGGACGTAGAGCTCAGTTCGGAGGCATTATAATAAACAGCGTTGCTGTAGCCGAGTAGTTATGTCACCACACCGCTAACCACCTTCAAGTGTAGGAGAGTGGGTTTGATTCTCGCGATGGCCTTGGGTATTTTTTCTGATTCTTCGTATTGTAATCATGTCGTGTGCTATTTACCTAATGTCGACGAAGATTTATTAGCGGATTTTGAGTCAAGCATACAAGTCTGATGAATATGTTATCAATAAACAAACAAACAAAACTAATAAATCGAATTTTTTGTATGAAAATCAGAAAATATATATTATATATATATAAAAGAAAGAAAAGAAAAAAAAAAACCCTAATCAACTATAATTGATCAGAAGAGATTGCATCATCTGGAACCAGACTTCTAAATTAGTGTGAGTCGATGATTCAAAGAACATTTTATGTTGTTCTTTATTTCTACATAAAAAGAAGATATGTTTTGTTCAGTCAGTAGTTATGATTTCGCTTTGCTAACTGTGGCAGCTAAAATATGCCTTTGTAGTTTTGTGTAATAGTTTTTAAAATAAGACCTAAGAATTTTGCACGATATCTTGCAGGAGAACATCTACCAAATTTATCAATTAATGCCAAGTCAAACAACTGATTACATAAGAGCCAGAAGTGAACCAACATGTTATTGACTTGTTTACTTTGTGATGCCCTTTCTCTTCATTAAATCATCCAAATTTTATGAAACTGTAATCATTTGTTTTCCTCCACATATACATCACATCTACCAACTTTCGTCCAATTTGGATAACTCTTTCTTGGTGCGTCTTTTTTTTTTTTTTTTTTTTTTTTTTTTTGCTGTTGTCTTAGGGCCTTATTCACCAACTTCTTAACACTCGGATTAAACCTCGGATCAGTGGTAATCGCTCGATCATACAAAAATTGGTATTCTCCAACAAAAATCCGCGGCAGATCTGTAGAACAGAGGTTCACTGGTGTTTGTTTACATTTTGGCGATATTATCCGTGCGCCAAAGAACCAAGGAAATTAATTTATCTTATGGCAACCTTACAAAACGTTTGTTTACGTTCGAAATGAAAGAAATATTAATGCAGACGATTATTTAACGTAATTAAATAAAATTATCGAAGAAATTTCATAAAATGGCGATGGTTAATTAACCTTTTAACTACAATATTTTAATAAATAAGCAAATACTTAACAAAATGCATGTTTTGTCATCGAAGTTTTAAGAGCAAATTAATTTCAACAACACAATAAATGTAATTAAATAAATGAAAATTCAGAATAAAAATATAACTTTAAAAGTAATTAAAAAAGCATGAAAACTTAGAATATATGCAACATGAATTTTATTTATTTATTTATTTATTTATTTTTACTTCCTTATACAAAGTATAAGGAAGTATAGTAATCCCGATTTGCGAAATGGATTTTGTATTTCACATTGCTCGAAAACGAATACTGAATGTTGCCAATTTATACGTGTAACAGTCATGATGTCTAGTTGCACACCTGCAAGTTTCGTCTTAACACGAGCTCTCGTTTTAGAGATATAACCCAAGCAGCACCGAAACGTTCTCTGAACGTTCAAAAATTGTTCTGCAAACACGTTCTAAGAACGTTCACTTTGAACGTGTTATAGACGTCTATCTGTCCATCTTGAAGACGTACAATAGTACGGTTCAGAGAACGTTCAATGAACGTGTAACTATCACCATCGGTGTTATAGAAGCGTTCTGAGAACGTTCTATGTATATGGTCTCAGAACGTTCTAAACGTTTTTAGAACGTTTTCAAAACGTTATACACATTTTCAGAACGTTCCAGAAAACGTACTGTAAACGTTCTAAAATAGTGTAGTTAAAAAAAAAAAAAAAATATGACGTCATTATAAAAAATCACCTCAGTACGAGCGCTTAGAAGTAAAAATTACATAGCTGATGACGAATAATGATACAACACATGAGCAGGGATATGAATTACTTTTTTTTTTCAATTCAAATAATGTTTGAGAAATTTTAATATACTTACTATTCCTTTAATTTCAACGTATATGCATCAAAAATTCTATATTCTATGACAGTTTTCCCCAAAAAGTGTCATAACGTCTCTTTATACCTTAAAAAATTTCTTAAATTTTTGCATTTTTTAAAAATTTCTTTTTTTCCCCTAATCTGAAGATAATGAAGTTGTAGTATTAATTACAAAACTTTGAATACACACCATAAAATGCAAGAACTCGCACCAACTGTTTCGGGTCAAAAGAAGACACAACCCTTCATCAGGCGAACATTGTAGGCACGAGAGCTGCAAACAAGCACGTTGAGTGTGTTGAATGCGTTGCCGCTTTGTTTGTGGAAGCCGTGCTTTGTTTGTAGCAGTTGCGAGTTCTTGCATTTTATGGTGTTTATTCAAAGTTTCGTAATTAATACTATAACGTCATTATCTTCAGATTAGGGGAAAAAAGAAATTTTTTAAAAATGCAAAAAATTAAGGAATTTTTTAAGGTATATATAGACACGTTATGACACTTTTTGGGAATTACTGTCATAAAATATGGAATTTTTCATGCATATACGTTGAAATTAAAGGAATAGTAAGTATGTTAAAATTTCTCAAACATTATTTGAATTTAAAAAAAAAAGTAATTTATATCCCTGTTGCTGTGTTGTATCATTATTCTTCATCTGCTATGTACAACTAAACTCTTGATTTATTTTGCTTGTTTTAATCCTTGTGATTCCGAATGCGTCATCCTATGATTAATGTTTGTTTTTCATGGTTGTTTTCTGTTTCATTCTCTGATTTCTTGAAGTAAATAATTTATTCCAATTTATTCTTCATTTCTAAGTTCAATTAATTTCTTGTACGATGATAGGGTGCCCGCTAGCAATTTGCTATTATAACTGCTAACGAACGAAATCGTACATTGGTGCTCAACGACGAAAAGGGTCACCCCTGACGAGTTTTTTTTTTTTTTTTTTTTTTCTACCATTCTAAGCTTTTCCTAAAAAAAAATGTTTAAAATGCTGTCTTATTTTTTTATTTCCTCGTTGCTTGTTTGTATCTTTTGATTTAAGTTTCATGTGGTTTTTACGCACCGGCAAAATTATTAAAATTGCAACTAACAATATAGGAATAAATTTATGATTAGACTGAAGTTAAATAAAATAAAAATAAATAAATAAAAAATAAATGTTTCAATAAATCACAATCAGTCTCCCCAGGTTATTTAAATTTGTTGTAATTTCCTTCTCATTGACCTATGTGGTTTCAGGGATCTTATATCTGTTGCTTGGCTTTAACTAAGATTAAAAATTCATTTATACATATATATATATATATATATATATATATATATATATAAATATTTTTTTTAAATACAGGGTGCAAAGCATTGTGACGAGAATACCTTTATCTTCGCAACTATTGGTCGCAAATATATAGTTTCAGTTACAAAATGTTTTAAAGAATATGAGCATTTGTAGTATAACATGTTTAAATTTAAAATATCTATTTTTTCAAAATTGCAAAAACTAGCTTTTTACATAGTCCTAGATCCCTATAGTCATATTTAGAAAACTGACACTCATCCTAACAAAAAGTTTCATTTCTATTCTCCCCAAATGGAACAAGATATTTAAAGTTTGGATTTTCTAACATATTTCGGCCTTCAATAAGGGGTCGGTTTAAAAATCCTAATTGGACTTTGTTTGCATTTTCCCTGGGTTTATTAAAGAATTTTTCATTGACTTTTTAATAAAGCCCGAGAAAATGCGAAATAATCCTAAATTTTGAAACTAACTATCTCAGACAATTTTGGGTGCACAAAAGTGAAACTTTTTGTGTTATATTTTTTAGGTTGGAACTCAACTTTCACTATTAGTGTCATGAAAATTGTATAAAAATTATCAGTTTTTGTGATTTTTAATAAATTGATTTTTTAAATTTAAACATGTCATATAATGAATTCTTACATTTTTTTTAAAATACATTTTCTTATTGGAAGACGTCTGAGACCAATTGTTGCGCAAATAAAGGCCTGCTCTCGACTTTGCACCCTGTATATTCTAAACATTTCTGGGTACTACTTTGTAAGTCCATGGATAGTTTATAAATATATTTGAATGCTGAAGTTTATAGAAAGTTTTAATATTTCAACATAAAAAATAATTTCAAAAATGAATGTACCAATACACCGCTAAAATAATATATAATTGAGTTTAGAATATATTGTTAATTTATAATAATAAGAAATTGAAACAAAAAATTAAAAATTAGTTAGAATGAGGAAATTTTAAAAATTTCCAAATAATTAAATACATATATATATATATTTAATCAAAATATTTTTCTAAAATATTTAACATACTTCATATTTTTAAATTTCAGTACATGTGTGTATACATATTTTCAGTTTACAGCAGCAGTTTACAAAAATGATGTTTGCAGGTATTTAAATTTATTCCACATGGCAATGTAATTCGTATTCTTTAAATGTTTAAATTTCTTTAAATTGAGTCAACGCAATTTTTACCTCATTTGATGTAATTATGCTATCATGGCATATTAAATAATTGATAAATGTAAATATTATTAGTATTAATAAATAATATAGTAAATCGTCCTTTTTTTTATGCAGAATATCTTTTTTTTTTTTTTTTTTTTATAAAGATGTGGAATAGAATTGAATCTTTGTTTTATTATGCAGATAAACAATTTCATATATTTTATTTAATAAATAACAGTAAAGAGATATTTAAAATTGTAAGTCGGTGAAACTTAGGATATTATTTTAAAAATATGCAATTTGCATAACCTAGATTGTATATATATTATCATATAAACATTAAATAAATACTTCAGAATTTAAAGAGAAAAGAAAAAAAGAATTACGAACCTTCTTAATTTTGTTGATAAGAATTTTCTTCGAGAAAATACCCTTCCAACTAGCATTTTAAAATACACAATGACCAGTCGGAAGGGCATTCACTTAAAATTAGCACTTATCTTGTAAAATTTTTATGACTTCTTCATACTTCATTCCAGAAACATAATAACGAAAATAGTTATTTTAACAAATTCCATCTCAGAAGACTAAATTAATAAAATGAATCCATAATTTCTAAGCGGTTTTCTGTAACAGAAGCAGTTTTTTCTGCGATTCAACGCTGCTTTCTAGTATCGAAAGTTAGGCTTAAGAACTTACGCAGGTATGAAAATGATTGTTTAATTGATATTAAAATAAGACTTTAATAAATAGAAAATAGAGAATATTACAGGTTAAAAATATTACATTTTTACCTTTTCTAAAGCTTATCCAAGTCATTATAACGCGAAAACTGAATAAATCAGATTACATGTTTTAAAATTACCGCCTCACATAACGACACGACTTTCCCAAGACCTGGCGCCTGGCGTTTGACTTTGCAGTTGCACGGTCAGCGAAAATTAAATAAATGCAATCCACAGATGTCGATGTTAACATCTGCTCTCCCTTCTTGCATCCGCAATAATCATGTTTCAAAGTTCAACATATGAAACAGAAATTTATTAAGCATTTATAGATGTAGGAAACATATAGTCAATATTTTAAGGAAAAATGGAATGGAGTTAAATAATTATTTAAATTTTTATAAAGTATTTTAAAAACTTATGAGATCACTTTATTTTTCCATTTTAAAATCTAGAATTAAACGGAAAAGCATATTTTGTTTTAGTGTATATTTCTGTATTGAACAAAATATTCAGTGAAAATAAATAAAATAAAATAAGAACAATCAAACAGAGTAATGATTTAACAACATTATCAATATTGATAATTTATCAGTAACATTTAAACTTAAATAGAATCATAAATAAAATATAATAAAAGTTTAAAACTATGCTTAAAGAAAAGAAGAAAAAAACTCATTTCTGTAACTTCCCGATGAGTATTAGAGACCGCGAGGTTCTACTCTCGAACCTTACAGACGGGAAGTGTTGGTTTCGATTCCTGGTCACGCTCGTCGACTTAGGTTTTCGGAGTTTTCCCGTGATTTTCTTTGAAACTCGGCTAAAGCACTATATTACGTATTCAATAACATCCGTGATTAGTTTTTTGTATCTAAACTCTGGGTCTGGGGAATGCATAGATTTTCATGACAGAAGACAATCATTTTTATGCTGTATAGAAGATCTTAGAAAATGTATTTTTCTAAGGGTTTATTATTATTATTATTACAAATGAAAAAAAAAAAAAAAAAAAAAAAAAAAAAAAAACGGTAAATTTGTTTTAAATCATCAGAAAACGATGTTTCAATTATTCGTTTTAAAGGTGATATCGAATTCTTTTGAAAGATAATCATAGTGAAAATTTTTATCCGCCCCTCCCCCATCCTCCAGGGATGATGTATACTTATTCCTAGGGGAAAAAACAATGTCCTATGAATAATAATAATAATAAAAACCTGTTTAACTATTACTCGTTATACAGCCAAATTGAATCAATAATATATATCAAATGTATGTCACGCAGAAGGTTTGGTGAGTATATATATTACAGAAGCTGATAGATAGCCTTTCTGTGAATGGAAAATATTGGAACGTGGCAGTGCCACCTGTCGTCCGATATGCACCCAAAGGCAATCTGCAGAGTTTTACGTAATATTAATTTCACTTACCAAATTTACAATATTTATAAATCACAGAAGTTGAGATTTTTCGTTTCCGTTATAAGATTAAATTGCAAAATAGCCACGACACCTGTTGGCCGATGTGCATCCAAAATGGACCAGTAACGCTTTACATAAAATCGATTTCACTTATAACTTCAGTGTATCAGAAAATTTATTGTTAAATCACAAGAGTTAAAATATTGCCTTTCCGTTAAAATGATTAAATTGCAGATTAGCAACGACACCTGTTTGACAATGTATACATCCAAATTGTATTAGCAGAGGTTATGATGATATAAGCCAATATATCAAGTTTAATGCATTTGTACACTATAGAAGCTGAGATATAGCCGTCCGATAAATGGAGGGTTTCATTGCATAGCACCGCAATCTATCGGACGATATATCCCAAATGAAATTCAAATAAACTCCAATTTAGGGCAAGATCTAATATTGTAACAAGTTTGGTTCAATTCCATACATTGATTCCTGAAATACAAAATTCACAAAATTTTTCCATGAGTTTAAAATTTTGTAATTTTTTTTCACCTCACCGCTACTGATTATTGAGAAGCATTCTTTACTGACGTGCTAACAAAACGTTAAACTGAAAATGTAAAAAATGCTCTATTCTCTATCATGCTAAAAATTATAAATTTCGAATAACTTACGAAGTTTTTAAATTAGAATGTTGCAAATCTCTCAATAAGATTCTTAACAATATCAAAAGTGATATTTTAAAACTGGTCCGATCTCTCTGCAATCATTTGTTCTTGAGATATTAATATCGTGTACATGAACTAACGGGCTATCACACTAATAGGTGCCGATACACATTAACAGATACCATACCAACCTTTTGACTTCCGGATTCCTCACGCCACAAAACGTGTAAAAAAATCAAAAACTGAAGTCAAAAATTTTCATGATTAACCTAGTTTCCCAACCAATAGTACTAAAAAGTCATTTTGTCATATTCGTTATAATTACACTGTTACAGAACGTGTTATGACGGTGTCACACTTGAACGTTCTATATAGAACTAGAATTGTACGTTTTATAGATGGTACAAATCAAACATTTTCAGAACGTTCTAAATAATACTATTTCTGAACGTGTTTTAGGACGTTCTTTTGACACGAAACACGGTGTTTGAACTATTGAAACCGTTATTAGACGTTCACAGAACGTTCCTGTGCTACTTGGGAAGCGACTTTACACGATTTTTCGTGACGTCTGTATGTATGTGTGTCTGTGTGTGTGGGTGTGTGGGTGTATGTCGCATAACTCAAAAACGGTTGGGCGTAGAAAGTTGCGAATTGGTACATAGGTTTGTTATAGCATCTAGTTGTGCACCTCCCTTTTTGGACTTTATATGATTTTCCGTTTTGGAGATATTTAGAAAAATTAGGTTCATAATGGGCAAAATGTATCAAAAAACGGTAATAGCTCAAAAACGGTTTGGACAGATCTTGCAATTTAACTGACTTCTCGACTAGCTAGACATTTGAAACTTTCAGAAAAGTTCAGAACACGTTGACATGAGACCCCCCAAGGCACAACTTTGACATGAGTCCCTTCCCCAAGGCATGACTTTGACATGAGTCCCCCCAAGGTACAACTTTGACATGAGTCCCCCAAGGCACAACTTTCACATGAGTCCCCTCCCCAAGGTACAACTTTGACATGAGTCCCCCCCAAGGCACACGAGTCCCCCTCAAGGCACAACTTTGACATGAGTCCCCCCCAAGGTACAACTTTGACATGAGTCCCCCCCAAGGCACATGAGTCCCCCCAAGGCACAACTTTGACACGAAATCCCTCCAAGGTACAACTTTGACATGAGTCCTCCCAAGGCACAACTTTGATATGAGTACCCCCAAGGCACAACTTTGACATGAGTCCTCCCCAAGGCACAACTTTGACATGAGTCCCCCAATGTACAACTTTGACATGAGTCCCCCGAAGGTACAACTTTGACATGAGTCCCCCAAGGCACAACTTTGACATGAGTCCCCTCCCCAAGGTACAACTTTGACATGAGTCCCCCCCAAGGCATACGAGTCCCCCTCAAAGCACAACTTTGACATGAGTCCCCCCCAAGGTACAACTTTGACATGAGTCCCCCCCAAGGCACAACTTTGACATGAGATCCCCCCAAGGTACAACTTTGACATGAGTCCCCCCAAGGCACAACTTTGATATGAGTCCCCCCAAGGCACAACTTTGACATGAGTCCTCCCCAAGGCACAACTTTGACATGAGTCCCCCAATGCACAACTTTGACATGAGTCCCCCCCCTAAGACACAACTTTGACATGAGTCCCCCCCAAGGCACAACTTTGACATGAGTCCCCTCCCCAAGGCACGACTTTGACATGAGTCCCCCCCAAGGTACAACTTTGACATGAGTCCCCCCCAAGGCACAGCTTTGATATGAGTCCCCCCCAAGGCACAACTTTGACATGAGTCCCCTCCCCAAGGTACAACTTTGACATGAGTCCCCCCCCAAGGCACAGCTTTGACATGTCCCCCCCAAGGTACAACTTTGACATGAGTCCCCCCAAGGCACATGATTCCCCCCCAAGACACAACTTTGACATGAGTCCCCCCCAGGGTACAACTTTGACATGAGTCCCCCCCCAAGGTACAACTTTGACATGAGTCCCTCCAAGGCACAACTTTGACATGAGTCCCCCCCCAAGGCACAACTTTGACATGAGTCCCCTGAAGGCACAATTTTATTTTTTATTTTTTTTTACGTATGCATGCATTTTTTAAAAATATTTTTAGCCAAATGTTTCGGCTCCAGTGACAATGTTTTTTAACATTATGTATATTTCTAAAAGTGTATAAGGAAGTCATGTGGTGCCCACATCAGATTTTTTCATTTTGAAATTTCTGTTGACTCCATAATACGTAAATTACATATGAAATATTTCACTTCGGGCTCAGTTAATTCGTAACATTCGAGGATTCTAAAACCGCATTCAAATGAATCGAAACACATCGGTATAAAAATTATGAGAATATACAAATAAAATAAAAAACATATTTTCAAGTTATCAAATGATACGCTTTTATTTCTCCAGACACATATCGTTTCGAATTTTTCATTAACACTTACATTTCAGCGGAGGGGAAAATTCCCTAGTTTTCATAAACTTGACCAACAAGTGATTGAGTAAGTGAGTTTTACGTCGAACTAGTGCTACGTTGTGGGCAATGAGTACGGCAACCAAATATCCCCATTTTCTACAGACAACGTTTACTTTATTCGCATTATTATAATTTTTTAAAAAATTATAGAAAGTAAACTATTTAATATTGAAATTTTATTTTTAGTGCTTATAAATTAATTTTGAAAAAAAAAAAAAATACATGCCTAATTAGTTAATTGTAGCAATTTAAAGCTTCTCTGTTTTAAAAGTTCACGGATCCGGCCACTGTAACGACGGAGGATAAATTGGGACATACCCCTAAGGTATATGAACCAACAAAGAAACATGGCTGTATAAAGCTATGAATCTGAAAACGCACGTAACTCGGCTCCACGGCAATCACTGTCGCGCATGTTAAGACCAAAATTTCCCATAATGTAGCTCTAGTGCAACGTAAAATGCGCTCGAAACAAATGAACCAATCAAATATCGCCTAATTTCCCATAATGTAGCTCTAGTGCAACGTAAAATATACTCAAAACAAATGAACCAATTAAATATAGCCTAATTACCCATAATGTAGCTCTAGTGCAATGTAAAATACACTCAAATCAATAAAAAGAAATGAACCAATCAAATATCGCCTAATTTCCCATAATGTAGCTCTAGTGCAACGTAAAATACATTCAAAACAAATGAACCAATCAAATATCGCCTAATTTCCTGTAATGTAGCTCTAGTGCAACGTAAAATATACTCAAAACAAATGAACTAATTTAATATAGCCTAATTACCCATAACGTAGCTCTAGTGCAACGTAAAATACACTCAAATCAATAAAAAACAAATGAACCAATCAAATCTCTCCATACTGCGTCATAATAGAAATGTTAAGTTATGTTTACAAGGATAGGCAGTTTCTCGCTACGGAAGTTCGCCAAGCAGAAAGTGAACCTCTGTTCTACGGATCAACCAAATCCGCTGTTCACCGGCTACTTTAATTCTCGGATTTGCGGATCCACGGTTTAATCCCAGTGTTAAGAAGTTGGTGAATAAGGCCCTTAGAGTGTATTTTTTAAAGTAAAACTACACTTTATTATATTACCTTATTGATCTTATAACTTAATCTGCAATCGATCTTTGTAGTAGTGAAATGCAGGGTAAGAGAAAGTTGTTTGAGTGGCACACCAGATTATTATTTTTATTATTATTATGATTTCTAAGCTGATTCTCCAAGTACGTGACTGTTTCGGTTTCGCGGCAATTCAACGAACTTTCAGCTTTTGGATGAATAATTTACGAAAAATAACTTTTCTTTTCTTTATTACTTTCTAAAACTTACATATGTAAGGAAAGTATTGTAATCATGTCAAAAATCCGAATTTGAGATTTTGGTGTTTCTATACGTTTTGCGGTTTCCTGAATTCATTTTGACTGATTTGCGATCTTGTATGTGTGTGTGAGAGAGGGAGTGAACATGGCAGCGTCTAAACACTTTGTTGGAATGAGCTGAAAGTTGGTACGTATGTTATAGGTCACCATAGCACGGACTTGATAGTTTCTTGCCATAAAATTTCGTCAAAAACAAAGTGAGCCTACGTTATCCGTTTGAACCCTTAAATTACACTATTTTAGTTATTCATAAAATAAAAATCCATTAAATAAAACAAAGAACATTAAATTAATCACTGGGTTAAGTCTCCCTAGTTAGTTTGGGTCAAATCTCCTTAAGTAGCTTTGCTTTGTTAGTCCTAACTTTTTTACAACTTGCATTACAGTTATACAAAACTACTATATAATAACCTATAGCTAAAAGAGTGACTAAAACGAGCATACTTCTGAAATTGACTTACCTCAAAACTGGAAGTTCATATTTAACAGACTGCAAGTTCCTTGAAAGAAGCTGTATCAATCAACACTAAATTGCAAGAAAACTACGGATAATTTTGGAATGGCTGTTACCTGCAAAATGCTGTTATATTATTGGTCAATCAGTACAGTCACTGACATTTCCTTTTCTTAGGAAAAATCAACATGGGTCAAGTATCCCTATGGGTCGAACCACCATAGTTTCCCCTAGTCTATAAAATAAATTTCAAGTCACACATTAGTGTCAATAGTTTCCTTCTTTCGATATGGATACGACTTCTGTAATTCTTTATTACGTGGCCTTGAAAAAACTAGTAAATATGTAGGGGCCACCACATGACTTTCTTCTATATTTTCCTATACAAATTCACTCAGTAAAAATAAATAATTTACTAAAATTATTATTTAAAAAAATTATCTTCCATGATAATGCAGACGATTTCCATATTAGAGAAGTAGTATAACACTAAATATAAAAAAAAAGTCAATCTTATTGTCAATATTTCATTAAAAAAAAAAAAAAAGAAAAATGTTAAAAATGAAAAAAAAAAAAAAAATCGATAACTATATTTTAAATTATCGCAGATCGATGATTCAACCATTCGTTTTACAGGTATTGGAGAGCTCTTTTGAAAGATACCCATCATGAAAATTTACTCCCCTCGAGGGGGCACTTCTCCCCCCAGGGGGTGGGGCGAGGCTCCTACAGATACAAAAAAATTTTCCCAGTTGACTATCTCTATTATAAACAATTCTTGTAAATTTCATAATGATTACTAAAAAATAATTCTCTTTATGCACATTTATACAAAATTTTGTCCTATATCACCATGTTAAAAATTCAGAAAAAGCGGGATGGCAACGCAACCTGTAAAACAATTTTTACCAAAAGTTGACAGGCGCTAATTTATGTCAAGGTGCAACAACATTCCAATTTGTATGAAATTCTGTGCAGTAGTTCCTGAGGTACAGTTGCCACAAAATTTTGTCACACACACACACACACAGACTGACAGACAGACATTTTCTAAAAATGGTCAAATCGTGTTCTACAGCTCTCAAAACGTGTAAATCCATCATAAACCCGAGGTCAAAAATGTTTACGAATCCAATACCTTCTTCTATTGAATATAGAAGGAAGTCACAAATGATGTGCAATTTAGGTTTTAGAAGAAGAGTTGATTTGTAGTGTTTACTCTATAATTTATTAGATAATGTACTATTTGATTACGGTTTTGATGTTTGAGTGGGTGAGAAAATGACAGATTTATGATCATAGTTATTCAGATGATTAGAACATGCATAAATACGCAATTTTTCATTTTTGAGCGTAATTAACGATACGCGGAAAAATGAAGTGGCATATTGTTTACTATTTAAGTAGGCACTTTATTTCGTATGATCGTCACGTAGTGAGTGTCTAATAGAGTGTATTAGCCTTATTTTTTATCTCAGTTTCTAGTTGATGCTTACTGATATAAAATCCATTCTCCCATTATAAATAATTATATTATTTAAAGGAAAAACAAATGACAATTATTTCCTCAATTAACTACCCTATATTTCACCAAATCAGTGCAATACAATAGTAAAGTTTCTTCTTCTTCTTAGTACGACAGAGTTATTGTTTTAAGATAACGGTTTTATCGTGGAAATTTGCAGCATTTTTGTGGAAATTTTCAGTAGCTAACCTTGAGTGAAGTTTGAGCCCATTGAATAAATTATATAGGCCGATGCATCGCCGCCATTTTGTTGCCTTACAAGGGAAGTATGAATCAGTAAAATTGCTATTGAAACCAAACCAAGCATAAATTAAAGAGCATGGTCGAAAACATAGGGTACAGTAGAAATTTGCTGAGACAACCTCCATGGGGGCGACATATGACCCTGTATTAGTTTTAGTTATTTCTATAAAAGCCAACAAAACACAAATCGTAATAAGAACGAACGGTGGAGTGGTAGCGTGCTTAATTTCTGAAACGGAGGTCCTTGGATTGAGTCCACGCAAAGGCGTTTTGTATTTTAATTTTTTATTTCAACAGACATATCTATTTTTTACATTTTTAATTAAATTAAATCATTATTTTAAGAGAAAATATTGATTATGTTAAGAAGATTTTTTTTTTTTTTTTTTTTTTTTTTTTTTTAAGTATTCTAGTTAATAAAGTATTGACCATGAATTTATGAAATATATATATATATATATATTTATAAAAAAGAAAATAACAGTTAAAGCTACGAATATAGTTTCTAATTTATAACAGTTATGATTAAAAGTAGAAAAATCATGAAAAAATAAGTATTTTTCACAATTAGAACAAGAAATACAAAAAGATTGATCACAAATATTTGAATTGCAATTTTGTGCACCGTCAATTATTGTTCATCATGAACATTTTGTTAAATATTTGGCTTTTTCGTCGAGATTACTAGATTTCTAAAACCCATATTTACCCATATTTTGAATTTTTTGAAATGTAAACTAATTATGAATTAGTAAAATCATTTTGAGAAAATTTGTCATCGTGTTCAATATTATTAACAGTTCTTCCGACACAACTAAATTTGACAGTTGTTTAATGAAACATTTGATATAAAAGTTAAATGCGACATCGAATAGTTAAACAACAGCTGTTGTTCATTCAGGAGTTTTCATCCAAAAAGTTGCATGAATAAATAATACAACTGAGAGCAGACGATTAACTCTTGATACTAATGTCGTCGTTAAAAACTAGTGGATCTGCAGATCAGGAGCCTCAACGTCCTATTTGCATCAGACATTATTCAATAGACCATTTTTATTTATTCCTTATTATATAATAGTATATGTAGATTCGATCGACTTGTTGCCATAATCAGATACATTCCCCTCAACCCCCCGCTGTATCTCTCTTTATATACCTATTTGTATATCATATAAAGTGTTACGGAATCGTAAATAATTGCATTTATTTTTGCATAATTTCTTTCAAAGAGGTTTAGTAAGTTGATAAAAGGCTAATTTTGTGCATTTCTAGTCCTTTTAGCGTTAAAATAGTCTAATTTTCCTTTGAAAATGCATTAAAAAGCTCCAATAAGGGAAGAAATGGATTTGGCGCCAAATTTGGCGACTGTTTCCCTCCTTGGCGATTTTTTGGCGACCTTGGCGAGAAAATCCTTATTAGGGATATACCAAATATGGAAGCTCTAATCTCATTGACTGATGTGATACGAGAATTTTCCAGAACAGTCTGTGTTCGATAGAAAAGTATAAAAGGAGCATTATTTTCGCCAAGGCGGTCAGTCTCAGATCTGTGTCAGTTTCGTTAAATGCTTGCTTTGCTTTGAGCCTCTTTGGATGAGACTTGCTTTATGTGTTATTGCTAAACAGTTTGTACTGTTGTTTTGCTGTTAACGGCTGTTGTTTAAGCTGTCTTTACTAAATGAATTGAAGCTGATACTTGGTTTATAGACCTGTATTTTTCTGGAACTTTCTGTGAATAAATCACTGAATTTTTGCAAGTTTCGCCTTTCATTCTCGGACAACTCACGAACCCCCAAGTACGCAACAAAATGCGTTCTTGATAAACGACAGTCTTGTATTATTTCCCTGAAATTCATAAATACCAAATTTCACAACTGCCAAATTTCCTACAAAAAAAATTACATAGCATATCGGAAATAGTATGCGTAACCTTTAAACTAATTTCCAATTCTATGCCTACAATTTTCAACAGGAAAACATGCTTTTAAAATTCTAATAAAATTTCATTATATTTGATGGGGTGTAACCATGTTAAAATAAACTTTAAAAAAATACCGACTATAGACCGTAATAGTACGAAATTCTTTTATGTATCCTGGAAAAGTAGCCACAGCCATTATTAACACCAATAATATGAATAAACCTAATTAATTATAGTTCATTATTTTTTCAAACTAATTTGACATCATTTGGATGATTACAATACATACTCGGAATTATTTTGTGTAGTCCCGTAAATTATTTAGTTTATACATAACCTTTTTTAAGAGTAAACATGATTTCAAGCATCTTTATAATGTATGTTAATTTTATTAAGTTCAATTCAGCATAAACGATTTAAAGTGCGCGCTTAAATAAAAATTTGTCCATAGGCTCTAATGTTACGAAATTCTTTCCTGTGTCTCTGTAAACAAACCATAAACATTGTATACACCAGTAAAACTTTTTCATCTTATTTTGCGTTTAAAATTAGTAATTGTTCCAAATTTAACATCGTTTGGATGACTAAGTGACATTGTCAGAACATTTTTGTGAGGTCCTGTACATTAATTAGACAGCTTAAGAGCACATATTTTCTTCAAACAACATAAATTTAAGTATCTTACTCACGTATGCTAGTTTCATTTTCTTCATTGCAAAGTAATGATATTAAAATGTGTTTAAACGAAATTCACCCCATATGCCGTAATACTAAGAATTTTTGCGTGTCCCTGTACACAGTTTATCTATCTATATTAATAAAATCAGACTTTTGTCTGTAAATTTGTCGGAATTGAAAAATTTTGCGATATCTTCACGTTTCACACCCCATGAAAGCCGAAAATGACATCAGAAAATTTTGCCTGTGTGTGTGTGTGTGTGTCATCGTGTCCGAATGCCGCTTTTTTTGTCCGGGCATCACTTGAGAACAGCTAGACGGAATTCAACGGCGCTTGGCAGGAATTTAGGTCTTCATACAACTTAAAATTATATCTATCAACTTTTCAGAAATTCCCCCCCGTTCCCCCCCTAGGGGGTAAAAGACTAAACACGTTTGTCCGGGCATCACTCGAGAACGGCTGGATGGAATTCAACGGCGCTTGGCAGAAACTTAGGTATTCACCCAACTTAAAATTATATCTATAGAAATTCTCAAAATTATGATTAGTGTTTAAATTGTGGGTAAAAAACGCCTGCGCATGCGCCATAAATATTTTTTCACTAAAATGCTTTGAATGGAAAAAATAAAAAATAAATAAATAAATAAATTTTTAAGTTAAAGACTTTTGTATTCGCGTGATTCGCACTACAAATTATGAAAAGATTGAAATGAAGTGTTGCCATCTAAGTTTCATACTTTAGTTAATTTTAAAAAATCTAATTGTCGTATCGAAAAACTGTTTACACTCCAGTATTCAGAAAAATCACCTCTTTCATTTGGTACTGAATTTGTAATGATAGGTCTGATATTTCTAATTTATTTTTCCCCTTTTCCGTTTTTCCGTTGTCACTTAAATTTCATACTTTAGTTATTTTTTAGAAATCTAATTGTCGCATCGAAAAACTGTTTGCACCCCTGGATTCAGCAAAATCGCCTCTTTTATTCGGTATGAAATTTATAAATATAGGTCTGATATTTCTAATTTATTTTACCCTTTTTCCGTTTTCAACCCAGATTCGATATGGAGCAGCTTTAGTATTGGATCCCTTTGGCAAAATTTGAAATTCGGCACCGAAGTAGCTCGGACGTTTCTCGCCAAGATCTTTAATTACACAGTTGAGATAGCCAATTCACTTCATCGCAAAAATGGCTTAAAATATTTAAAGTCACCAAAGGGTTCCCATACTAAAGCTGTGCTTTTTGTATTTATTTATTTATAATATTTTCTATTAAAGACTTCTATGGTCACGCAATTTGGTGCGTAAATTGTTTGTATGCATCCGGTACTTATTGTAACTGGATTTCACGAAATTTCGAAATCCCCCCCCCCCCACACCTTCTCGGAGTCGGAGGGCAATAAACATGTGTAAAAACATGTTTTTCAGTTTGAATTCGCTTTGAATTATCTTAGAATGGCGAATTTTCGTGTGTGGATATTGATTAAGTGTACGCATTATGCACATTAGTGGGATTTTGCAAAACTTCGAGCTCACCCGCTGAGGGTGGGGAAGTAAATGGTGGGTAAGTTGTGCCGAAGACAGCGGGGACCCAGACTCCTCACGTTGCGAGCGATTAAACCTCTACCAATCACAGCGAGAACTTAGGTTATTAATAAAATTATGGGATTTTGACAGCTCATTTAAGTTTAATGTCCAGCGAAGCGGGCAAAGCCTGCTAGTAAAAAATATAGCAATAAAAATTATACAGATACGTATATGCAAAGCTGGAACGTGTACGCCAATTCGCAAGTCAATCGAAGGATTTTTGCGGCCGATATTGCGGTACATACAAATTCTTCCCATAGGCCGTAAGGATAAGAAACACTTTAGTGTATCCCTGTACACGAACGACAAATGCAATACACACCTAACACTATATAACTAATTCCGTTGGGCTCATGAATATGTGTACCGAATTGCAAGTCATAGCGTGATTTTTGGGGCCGCTATCGCGATACATACAAATTCATCCCATAGGCCGTAATGATAAAAAAAAACTTTGGCGTGTCCCTGTACACGAACTACAAATGGAATGCACACCCAAAACTATACAGCTAATTTCGTGGGGATCATGAACATGTGTAACAAATTTCAAGTCAATAGCGTGATTTTTGCGGCCGCTATTGCACGACAGACAGACAGACAGACAGACGGAACCCAAAATCCTTTTGAGTCTCAACAAAGGGCCTCCACTGACGCTTCGGCAAAAATTAGAAGTATATAGCTTGATTTTTGCGGTGGCTATCGCGGTACATACAGATTCTTCCCATAGGCCGTAATGATAGGAAAAACTTTGGCGTGTCCCTGTACACGAACTACAAATGGAATACACACCTAAAACTATACAGCTAATTTTGTTGGGCTCATGAATATGTGTACCAAATTGCAAATCAATAGCGTGTTTTTGTGGCCGCTATCGCGGTACATACAAATTCCTCCCATAGGCCGTAATCATAAGAAAAACTTTGGCGTGTCCTTGTACACGAACTATAAATGGAATACACACCCAAAACTATATAGCTGATTCCGTGGGGCACACGAACATGTGTACCAAATTACAAGTCAATAGCGGGATTCTTGCGGCCGCTATCGCGCGACAGACACACAGACACAGCCCAAAACCGTTTTGAGTCTCAACAGAGGGCCTCCACTGACGTTTCGGCAATTAGTAATTAGAAATGTACATAAAACATAATCAGTAACAAAATCTTATCTAAATGAAATATAAAAGAATTTCCCGTTAAATTATTAATTTCTTTAAATGTAATAAATGAATAAATAAATAGGTTAAAAATTAATAAAATCTGGAGTGACTCCACTAGACTTTTTGAACATTGAGTCATTAACAGTTTTGTAGATAAAGTAAAGAAAGAGTAGTTGTTAAACAAACAAAAGAGAGAAAACCATAATAGAGTGTAAATATTTTTCTCCATATATTACACGATGTTTAATTTTATTTAATGCAACTGAACTTTGAGCCCTTAGATCATAATGATAAAGAATTTGTCGTTGTGTCCCTGTAAAAACCTATAAATGCTAGATTCACGAAAATGTTTATATTTAGTGCAACAGTGATTTATAATATTCATATAAATTTTCAGCTCAATTGAATAAGGCGTTTAGATGCTATCGCACTTTTAAAAATTTGGTCCCGTAGGCCATAATGATAAACAATTTTTCTTTGTGTCCCTGTAAAAAAAACTGTAAAAGCTAAATTCACCAAAATCTACACAGTTGGTACAACCTTGTCCTATAACATGTATACAATTTTTTTGCTCAGATTAATGAGGCGTTTAGACGCTATCGCACTTTTAAAAATCTGGCCCCATAGGCCATAATGATAAAGAATTTTTTTTTGTACCCCTGTAAAAAAACTGTAAGTGCTAAATTCACCAAAACGTATACAGTTCGTGCAACTGTGACCTATAATATGTGTACAAATTTTTTGCTCAGATTAATAAAGCATTTAGACGCTATCGCACTTTTAAAAATTTGGCCCCATAGGCCATAATGATAAAGAATTTTTCCTGGTGTCCCTGTAAAAAAACTATAAGGGCTAGATTCACCAAAATCTATAGGGTTCGTACTATGGTGACTTACAATATACGTACCAACTTTCAGCTTATTCGAACAAAGCGTTTAGACGCTAGCGTGTTCACTCACAGACATACACACGCACATACACGCATACATACACACATAGACACACACATACATACATCATCGTAAAAATAGTCGAAACGGACTCAGGGGACCTCGAAACGTATAGAAACATCAAAATATGAAATTCGGATTTTTGACATGATTACAATACTTTTCTCACTATAGTGTTCGGAAAGTAAAAATATTAAATTGCCCGCGCTGAAAAAAAAAAAAAAAAAAATTGCTTGTTTTAATATAATTAATATTTTCTCTTAAAATAATGATTTAATTTAACTAAAAATGTAAAAAACAAATATTTTAGTTGAAATATAAAATTGAAATACAAAACGCCCTTACGGGGACTCGATCCGAGGACCTTCGCATTAGAAGTCAAGCACGCAACCACACCATTCGTTCTCGCTACGACTTGTGTTTTGTTAGCTTTTATTCTTTTATAGAAATAACTAAAACTATTAAGGGGTATATCTCGCCCCCATGGAGGTTGTTGCAGCATATTTGTACTGTACCAAATGTTTTCGACCATGTTCTTTAATTTAGGCTTGGTTTGGTTTCAATAGCAATTTTACTGATTCACACTTCCCTTGTTAGTAGAGGACAGCGTTCCAATTTGGCGTCTTTATTGCTTCACTGGCGATTTTAAGAAATGTTTATCTGTAGTTAGCTATGATCGGTCAAGAATGATACGCAAAATTGTGTTTCTAACACAATTTATAACTTTTGCAAAAAAAAAAAAAGAACTTCGACTCGTCTAGTTTCCTCTCTATTACTAGAATTTTCTAAAAGAGGAAGGTGTAGTAGAAACTGTCAAATTACTCTCCTACATTTTTATTTGACAATAGAGCCGGATTAGAACAGACGGGAAATTTCTATGTAACTGTAAAATGTAGCAAATGTTAACTTTGAAAATATATTACTTAATAGCAAACTAGATGAAATATTTTATTTTGAAAGAAAACTTTAAAAAATGAAAGTATTAAAAAAGTTTTAATAATTTAACAGAATATTTATTTTTATGTATAAAAAATAACAAAATTAAAAACAGACAATTCTCACCCTTTCCCCCTCAAAAAAAAAAAAAAAAAAAAAAAAAAAAACTTTTTCAATATTGTCCGTTTTGATACTGATTATTAATAATTTTCTTTTCCTTTCATTTTCTTAGAAAAAAAAAAAAAAAAAAAAATGAAATTCTGGCAAAAGCAGAATTTAGTTTAGTATGAAGGACTATTATTATTATTATTTTTTTTTTTTCAAAATTATAAAATCACTTTTAAATTATTCAATTATATTTTTGATAAATTTTCAATTTCGATAAAAGTCCAACTATCGTAAAAAATCCATAGATTGAGACAAAATAGCCCTCGGTACTAAAAAAAAAAAAAGATTAAAAATGCAAATCTTTTCTTTTTATTTATTTTCTGTAATTTCTAGCATGTACTATTCATTTATATCAACCAAACGTTAAATAAATGTAATTTAAAATGTAATTAAAAGAAAATGAATATTTACTATTAACAATGTTAAGAGGACACGGAAACAAAATAACTTTTTCAATTCCAAAAAACATAGCCGAAATTGTTCGAACACACAGTAATAAAAGGTCCTCTTTTATTAATTTACGGTTATTAATGTAAATACTAAAATTAAAAAAACACTTTTTTCGTATTTTCACGTTTGCACATGTCAGAAACACAAATAAAAACATAAGAGTGAACATCTTCCAGTTGTTTATCGAAAGAATCTCCTTTTAGAACAACATATATTAGCATCATGAACTACATTAGCACTTTATCAATATGTAGAAAATTTTTAAAGTCATGACGTCAGTTTTTGTGAGATGAATAATTTAACTTTTTATAGTTGCTTAACGTTCACGTTTAATTAAATAAATGTATTTATTTTTAGGTCAAAAGAAAATGAACTCTTATTTTATTTATTTATTTATTTGTTTATTTATTATTGATTTATTGATTTATTTTTATTTATTTATTTGGTAACAATTAAATTATAGCTAATATTTTAATGGATATTTTTTAGCTATTAGGATATTATTATTTTTATATTTTCATTAATTAATAGAAAACTAATGAAAAATTCGAAAACTGGGCTTTGATGTATTGTGTTGTCATCGGGTTCCGAGCTATTCTGAAAGTTCCAAATGTCTAGCTAGTAGGGCACTGAGTTAAAAATCGATTGCAAGATTTGTACTAGGCAAACAAACAAGAATCAAAGTTAATAACAAGTAATATATATATATAAATAAGTCAATTCCTACTTAGGTCAACAAAGAATTTATTTTAGTTACTTTTTATTAAATAATTACAATTTACTTTATTATTTCAGCACAAATGCAACGTCAGTCGTTGCTTCTTTGACTGCAGAACTCGTGCCTACTTTGTTCGCCTGATGAAGGGTCGTGTGCTCTTTCGACCCGAAACGATTGTTGAGAGATTACTACATTATATAATTTTTTTTCCATTATAAATGCGGACGATTTTTATCTGACAGAATTATATTATCACGAAATGCTGAAAGAGGTAAATTTTTTGCAAATCAACAAAAATATTTTTTCCAAGTTTTTTTTTTTTTTTTTTTTTGTTAAAAGATAAAACAAATCGATGACTTTATTTTAAATTATCACAGATTTATAGTTCAACCATTCGTTTTAAAGGTACTGACGAGATCTTTCGAAAGATGCCCATATTGAAAATTTACTCTCCCCGGGAGGGGGGGGGGGTGACATAATATAGCGGGACAAAATTTCGCAGGCTAAAATATCGCGTCAGAAAATTAGTATGATCTATTTGAAAATTTGATTTTGTGTCACGTGTGATCTCTGGTGGATGTCACAGGGCCTTATAAACATTAATTAATTAATTAAAATAAATAAATAAATCATAGAGTTGAATTTCATTATTTTATCTATGAATATTTTAAAGTTGTTTTATCTTTTGTTTTTCACTATTCAAAATACATCTTAAAAATAGTGTACATCCCTGCTGACATCAAAGCCGATCACTATTCACAAATTTGAATTAAAAATTTTAAAATTGATAAGCACGACTGAATTCATTGTGACTAATCTTGACAAAAGTTATTAAACATTGTCTTTAAACAAGTTTAAGTACAATTTATAACAATTTTTGTTGTAGGTTTGTCAGTATGTCAGTGCTCTGACTAAGGTATGCGTTGTCATGAAATTTTATGCAACATTTCTAATAATTACCAACTCATTTTTCCTTTTAGTCATTTACGTAAGCGACATTTTGTCCTCGCGATATTTTGTCCAGCGAGATTTTGTCCCCCCCCCCTTCCCCAGGGGAGGGAGCGATCCTCCCACATGCACAAAACTGTGTTAACATGAAGTGTCATCCACTACATGTTTAAAAAAATGTATTTGAACTTGAGTGGATGAATAAAAAGTATTTTTTTAACGATTGAAAATTTGAACAAGATATATAAATATACATAGGGAGAATGTGAACTAATAGTAGGAATTGAAAAAAAAAAAAAACATGGTAAAAATCTGGAATGACTACATTAAATAATTAACGGTTATTTAAATAAATTAAACTAAGAGAAATTTCCAATCAATCAGCTCAATCTTGTGAAACTATTGCACTCCAAATAATTTCAGCCCATAGGTCTTAACGATAAAGAAGTTTTCTTTGCGTCCGTGTAAAAAACTATAAGTGCTAGATTCACCAAAATCTATATAGTAGTTCATGCGACGGTGTCCTGTAACATGTATATGAATTTTCAGCTGAATAGGATAAGATATTTAGATGCTATCACACTTTAAATAATTTGATCCCGTAGGTCCTATTGATTAAGAATTTTTCTTAGAATCACCAAAATCTATACAGTTCGTGCTACGGTGCCGTTTAACGTATGTACCAACTTTCAGATCATTCGAACAAAGCGTTTAGACGCTATCTTGTTCACTCGCGCACGCATACACGTAGATACATCACGAAAATTCGTGTAAAGTAGCAGATATCTGTAAATGGGAGAGCTCTGGTTTAGATCAAAGTTGGGGGTGTACAACTAGACATCATGACAGTGATGCTAGGTGCTCAAAAATTATTTCCCCAAACAGGTCTTCAAATTCCTCCAAATCAGGGTTATTTTTTTTTTTTTTTTCGAAAAAAAACCAACTTGATTTCTACTAAAAAGAGAAAATAAAAGTTTTTTCATAAAAAAATTATCAAGCAGATTTAAGCTCAGATTTTTCCCCAAATGAAGGCAATTTTTGAAAAAAATCCCCAAATAACAATAAAGCTATTGAAAGTCGCTAGTCTTAGGGATAAATCATTACGTTGCCAACATTGACAGGAAGTTGAACTAGAGCCCCTAAATAAAATAATAAGCCGGCGCATCACTTCCATTTTTTTGCCTCCGAAGAGGACAGCATTCCCGCTTGGCGTCCTTATCGCTTCCCTAATGATTTCAAGAAATCTTGATCTGAAGCTAATCCGGTCAAGATAAGAGCAATAAACAACAATAATATTCCTAAAAACACATTTTTTTCACAGTACATTCTCAGGATGTCATTTTATTCTGAGGATATCCAATGGATGTACTGGGGTAAGATGCGTTGTTAGGGCGCTTTCTGTTTCTTTCACAAAATGTTGCCAAAACTCAAATACACAGTAATAGAAGGTCTGTGAACACTTTGTATTCACTTCTTGAATGATTATAGCAGTTTATCGCTAAACAAACTTCCATATCATAGTTTACTTAGCTAAAATTACAAAATATAATAAAACAAGCTACTCTAAAGTAACGTAAGACGATAAAAAAAATAATGTTCGTCGTTTGTTTATCAGAGAAACGCGCTGGGTACACGTGGCAACCCTAAGGCAACAAAATGCCTGATGCGCCAGCTCGTATATATAGGAGCCTTAAGTTGAACTCCCCAGATTTGTTCCCAAAAATTTTAGAATTCCCCAAAAAAGTCCCCTCAAACATTTGGTTCCCAAAATTGTCCCCAGAAGCCTCAAAAATTCCCAAAATGGGGACAAAATCCCCAATCTGGCATCACTGCATCATGACAGTCAAAAATATTTTTCGGCATCAAAAATCTTTGCTCGTTAGCTAGGAGATGATAGATCTAATTACTATATCTATGGTTTTCTATAGTAGTTATATAAAAGAAATTTACTTTTGATGAACTCCTTTACTTCTTCTATGGCTTTTCTCTTCGTCTCTTCCGTTTCATTGAGATTGATTCTTGCATATTCAATAAGTTCTTCATTCAGTTCTGTGCAACTAAACGGCATGAATTCGTCGCATTTGGGATCTTTCTGATGATTCTGCTCTTTACCAAACGTACCTGCTTGAAGTACAACAAAGAAATTATTAAATTGGAGAAGTTGTTCTCAAACTTTTTTTAGTCATGACTCGATATTACAAATCCACTCTCAGAAATAATATACTCAATTTTGACGATTCAGACATCATCGGGCTTAATTTCATTGTTTTTGACAACCATTTCGTCAAGCGATCACGTGACTTTTGAGAAAACGTGAACTCTCAAATATTTAACGAAACTGTTTGCTCACAATAGCATGTGCTAGCTTTCATTACCGCCATATTATTTTCTTTTACTTTTGACGAAATTGGTATGTTCAAACAAGTGACGAAAGTATTTTTCTCAATTTGACGAAGTATTCTCTCGGAGTATTTCCCTGGAAACGATTTCGTGAAAATTAAAGAACATTTCGTAAAATTTGAGTATCCATTTCTGAGAGTGTGGGTATAGTATTTTATGGGCAGGAGAAGATTTATGATTAAGCCATTACTAGGATATGACGAGGCGTTTCATTTTAAACACATAAAATTTAATAGATGACTATGACAATTACAGATGAAATACACAAGTAACATAAACGACTACATTTTTAAGACTGATCTGTTTTAGCAGAGATAAAGTAAAGAGGAATGAACAGATCATTGATTGGACGTGACGTCACTTACCAAAGGTCCAATGGATTGAATCAGGAATACAATGACGAAATAAGGGAAAAAGGTATTTACACATTTATTTTATTTTTTTTCTTTCTGTTCTTTTATTTGATTGCATCTTTTTATTATTAGAAGTAGTATATTTTTATTAAAAATGTTTCAAAATTTTAAAGAATTCAAGGATTCTGTTGAGTCTTTTGATACTTATATTCGACGATTAGAACAGAACTTTATATTGTTTGATATAAAAGATGAAAAAAAACTTAGTGCTTTAATTACGTTTATCCGACCGAAATTATATAATTTACTTACAAATTTATTGTTCCCAGATCTTCCTGAATCAAAAACTTACACTGAATTAGTAGATGTCTTAACAAAACATCTATGTAAGATTCCTAACAAAATTTCTGAACGCATTAAATTTAGAAAATGTTTTCAAGGAGATTCTGAATCTGTGCAAGATTTTAGTGTTCGTTTAAAGAAATTTACAACACATTGCGCGTTTACGGGCGATTCGCGGTCAGAAAATTTGTTAGAACAATTTTTACGCGGATTAAAAAATGAAACAATCCAAAGCAAATTAATGTCTCAGGTTGAAGATTTAACATTTGAAAAAGCAGTAGAACAAGCCGTAACTATGCAAAGTACTGAAAATGACATGATAGAATTACAAAATAAAAATTTGAATTTGAATAAAGTTTCTGTTAGTGTTAGGAAACCAAAACAAAATTATTCTCAAAATAACTTAAGTAAACAAAACGTGTACAAAACTGCGAGTGCAAATAAAAGTAAAACTCATTGTTATCGTTGTGGAAATAGCTCTCATTTAGCAAATGTTTGTAAATTTATTAATGCAGTTTGCAATTTTTGTAAAAAACGCGGTCATTTGAGTAAGGTGTGTCGGAACGCACAAAACAATGTTACTCAAAAGAAAAATGTAAATGTTCTTGATACTGTAGACATTTTGTCATTACAATCTGAAGGCACTAAACCTACAAAAATTTGGGTTTTGATAGAAAATAATGCTAAAGCAGAAATGGAGCTTGATACAGGATCGGCGATTTCCGCTGTACCGATAAATCGTTTTCGGAGATTATTTCCAGAACATAAAATGTTTCCTGCTGATATACAATTAAAAACAGCTACTGGAGAAATTTTCCAGCCCGAGGGATTTGTTAGAGTAAATGTAACTTACGAAAACAAAACTAGGAATGTTAAGTTATATTTAGTTAAAAAAGACAATTTTCCTTTATTGCTAGGTAGGGATTGGATAACTACATTTAATATATTTCCAAACAATTTACAAACTGTTCCGGTAAACAAAGTACAAATCTCGCAAAATTTAAATAATTTACTGAATGAATTTCCGGATTTATTCACAAATAACGCAGGTGAAATTAAAAATGTTAAAGCTGAATTACATTTAGAGAAAGACTCATCACCAATATTTTGTAAATCGCGAACAGTTACGTATGCAGTAAGGAATGCGGTAAATGAAGAATTAGAAAGATTAGAAAATGAAGGGATAATAAAAGCTGTTAGTACTAGTAAATGGGCAACACCTATTGTTCCGGTGGTAAAACCTAATGGGAAAATTCGTTTATGCGGCGATTTTAAAGTCACGGTAAATAAATTTTTAAAGGTTGACAAATACCCGCTACCAAAAATTGAGGATATATTAGCAACTTTAGGGGGTGGATTACATTTTACAAAGATTGACTTACAGTCGCCAGAAGTATTCTTCGAGCAACTCCACCCCGTCAGAATTGTTCACGTTCGGTTCGAATAATAAATATTTAGAATTTAAATATATTATTTAAATATTTTATTTTAATAATAAAATATTTATTATTTAAATATTTTATTTTAATAATAAAATATTTATTATTTAAATATATTATTTGTTTATCGAAAAGTTAAAAATGTATTATTTGTTTATCGAATCGTTAAAAAAATATATTCAATATTGGTACAGCATTCATTTAAAAAATACCCTTATTCAATATTGTAAATTTCTATCTCAGATTTAAAGACATTAACCAATCAACCAATCATGCTAAAGTATCTTAATGTTAGGAGCGTTTTAGTAGAAGGTTGATGCTAGAAGAGATTCAGACAGAATGAAGGAATGAAGGTTTGAGTACAGCTATTTATAAAGAATGAATCCGAGTCAATCAACCAACCAACCAACCTTGAAAAAAAAAAAAAAAAAAAAAAAAAATTTTTTTTTTTTTTTTTTTTTTTTCAAGGTTGGTTGATTGGTTGATTGACTCTAGCTAACCTATATATCATGCTAAAGTATATACACTATCATTGTCCAGCAATGCTTATTTGTTTCAGCGTCTATAAATATCTTTACCGCATCCTGTTTCCGTGTCCGTTGCAAATGAGTTATGCAATATCCAGCGATAAATTATTCTATAAAAAGCCTTATCTCATCCTGTTTTCGTAGAAAATGAGTTATGCAATATCCTGCCTTCAGATTAACTATATAAATATTTTATTATTTAAATATATTATTTGTTTATCGAATCGTTAAAAAATATATTCAATATTGGTACAGCATTCATTTAAAAAATGTCCTTATTCAATATTGTAAATTTCTATCTCAGAGTCAAAGACATTAGCTATCTCAGTTTCAAAGGCATTAGTATCGTTTCAATATTGAAATATTAATATTATCTATCTCAGAGACCCCATTCAAAGTCTCAATTTGTACCCATCCAATATTGGCTTACTACCGTCGCAAAAAAATGGGCCGAACGAAGCGTCAACGACAGAAATCTGCCATGAGACGCTTCGTTCGGCCCATTTTTTTGCCCCCTCCAATTTAAATCTCTAAGGCATCAGTTTATACCAGCGAGATCGATTCCCCACGAAGACTTTGATTTTGGACGGAGGGGTGTCTGTCCAGAAATAGTCTCAAATCTATCTTCGTGTAGGCGAGGGTCATCATCGTGGTCTCCATCATAGAACAGCTTGGTTCTTTCTATGAAATCCTTTAAGAATTCATCTATGAATACATCAGAATTCCTCACGATCCGAATTCTGACTGCTTTATGGATGCATGCAGTTGGCACTATAGGATCTAAGATGTCAATCTTAGCAGATTTCATCATGGCCTCAAAACCCATGGTCGACAGCGCATCTCCGAAATGAATCTCTTCTATTGGATACACCCAGGTATTAGCTAAAGAGACAGGTATCCTGAACCTTTTGTAAACGAGGTCCCTCACCTTTAGCTTGGTAGTTTTTTTTACGTATGCACTACCCTTACCCATCAGCTTGGCCACATCAGAGGCCCTGACGAACAAAAGTCCATCCGCAGAGACTACGAATAGGATTTTAGCATCCAGCTGTGGATGTTCAATTGTGAATAGCATGACTTAATGCAACAGAAGTCAAAATGATGCAGGCTCTTAGAGGCACCTCGTATATATACCCGATTCGCGACCTAATTTTAGCAAGCTTTCTTAGAAAACGTGACCTTCTGATAAAATTCTTCTAGCTGTTGACAGGATATTATGTAATCCTCGATAAACTTATTTTTAGAATTAATTTGTCGTTTGAGCGGGATCTTGCATAATCTACAGGACGTGCGTAAGAGGATGTGCGTCAGAGGATGTCGATAAGAAATTTAGATAGAAATAGAGATTGCTGCTAGTATAAATACAGGCTGCTGGACGAGACATTTCATTCTGACTGCTTGATATTCTAAAAGCTCCAAAATGATATTTCAAATTTTAGCTGAAGAGTTAAACGTGAAATTTACTTGTTTTTTGACTTTTGACGGTGAAATTTTTATCAAAGGTTCAGACGTAGCTCGTACCATGGGCTATCAAAATCCTTCTGGCGTTTTAAACTTATGCCATCTTACAGTGACTGACATCGCTCCCGAGGGCTTGAGCCTGCCTCCGTCTCTAGCCAAGACACGTATTTTTGGATTGGAAGATGCCAACACGCTGTTGGATATGCATCCAGGCGAATTTCAATCCTTATTTCAGGGGCCTATCGAGATTCTGTCGCCGATAGAATGTACTTTCAACATCAGAAGGCCCATACGTATCAAGATAGCATCCATTAGCTCTTCAAACGCTACCATGGAGAGTTTTATAGCTGATTTGAAAATATCTATGGACTCTTACCTGCAATCTGTACCGATGGATAGCTATGTCTTCGGAGAGAGGTACGGAGACTTGGAGCTAGGGTATTTCCCCAAAAAAATTAAAGTTTTGGTGGGAAACAAACCCTACTTTTATAAATCCTCGTCTTAAGATCAGGACGAGGTGCAAAAAAATGGGTCGAGCGAAGCCTCTCATGACATAAGTCATTGAGGCTTCGCTCGGCCCATTTTTTTGCGATAGATAGAGTGCCAACATTGGATGCGTACCGATTTGAACTTGTAATTTTCAAGGGATATGGCTTAGCTATAAGATAATTTTGTATCTTGATAAAATATCTATAGACAAATTTAAGGTATCTGAGTTTAAAAATTTAATTGTTTCGTTTAAAATTTGTATGTAAAATTTAAAATTTTTAAAGACTAAGTATGGCGGTCATTATAATTCTAAATTTTCAAGGGATATGGCTTAGCTATAAGATAAATATGAATCTTGGTAAAATATCGATAGCTAAATTTAAGGAATCTGAATTTAAAAATTTAATTTTTTCGTTTAAAATTTACCGTGTAAAATTTAAAATTTTTAAAGACTAAGTGTGGCAGTCATTATAATTCTAAATTTTCAAGGGATATGGCTTAGCTATAAGATAAATATGAAACTTGGTAAAATATCGATAGCTAAATTTAAGGGATCTGAATTTAAAATTTTAATTTTTTCGTTTAAAATTTGTATGTAAAATTTAAAATTTTTAAAGACTAAGTGTAGCCAAGCCAACATTGAATGCGTACCGATTGTAATTTTCAAGGGATATGGCTTAGCTATAAGATAAATATGAATCTTGGTCGATAGCTAAATTTAAGGGATCTGAGTTTAAAAATTTAATTTTTTCATTTAAAATTTATTTGTAAAATTTAAAATTTTTAAAGGTTAAGTGTAGCCAAGCCAGTTATTATGATCTGATCTCTATAAAAAGATTTTCGAGAAACTATTGACAGGATCCCGGTTAAAATTACAATCAGATCTCTATAATAAGATTTTCCCAGAACTATTGACAGGATATTATGCAATTTCCTCAGGAAGCCCGGTTATAATCAGATCTATTAAAAATTGTTCGAGAGACAGGATCCTCAGGAAGCCCGGTTATAATCAAATCGCTAAAAATTGTCCGAGAGACAGGATATTATGCAAGCCTTTCCTCTTGATAACGTAGAAAATTACTATCAGATCCTGTTGATAAGACCGGGTATATATACGAGTGTCCAGCGAGAGCTCTTCAATTGCTAGTCGATCTCTCTACTAGCTGCTTAGATACATTAGCTCTCTGTCAGTCATGTTTTTCCATGTAAAAAATTATGCTTATGGCGTTGCCTTTAAATGCCTAATGGCCTCTGATGGCACCCTGTTTGTCCGGGCTGAGGACCTGGCTATTTATTCGAGGCACCCTCTAAATCTTCATTTTGCCGAAAAATATGCAGGCCTCACCGTCCGAGACGTAATGGACCCTAAAATCGATTTACCCAAATGGCTCGCTAAGACGAGAATCTTCTCCATTAGCGAAGCCAAACATCATTTGAAAGGGTTCATGGGCGAACAGGAATTTGATAAGATGTTCGATGGTTCGGCCATGGTGAAATACCAGGCTAACATGAAGCTCAGCTTCGTGAAAGCCATAGGTGTTCGATTTGTAGAAAGGTCCCATACCAAGTTCGAAGACTTCCTTGCCGCATACCAACTACAGGTGAGGAAATTTTTTGAGCTTGAATATGAGGATTATGAATTATACAAATCTCAAATGACCGGACCGTTGAAGATGACCATCAGGAGGTCATCTAATGAGCAACCCATAGAGAGCTTGTGTTAATCTTTAAAATGAGAGTAAAAAAATGGGTCGAACGAGGTGTCTCATGGCAGAATTTCTGTCTTTGACACCTCGTTCGACCCATTTTTTTGCGATAGATATAGTGCCAACATTGGACGGGTTTAATTTAAGACTTTGATGCTAAGGGGGCTTAATTTAAGTATTTATAAAAAAAATCTATTAAGCTAGTATTGAAGAGGTTATCAGCATAAAAAAATAATTAAGACGTTTAAGTTAAGACTTTACAATTACATGTATGAAAATATTATTAAGACTGAAAAATATATGGATGGGTCTATAATTGAATTAAGTATATTTTCAAAAATGAAGATTTAGACTTTGGGTTGACCAACTTTAAAAACATAATGTTAAAATAAAAATATTTTTGAAAACTAATCGTGGAATCGTGATTCTTATTACATATACATAGTAAAATAAGCAATTTAATTACTTTTCAGTCGTTTTTTTTTCAAATTTAAAAAAAATTGAAAATTTTGCAAATTCGACCAACTTTAGAAACGTAATCTTAAAATAAAAATATTTTTGAAAACTAATCGTGGAATCGTGATTCTTATTACATATACATAGTAAAATAAGCAATTTAATTACTTTTCAGTCGTTTTTTTTCAAATTTAAAAAAAATTGAAAATTTTGCAAATTCGACCAACTTTAGAAACGTAATCTTAAAATAAAAATATTTTTGAAAACTAATCGTGGAATCGTGATTCTTATTACATATACATAGTAAAATAAGCAATTTAATTACTTTTCAGTCGTTTTTTTTTCAAATTTAAAAAAAAATTGAAAATTTTGCAAATTCGACCAACTTTAGAAACGTAATCTTAAAATAAAAATATTTTTGAAAACTAATCGTGGAATCGTGATTCTTATTACATATACATAGTAAAATAAGCAATTTAATTACTTTTCAGTCGTTTTTTTTCAAATTAAAAAAAATTGAAAATTTTGACAGAGGTGGTGGCACATCAGCAAATTTAGATAAACTGTTACTTTAGCATGATATATATAGGCTAGCTAGAGTCAATCAATCAATCAACCAACCTTGGAAAAAAAAAAAAAAAAAAAAAAAATATATATATATATATATATATATATATTTTTTTTTTTTTTTTTTAGGTTGGTTAATTGATTGATTGACTCTAGCTAACCTATATATCATGCTAAAGTATATACATTATCATTGTCCAGCAATGCTTATCTGTTTCAGCGTCTATAAAAATCTTTACTGCATCCTGTTTTCATAGCAAATGAGTTATACAATATCCTGTTTCCGCGACATCTATAATAAGCCTTATCTCATCCTGTTCTCGTAGAAACTGACTTATGCAATATCCTGCATCCTGTCTTCAGATTGACAATATCCTGTTTCATCTATAATAAGCCTTATCTCATCCTGTTTTCGTAGAAACTGACTTATGCAATATCCTGCATCCTGTCTTCAGATTGACAATATCCTGTTTCATCTATAATAAGCCTTATCTCATCCTGTTTTCGTAGAAACTGACTTATGCAATATCCTGTCTTCAGATTGACAATATCCTGTTTCAACTATAATAAGCCTTATAATGCTAATTGAATTAAGTATATTTTCAAAAATGAAGATTTAGACTTTGAGTTGACTATTGCAAATTCGACCAACTTTAGAAACGTAATCTTAAAATAAAAATATTTTTGAAAACTAATCGTGGAATCGTGATTCTTATTACATATACATAGTAAAATAAGCAATTTAATTACTTTTCAGTCGTTTTTTTCAAATTTAAAAAAAAATTGAAAATTTTGCAAATTCGACCAACTTTAGAAACGTAATCTTAAAATAAAAATATTTTTGAAAACTAATCGTGGAATCGTAATTCTTATTACATATACATAGTAAAATAAGCAATTTAATTACTTTTCAGTCGTTTTTTTTCAAATTAAAAAAAAATTGAAAATTTTGACAGAGGTGATGGTACATCAGCAAATTTAGATAAACTGTTACTTTAACATGATATATATATAGGCTACTAGAGTCAATCAATCAATCAACCAGCCTTGAAAAAAAAAAAAAAAAAAAAAAAAAAAAAAAAAAAAATTTTTTTTTTTTTTTTTTTTTTTTTTCGTGTGACCTTGAACACATCTTCAAGGACGGAGCAGAATCTATAACTTAACGGAACTAACCTCATTTATTGAACATTAGTTTTTTTCGTGTGTCCTATATATAGGATGGCTAGCGTACCCACATCTCATTTTGTCTCGACGTCTGCCAACAACAGTATCTGTAAAATATTTTGAATTTGTAATTTTCAAGGGATATGGCTTCTCTATAAGATAATTATGTATCTTGATAAAATATCTATAGATAAATTTAAGAAATCTGAGTCTAAAATTTTCGTTTAAAATTTTGACTTTTTTGTGTAAAATTTAAAAATTTTAATGGCTAAGCTAGAGATAGAGTACCAATATCGTAACGATTTGAAGGGATATGGCTTCTCTATAAGATAAATATGAATCTTGGTAAAATATACAGACTCTATAGATAAATTTAAGAGATCTGAGTGTATAAATTTAATTTTTTCGTTTAAAATTTTATTTTTTTGTGTAAAATTTAAATTTTTTAAGGGCTAAGCTAGATATGTAAATATTTCACAGTTGGTTTCTAAAGTTATATTTTTTATCCAATCAAATTCATTGTAGATGGCGCTGCAGTCTATATATATATAGTATATATATAGTATATCTATTAGGGTGGGTGGGAGTGGAATTTATTTCTTCTACTGTAAGGTCATGCATAAACCAGCTCCGTGATGCCCAAACCCGTTTTCTTTAAAATAGGATGGGATAACGTTATTTATACAATATTGGCTTTGAAAACAAGATTTTTATAGACTTTTGTCTGACAAATGACAAGATGTTGCAGGTTTTCATGAAATCAGAATAGATCATGGGTTTTTATAAAATATAATAACATAAAATATTTTTTTATCTGTATTTAAACAAGCAGACATTTCCGCTTCGCGGAAATGTCTGCATGTTTAAATACAGATAAAAAAATATTTTATTTCAAACTCAATGATGTCTTTTATGTAAAATGTCTTTAATAAACCGTACTTTTTCCGACAGCGGTACCATGATTTGTTTCAAGCCAAAAATGCGTGTCTTATCCTCTAGCAGTACGTTCCTCGATTATATCCTGAACGAATCGCTCACGTAGCCTATACCTATATTAGAGCCATCCATTTTTTCGGTAGCGATTAAAGGTACGCCAAAATAAATTTGACTCGCGATACTTAATCATCGTAAAAAGTTTGAATAGATTAGAAACAGGCTAAGATAGCGTATTGTTAATCTGCCAGACATAAATTAGAAACGTTCCAATAAAACTGGACGAGATAGCATATCGTTCTAAAGCCGGCAGGATCTAACAATGGATAGATTTACTGGGACAGAAGAAGACTGATTGGAGAAGAGTCGGCTATTTATATAGAATGAATTCAACCAACCAACCAACTGTGAAAAAAAAAAAAAAAAAAAAAAAAATTTTTTTTTTTTTTTTTTTTTTTTTTTTTTTAAGTGGGTGTGGCATTTTATATTTTTTATTCTTATAATTTTTTTCAAGATAATATTTTTTTTGGACTTTGCCATTTTTAACCAAGCTCGAAATTTCTTTTAAGTTTAATTGCTGGACAATGATAGTGTAAATACTTTAGCATGATATATATATAGGTTGGCTAGAGTCAATCAACTAATCAACCAACCTTGAAAAAAAAAAAAAAAAAAAAAAATTTTTTTTTTTTTTTTTTTTTTTTTTTTTCACAGTTGGTTGGTTGGTTGATAATCTTCTCTATATATAGGATCGCTGACGTGCCACCTCCTCATTCTATCTAGATCTTTGCCAGCAACGGTCATATCTCTCATCTGTTAAAATTTTCAATTTTTCAACTAGGCATAGTGACTAGACGACCGTTGCTGGCAAATGTCGAGACACAATGAGGAGGTGGCAAGTCAGCGATCCTATATATAGAGGATATAATCAACCAACCAACTATGAAAAAAAAAAAAAAAAAAAAAAAAAAAATTTTTTTTTTTTTTTTTTTTTTCACAGTTGGTTGGTTATCTCCTCTATATATAGGATTGCTGACTTGCCACCTCCTCATTCTATCTCGATCTTTGCCAGCAACGGTCATATCTCTCATCTGTTAAAATTTTTAGAAAATTAGTTTGTCGCTTGAAGCCTTCAAGATGATCCGATAAAATTCTTCTAGAACAAATCTGTTGGCAGGATATTATGTAAACCGTTTCCTCAAAAACAGGACGTGATAAGTTTTTTATAGATGCGTCAAGCCTCTCTAATCTATAAAAAGTCATCCTGTCGAGCCTTATATAGTATTACTGATGTCGTTTCTCAGAACCGCTTATCAGATCTCACGCATCCGCTTGCCAGAGTATAAATACGAGCCTCTCGCCTCAGCTTATTCATTCTGAGCCTCTGTTTTTCAAAATGGAAATGTTTTCTTTCGACTCTCTGACCGACGAGCGATTTGACTATGACTATGCCGTAAAGCCTGGATGGAATGTCTTGAATACGTCTCGTCTTTCTCTCGAGTTATTATGCAATTATAATCGAGACATGTCCATGCCAACTCCAAAACCAGTTTCCAGACCATCTCCAGTTTTCAAATCTAAACTCGTTCCAGTTCCAAGACCAGTTCCAGCTTCTAAATCTGTTCCAGTTCCAGTTCCAGTTCCAGCTTCTAAATCTGTTCCAGTTCCAGTTCCAGTTCAAGTTCAAGTTCAAGTTCCAGTTCCAGCTTCTAAATCTGTTCAAGTTCCAGTTCCAGTTCCAGTTCAAGTTCCAGTTCCAGTTCCAGCCTCTAAATCTGTTCAAGTTCCAGTTCCAGTTCCAGCTTCTAAATCTGTTCAAGTTCCAGTTCCAGTTCCAGCTTCTAAATCTGTTCAAGTTCCAGTTCCAGTTCCAGCTTCTAAATCTGTTCAAGTTCCAGTTCAAATTTCAATACCCATGTCAGAGATGATTTATTTTAAAGTACCAAAGCTATTAAGCCCGCTACCAAAATCTCCAGAGTCCAACGTAACAACTTATCGTGCCTGGAAGCCTCCACCAAAGATAGATTTCGTGGTACGGCCTAAATTAAAAACTGCTGGCTTTGAAGATCCAAGAATTCGAAGACGGCATGGCATAGTCGTTGTCAAATCGAACGTCAATTTGAGAGATGGAAAATGCTACAGCCTTATAAATACAGAGGCTAGAAAATACTACAGTTGGGTTTAAACCCAAACGATTTATAAAAAAATCGGGCCGAACGAAGTGTCTCATGGCAGATTCCTGTCTTTGACACTTCGTTCGACCCGTTTTTTTTGTAACAATTATATTGCCAATATTGGATGCGTACCGATTTGTACTTTAAGATTTTGAACGGATACTTAAGATTTTGAATGGATACTTTTATAACTGAAATCTTGGAGATATAAATTTATATATAAACTATTATCAACCAACTTAAAAAAATTTCAAGATTGGCAAAAAAATATTATTTAGAAATCAAAAACTATAAAATCGAAATGATAAATTTTGAAAAATTTTCCAGATTGGTGAAAAATGGCAAAGTCCCAAAAAAATATCTTGAAAAAAATTATAGAAATATAAAATCAACCAAAGACACTTTAGCATGATATATATATATGTTAGCTAATGTCAATCAACCAATCAACCAACCTTAAAAAAAAAAAAAAAAAAAAAAAAAAAAAAAAAATTTTTTTTTTTTTTTTTTTTTTTTTCAAGGTTGGTTGATTAGTTGATTGACTCTAGATAACCTATATATATCATGCTAAAGTATCTACACTATCATTGTCCAGCAATGCTTATTTGTTTCAGCGTCTATAAAAATCTTTACCGCATCCTGTTTCCGTGTTCAGCATCCTGTTTCAGTGTCCTGTTTTGCAAACGAGTTATGCAATATCCAGCGACAATAATTCTATAAATAGCCTTGTCTTATCCTGTTTTCGTAGAAAATGAGTTATGCAACATCCTGCCTTCAGATCGACTATATAAGCTCTGCCATTCGATCAAATAGTCATTCTCTCTTCGGAGCTTGAACTGCTAACATGTATAAGCATCAATGCTCTGTGAAGAAACTTAAAGCGGCTAACGCTCTTCATAACCTTTTCGGAATGACTGAGCCTTTTCCGAAAATTCTTTCGACTTCTGTCAAGAAGCTGAAGAAATATCCTCATTTCCAAACGATGATGGGAGAAGGCAAAATCCATATGTTCTGCCTACATCTGACACCTGATCATAAAATTTCGTTTAAAAAACGTACTCTGACGGACAAGATCCTGAATACGATTCCAGCAATAGGCAGAGAGGCCAAGACAATCTATCCGCTGAGACCTCAAGACATAAAATGGATCACTGTTATGAACAGATTCAAAAGACCCCCCAGCGAAGCCAACAGAGTCAACGCTGATATGAGAATTGGTTTCAAGTGTCCCCATAACCAATTTCTGGTGAAAGGTCATTTCACGTTTGGACAGAGAACCGTTGGGCAAGGATGCGCCCATATTATCCAGACGTTGGACGCACCATTGCTGTTCTATGTGAGACCCCCCAACGAGACACGAGTGAGAGCTGACAGCAGATATTTCTCAGGGGACAAGCTTCACTTCTACGAGAGGTTCATATTGATTGCTCGCTCGAGCTACAAGATACCTGCTGGCACTACCTATATTTTATTTACGACCCAAAAGAATTTCTTCAGTCTACATGTTGTGCGGGAAAGCTTGAAGCTGGGTTTCAAGGTAAAAAATCCGTTGGTAGAAAGAATCACGAAAATAGATGGGATGTATGAGGTATCGGTGCCAACACCTATGATACCTCATATGGATGATGATGACGAGCCACCCTCTGAATATATTCAAACAGCTCCAATCTCAGAGCCAGAACCATCCCAAGAGCCAGAAATATCCCAAGAGCCAGAAATCTATTTGCCGACGAACCCTCCTGTTGTGTTGGACAAAACAATAACCGTGGTCACTAGAAATTATGCAGAACAATATAACTCTCAAATCTGGAAAGTATTGACAGATCCCCTTAAAAACAACTTCGTACGTACCTACGGGCCTGATCTACCTGGAATGGATATGAGAACTGCATCGGTAAAACGTAAGGCCGAAAAGAATCCCAAGCGTTTAAAGAAAGCTAAGCTCACTTTCAAGGACACTGCAACAAATACAGAGCCTGAAACTAGAGAACCAGAGCCTGCACCTATTGCAAATCCAGAGCCTGCACCTATTGAACATTCAATACCTTTTGTTGAAAATCCAGGGTTTCATAGTGAATGGCCTATTCAAAGCCCAGCGGTGCCTGAAGATCTTAATAATATAGTATGCTCTCCCATGCCAGATCAGCTACTACTAGACTCTATGATGAAAGATCTCATGACACCTGGCACTCTAGAATATATAATAGATGAGTCCGAACAGCCAAATTACATATCACTCTAAAAATATTAAAAATTTAAAAAATTTGGGTCAAACGAGGCTTCCTCATGTCAGATTTGTCATTATGACTTATCTTGACGATGGAAGCCTCGTTTGACCCATTTTTTTTAAATCTATCTCCTACCAATATTGGATTTGTAAAAAAAATAACTTATAAATTTTATGAGTAGACAAATGAAAATTGTCTAAGCCGTTCAAAAGAATCGCTTAAAGCGGCTTCAGCTATGCCATCCTATCGATTGGACCTGCAAACGGGACAGCCAACATTATCCATAAAAATTTAACCTCGATAAAATTGAAACGGGACAAATGTAGCTTTTAAATTGAGATGCTGAGCCAGAAAAACTGAACGCGTAGAGATTAGCAGCTCATATTGTAAAAATTTAAACGTAATTATGAAAATAGTATTAACGAGATCCAATGATAGAGATCCAAAAAAACTTTAGTAACCAATCGTTTGGTCATGACAATTGAAAAGCGAATCTTGATGAACGAGGAAAAAATATATATATATCAACCAACCAACCAACCTTGAAAAAAAAAAAAAAAAAAAAAAAAATTTTTTTTTTTTTTTTTTTTTTAAGGTTGGTTGGTTGGTTGGTTTGACTGGCTATATATAATTATCTATTTGCCTCCACACTCTCATTGTTTCTCAACATTTGTCAGCAACGGTTGTCTAGTTATTATTGCTCGTAATGACAAATATGATAAATTTGAACCTGTATCTGAAACAGGATTCCATCCAATCGTGTCCAAATGCTAGATCTTCCCATTTTAAATGAAACCTGTTAATTTTGATCGTGGCACAGTCGTCGTGTCGATCTTAAACTTGGTCCATCCAAAAAGCCTTCATGAGTCAAGCTGAGTGCATCCCGAAACAAACTAATCAAAACCTGAAACAATTGTTGCGTAGAGAGAATCCGTAAAAATTTAACAAGAGGTCTCTAAAAAATTTATATTGCTGAGAGTTGTCACGACAAATGTAGCAATGGACGCTGGAAAATTTAAATGTAATTATGAAAATAGTATTAACCATTCGTTGAGTAGCATGACAAATGAAAATTGAAACGTAATTAGGAAATTAGTATCAAGATTAGCTTTTCAATTTAATCCTGACCTTTTTCGAGTTTTGTCCAGATGCTATAAAATTGAAACAGGTGTATCTGAAACATTATTCAATCCAAATGCTAGGGTCTTCTCATTTTAAATGAAACCTGTTAATATTGATCGTCTTAAACGTGGATCACTTGGCCATCCAAGAAACCCTAATGAAAATTGAAACCTGCTGAGTGCTATCCTGAAACAGGTGTCACGACAAATTGATATGTACGCTTGAAACCTGAAAGATATATAACCCGTCAAGGTCACACGAGTCAAGCTTCAAGGTCACACACACACACACACACACACAAAAAAAAAAAAAAAAAAAAAAAAAATATTTTTTCAAAGATTTTTTTTTTTTTTTTTTTTTCATGTGACCTTGAACATAGACTATATATACCCTTGACAAATGAATTTATAAACTATTATCTTTTTTCCTTACTCAGTCTAATATAATTATGGTGGCTCGTGACACGATGCAAAAGTATAGGAATCTTATTAAGAGAGATGTATTTGAGTTTAAATGTCCCCATTGCCAAGTCCTGATCTTACCTAAAAAATATGAAAAGCATTGTCATGAACAGCGCAACATAGACCCTTTGCTGAAATGCGTTTGGTGTCCTGACAACAAGAGACGGCATACATTCCAGCGGCGAAAGAAATACCTGGCGGCCGATCATCTTATAAACTGTTATTTGCAATTTAAAATTCGGATTGCCAAACCCTTACCCGAAGAAGATGATGTGTCCGTTCCAGATGGATATCCTTTCAACTTCAACCCTATGTGTGAGAATAATGACTTTTTTGGACATGATCAAATTTTTCCAGACGGTAGCCGGGCCTACGAGCCTGTCTGGGAGATTGAGTTACCGGAACCGCCTGTTTCTTTTCAAGACCATTCTCTGAATTTGGCAGCTGCATGCGTCCTGAAATATTTACAAAGCGACCTGGTATTCATTCATGTGATGGTTCGAGCTACGGCCTACGAGAGTTTTCTCTATCGTATGGACGAAGACAACGGTAATACGCGGACTCTACCCTTTTCTTGTTGGTGCGACGGAGGGACCGAATCTGATCCTAAATTCAGGCATCATAGACATATGATAGTCGTATCTCCATCTCTTAAGTATTTTCAGAAAAACGTATGGAATAAGATCCAGCCCGAAGATCGACCTTATTCTGGTTTCAAATGCATCTTGAGTAAAAATATAAAAACCGTCTGGCATTTAGTTAATACTCTTGGCTATCTCAGCAAACGTAGGTCCAAGTGTAATTTTTCTTTCGACGATTGTCTGGAAGCAGGCAATTTGAACCATTTTTATATCCAAGCGACGCTTCCTAAAGACTACAGGCTGGTCTTGGCTACGCTATGGGACAGGGGTATCATAAGAGTTCTCAATCAGAGATATCATGTCTGGGAACCGAAGAGATTGCTAGAAGGCCCTATGTCGTTTGTCGATGGGAAATGGCGCATCAAAATCAAACATTTGCCACAAATAATATTGAATATGGTGCTGCCTGTGTCCGAAACTCTCAAGTCTACGAGCAAACCCACCGAACGCTTCTTACATCTGATCGACGGCAAAAAGATGTATTTCAAGCCAGGCAATCGAACTGAACGCGATTACAAGTTATTTTTTGGCATTGTGAAAGACGACTGGTGGGAGCCCTGCAAGTTGCAGCAGGCCTGTTTTATGTGCGCGAAACCTTATATGCAGATATGTGATGAGCTGAAAAAGGAAATTAGCGAGATGAAAACTCTTTACGAACAAGAGACGCAAGATTTGAGAAAGAAGCTAGAAGCCTTGCACGAAGACAATAGACGTTTGCACGAAGACAATAGACGTTTGCAGGAAGACAATAGACGTTTGCACGAAGACAATACGCGTTTGCACGAAATAATTTATAATTTACAAAACGACGAAATTGTGAGACTGAAAAAAGAAAACGACGCCACGAAAGCGAAAAATGCCAAACTGAAGTTAGAAAATAGCAGCTTAAAAATAAACATTAAACATTTCAAGACAGAAAATCTCAATCTGAAGGCAGAGAATGTCAGCTTAGCATCAAACGCTAAACGTCTGAAGACAGAAAATATTCAATTAAAAGATGCAAAGTCTAACTTGACAGGACTTGAGCTTAGACAACAATTATCTAAATAAGAATCCATATAGTTGTTGATAACAAATCGATCCGTTAGTCATTATTTATATAGTATGCAGCCATGCCCAAGGTCAAAGTCACATAAAAAAAAAAAAAAAAAAAAAAAAAATTTTTTTTTTTTTTTTTTTTTTTTTTTTTTTTTTTTTAAATAAAATAAAAAATATTTTTTTAAAATAAAAACGGGACAGCCAACATTATCCATAAAAATTTAACCTCGATAAAATTGAAACGGGACAAATGTAGCTTTTAAATTGAGATGCTGAGCCAGAAAAACTGAACGCGTAGAGATTAGCAGCTCATATTGTAAAAATTTAAACGTAATTATGAAAATAGTATTAACGAGATCCAATGATAGAGATCCAAAAAAACTTTAGTAACCAATCGTTTGGTCATGACAATTGAAAAGCGAATCTTGATGAACGAGGAAAAAATATATATATATCAACCAACCAACCAACCTTGAAAAAAAAAAAAAAAAAAAAAAAAATTTTTTTTTTTTTTTTTTTTTTTAAGGTTGGTTGGTTGGTTGGTTTGACTGGCTATATATAATTATCTATTTGCCTCCACACTCTCATTGTTTCTCAACATTTGTCAGCAACGGTTGTCTAGTTATTATTGCTCGTAATGACAAATATGATAAATTTGAACCTGTATCTGAAACAGGATTCCATCCAATCGTGTCCAAATGCTAGATCTTCCCATTTTAAATGAAACCTGTTAATTTTGATCGTGGCACAGTCGTCGTGTCGATCTTAAACTTGGTCCATCCAAAAAGCCTTCATGAGTCAAGCTGAGTGCTTCCCGAAACAAACTAATCAAAACCTGAAACAATTGTTGCGTAGAGAGAATCCGTAAAAATTTAACAAGAGGTCTCTAAAAAATTTATATTGCTGAGAGTTGTCACGACAAATGTAGCAATGGACGCTGGAAAATTTAAATGTAATTATGAAAATAGTATTAACCATTCGTTGAGTAGCATGACAAATGAAAATTGAAACGTAATTAGGAAATTAGTATCAAGATTAGCTTTTCAATTTAATCCTGACCTTTTTCGAGTTTTGTCCAGATGCTATAAAATTGAAACAGGTGTATCTGAAACATTATTCAATCCAAATGCTAGGGTCTTCTCATTTTAAATGAAACCTGTTAATATTGATCGTCTTAAACGTGGATCACTTGGCCATCCAAGAAACCCTAATGAAAATTGAAACCTGCTGAGTGCTATCCTGAAACAGGTGTCACGACAAATTGATATGTACGCTTGAAACCTGAAAGATATATAACCCGTCAAGGTCACACGAGTCAAGCTTCAAGGTCACACACACACACACACACACAAAAAAAAAAAAAAAAAAAAAATATTTTTTCAAAGATTTTTTTTTTTTTTTTTTTTTTTTTCATGTGACCTTGAACATAGACTATATATACCCTTGACAAATGAATTTATAAACTATTATCTTTTTTCCTTACTCAGTCTAATATAATTATGGTGGCTCGTGACACGATGCAAAAGTATAGGAATCTTATTAAGAGAGATGTATTTGAGTTTAAATGTCCCCATTGCCAAGTCCTGATCTTACCTAAAAAATATGAAAAGCATTGTCATGAACAGCGCAACATAGACCCTTTGCTGAAATGCGTTTGGTGTCCTGACAACAAGAGACGGCATACATTCCAGCGGCGAAAGAAATACCTGGCGGCCGATCATCTTATAAACTGTTATTTGCAATTTAAAATTCGGATTGCCAAACCCTTACCCGAAGAAGATGATGTGTCCGTTCCAGATGGATATCCTTTCAACTTCAACCCTATGTGTGAGAATAATGACTTTTTTGGACATGATCAAATTTTTCCAGACGGTAGCCGGGCCTACGAGCCTGTCTGGGAGATTGAGTTACCGGAACCGCCTGTTTCTTTTCAAGACCATTCTCTGAATTTGGCAGCTGCATGCGTCCTGAAATATTTACAAAGCGACCTGGTATTCATTCATGTGATGGTTCGAGCTACGGCCTACGAGAGTTTTCTCTATCGTATGGACGAAGACAACGGTAATACGCGGACTCTACCCTTTTCTTGTTGGTGCGACGGAGGGACCGAATCTGATCCTAAATTCAGGCATCATAGACATATGATAGTCGTATCTCCATCTCTTAAGTATTTTCAGAAAAACGTATGGAATAAGATCCAGCCCGAAGATCGACCTTATTCTGGTTTCAAATGCATCTTGAGTAAAAATATAAAAACCGTCTGGCATTTAGTTAATACTCTTGGCTATCTCAGCAAACGTAGGTCCAAGTGTAATTTTTCTTTCGACGATTGTCTGGAAGCAGGCAATTTGAACCATTTTTATATCCAAGCGACGCTTCCTAAAGACTACAGGCTGGTCTTGGCTACGCTATGGGACAGGGGTATCATAAGAGTTCTCAATCAGAGATATCATGTCTGGGAACCGAAGAGATTGCTAGAAGGCCCTATGTCGTTTGTCGATGGGAAATGGCGCATCAAAATCAAACATTTGCCACAAATAATATTGAATATGGTGCTGCCTGTGTCCGAAACTCTCAAGTCTACGAGCAAACCCACCGAACGCTTCTTACATCTGATCGACGGCAAAAAGATGTATTTCAAGCCAGGCAATCGAACTGAACGCGATTACAAGTTATTTTTTGGCATTGTGAAAGACGACTGGTGGGAGCCCTGCAAGTTGCAGCAGGCCTGTTTTATGTGCGCGAAACCTTATATGCAGATATGTGATGAGCTGAAAAAGGAAATTAGCGAGATGAAAACTCTTTACGAACAAGAGACGCAAGATTTGAGAAAGAAGCTAGAAGCCTTGCACGAAGACAATAGACGTTTGCACGAAGACAATAGACGTTTGCAGGAAGACAATAGACGTTTGCACGAAGACAATACGCGTTTGCACGAAATAATTTATAATTTACAAAACGACGAAATTGTGAGACTGAAAAAAGAAAACGACGCCACGAAAGCGAAAAATGCCAAACTGAAGTTAGAAAATAGCAGCTTAAAAATAAACATTAAACATTTCAAGACAGAAAATCTCAATCTGAAGGCAGAGAATGTCAGCTTAGCATCAAACGCTAAACGTCTGAAGACAGAAAATATTCAATTAAAAGATGCAAAGTCTAACTTGACAGGACTTGAGCTTAGACAACAATTATCTAAATAAGAATCCATATAGTTGTTGATAACAAATCGATCCGTTAGTCATTATTTATATAGTATGCAGCCATGCCCAAGGTCAATGTCACATAAAAAAAAAAAAAAAAAAAAAAAAAAAAAAAAAAAAAAATTTTTTTTTTTTTTTTTTTTTTATGTGACCTTGTGACCTTGATAGATTTATAGCGCCTATATAAGCAGCTGACAAATCTCATTTTCTAACATTATTCATTTAACTGTAATATAAGGGCATGGATAGCTATTTAGATCTCGTGTCAAAGGTTTTGGAAAAACCGCAATTGTCTGAGGGTATCAACGCAATTTTGCACAAAGACTGTTTAAATCTTATATCTAAAGATTGGGTGGCTCGTTTGAAAAATAACGTGACTTTTCAAGATTATGTCACCGACGCCAAACGGTTATGGAATCCATCTTATGTGACGCTGAATTATGAATATGAAGAATCCAAGCGCCCAAATTTTAAAGTTGCTGTCGTTGCATACTGTAAATTTATGAAACCTTATGGGGATAGAGGCGTTCTGAATCCCAAATTGAATTTATATATTATGGCTTCAGAGCCATTACGTTTAATTGCTCGTGCGATGACATCTGATCTCTCAGTTCAAATTTCTGACGATTTTAAATTTTCTTTTCAAGAATGTAGTGGTGTTTTGAATTGTCATGAATGCGGTAAACGTGCAAACGAATTCAAAGCAAAAGGTCATAAAATATATCTAAGATCTCAACCATGCATACTGGACACCAGCGTATTTACTGGAACTGAAGTCGCGAATCGCTTTTATAGTATGATCGAACCCACGTTCACTGACACGTTTGTAGCCATCTTACAAATAAAAATTAATACGAGATACAGCTATAATACTCAAAATAATCAAAAATTTTTGCGTATTAGTGGAAGTATTTTAGATTTCATCGGATTTCAGGAAAGAAAATTAATGGCTTCTAAAACAGCTAATATAGGATTCATAACAGAAATCGATAATCAACCTTCAACGAAGGCTAAGGAGGCTAAACCTTCAACAAAGACTAAGGAAGTAGAATCGTCAACAAAAACCGATGATGCGTTTGGCGATTATTTGGAAGGGATATTAAACGATTCAAAGATACCTTATGAACCTTTTGATTTGGAAAATACTGAAATTAGTTACGATACCATTGATTCGAATGATGTGGATGTAGACAATAAGAGAAGTTCTAATGATTTAGACTCGGATTCAAAGAAAAGAAAAATAGATGAGGGTGAAAGTTATATATCCCAGTGGTTTTTAAGTGACGATTAATAAATTACGTAACCCACATTTTAGTTTAGTGCGACAGGGCTACTACCATTTAAAAAAAAAAAAAAAAAAAAAAAAAAAAATTTTTTTTTTTTTTTTTTTTTTTTTTTTTTTTTTAATGTGACCTTGAGCGTGGCTCGTCTATATATATATAGAACTGTTAACGTACCTTTCTTTTTCTTCAACGTTAGTCATTTCAAACTGACTGTGAAATTTTTCAAAGTCCACGAGGACCACAGGTTTCGTTTTGTCTCTCATAATTATATTTAAATTTTTATGGCCCAGCTCCTGTTTCAGATAACCCTCAGCCCGTTTCAATTTTATCTCCATTTTAAAATTTTACGTGCTAAGCGATATGTCTTCGTTTTCTTGCTAAGCGATATGTCTTCGTTTTGACCTGTTTCAGATACACCTGACTCAATTTTATCATGGCATAGCTGATCCACGTTTGACTGTGCCAAGCCGAATTGAATTCAATGTAAGGGGTCGCGTTAAAAGATACCATAGCGCTGAGAAACGTTCAAAATCTATTGCTGTCATCTTAAAAGATACCATAGAATGTAAGAGGGTTACGTTAAACGATACCGTAGCGTGGCGTAAAATATTATCAGCCAATGGAGGGTTGGCTGGGATAGAAAGACAAACGTTAAAAATATCTAGGGTTTAAATTTTCATTGAAATGAGACGTTTCAAAGTTTTAGTAAATTGGTAAAACATTTAGGGTTTAGTAAATTTTAATGTTAAAAGATACCATAGAATGGAAGAAGGATAAACGTTAAAAATATCTAGGGCTTAAATTTTCATTGAAATGAGACGTTTCAAAGTTTTAGTAAATTGGTAAAACATTTAGTGTTTAGTAAATTTTAATGTTAAAAGATACCATAGAATGGAAGAAGGATAAACATTAAAAATATCTAGGGGGCGTGGCTTAAATTTTCATTTAAATGAGACGTTTCAAAGTTTTAGTAAATTGGTAAAACATTTAGTAAAAAATGTAAAATTTAATGTTAAATTTATGGTAAATTTAATTTGTCTAGGAAAGGGGATTATGTCCCTATCCATTGGGGTTTCACTTTTGGAAATTGAATTTTCAAATTGCCAGGAAAACTTTCAAAAGAGATTTTTCAATTCTGCCTGACCAACTGTAACAAATTGCCAAGTTCAGTCGGGTCCGTAAAATGTTGCTACCAACATTGGTATTGTAAAAAAATAACTTATAAAATTTTATCAGATTTGATAAGCTTATCTTGACGATGGCCCAGTTTTTTAAATGCTACCAACATTGTAAAAAAATAAGTTATAAAATTTATCAGATATAGTATTTATCAGGCAGTCTTTCGATTTTGACCGTTCAAAGGTATCGTGTAACATGAATCTGGCTTCAGCTATGCAAGAGGCTATGATAAAATTGAGTCAAGCTGACCTGAATCTGAAACAGGTTTTATTTGTCATGTCAAAATGAAGACATATCGCTTAGCAGGAACCTTGAAACCGGACGGCAGGCGTAAAAATTTAAACTGGCTAATATAAACATTGTTGCGTAGAGAGAAAATTTTAACAAGAGGTCTCTATGAAATTCATATTGCTGAGAGTTGTCACGACAAATGTAGCAATGGACGCTGTCAAATGTAATTATGCAAATAGTATTAACCATTCGTTGAGTAGCATGACCAATGAAATATAACAAATGAAACGTAATTAGGAAAATAGTATTAACCAAATGGACTACAGATTAAGGAAGGGACAAATAAATACTTATATACAGACAATCAAGTTTCAAGGTCACATGAAACAACCTTCAAGGTCACACGAAAAAAAAAAAAAAAAAATATATATATATATATATATTTTTTTTTTTTTTTTTTTTCGTGTGACCTTCAAGCTTGTTTCGTGTGACCTTGAAGCTTGTCTATATTTAATATGGCTAACATAACCATAACCTCATTGTGTCTCGACATTTGCCAGCAACGGTCGTCTAGTCACTATGCCTCGTAATGTATTTTAAGCAAGATGTACGTTTTCATGAAATCAGAATGATATCATGGGTTTTATAGAATATAATAAAATAAATTAAATTAAATATTAGAAATAAAATATATTTTTTATCTGTATTTATACATGCAGACATTTCCGCTTCGCGGAAATGTCTGCATGTTTAAATACAGATAAAAAATATATTTTATTTCATACTCAATTATAGGGTCTCGTAAAGAGTTTCATCTCGCTGATTTCGAGTTTCGGCTTGTCGTATGTCGCAACAGTCTTGCTACAACCTGCACGTTTCCCACGATGCCAAATATCTTATAATTTAGTTCAGTTTGTTTGCCAAGCTCGAAATACGTCGTTCTACCGTTGATCAGATGCACTCAGTGGGCTCTTCACAAGACTTGAAATTTTTGGACACGGGCAGCACCCAATTCAATGTTATTTCTGTTAAATGTTTAATTTGGATGCGCCACTAATAAACTCCATTGGGACCTTGATAAGCCAGCTTAAATATCTCTGATCTAAGAGTTTGGTTCGTCAAAGAGCCAATATAGCCAATACTAGCTTATAATCGCTCGGCAGCGTCTCTTGGATATAAAAATGATTCCCACCCGCATCTTTGAAAGAACATTCGGACCGGTCCTAACGACCATGAGATAGAGTACCAATATTGTACCTATTCTAATTTAAAGGGATATGGCTTAACTATAATATAATTTTGTATCTTGATAAAATATACAGACTCTATAGATAAATTTAAGAGATCTGAGTTTAAAATTTTAATTTTTTCGTTTAAAATTTACATTTTTTCTGTAAAATTTAAAAATTTTAATGACTAAGCTAGAGATAGAGTACCAATATTGTACCTATTCTAATTTTTAAGGGATATGGCTTCTCTATAAGATAAATATGTATCTTGGTAAAATATACAGACTCGATAGCTAAATTTAAGAGATCTGAGTTTAAAATTTTAATTCTATATCTTTTCTCTTGAGACATTTGAAACTTACCGGGTTTGGTTTTACGCTTCTACCAAATTTGATTATGCCATTGCACAACAAAGCCAGGCATTCATTTTATGTTTATCAGACCTCTGATAGTCTTTAGCTAAAATTAAAACTTGCCTTTGCAAAGTGGACAACAGCCATGCAAATACGATATAACTGGAGACCAAAAATTAAACAGCCGTCATGTAGCAATCTAAAAAAATTATGCTGGATTGAAATTATTCAAGCTGCTTATATAAAGTTAATCTAAGCAAGATGACCTTGAAAATATAGCCAGTCAAGTTTCAAGGTCACATAAAAAAAAAAAAAAAAAAAATTTTTTTTTTTTTTTTTTTTTTTTTCCACAGTTGGTTGGTTGGTTGATAATCTTGTCTATATATAATATGGCTAACGTGACTACACCCTCATTGTGTCTCGACATTTGCCAGCAACGGTCGTCTAGTCACTATGTCTCGTAATGGGTTTTCAGCAAGATGTACATTGATGGACACTAGAGAGTTAGATTTTTCTATAAAAGCCTATGATCTATTCTGATTTCATGAAAACCTACAGTATTTTGTCATTTGTCAGACAAAAGTCTTGTTTTCAAAGCCAATAATGTATAAATATCGCTATCCCATCCTGTTTTAAAGGAAATGGGTTTAGACATCAGGAGCTAGTTTATGCATGACCTTACAGTAGAAGAAATAAATTCCACTCCCACCCACCCTAATAGATATACTATATATATACTATATATATAGACTACAGCGCCATCTACTATAATTGGCTAAAGAAATATAGCTTTAGAAGCCAACTGAGAAATATAGCTTTAGCAGCCAACTGAGAAATATAGCTTTAGCAGCCAACTGAGAAATATAGCTTTAGCAGCCAACTTCATCAACGAGAATGAAACATGTTAATTTTGATCATGTCTATCTTAAATATGGATCGCTTGGCCATTCAAGAAGCCTTCATGAAAATTAAAACCGGCTCCATGACAAAACGTAGCAATTAGATGTTTGAACTGAGTCCATAACCTTTTACAGTTTCCCTTTAAAATTTGTCTAAGCTATAGTAGTCTGTTCAAAAGAATCGTTTAAACGTGGATCAGCTATGCAAGAGGTCATGATAAAACTGAGTCCTGTATCTGAAACAGGTCAAAACGAAGACCTGGCAATTGAAAACGGGGCATCGCTTAGCAGGAAAAATTTAAAATTTAAACGAGCTGGACCCTAAACGTAACCATTGAATTGTAAATGCTGGGCCATGCTTAGCAGTAGCAGCCCACATTGTAAAAATAATATTTACGAGATACAATGACAAAGCGACAAATGAAAAGCTTAAAAAGTCCGTGCCAGTCTATAGCATCATTTTAAATGAAACCATTGAGCCATCCAAGAGCCTTGATAGAATCGGCTTACTGAACAAATCTATAGGTACGCTTGAAATCTGAAAGACGTAGAGAGTAGCAGCCCATATTGTAAAAATTTAAAATTATAAAATTCAAAAGTGGATATGTAGGAAGGGTTAAGTTTCAAAGTCACATGACCAACAAACTAACTAACCAACAAACTTGAAATGAACCAACCAACCAACCAACCAACCTTGGAAAAAAAAAAAAAAAAAAAAAAATTTTTTTTTTTTTTTTTTTTTTTTAGGTGCCACGCCCACCCTTGAAGCTTGTCTATATATAATATGGCTAACGTGACTACACCCTCATTGTGTCTCGACATTTACCAGCAACGGTCGTCTAGTCACTATGTCTCGTAATGTGTTTTCAGCAAGATGTACATTGATGGACACTAGAGAGTTAGATTTTTCTATAAAAGCCTATGATCTATTCTGATTTCATGAAAACCTGCAGTATCTTGTCATTTGTCAGACAAAAGTCTTGTTTTCAAAGCCAATAATGTATAAATATCGATATCCCATCCTGTTTTAAAGGAAATGGGTTTAGACATCAGGAGCTAGTTTATGCATGACCTTACAGTAGAAGAAATAAATTCCACTCCCACCCACCCTAATAGATATACTATATATATACTATATATATAGACTACAGCGCCATCTACAATGATTGGCTAAAGAAATATAACTTTAGAAGCCAACTGAGAAATATAGCTTTAGAAGCCAACTGAGAAATATAGCTTTAGAAGCCAAATGAGAAATATAACTTTAGAAGCCAAATGAGAAATATAACTTTAGAAGCCAACTGAGAAATATAGCTTTAGAAGCCAACTGAGACATATAGCTTTAGAAGCCAACTGAGAAATATAACTTTAGAAGCCAACTGAGAAATATAGCTTTAGCAGCCAACTGAGAAATATAACTTTAGAAACCAACTTCATCAACCAACCAACCAACCAACTGTTAACCAAAAAAAAAAAAAAAAAAAAAATTTTTTTTTTTTTTTTTTTTTTTACAGTTGGTTGGTTGGTTTCTTTCAAGTTTGTTGGTTAGTTAATATATAAATATTTATTCTCATTTATCAAGATTAGCTTTTCAATTTAATCCTGACCTTTTTCGCGTTTGGTCCAGATGCTAAGTTTCAAAAGTCTCAGCTATGGCCTCGATAAAATTGAAACAGGTATATCTGAAACATTATTCAATCCAAATGCTAGGTCTTCTCATTTTAAATGAAACCTGTTAATATTGATCATGTCTATCTTAAACGTGGATCGCTTGGCCTCACAGCAGATTTTAATCCATAAACCTTTCCCTTTAAAATTTGTCTAAGCTATAGTAGTCTTTCAATTTTGACTGTTCAAAAGTATCGTTTAAACGTGGATTAGCTATGCAAGAGGCCATGATAAAATTGAGTCACGTTGCCTGTATCTGAAACATGTCAAAACGAAGACCTGGCAATTGAAAACGGACAGGCGTAAAAATTCAAAATTTAAACGAGCTGAGCCATAAACGTAACCATTGAATTGTAAATGCTTAGCAGCCCATATTGTAAAAATAGTATTTACGAGATACAATGACAAAGCGTAGAAAGACAAATGAAAAGCTTAAAAGTAGCGGCCCTGTGTCCAAATACTAGTCTATGGCATCATTTTAAATGAAACCATTGAGCCATCCAAGAGGTCTTGATAGAATCGGCTTACTGAACAAATCTATAGCTACGCTTGAAATCTGAAAGACGTAGAGAGTAGCAGCCCATATTGTAAAAATTTAAAATTATAAAATTCAAAATTGAATATGTAGGAAGGGTTAAGTTTCAACAAACTAACTAACCATTAAACTTGAAATGAACCAACCAACCAACCTTGAAAAAAAAAAAAAAAAAAAAAAAAAAAAAAAAATTTTTTTTTTTTTTTTTCAAGGTTGGTTGGTTGGTTGATATATATATTTGTTCCTCGTTCATCACTTTTCATTTATCAAGATTAGCTTTTCAATTTAATCCTGGCCCTTTCATGTTTTTATCCAAATGCTAAGTTTCAAAAGTCTCACGCTTCAGCTATGGTATCGATAAAATTGAAACAGGTGTGTCTAAATGCTAAGTCTTCTCATTTTAAATGAAACATGTTAATTTTGATCATGTCTATCTTAAACGTGTATCGCTTGGTCATCCAAGAGGCCTTCATGATACGCGAACCTTGAATTGCTTATAGCATTTCATAAGATGTTCTACCAAATTTGATTTTGCCATTGCACCACAAAGCCAGGCATTTATTTTATGTCTATCAGACCTCTGATAATTTTTAGCTAAGATTAACAATTTTCCTTTGTAATGCGGACAATAGAATGGAACGGCATCTCGATAGAGGGTGTTTCTATAACCTTTTAAATTATGCTTAGCTGCCATGCAAATACAATATAACTGGAGACCAAAAATTAAACAGCCGTCATGTAGCAATCTAAAAAACTTATGCTGGATTGAAATATTTCAAGCTGCTTACATAGAGCTAATCTAAATAAGATGACCTTGAAAATATAGCCAGTCAAGTTTCAAGGTCACATTAAAAAAAAAAAAAAAAAAAAAATATATATATATTTTTTTTTTTTATGTGACCTTGAATGTGACCTTGACGGAGCAATGTATAAGATATGACGGAGCTATTTATACAATATTAGTTTTGTGTCAAGTATATTATTTTTATACGTTACGTTATTTTTCGATATGTTATTTTTTACGTTACGTTATATTTGATATGTTATTTTTATACGTTACGTTATTTTTACGTTACGTTATTTTTACGTTACGTTATTTTTTACGTTACGTTATTTTTACGTTACGTTATTTCATCTATATATTATTTTTTACGTTACGTTATTTTTTACGTTACGTTATTTTTTACGTTACGTTATTTTCGTCACTTAACATTTAGCTGACTTGTACAATATTCTCTCCTGTGTTTTGTCCAATTGAAATGTCCACATACTCCACTCGATTTGTCCTGTTTCAGATAGCGTTGCTTCTGTCTCTTGCTAAGCATGGCCCAGCATCTACAATTCAATGGTCATGACTGGCCAAACCCGTTTCAATTTTGAATTTTTACGCCTGCTAAGCGATACCCCGTTTTCAGGGGTCTTGCTAAACGATATGTCTTCGATTTGACATGTTAATGGCTAGCGCACTTAAACCGTCATTCTATCTGAACGTCTTCTAGTCATACCTCTGTCTGATTAATGATATTTTATACATTTAAGCAAATGCCAATATATAGCCAAGTCCACGGTCAATCTTGAAATAGTATTTGTTTTTTTTAAGAGAGGTTCCAACAAGTTATAAATGAAGAGTCCAGGCAAGCAAATGTGTAAATTGTGTAGCCAAACCAGGCTCGTTGGAAATGAGTATTGGCAGCCTTGGATCCATAAAAATTGAAACGTAATTATGAAAATAGTATTAATCAAATGGACAACACATTATAGGAAGAGATAAATAAATAATTATATATAATCAGACAAGGTCACACGAGTCAAGCTTCAAGGTCACATGAAAAAAAAAAAAAAAAAAAAAAAATTTTTTTTTTTTTTTTTTAAATGTGACCTTGAAACTTGACTGGCTATATTTTCAAGGTCATCTTATTTAGATTAGCTCTATGTAAGCAGCTTGAAATATTTCAATCCAGCATAAGTTTTTTAGATTGCTACATGACGGCTGTTTAATTTTTGGTCTCCAGTTATATTGTATTTGCATGGCAGCTAAGCATAATTTAAAAGGTTATAGAAACACCCTCTATCGAGATGCCGTTCCATTCTATTGTCCGCATTACAAAGGAAAATTGTTAATCTTAGCTAAAAATTATCAGAGGTCTGATAGACATAAAATAAATGCCTGGCTTTGTGGTGCAATGGCAAAATCAAATTTGGTAGAACATCTTATGAAATGCTATAAGCAATTCAAGGTTCGCGTATCATGAAGGCCTCTTGGATGACCAAGCGATACACGTTTAAGATAGACATGATCAAAATTAACATGTTTCATTTAAAATGAGAAGACTTAGCATTTAGACACACCTGTTTCAATTTTATCGATACCATAGCTGAAGCGTGAGACTTTTGAAACTTAGCATTTGGATAAAAACATGAAAGGGCCAGGATTAAATTGAAAAGCTAATCTTGATAAATGAAAAGTGATGAACGAGGAACAAATATATATATATCAACCAACCAACCAACCTTGGAAAAAAAAAAAAAATTGTTTTTTTTTTTTTTTTTTTTTTTTTCAAGGTTGGTTGGTTGGTTCATTTCAAGTTTAATGGTTAGTTAGTTTGTTGAAACTTAACCCTTCCTACATATTCAATTTTGAATTTTATAATTTTAAATTTTTACAATATGGGCTGCTACTCTCTACGTCTTTCAGATTTCAAGCGTAGCTATAGATTTGTTCAGTAAGCCGATTCTATCAAGACCTCTTGGATGGCTCAATGGTTTCATTTAAAATGATGCCATAGACTAGTATTTGGACACAGGGCCGCTACTTTTAAGCTTTTCATTTGTCTTTCTACGCTTTGTCATTGTATCTCGTAAATACTATTTTTACAATATGGGCTGCTAAGCATTTACAATTCAATGGTTACGTTTATGGCTCAGCTCGTTTAAATTTTGAATTTTTACGCCTGTCCGTTTTCAATTGCCAGGTCTTCGTTTTGACATGTTTCAGATACAGGCAACGTGACTCAATTTTATCATGGCCTCTTGCATAGCTAATCCACGTTTAAACGATACTTTTGAACAGTCAAAATTGAAAGACTACTATAGCTTAGACAAATTTTAAAGGGAAAGGTTTATGGATTAAAATCTGCTGTGAGGCCAAGCGATCCACGTTTAAGATAGACATGATCAATATTAACAGGTTTCATTTAAAATGAGAAGACCTAGCATTTGGATTGAATAATGTTTCAGATATACCTGTTTCAATTTTATCGAGGCCATAGCTGAGACTTTTGAAACTTAGCATCTGGACCAAACGCGAAAAAGGTCAGGATTAAATTGAAAAGCTAATCTTGATAAATGAGAATAAATATTTATATATTAACTAACCAACAAACTTGAAAGAAACCAACCAACCAACTGTAAAAAAAAAAAAAAAAAAAAAAAAAAAAAAAAAAAAAAAAAATTTTTTTTTTTTTTTTTTTTTTTTTGGTTAACAGTTGGTTGGTTGGTTGGTTGGTTGATGAAGTTGGTTTCTAAAGTTATATTTCTCAGTTGGCTGCTAAAGCTATATTTCTCAGTTGGCTTCTAAAGTTATATTTCTCAGTTGGCTTCTAAAGCTATATGTCTCAGTTGGCTTCTAAAGCTATATTTCTCAGTTGGCTTCTAAAGTTATATTTCTCATTTGGCTTCTAAAGTTATATTTCTCATTTGGCTTCTAAAGCTATATTTCTCAGTTGGCTTCTAAAGCTATATTTCTCAGTTGGCTTCTAAAGTTATATTTCTTTAGCCAATCATTGTAGATGGCGCTGTAGTCTATATATATAGTATATATATAGTATATCTATTAGGGTGGGTGGGAGTGGAATTTATTTCTTCTACTGTAAGGTCATGCATAAACTAGCTCCTGATGTCTAAACCCATTTCCTTTAAAACAGGATGGGATATCGATATTTATACATTATTGGCTTTGAAAACAAGACTTTTGTCTGACAAATGACAAGATACTGCAGGTTTTCATGAAATCAGAATAGATCATAGGCTTTTATAGAAAAATCTAACTCTCTAGTGTCCATCAATGTACATCTTGCTGAAAACACATTACGAGACATAGTGACTAGACGACCGTTGCTGGTAAATGTCGAGACACAATGAGGGTGTAGTCACGTTAGCCATATTATATATAGACAAGCTTCAAGGGTGGGCGTGGCACCTAAAAAAAAAAAAAAAAAAAAAAAAAAAAAAAAAAAAAAAATTTTTTTTTTTTTTTTTTTTCCAAGGTTGGTTGGTTGGGTGGTTGGTTCATTTCAAGTTTGTTGGTTAGTTAGTTTGTTGGTCATGTGACTTTGAAACTTAACCCTTCCTACATATCCACTTTTGAATTTTATAATTTTAAATTTTTACAATATGGGCTGCTACTCTCTACGTCTTTCAGATTTCAAGCGTACCTATAGATTTGTTCAGTAAGCCGATTCTATCAAGGCTCTTGGATGGCTCAATGGTTTCATTTAAAATGATGCTATAGACTGGCACGGACTTTTTAAGCTTTTCATTTGTCGCTTTGTCATTGTATCTCGTAAATATTATTTTTACAATGTGGGCTGCTACTGCTAAGCATGGCCCAGCATTTACAATTCAATGGTTACGTTTAGGGTCCAGCTCGTTTAAATTTTAAATTTTTCCTGCTAAGCGATGCCCCGTTTTCAATTGCCAGGTCTTCGTTTTGACCTGTTTCAGATACAGGACTCAGTTTTATCATGACCTCTTGCATAGCTGATCCACGTTTAAACGATTCTTTTGAACAGACTACTATAGCTTAGACAAATTTTAAAGGGAAACTGTAAAAGGTTATGGACTCAGTTCAAACATCTAATTGCTACGTTTTGTCATGGAGCCGGTTTTAATTTTCATGAAGGCTTCTTGAATGGCCAAGCGATCCATATTTAAGATAGACATGATCAAAATTAACATGTTTCATTCTCGTTGATGAAGTTGGCTGCTAAAGCTATATTTCTCAGTTGGCTGCTAAAGCTATATTTCTCAGTTGGCTGCTAAAGCTATATTTCTCAGTTGGCTTCTAAAGCTATATTTCTTTAGCCAATTATAGTAGATGGCGCTGTAGTCTATATATATAGTATATATATAGTATATCTATTAGGGTGGGTGGGAGTGGAATTTATTTCTTCTACTGTAAGGTCATGCATAAACTAGCTCCTGATGTCTAAACCCATTTCCTTTAAAACAGGATGGGATAGCGATATTTATACATTATTGGCTTTGAAAACAAGACTTTTGTCTGACAAATGACAAAATACTGTAGGTTTTCATGAAATCAGAATAGATCATAGGCTTTTATAGAAAAATCTAACTCTCTATTGTCCATCAATGTACATCTTGCTGAAAACCCATTACGAGACATAGTGACTAGACGACCGTTGCTGGCAAATGTCGAGACACAATGAGGGTGTAGTCACGTTAGCCATATTATATATAGACAAGATTATCAACCAACCAACCAACTGTGAAAAAAAAAAAAAAAAAAAAAAAAAAAAAAAATTTTTTTTTTTTTTTTTTATGTGACCTTGAAACTTGACTGGCTATATTTTCAAGGTCATCTTGCTTAGATTAATTTTATATAAGCAGCTTGAATAATTTCAATCCAGCATAATTTTTTTAGATTGCTACATGACGGCTGTTTAATTTTTGGTCTCCAGTTATATCGTATTTGCATGGCTGTTGTCCACTTTGCAAAGGCAAGTTTAATTTTAGCTAAAGACTATCAGAGGTCTGATAAACATAAAATGAATGCCTGGCTTTGTTGTGCAATGGCATAATCAAATTTGGTAGAAGCGTAAAACCAAACCCGGTAAGTTTCAAATGTCTCAAGAGAAAAGACATAGAATTAAAATTTTAAACTCAGATCTCTTAAATTTAGCTATCGAGTCTGTATATTTTACCAAGATACATATTTATCTTATAGAGAAGCCATATCCCTTAAAAATTAGAATAGGTACAATATTGGTACTCTATCTCTAGCTTAGTCATTAAAATTTTTAAATTTTACAGAAAAAATGTAAACTTTAAACGAAAAAATTAAAATTTTAAACTCAGATCTCTTAAATTTATCTATAGAGTCTGTATATTTTATCAAGATACAAAATTATATTATAGTTAAGCCATATCCCTTTAAATTAGAATAGGTACAATATTGGTACTCTATCTCATGGTCGTTAGGACCGGTCCGAATGTTCTTTCAAAGATGCGGGTGGGAATCATTTTTATATCCAAGAGACGCTGCCGAGCGATTATAAGCTAGTATTGGCTATATTGGCTCTTTGACGAACCAAACTCTTAGATCAGAGATATTTAAGCTGGCTTATCAAGGTCCCAATGGAGTTTATTAGTGGCGCATCCAAATTAAACATTTAACAGAAATAACATTGAATTGGGTGCTGCCCGTGTCCAAAAATTTCAAGTCTTGTGAAGAGCCCACTGAGTGCATCTGATCAACGGTAGAACGACGTATTTCGAGCTTGGCAAACAAACTGAACTAAATTATAAGATATTTGGCATCGTGGGAAACGTGCAGGTTGTAGCAAGACTGTTGCGACATACGACAAGCCGAAACTCGAAATCAGCGAGATGAAACTCTTTACGAGACCCTATAATTGAGTATGAAATAAAATATATTTTTTATCTGTATTTAAACATGCAGACATTTCCGCGAAGCGGAAATGTCTGCATGTATAAATACAGATAAAAAATATATTTTATTTCTAATATTTAATTTAATTTATTTTATTATATTCTATAAAACCCATGATATCATTCTGATTTCATGAAAACGTACATCTTGCTTAAAATACATTACGAGGCATAGTGACTAGACGACCGTTGCTGGCAAATGTCGAGACACAATGAGGTTATGGTTATGTTAGCCATATTAAATATAGACAAGCTTCAAGGTCACACGAAACAAGCTTGAAGGTCACACACACAAAAAAAAAAAAAAAAAAAATTTTTTTTTTTTTTTTTTTTTTTTTTTCGTGTGACCTTGAAGCTTGTTTCATGTGACCTTGAAACTTGATTGTCTGTATATAAGTATTTATTTGTCCCTTCCTTAATCTGTAGTCCATTTGGTTAATACTATTTTCCTAATTACGTTTCATTTGTTATATTTCATTGGTCATGCTACTCAACGAATGGTTAATACTATTTGCATAATTACATTTGACAGCGTCCATTGCTACATTTGTCGTGACAACTCTCAGCAATATGAATTTCATAGAGACCTCTTGTTAAAATTTTCTCTCTACGCAACAATGTTTATATTAGCCAGTTTAAATTTTTACGCCTGCCGTCCGGTTTCAAGGTTCCTGCTAAGCGATATGTCTTCATTTTGACATGACAAATAAAACCTGTTTCAGATTCAGGTCAGCTTGACTCAATTTTATCATAGCCTCTTGCATAGCTGAAGCCAGATTCATGTTACACGATACCTTTGAACGGTCAAAATCGAAAGACTGCCTGATAAATACTATATCTGATAAATTTTATAACTTATTTTTTTACAATATTGGTAGCATTTAAAAAACTGGGCCATCGTCAAGATAAGCTTATCAAATCTGATAAAATTTTATAAGTTATTTTTTTACAATACCAATGTTGGTAGCAACATTTTACGGACCCGACTGAACTTGGCAATTTGTTACAGTTGGTCAGGCAGAATTGAAAAATCTCTTTTGAAAGTTTTCCTGGCAATTAGAAAATTCAATTTCCAAAAGTGAAACCCCAATGGATAGGGACATAATCCTCTTTCCTAGACAAATTAATTTTACCATAAATTTAACATTAAATTTTACATTTTTTACTAAATGTTTTACCAATTTACTAAAACTTTGAAACGTCTCATTTAAATGAAAATTTAAGCCACGCCCCCTAGATATTTTTAATGTTTATCCTTCTTCCATTCTATGGTATCTTTTAACATTAAAATTTACTAAACACTAAATGTTTTACCAATTTACTAAAACTTTGAAACGTCTCATTTCAATGAAAATTTAAGCCCTAGATATTTTTAACGTTTATCCTTCTTCCATTCTATGGTATCTTTTAACATTAAAATTTACTAAACCCTAAATGTTTTACCAATTTACTAAAACTTTGAAACGTCTCATTTCAATGAAAATTTAAACCCTAGATATTTTTAACGTTTGTCTTTCTATCCCAGCCAACCCTCCATTGGCTGATAATATTTTACGCCACGCTACGGTATCGTTTAACGTAACCCTCTTACATTCTATGGTATCTTTTAAGATGACAGCAATAGATTTTGAACGTTTCTCAGCGCTATGGTATCTTTTAACGCGACCCCTTACATTGAATTCAATTCGGCTTGGCACAGTCAAACGTGGATCAGCTATGCCATGATAAAATTGAGTCAGGTGTATCTGAAACAGGTCAAAACGAATACATATCGCTTAGCAAGAAAACGAAGACATATCGCTTAGCACGTAAAATTTTAAAATGGAGATAAAATTGAAACGGGCTGAGGGTTATCTGAAACAGGAGCTGGGCCATAAAAATTTAAATATAATTATGAGAGACAAAACGAAACCTGTGGTCCTCGTGGACTTTGAAAAATTTCACAGTCAGTTTGAAATGACTAACGTTGAAGAAAAAGAAAGGTACGTTAACAGTTCTATATATAGACGAGCCACGCTCAAGGTCACATTGAAAAAAAAAAAAAAAAAAAAAAAATTTTTTTTTTTTTTTTTTTTTTTTTTTTTTTAAATGGTAGTAGCCCTGTCGCACTAAACTAAAATGTGGGTTACGTAATTTATTAATCGTTACTTAAAAACCACTGGGATATATAACTTTCACCCTCATCTATTTTTCTTTTCTTTGAATCCGAGTCTAAATCATTAGAACTTCTCTTATTGTCTACATCCACATCATTCGAATCAATGGTATCGTAACTAATTTCAGTATTTTCCAAATCAAAAGGTTCATAAGGTATCTTTGAATCGTTTAATATCCCTTCCAAATAATCGCCAAACTCATCATCGGTTTTTGTTGAAGGTTCAGCCACCTTAGTCTTCGTTGAAGGTTTAGCCTCCTTAGCCTTCGTTGAAGGTTGATTATCGATTTCTGTTATGAATCCTATATTAGCTGTTTTAGAAGCCATTAATTTTCTTTCCTGAAATCCGATGAAATCTAAAATACTTCCACCAATACGTAAAAATTTTTGATTATTTTGAGTATTATAGCTGTATCTCGTATTAATTTTTATTTGTAAGATGGCTACAAACGTGTCAGTGAACGTGGGTTCGATCATACTATAAAAGCGATTCGCGACTTCAGTTCCAGTAAATACGCTGGTGTCCAGTATGCATGGTTGAGATCTTAGATTTATTTTATGACCTTTTGCTTTGAATTCGTTTGCACGTTTACCGCATTCATGACAATTCAAAACACCACTACATTCTTGAAAAGAAAATTTAAAATCGTCAGAAATTTGAACTGAGAGATCAGATGTCATCGCACGAGCAATTAAACGTAATGGCTCTGAAGCCATAATATATAAATTCAATTTGGGATTCAGAACGCCTCTATCCCCATAAGGTTTCATAAATTTACAGTATGCAACGACAGCAACTTTAAAATTTGGGCGCTTGGATTCTTCATATTCATAATTCAGCGTCACATAAGATGGATTCCATAACCGTTTGGCGTCGGTGACATAATCTTGAAAAGTCACGTTATTTTTCAAACGAGCCACCCAATCTTTAGATATAAGATTTAAACAGTCTTTGTGCAAAATTGCGTTGATACCCTCAGACAATTGCGGTTTTTCCAAAACCTTTGACACGAGATCTAAATAGCTATCCATGCCCTTATATTACAGTTAAATGAATAATGTTAGAAAATGAGATTTGTCAGCTGCTTATATAGGCGCTATAAATCTATCAAGGTCACAAGGTCACATTAAAAAAAAAAAAAAAAAAAAAATTTTTTTTTTTTTTTTTTTTTTTTTTATGTGACCTTGACCTTGGGCATGGCTGCATACTATATAAATAATGACTAACGGATCGATTTGTTAACAACAACTATATCGATTCTTTTTTAGATAATTGTTGTCTAAGCTCAAGTCCTGTCAAGTTAGACTTTGCATCTTTTAATTGAATATTTTCTGTCTTCAGACGTTTAGCGTTTGATGCTAAGCTGACATTCTCTGCCTTCAGATTGAGATTTTCTGTCTTGAAATGTTTAATGTTTATTTTTAAGCTGCTATTTTCTAACTTCAGTTTGGCATTTTTCGCTTTCGTGGCGTCGTTTTCTTTTTTCAGTCTCACAATTTCGTCGTTTTGTAAATTATAAATTATTTCGTGCAAACGCGTATTGTCTTCGTGCAAACGTCTATTGTCTTCCTGCAAACGTCTATTGTCTTCGTGCAAACGTCTATTGTCTTCGTGCAAGGCTTCTAGCTTCTTTCTGAAATCTTGCGTCTCTTGTTCGTAAAGAGTTTTCATCTCGCTAATTTTCTTTTTCAGCTCGTCACATATCTGCATATAAGGTTTCGCGCACATAAAACAGGCCTGCTGCAACTTGCAGGGCTCCCACCATTCGTCTTTCACAATGTCAAAAAATAACTTGTAATCGCGTTCAGTTCGTTGGCCTGGCTTGAAATACATCTTTTTGCCGTCGATCAGATGTAAGAAGCGTTCCGTGGGTTCGCTCGTAGACTTGAGATTTTCGGACACGGGCAGCACCATATCCAATATTATTTCTGGCAAATGTTTGATTTTGATGCGCCATTTCCCATCGACGAACGACATAGGGCCTTCTAGCAATCTCTCCGGTTCCCAGACATGATATCTCTGATTGAGAACTCTTATGATACCCCTGTCCCATAGCGTAGCCAAGACCAGCCTGTAGTCTTTAGGAAGCGTCGCTTGGATATAAAAATGGTTCAAATTGCCTGCTTCTAGACAATTCTCGAAAGAAAAATTACACTTGGACCTACGCTTGCTGAGATAGCCCAGAGTATTAACTAAATGCCAGACGGTTTTTATATTTTTGCTCAAGATACATTTGAAACCAGAATAAGGTCGGTCATCGGGTTGGATCTTATTCCATACGTATTTCTGAAAATACTTAAGAGATGGAGATACGACTATCATATGTCTATGATGCCTGAATTTAGGATCAGATTCGGTCCCTCCGTTGCACCAACAAGAAAAGGGTAGAGTCCGCGTATTACCGTTGTCTTCGTCCATACGATAGAGAAAACTCTCGTAGAGAAAACTCTCCAAATTCAGAGAATGGTCTTGAAAAGAAACAGGCGGTTCCGGTAACTCAATCTCCCAGACAGGCTCGTAGGCCCGGCTACCGTCTGGAAAAATTTGATCATGTCCAAAAAAGTCATTTTTCTCACACATAGGGTTGAAGTTGAAAGGATATCCATCTGGAACGGACACATCATCTTCTTCGGGTAAGGGTTTGGCAATCCGAATTTTAAATTGCAAATAACAGTTTATAAGATGATCGGCCGCCAGGTATTTCTTTCGCCATACGAATGTGTGCCGTTTCTTGTCAGGACACCAAACGCATTTCACCAAAGGGTTTATGTTGTGCCGTTCATGACAATGCTTTTCATAGTTTTTGGGTAAGATTACGACTTGACAATGGGGACATTTAAACTCAAATTTATCCCACGTAAGAAGATTCCTATATTTTTTTATTGCTTCACGAGCCGCCATAATTATATTAGACTGAGTAAGGAAAAAAGATAATAGTTTATAAATTCATTTGTCAAGGGTATATATAGTCTATGTTCAAGGTCACATGAAAAAAAAAAAAAAAAAAAAAAAAAAAATCTTTGAAAAAATATTTTTTTTTTTTTTTTTTTTCGTGTGACCTTGAAGCTTGACTCGTGTGACCTTGACGGGTTATATATCTTTCAGATTTCAAGCGTACATATCAATTTGTCGTGACACCTGTTTCAGGATAGAACTCAGCCGGTTTCAATATTCATGAAGGTTTCTTGGATGGCCAAGTGATCCACGTTTAAGACGATCAATATTAACAGGTTTCATTTAAAATGAGAAGACCCTAGCATTTGGATTGAATAATGTTTCAGATACACCTGTTTCAATTTTATAGCATCTGGACAAAACTCGAAAAAGGTCAGGATTAAATTGAAAAGCTAATCTTGATACTAATTTCCTAATTACGTTTCAATTTTCATTTGTCATGCTACTCAACGAATGGTTAATACTATTTTCATAATTACATTTAAATTTTCCAGCGTTCATTGCTACATTTGTCGTGACAACTCTCAGCAATTTAAATTTTATAGAGACCTCTTGCTAAATTTTACGGATTCTCTCTACGCAACAATTGTTTCAGGTTTTGATTAGTTTGTTTCGGGATGCACTCAGCTTGACTCATGAAGGCTTTTTGGATGGACCAAGTTTAAGATCGACACGACGACTGTGCCACGATCAAAATTAACAGGTTTCATTTAAAATAGGAAGATCTAGCATTTGGACACGATTGGATGGAATCCTGTTTCAGATACAGGTTCAAATTTATTATATTTGTCATTACGAGTCTAGACAACCGTTGCGGACAAATGTTGAGAGACAATGAGAGTGTGGAGGCAAATAGATAATTATATATAGCCAGTCAAACCAACCAACCAACCAACCTTGAAAAAAAAAAAAAAAAAAAAAAATTTTTTTTTTTTTTTTTTTTTTTTTTCAAGGTTGGTTGGTTGGTTGATATATATATCTTTTCCTCGTTCATCAAGATTCGCTTTTCAATTGTCATGACCAAACGATTGGTTACTAAAGTTTTTTTGGATCTCTATCATTGGATCTCGTTAATACTATTTTCATAATTACGTTTAAATTTTTACAATATGAGCTGCTAATCTCTACGCGTTCAGTTTTTCTGGCTCAGCATCTCAATTTAAAAGCTACATTTGTCCTGTTTCAATTTTATCGAGGTTAAATTTTTATGGATAATGTTGGCTGTCCCGTTTGCAGGTCCAATCGATAGGATGGCATAGCTGAAGCCGCTTTAAGCGATTCTTTTGAACGGCTTAGACAATTTTCATTTGTCTACTCATAAAATTTATAAGTTATTTTTTTTACAAATCCAATATTGGTAGGAGATAGATTTAAAAAAAATGGGTCAAACGAGGCTTCCATCGTCAAGATAAGTCATAATGACAAATCTGACATGAGGAAGCCTCGTTTGACCCAAATTTTTTAAATTTTTAATATTTTTAGAGTGATATATAATTTGGCTGTTCGGACTCATCTATTATATATTCTAGAGTGCCAGGTGTCATGAGATCTTTCATCATAGAGTCTAGTAGTAGCTGATCTGGCATGGGAGAGCATACTATATTATTAAGATCTTCAGGCACCGCTGGGCTTTGAATAGGCCATTCACTATGAAATCCTGGATTTTCAACAAAAGGCATTGAATGTTCAATAGGTGCAGGCTCTGGATTTTCAACGGGACATTTAAAAACTGGCTCAGGCTCTGGCTCTGTATTTGTTGCAGTGTCCTTGAAAGTGAGCTTAGCTTTCTTTAAACGCTTGGGATTCTTTTTGGCCTTACGTTTTACCGATGCAGTTCTCATATCCATTCCAGGTAGATCAGGCCCATAGGTGCGTACGAAGTTGTTTTTAAGGGGATCTGTCAATACTTTCCAGATTTGAGAGTTATATTGTTCTGCATAATTTGTAGTGACCACGGTTATTGTTTTGTCCAACACAACAGGGGGGTTCGTCGGCAAATAGATTTCTGGCAAATCGGTTACTGGTTCTGGCTCTTGGGATGGTTCTGGCTCTTGGGATGATTCTGGCTCTGAGATTGGAGCTGTTTGAATATATTCAGAGGGTGGCTCGTCATCATCATCCATATGAGGTATCATAGGTGTTGGCACAGATACCTCATACATCCCATCTATTTTCGTGATTCTTTCTACCAACGGATTTTTTACCTTGAAACCCAGCTTCAAGCTTTCCCTCACAACATGTAGACTGAAGAAATTCTTTTGGGTCGTAAATAAAATATAGGTAGTGCCAGCAGGTATCTTGTAGCTTGAGCGAGCAATCAATATGAACCTCTCGTAGAAGTGAAGCTTGTCCCCTGAGAAATATCTGCTGTCAGCTCTCACTCGTGTCTCGTTGGGGGGTCTCACATAGAACAGCAATGGTGCGTCCAATGTCTGGATAATATGGGCGCATCCTTGCCCAACGGTTCTCTGTCCAAACGTGAAATGACCTTTCACCAGAAATTGGTTATGGGGACACTTGAAACCAATTCTCATATCAGCGTTGACTCTGTTGGCTTCGCTGGGGGGTCTTTTGAATCTGTTCATAACAGTGATCCATTTTATGTCTTGAGGTCTCAGCGGATAGATTGTCTTGGCCTCTCTGCCTAGTGCTGGAATCGTATTCAGGATCTTGTCCGTCAGAGTACGTTTTTTAAACGAAATTTTATGATCAGGTGTCAGATGTAGGCAGAACATATGGATTTTGCCTTCTCCCATCATCGTTTGGAAATGAGGATATTTCTTCAGCTTCTTGACAGAAGTCGAAAGAATTTTCGGAAAAGGCTCAGTCATTCCGAAAAGGTTATGAAGAGCGTTAGCCGCTTTAAGTTTCTTCACAGAGCATTGATGCTTATACATGTTAGCAGTTCAAGCTCCGAAGAGAGAATGACTATTCGATCGAATGGCAGAGCTTATATAGTCGATCTGAAGGCAGGATGTTGCATAACTCATTTTCTACGAAAACAGGATAAGATAAGGCTATTTATAGAATTATTGTCGCTGAACGCGAAAACAGGATATTGCATAACTCATTTGCTACGAAACAGGATGCGGTAAAGATTTTTATAGACGCTGAAACAAATAAGCATTGCTGGACAATGATAGTGTAGATACTTTAGCATGATATATATATATAGGTTTAGCTAGAGTCAATCAACTAATCAACCAACCTTGAAAAAAAAAAAAAAAAAAAAAAAAAAAAAATTTTTTTTTTTTTTTTTTTTTTTTCAAGGTTGGTTGATTGGTTGATTGACATTAGCTAACATATATATATATATCATGCTAAAGTGTCTTTGGTTGATTTTATATTTCTATAATTTTTTTCAAGATATTTTTTTGGGACTTTGCCATTTTTCACCAATCTGGAAAATTTTTCAAAATTTATCATTTCGATTTTATAGTTTTTGATTTCTAAATAATATTTTTTTGCCAATCTTGAAATTTTTTTAAGTTGGTTGATAATAGTTTATATATAAATTTATATCTCCAAGATTTCAGTTATAAAAGTATCCATTCAAAATCTTAAGTATCCGTTCAAAATCTTAAAGTACAAATCGGTACGCATCCAATATTGGCAATATAATTGTTACAAAAAAAACGGGTCGAACGAAGTGTCAAAGACAGGAATCTGCCATGAGACACTTCGTTCGGCCCGATTTTTTTATAAATCGTTTGGGTTTAAACCCAACTGTAGTATTTTCTAGCCTCTGTATTTATAAGGCTGTAGCATTTTCCATCTCTCAAATTGACGTTCGATTTGACAACGACTATGCCATGCCGTCTTCGAATTCTTGGATCTTCAAAGCCAGCAGTTTTTAATTTAGGCCGTACCACGAAATCTATCTTCGGTGGAGGCTTCCAGGCACGATAAGTTGTTACGTTGGACTCTGGAGATTTTGGTAGCGGGCTTAATAGCTTTGGTACTTTAAAATAAATCATCTCTGACATGGGTATTGAAATTTGAACTGGAACTTGAACAGATTTAGAAGCTGGAACTGGAACTGGAACTTGAACAGATTTAGAAGCTGGAACTGGAACTGGAACTTGAACAGATTTAGAAGCTGGAACTGGAACTGGAACTTGAACAGATTTAGAAGCTGGAACTGGAACTGGAACTTGAACAAATTTAGAAACTGGAACTAGAACTGGAACTGGAACTGGAACAGATTTAGAAGCTGGAACTGGAACTGGAACTGGAACAGATTTAGAAGCTGGAACTGGAACTGGAACTGGAACTGGAACAGATTTAGAAGCTGGAACTGGAACTGGAACTGGAACAGATTTAGAAGCTGGAACTGGTCTTGGAACTGGAACGAGTTTAGATTTGAAAACTGGAACGGGTTTAGATTTGAAAACTGGAGATGGTCTGGAAACTGGTTTTGGAGTTGGCATGGACATGTCTCGATTATAATTGCATAATAACTCGAGAGAAAGACGAGACGTATTCAAGACATTCCATCCAGGCTTTACGGCATAGTCATAGTCAAATCGCTCGTCGGTCAGAGAGTCGAAAGAAAACATTTCCATTTTGAAAAACAGAGGCTCAGAATGAATAAGCTGAGGCGAGAGGCTCGTATTTATACTCTGGCAAGCGGATGCGTGAGATCTGATAAGCGGTTCTGAGAAACGACATCAGTAATACTATATAAGGCTCGACAGGATGACTTTTTATAGATTAGAGAGGCTTGACGCATCTATAAAAAACTTATCACGTCCTGTTTTTGAGGAAACGGTTTACATAATATCCTGCCAACAGATTTGTTCTAGAAGAATTTTATCGGATCATCTTGAAGGCTACAAGCGACAAACTAATTTTCTAAAAATTTTAACAGATGAGAGATATGACCGTTGCTGGCAAAGATCGAGATAGAATGAGGAGTTGGCAAGTCAGCGATCCTATATATAGAGGAGATAATCAACCAACTGTGGAAAAAAAAAAAAAAAAATTTTTTTTTTTTTTTTTTTTTTTCATAGTTGGTTGGTTGATTATATCCTCTATATATAGGATCGCTGACTTGCCACCTCCTCATTGTGTCTCGACATTTGCCAGCAACGGTCGTCTAGTCACTATGCCTAGTTGAAAAATTGAAAATTTTAACAGATGAGAGATATGACCGTTGCTGGCAAAGATCTAGATAGAATGAGGAGGTGGCACGTCAGCGATCCTATATATAGAGAAGATTATCAACCAACCAACCAACTGTAAAAAAAAAAAAAAAAAAAAAAAAAAAATTTTTTTTTTTTTTTTTTTTTTTTTCAAGGTTGGTTGATTAGTTGATTGACTCTAGCCAACCTATATATATATCATGCTAAAGTATTTACACTATCATTGTCCAGCAATTAAACTTAAAAGAAATTTCGAGCTTGGTTAAAAATGGCTAAGTCCAAAAAAAAATATTATCTTGAAAAAAATTATAAGAATAAAAAATATAAAATGCCACACCCACTTAAAAAAAAAAAAAAAAAAAAAATTTTTTTTTTTTTTTTTTTTCCACAGTTGGTTGGTTGGTTGAATTCATTCTATATAAATAGCCGACTCTTCTCCAATCAGTCTTCTTCTGTCCCAGTAAATCTATCCATTGTTAGATCCTGCCGGCTTTAGAACGATATGCTATCTCTAGCTTAGCCATGGAACGTTTCTAATTTATGTCTGGCAGATTAACAATACGCTATCTTAGCCTGTTTCTAATCTATTCAAACTTTTTACGATGATTAAGTATCGCGAGTCAAATTTATTTTGGCGTACCTTGAATCGCTACCGAAAAAATGGATGGCTCTAATATAGGTATAGGCTACGTGAGCGATTCGTTCAGGATACAATCGAGGAACGTACTGCTAGAGGATAAGATACGCATTTTTGGCTTGAAACAAATCATGGTACCGCTGTCGGAAAAAGTACAGTTTATTAAAGACATTTTACATAAGAGACATCATTGAGTTTGAAATAAAATATTTTTTTATCTGTATTTAAACATGCAGACATTTCCGCGAAGCGGAAATGTCTGCTTGTTTAAATACAGATAAAAAAATATTTTATTTTATTATATTTTATAAAACCCATGATCTATTCTGATTTCATGAAAACCTGCAACATCTTGTCATTTGTCAGACAAAAGTCTATAAAAATCTTGTTTTCAAAGCCAATAATGTATAAATATCGCTATCCCCATCCTATTTTAAAGGAAATGGGTTTAGACATCAGGAGCTAGTTTATGCATGACCTTACAGTAGAAGAAATAAATTCCACTCCCACCCACCCTAATAGATATACTATATATATACTATATATATAGACTGCAGCGCCATCTACAATGATTGGATAAAAAAATATAACTTTAGAAACCAACTGTGAAATATTACATATCTAGCTTAGCCCTTAAAAATTTTAAATTTTACACAAAAAATTAAAATTTTAAACGAAAAAATTAAATTTATAAACTCAGATCTCTTAAATTTATCTATAGAGTCTGTATATTTTACCAAGATTCATATTTATCTTATAGAGAAGCCATATCCCTTCAAATCGTTACGATATTGGTACTCTATCTCTAGCTTAGCCATTAAAATTTTTAAATTTTACACAAAAAGTTAAAATTTTAAACGAAAATTTTAGACTCAGATCTCTTAAATTTATCTATAGATATTTCATCAAGATACATAATTATCTTATAGAGAAGCCATATCCCTTGAAAATTACAAATTCAAAATATTTTACAGATAACTAGATGACTGTTGTTGGCAGACGTCGAGACAAAATGAGATGTGGGTACGCTAGCCATCCTATATATAGGACGCACGAAACAAACTAATGTTCAATAAATGAGGTTAGTTCCGTTAAGTTATAGATTCTGCTCCGTCCTTGAAGATGTGTTCAAGGTCACACGAAAAAAAAAAAAAAAAAAAAATTTTTTTTTTTTTTTTTTTTTTTTTTTCCAAGGTCGTTGGATTTCTTGTGGGCGTGGCTTCATCCCATCTATATATATAGAGAGATAAACTCGCTTACGTATCCAAACCGTCATTGTCCAGTCATGTCTCTGTTGGCTTAGTTATTTTTATCTATACATTTAAATTGATACCATTTTATCTCGTTTTCCAGAGTCTTAAATTTAATTTCTACAATATTGGCTTAATATAGTTTATACGTTTAAATAGTCTTCATGCTATCCTGATAATCTCTTCGATACTAGCTTAAATAGATTTTTTTATAAATTTAATATCAAAGTCTCAAATTAAACCCGTCCAATATTGGCACTATATCTATCGCAAAAAAATGGGCCGAACGAGGTGTCAAAGACAGAAATTCTGCCATGAGACACCTCGTTCGACCCATTTTTTTACTCTCATTTTAAAGATTAACACAAGCTCTCTATGGATTGCTCATTAGATAGCCTACTGATGGTCATCTTCAACGGTCCGGTCATTTGAGATTTGTATAATTCATAATCCTCATATTCAAGCTCAAAAAATTTCCTCACCTGTAGTTGGTATGCGGCAAGGAAGTCTTCGAACTTGGTATGGGACCTTTCAACAAATCGAACACCAATGGCTTTCACGAAGCTGAGCTTCATGTTAGCCTGGTATTTCACCATGGCCGAACCATCGAACATTTCATCAAATTCCTGTTCGCCCATGAACCCTTTCAAATGATGTTTGGCTTCGCTAATCGAGAAGATTCTCGTCTTAGCGAGCCATTTAGGTAAATCGATCTTAGGGTCCATCACGTCACGGACGGTGAGGCCTGCATATTTTTCGGCAAAATGAAGATCTAGAGGGTGCCTCGAATAAATAGCCAGGTCCTCAGCCCGGACAAACAGGGTGCCATCAGTAGCCATTAGGCATTTAAAGGCAACGCCATAAGCATAATTTTTTACATGGAAAAACATGACTGACAGAGAGCTAATGTATCTAAGCAGCTAGTAGAGAGATCGACTAGCAATTGAAGAGCTCTCGCTGGACACTCGTATATATACCCGGTCTTATCAACAGGATCTGATAGTAATTTTCTAAGAACCGCTTATCAAGAGGAAAGGCTTGCATAATATCCTGTCAATACTTCTGGAAAAATCTTTTTATAGAGATCTGATTATAACCGGGCATCCTGAGGAAAGGCTTACATAATATCCTGTCAACACTTCTCGAAAAATCTTTTTATAGAGATCTGATTGTAATTTTAATCGGAGCCGCTTATCAAGCATCCTGTCAATAGTTTCTCGAAAATCTTTTTATAGAGATCAGATCATAATAACTGGCTTGGCTACACTTAGCCTTTAAAATTTTTAATTTTTACATAAAAAATGTAAATTTTAAACGAAAAAATTAAATTTTTAAACTCAGATCCCTTAAATTTAGCTATCGATATTTTACCAAGATTCATATTTATCTTATAGCTAAGCCATATCCCTTGAAAATTACAATCGGTACGCATTCAATGTTGGCTTGGCTACACTTAGTCTTTAAAAATTTTAAATTTTACATACAAAATGTAAATTTTAAATGAAAAAAATTAAATTTTAAAATTCAGATTCCTTAAATTTAGCTATCGAGTCTGTATATTTTACCAAGTTTCATATTTATCTTATAGCTAAGCCATATCCCTTGAAAATTTAGAGATCAGATTATAATGACTGCCACACTTAGTCTTTAAAAATTTTAAATTTTACACGAAAAAAATGTAAATTTTAAACGAAAAAATTAAAATTTTAAACTCAGATCCCTTAAATTTAGCTATCGAGTCTGTATATTTTACCAAGTTTCATATTTATCTTATAGCTAAGCCATATCCCTTGAAAATTTAGAAATTAGATTATAATGACCGCCACACTTAGTCTTTAAAAATTTTAAATTTTACACAGTAAATTTTAAACGAAACAATTAAATTTTTAAACTCAGATACCTTAAATTTGTCTATAGAGTCTGTATATTTTATCAAGATATAAAATTATCTTATAGCTAAGCCATATCCCTTGAAAATTACAAGTTCAAATCGGTACGCATCCAATGTTGGCACTCTATCTATCGCAAAAAAATGGGCCGAGCGAAGCCTCAATGACTTATGTCATGAGAGGCTTCGCTCGACCCATTTTTTTGCACCTCGTCCTGATCTTAAGACGAGGATTTATAGAAGTAGGGCTTGTTTCCCACCAAAACTTTTATTTTTTTGGGAAAATACCCCAATTCTAGGTCTCCGTACCTCTCTCCGAAGACATAGCTATCCATCGGTACAGATTGCAGGTAAGAGTCCATGGATATTTTCAAATCAGCTATAAAACTCTCCATGGTAGCATTGGAAAAGCTAATGCATGCTATCTTGATACGTATGGGCCTTCTGATGTTGAACGTACACTCTATCGGCGACAAAATCTCGATAGGCCCCTGAAATAAGGATTGAAATTCGCCTGGATGCATATCCAACAGCGTGTTGGCATCTTCCAATCCAAAAATACGTGTCTTGGCTAGAGACGGAGGCAGGCTCAAGCCCTCGGGAGCGATGTCAGTCACTGTAAGATGGCATAAGTTTAAAACGCCAGAAGGATTTTGATAGCCCATGGTGCGAGCTACGTCTGAACCTTTGATAAAAATTTCACCGTCAAAAGTCAAAAAACAAGTAAATTTCACGTTTAACTCTTCAGCTAAAATTTGAAATATCATTTTGGAGCTTTTAGAATATCAAGCAGTCAGAATGAAATGTCTCGTCCAGCAGCCTGTATTTATACTAGCAGCAATCTCTATTTCTATCTAAATTTCTTATCGACATCCTCTGACGCACATCCTCTTACGCACGTCCTGTAGATTATGCAAGATCCCGCTCAAACGACAAATTAATTCTAAAAATAAGTTTATCGCGTCCTGAGGATTACATAATATCCTGTCAACAGCTAGAAGAATTTTATCAGAAGGTCACGTTTTCTAAGAAAGCTTGCTAAAATTAGGTCGCGAATCGGGTATATATACGAGCTGCCTCTAAGAGCCTGCATCATTCTGACTTCTGTTGCATTAAGTCATGCTATTCACAATTGAACATCCACAGCTGGATGCTAAAATCCTATTCGTAGTCTCTGCGGATGGACTTTTGTTCGTCAGGGCCTCTGATGTGGCCAAGCTGATGGGTAAGGGTAGTGCATACGTAAAAAAAACTACCAAGCTAAAGGTGAGGGACCTCGTTTACAAAAGGTTCAGGATACCTGTCTCTTTAGCTAATACCTGGGTGTATCCAATAGAAGAGTTTCATTTCGGAGATGCGCTGTCGACCATGGGTTTTGAGGCCATGATGAAATCTGCTAAGATTGACATCTTAGATCCTATAGTGCCAACTGCATGCATCCATAAAGCAGTCAGAATTAGGATCGTGAGGAATTCTGATGTCTTCATAGATGAATTCTTAAAGGATTTCATAGAAAGAACCAAGCTGTTCTATGATGGAGACCACGATGATGACCCTCGCCTACACGAAGATAGATTTGAGACTATTTCTTGGACAGACACCCCTCCGTCCAAAATCAAAGTCTTCGTGGGGAATCGATCTCGCTGGTATAAACTGATGCCTTAGAGATTTAAATTGGAGGGGGCAAAAAAATGGGCCGAACGAAGTGTCTCATGGCAGATTTCTGTCGTTGACGCTTCGTTCGGCCCATTTTTTTGCGACGGTAGTAAGCCAATATTGGATGGGTACAAATTGAGACTTTGAATGGGGTCTCTGAGATAGATAATATTAATATTTCAATATTGAAACGATACAAAATACTAATGCCTTTGAATCTGAGATAGCTAATGTCTTTGACTCTGAGATAGAAATTTACAATATTGAATAAGGACATTTTTTTAAATGAATGCCGTACCAATATTGAATATATTTTTTAACGATTCGATAAACAAATAATATATTTAAATAATAAATATTTAAAGAATAAAATATTTATATAGTCAATCTAAGGATTGCATAACTCATTTTCTACGAAAACAGGATGAGATAAGGCTTTTTATAGAATAATTTATCGCTGGATATTGCATAACTCATTTGCATTGAAAACAGGATACTGAACACGGAAACAGGATGCAGTAAAGATATTTATAGACGCTGAAACAAATAAGTATTGCTGGACAATGATAGTGTATATACTTTAGCATGATATATGTGTTAGCAAGAGTTAATCAACTAATCAACCAACCTTGAAAAAAAAAAAAAAAAAAAAAATTTTTTTTTTTTTTTTTTTCAAGGTTGGTTGATTGGTTGATTGACTCGGATTCATTCTTTATAAATAGCTGTACTCAAACCTTCATTCCTTCATTCTGTCTGAATCTCTTCTAGCATCAACCTTCTACTAAAACGCTCCTAACATTAAGATACTTTAGCATGATTGGTTGATTGGTTAATGTCTTTAAATCTGAGATAGAAATTTACAATATTGAATAAGGGCATTTTTTAAATGAATGCTGTACCAATATTGAATATATTTTTTTAACGATTCGATAAACAAATAATATATTTTTAACTATTCGATAAACAAATAATATATATTTTTTAACGATTCGATAAACAAATAAAATATTTAAATAATAAATATTTTATTATTAAAATAAAATATTTAAATAATAAATATTTTATTATTAAAATAAAATATTTAAATAATATATTTAAATTCTAAATATTTATTATTCGAACCGAACGTGAACAATTCTGACGGGGTGGAGTTGCTCGAAGAATACTTCTGGCGACTGTCTGATAGACCTATATATGCCGTAAAGAAGTAGGTTCACCCAGCTTTGCGGTACTTGGCATAGGAGCTGTAGTTTGAATAGAATACCCTTGTAACTGTAATCTTTAAATCTTAATTGTAAAAATTTACATGCTTAAATTTCTAATGTCTCGTCAGCGTTGCTGAGACTTTCGGTACTTGGCATAGGAGCTGTAGTTTGAATAGACTGTAATCTTTAAATCTTAATTGTAAAAATTTACATGCTTAAATTTCTAATGTCTCGTCAGCGTTGCTGAGATTTGCAGTACTTTGGTATAAGAGCTGTAGTTTGAATAGATCGTAACTGTAATTTTTAAATCTTAATTGTAAAAATTTACATGACTGCATGCTTTAATTTCTAATGTCTCGTCAGCGTCTATTATTGGACTCGTCTGATTTTGACATGAGATGTCTCGGACAGGGACCATTCCAAGAGGTGCAATCGAAAGCTTAAATTTCATGCGACTATTCTTTTTCGGTCTTGGCTGAGTATGTACGTAATTTGGACAACGACGCAAAGGCTGAAATGCTAAATTTAAAACAACAAATGTTTGACTTGCAATCCAAATTGAATGTAGATATTGCACTCTTGAAAAACTAAGATTGAGAATTTTGACGTGAGAAGGCTCAAATTACAGATGGGCATTCAGCAGATGCAAAATTAAATCGATTCCGTTTATCATGTCCGTCTCAAATTAAATGGCTACACAATTGGCTTAATAATTTTTTAAATGGATAAGGTTAGGCGACGACAGTTTCTAAATGAATGCTGTACCAATCTTAACGATTCCATAAACATATAAAATATTTAAATTCTAAAAATTTATTATTCCAATCTGAAAGGGTGAAGTTGCTCGAAAATTATTGCTGGTGACTGTCTGATAGACCTTTAGATGCGTAAAGTAATAGGTTCACCCAGCTTTGCGGTACTTGGCATAGGAGCTATCGTTTGAATTTCTGAAAGGGTGAAATATGCTCGAAAAGTATTGCTGGTGACTGTCTGATAGACCTTTAGATGCGTAAAGAAGTAGGTTCACCCAACTTTGCGGTACTTGGCATAGGAGCTGTAGTGAAATCAGAATGAGGTCATGGGTTTTTATAGATTATCATGAAGCCAGACGGTTGCTGGTCATACGCAATGATGATTTGGATACGTTAGCCATATTATATTGATTCATTAGACATTATGCTGGATACCGGCATTTTATTTAAAATGTTTTAAAACGGAGACATGATATATATATATATAGGCCACACCAAAAAACTAATGTTGCATAAATGAATCCGTTAAGTTAAAGATACTGCTCCGTCCTTGAAGATGTGTTCAAGGTCACACGAAAAAAAAAAAAAAAAAAAAAAAATTTTTTTTTTTTTTTTTTTTTTTTTTTTTTCAGGTGCCACGCCCACCCTTGAAGCTTGTCTATATATACTATGGCTAAACATGACTACACTCTCATTGTGTCTCGACATTTGCCTACAACGGTCGTCTAGTCACTATGTCTCGTAATGTGTTTTGAGTAAGATGTACATTGATGTACACTAGAGAGTTAAATTTTTCTACAAAAACCTATGATCTATTCTGATTTCATGAAAACCTGCAGTATCTTGTCATTTGTCAGACAAAAGTCTATAAAATCTTGTGTTCAAAGCCAATATTGTATAAATCACGCTATCCCATCCTATTTTAAAGGAAATGGGTTTAGACATTAGGAGCTAGTTTATGCATGACCTTACAGTAGATGAAATAAATCCCACTCCCACCCACCCTAATAGATATACTATATATATACTATATATATAGACTGCAGCGCCATCTACAATGATTGGCTAAAGAAATATAGCTTTAGAAGCCAACTGAGAAATATAGCTTTAGCGGCCAACTGAGAAATATAACTTTAGCAGCCAACTGAGAAATATAACTTTAGAAATATAACTTTAGAAATATAACTTTAGAAACCAACTTCATCAACCAACCAACCAACTGTGAAAAAAAAAAAAAAAAAAAAAAAATTTTTTTTTTTTTTTTTTTTTTCGTGTGACCTTGTGACCTTGATAGCTTTATAGCGCCTATATAAGCAGCTGACAAATCTCATTTTCTAACATTACTCCTACATATGTGGCGACAACGATGAAAGGGCTTTGAAAATATTAGCTGGTCTGAAGACTCTCTGCAAAGTCCAGGTAACTATGTTATTTTTTTAAAATGTAGTTTAATATTTTTCGTTTTTGCAGATTACCTTATGAAGGCCTTGTCTCTGAAAATATTGTCTGGATGGCTTTGTCTCTGAATCTATATAATTATTAATAAAATATTTTAAATTCTAAGGCCTAAATTTACAACATTAGTATGAAATCTTGTAAATTTATAGGATATTCACGGGTCAATTTTGGTTTTTTCGACAACAAGTTTGGACAAAGGGCTTACCCTTGGAAATATGAACGGATTCTCTGCAAAGTCGACGCAAAGATTTTTTTCTTAAATGTGGCTTAACCTACTGATCAGACGTCGATATTAAATTTTTAATCGTGTAAGATTGACTCCGATTAGCCTTGCTGGCTGGACCGTGTTTGTGTTCTAAAGAAATCATTGGGCCTATCCAAAATAATTTTTGTAGCCCTTAAAGTATTGTTTCCTAAACCAAGAGGATGTCCAAACTCGATACGGACTGATTAAATTTATTACATATATTATACTTATATTTATATTTAAATTAGTATTATAAGTATAAGTATAAGTATAATATAATATAAATATAAATATAAATATAAATATAATATAATATAAATATAAATATAATATAATATAATATAAATATAATAATAATATAATATAAATATAAATATAATATAATATAAATATAATATAATATAATATAAATATAATATAATATAATATAAATATTTTATAAAAAAAAAAAAAAAAAAAAAAAAAAAATCTATTCATTTCTATAGACGCTCGAAGATTTTGCATGCGACATTTTGTTTGGCCTTAGTTATCACACAAACGATACTCGAGCTGGATTTGCGGTACTTAAGGGTCGATGTAAATTAGAGACATCATATATATATTTTTTCAGCTATACTAATAATTGAGTATGAAATAAAATATTTTTTTATCTGTATTTAAACATGCAGACATTTTCCGCGGAGCGGAAAATGTCTGCTTGTTTAAATACAGATAAAAAAATATTTTATTTCTATTTCTTTTAAAGTCTAATGTATAAATTTACAATATTAGTATATATTTTTTTAATTTATAGCATATTCACAGTTTAGTTTTGTTTTTTTCGACAACAAGTTTTGATAGAGGGGCATAGGCTTTGAAAATATTAACTGGTAGAAAATATCTGCATGTTTAAATACAGATTTAAAAAATATATTTTATTTCTATTTATTTTAAATTCTAATGTATAAATTTACAATATTAGCATATTTTTTTTTAATGTATAGCGTACTCACGAGTTAATTTTGGTTTTTTCGACAACAAGTTTTGATAGAGGGTCTTAGGCTTTGAAAATATTAACTGGTCTCTCTGCAAAGTCTAAACAATTAGCTTTGCTGGACAACCTTTGAATTTTTACCGACAAGGTTCTATATAAGCATTAGCTTGCCTGAAAGACAGTTTTTTCTGATAATTGTGTCAATATTAATTTTTGGATCGATGGGTTAAAATGCTCGAATAATATCGCTGGCGACTGTGTCTGAGACCTGTGTTTATCGTAAAAATGAGACTCCAGCTAGATTTGAGGTACTTGAGGGTGGGGTTTAAAAATACATCGGTTCGTAGAAAATAGGCAGACATGTTATTGTAGTCTACGTAGGCTTTTTATTTAAAATGTTTTACCGTACAATGGATGATTTGAATCTCGTCACGATTTTGGATGGATTTCTTTAGACCCGGTAGGCCAGCAAGGCTAAAATTTATATAGAGCCAAGCCAGGCTTTTCCAAACGGATGTCGTTGGCAGACAAAATGAGATGTGGGCACTTTAACGATTCTATGTATAGGCCACATGAAAAAATTAATGTTGAATAAATGAATCCGTCAAGTTAAAGATATTGCTCCGTCCTTGAAGATGTATTAAAGGTCACACGAAAAAAAAAAAAAAAAAAAAAAAAAAATTTTTTTTTTTTTTTTTTTTTTTTTAGGTGCCACGCCCACCCTTGAAGCTTGTCTATATTTACTATGGCTAACATGACTACACTCTCATTGTGTCTCGACATTTGCCTGCAACGGTCGTCTAGTCACTATGTCTCGTAATGTGTTTTGAGTAAGATGTACATTAATTGACTTTACCTAGTTAAATTTTTCTATAAAAGCCTATGATCTATTCTGATTTCATGAAAACCTGCAGTATCTTGTCATTTGTCAGACAAAAGTCTATAAAATCTTGTTTTCAAAGCCAATATTGTATAAATAACGCTATCCCCATCCTATTTTAAAGGAAATGGGTTTAGACATCAGGAGCGAGTTTATGCATGACCTTACAGTAGAAGAAATAAATTCCACTCCCACCCACCCTAATAGATATACTATATATATACTATATATATAGACTGCAGCGCCATCTACAATGATTGGATAAAGAAATATAATTTTAGAGGCCAACTGAGAAATATACTTTAGCGGCCAACTGAGAAATATACTTTAGCGGCCAACTGAGAAATATACTTTAGCAGCCAACTGAGAAATATAACTTTAGCGGCCAACTGAGAAATATAACTTTAGCAGCCAACTTCATCCACCAACCAACCAACTGTGAAAAAAAAAAAAAAAAAAAAAAAAAAAAAAAAATTTTTTTTTTTTTTTTTTTTTTTTTTTTTTTTCGGTGGGCGTGGCTTCGCTATAAATTTCTCAGTGCGATCGTGCCTATATAAATGTGGGTTTGTGTTCTAAAAGATTCATTGGCATCATGTCTGTCCAAAATGAGTTTCGTACTCTACTCCGTGAATGCGTTAGTCTCGCCTATCGTCAAAAAACCTCTGAAGTCTTGTTGAAATCTAATTTTAGCTGCTCTATTTTAAAAATGCTCACAGCGTATTTTCCGAATAACTCTATCCATTCGAAGGCTAAACTCGATACGCCCGAAAAGGCATTTAGAATGTTGAAAGGCCAATTGCAATGCATAGCATATTATGACTACGATAAAATATCTCCTGATATTAAAAATCTGTTCGCTGAAGATATTGTGCTGCCTGGCCAATGCTGTTATCAAGTTTGGATTCTACAATGCTTAATTGTTACAGCATGCATTGTTGCAGATTGCTGGACAAATTGCAATGTGGATATGTTTGATGTGGCTTTTGAAACGCTGATAGATATGTTGGACACTTATGGCTATATTGCCTGCATTGAACGCGACCTAAATCGCAACTGCGATCCGTTTGGTAATCCGAGCAAAATTGTCTTGTTCGCCGGTCTAAAAATAACCAATTAGAAAAAAATATCTTTATATTGACTTAAGCATATATATATAGAATTCGCTGCATAATATCCTGTCAACAGTTTTTTTATAAATCTGATTATAATTTTAGCCGCTTCCTACATGCATCCTGTTTTCAAAGACTTATGCAACTCGTATAAATAACTTTATCTCTTCCTGCTTTAAAGGTCAAGGCCTCATCCTGTTTTCTTGGACTTATGTAACTCATATAAATAACTTTATCGCATCCTGTTTTAAAGGATATGCTTCTACTATAAAAGTCGGTGCTCAGCGCTTGTAATTTCAATTGCTCACTTGCTCTCAAGTCATGTGGATGAGATTATTTTTCCCAGGCCATATCGGCTTGAGATCTGCCCTAGCCTCTGACGGAATGATTTACGTTTCGGCAGTAGATGTGGGTTTGCTGCTGCAGTTTAATGACATTTACGAATTTTCTCAGTATCGTGCCACCAAACATATAGATTCATTTCCAGTTTTTGAAATAGAAGAAATGTTTAACTACGTGAGCCTGTTTTCCGACGTAGCAGAAATGCAGAGACTCTGGAGATATGGACGGGTCGCGGCTGATTTTCCTATGTCTTCGGAAGCTATATTTGATGTTCATATTAAAACGGAGAGAAATGCCAAATTGCAGGACTGGCTGCAACTATATACAGACCTTTTCCGAAATGATCTATTGGACGGCCCTTCTGACAATTCTAAAAGATTGGCTACCTGTTGGAGGAGACGGAACGAATGCAAGGTCTGCTTGACAGAAGAGAGCCAGGTGGCATTCTTTGACTGTGGGCATGTGGTATGTTGCATGGCTTGTTCGGACAAACTGGAAAATTGTCCTGTTTGTCGAACAGCTATTTTGGAAAAGCGAAGAGTGTATGTGCAATAGTTATATACATGGAAATTTTAAAAAACTTGGGTCAAACGAGGCTTCCTCATGTCTAGATTTGTCATTATGACTTATCTTGACGATGGAAGCCTCGTTTGACCCATTTTTTTAAATCGATAGGCTACCAATATTGGATTTGTAAAAAAAATAACTTATAAATTTTATGAGATTCGATTAGAGTTATCCGTAAAATGTTTTACCGTACAACGGACGAAAAGATTTACGAAGACATGATAACTAGATGACTGTTGTTGGCGAGACAAAATGAGATGTGGGTACGTTACCCATTCTATATATAGGTCACGCGAAAGAACTAATATCGAATAAATAAACTTTGCTCCTTTAAGTTATGGATCTGTCCTTGAAGATATGATCAAGGTCACATGAAAAAAAAAAAAAAATTTTTTTTTTTTTTTTTTTTTTTTTTTTTTTTTTTTTTTTTCAAGGTTGGTTCAAGGTCATTTAATCTGCCCCTATATATACCCTGGCTGCCTTCAGGATTTATATCATTTTTCTCATTCTACAATTGTTGTTGGACTGACATTTGCAATTTTTCATAATGGATTTCTCCGATCCCATTCAAAGCGTCTTTCATTACCTACTCAGAGACTGCGTTCATCTGGCAAACTGGGAAGCTACCGGCGAATATAGGATGGTCGACATCAGAAATGACTGGGACGATCCAGAATGGAAACCGAAAGAACACAAATTTGCCCTTTCTATTTTGAGAATGTTAGAAGACTATTTTCAGACACCGCGCTTCCCTACTGGTATGAAGATCGAACAGATCGAAGAGGCCATTCCCAAGCTGAAAGAAAAATTAGTAGCCATACTCAATTCTGATAGCATATCTCTTAAAGTCCGAGGCCTTTTGCGCAACAAAAGCTTAACGTATCGTCGTTGGCGTGGTGCCGAATCTTATCAGCCTTGGGTGCTGGAGTGTTTGATCGTTACTGGATGCTTTCTCGGAGAATGTTTTGCCAAATTTCGATACAACAACGGGGTATTTGATCTGGCATCCGTTGCCTTAATAGATATTATGGAAAAGAGTGGCTTGTTAAGTTGTATCAGAGCCGATCTGTTTAATAATAGGGATCCGTTTGGTAAACCTGGTATTAAGGTTAAATCAGTTTTGGACAAAGATTGGAGTATGTGGACATTTCAATTGGACAAAACACAGGAGAAAAGATTGTACAAGAAGTCAGCTAAATGTTAAGTGACGAAAATAACGTAACGTAAAAAATAATATATCAATGAAATAACGTAACGTAAAAAATAACGTAACGTAAAAATAACGTAATGTATAAAAATAACGTAACGTAAAAATAACGTAACGTATAAAAATAACATATTAAAAATAACGTAACGTAAAAAATAACGTAACGTAAAAATAACGTAACGTATAAAAATAACATATTAAAAATAACGTAACGTAAAAAATAACGAAACGTAAAAAATAACGTAACGTATAAAAATAATATACTTGACACAAAACTAATATTGTATAAATAGCTCCGTCATATCTTATACATTGCTCCGTCAAGGTCACATTCAAGGACACATTTTTTTTTTTTTTTTTTTTTTTTTTTTTTTTTTTTTTCAGTAGGCGTGGCTTGGATTCATTCTGTATAAATAGCCGTACTCAACTCTTCTCGCATCAATCTGTCCCACTAAGACGCTCATCTATCTAACATTAGATCCTGCCGGTTTTAGAACGATCTCGTCCTGTTTCCGTGACTCGTTCCAATCTCATGTCTTCTACAGTCTGAAATTAAATTGCTACACATTTGGCTTAATAATTTTTCTTTAAAATGAATAAGGTTAGGCAACGACCGTTTCTAAATGAATGCTGTACCAATCTTAACGAATCCTGTCCCGCTATGACAACAACGGTTTCATAACCTATTGGTTCGCCCATAGCGTACGTTAGTTTTGGCCAAGAGAGAAAATTCAAAGCTTCAAGGGATAAGCCAGTCTATTAAATTATGACGAGTGGCAGTTTCATGGTAATACATCCATAAGCTTAACCTTCAGAAAATTAGATAAAGGCATCCATTATAGGTAATAAACGGCGATATTTGTTTTTATATTTGAGCATACACTAAATGTATAACTATAATACTTGGCTATTTGAATAGATAAAATTGCTATAATACTCTTAAAAAATAAAGCTTAGCTTATCAGCCAACTATATTGTAGACTCGATCATAGGTACGATAACTAAAAATTTATATATTTATGAAAGAATATTTTATTTATCAGTAGTTAAACATACAGACATTAATTTTTTCAACCCTTCTTTTATAAAGTGTTGGGCTTCTCGTAGCACTGCATAACGAAAGACTTAAAGGGTATCATGTTGGGATCTCAATAGCCATTTGACTATTTATGCATGACGCGTGTAAAAGTTGTCTCGTTTTCAGAGAGGATAGCCTGGATTTCATGCTAGCGGACAGCTCCAAAAATGACAGATGACACGGATTGGACATAGGCATTTGACTTTGTATGAGAATACATGATACGCGTAAAAGTTATCTCGGAAACCGTTTTCAGAGGCAGTTTCAAGAGGTGCGATAGACAGCCTGGATTTCATGCAAATCCTAGCTGACAGTTGTCATTTGGAAATTGAAAAAATTATTTCCCGACGCGAAAAACAGCAAGAGTGCCAATTATAGCCAAAAAAGGTTCAACCCATTTACCAACCACCTACGAACATTTTTCAATTTCAATGAAAATTTCAATGAATAAAAGTTACAACTTACTCTTTCATGCGTTTTTTTCAAAACATAAGTCTCCTTTACCTAAAACTAAATTTTATAAAAAATGACTTTTAATCGAGTTTTAAAACAGGAGTAATATAACGACCTATAATATTTAACAAAAATATCATTTATTCATTGCATTTGAACGTTTTTTTGTTCAGATCATATTTTTTCGTGTGACCCATATATATATAGGATGGTTAACGTGCCCACATCTCATGTTGTCTGTCGCCATCTAAAATATCATATCTCCGTTTGAAACGTAGCCTTTGAAACGTTAGCTTTGCTGGCTGGGTTGTTTGAAACGTAGCCGTTTGAAACGTAGCCGTTTGAAACGTAGCCTTTGAAACGTAGCCGTTTGAAATGTAGCCTTTGAAATGTAGACTTTGAAATGTAGACTTTGAAATGTAGCATTTGAAATGTAGCATTTGAAATGTAGCATTTGAAATGTAGCTTTTGAAACGTAGCCTTTGAAATGTAGCATTTGAAATGTAGCCTTTGAAATGTAGCCTTTGAAACGTAAGCTTTGCTGTTTGAAACGTTAGCTTTGCTGGCTGGGCCGTTTGAAACGTTAGCTTTGCTGGCTGGGCCGTTTGAAACTGACTTGGCTCTATATAAACGTAGCCTTTGAAACGTAGCCTTTGAAATGTAGCCTTTGAAACGTAGCTTTTGAAACGTTAAAAAAATGTCTTTGCTGGCTGGGCTGTTTGAAACGTTAAAAAAAATGTCTTTGCTTTCATATTAAAAGATGTTTATTTTTCCATTAGCCTTTGAAACAATGTCGTTGCGGCTGATTGTTTTCATATTGAAAAATATATATTTTTCCATGAAAAGCCTGATCGTGTGGCTTACAAAATCAAACTGGCTTGAGTTTAAAACGACAAGTTCAAAACGACAGTAAATAAAAAATATTCATGATCCGTTGATAAAAGATTAGACAAGAACAATATTTGTTACGAGGAAAGTTTAATGAAATTAAGCTATCTAAATCTAAATAACCTAGAAACTGTTTGTCGCCGATACATTTTATCATGGTTTCTGGCAAAATATTAAATAAATACAACTGTACTGTAAAAAGAAATAAAGTTGAGTTTCCGTGTCCACATTGCAAGGTTATTCTTATTTCGAAAGATTACCACGGTCATTGTTTGAACGTAGCCGTTTGAAATGTAGCCTTTGAAATGTAGCATTTGAAACGTAGCCGTTTGAAATGTAGCCTTTGAAATGTAGCTTTTGAAACGTAGCCTTTGAAATGTAGCATTTGAAATGTAGCTTTTGAAACGTAGCCTTTGAAATGTAGCATTTGAAATGTAGCCTTTGAAATGTAGCATTTGAAACGTAGCCTTTGAAACGTATCCTTTGAAATGTAGCCTTTGAAACGTAGCTTTTGAAACGTTAAAAAAATGTCTTTGCTGGCTGGGCCGTTTGAAACGTAGCCTTTGAAACGTTAGCTTTGCTGGCTGGGCTGTTTGAAATGTAGCCTTTGAAACGTTAAAAAAAATGTCTTTGCTTTCATATTAAAAGATGTTTATTTTTCCATGAGCCTTTGAAACAATGTCGTTGCGGCTGATTGTTTTCATATTGAAAAATATATATTTTTCCATGAAAAGCCTGAATTGAATCGTTAAAATATATATTTTTCCATGAAAGCCTGAATTGAAAAGGTTGAATTGAATCGTGTGGCCATCCAACTGGCTTGTCGATTTGGGTTTTACACGACAAATTTAAAAACGACAAATTTAAAACGACAGTAAAATAAAAAATATTCATGATCCGTTGATAAAAGATTAGACAAGAACAATATTTGTTACGAGGAAAGTTTAATGAAATTAAGCTATCTAAATCTAAATAACCTAGAAACTGTTTGTCGCCGATACATTTTATCATGGTTTCTGGCAAAATATTAAATAAATACAACTGTACTGTGAAAAGAAATAATGTTGAGTTTCCGTGTCCGCATTGCAAGGTTATTCTCATTTCGAAAGATTACCACGGTCATTGTTTATCCAAACACGGCATAAATGGCAGTCTGCGTTGCATTTGGTGTCCAGACAAGAAAAAATATGTAAAATTTGGTCGAAAAGAAAAAAACGCTCATGCCGACCACATCATGGTATGCTGGAGAAATTTTCTGAATCGATTTACCAATCCCGCTCCAGAAGACGTGCCGCTACCCGAAAGATGCGCCTTTTTCAATTTCACTCCCATGTGCGAGAAAGAGAAGTTCTTCGGCCGTTTGAGAATTCTCGACGACGAAGCCTACGAGGCCGTTTCGCCCATAGATTTGGAACCTCCGACCGTACCTTTCGAAGACCGTACGCTGAACTTGGCTGCCTCTTGCGTGCAGAGATATCTCCGAGGAGACGAGATTTGGTATCACGTAATGGTTCGGGCTGTAGCTTTCGATAGTTTTCTGGAAGCCATGCGAAACGATTCAAATGTCACGCGGATGCTGCCTTTCTCATGTTGGTGCGACGGAGGCACATACCCTGAGGATTTCTATAGACATCACAGACACATGATCGTCGTTTCCAAATCCAAGGAATATTTTCGAGATAAGGTGTGGAAAAATATTAAGGTCAAGTCCGAAGACAAACCGTTTAAGGGTTTCAAATGTAAAGCCAAAAAGCCTATAGAATCGGCATTGCACCTCGTCAATACGTTGGGCTATCTCAGCCATCGTCGATCCAGATGCAATTTCACGTTTACCGAAAACGAACCGTGGGACAATAACATGAATCATTTTTACATTATGGAGACGCTTCCAGCAGAATACAGGTTGGTGCTGGCGACGCTCTGGGAAGGCGGGCTCATGGAACTGCTTTCGCAGAAATACGGGCGTATGGATCCAAACAGGCTTCTTCGCGTTGCGATGGAGTTTGTCGATGCCAAGTGGCGCATCAAAGTCAGAAATTTACCAGGCGTGGTGTTGAATCTCGTGCTACCCGTTTCTAAAAGATTTCGATCGTCGGAAGAGCCTACGGATAATTATTTGTATTTGAACGACGGCAAGAAATTGTATTTCAAGCCCGGACGCCAAACTAAAAAAGACTACAAGATGTTTTACCACGTCGTCGCGGATGAATTGTGGGTTCCGAAAAGAATGCAGCAAGAGTGTTTCAAGTGCGCGAAACCCTTCATGTCCCGTTGCTACGACTTGGAGAAGGAAAATACGACCCTGAAACGTAACCTGGACGAGGTCGAAACTGAAATGGGTAAGCGTCACAAGAAAGATATGGACGAGATGACTAAACGCTGCGAACGAGAATTGGACGAGTGTAAAAAGAGGCTGGAAGTCATCGTAAAGGAAAATGTAGCGCTTCAGGGAGAAGTTAGAGAGTTGTGGATTAAACTGGACCGTTTGAAAGATGTAGATAGGGACAGGATGATGGCCGAAATTAGCGATCTGAAAGCGAAAATTGCGATTCTGGAACTGGAGAATGTTAAGCTTAAAGGAAAATTTGGGAAATATATAAAAGAGGGCCTCAAAGAATCTTTAGCTAATAAGTAATTAAAAAAATATCTGATAAATTTTAGCACAAAAACGTGAAAAGGTCAGGATGAAATTGAAAAGCTAATCTTGATAAATGAATCTTGATGAACATGTATATATATCAACCAACCAACCAACCTTAAAAAAAAAAAAAAAAAAATTTTTTTTTTTTTTTTTTTTTTTTTTTTTTTTTTTTTTTAGGTGCCACGCCCACCCTTGAAGCTTGTCTATATATACTATGGCTAACATGACTACACTCTCATTGTGTCTCGACATTTGCCTGCAACGGTCATCTAGTCACTATGCCTCGTAATGTGTTTTCAGCAAGATGTACATTGATGGACACTAGAGAGTTATATTTTTCTATAAAAGCCTATGATCTATTCTGATTTCATGAAAACCTGCAGTATCTTGTTATTTATCAGACAAAAGTCTATAAAAATCTTGTTTTCAAAGCCAATATTGTATAAATTACGCTATCCCATCCTATTTTAAAGGAAATGGGTTTAGACATCAGGAGCTAGTTTATGCATGACCTTACACTAGAAGAAATAAATTCCACTCCCACCCACCCTAATAGATATACTATATATATACTATATATATAGACTGCAGCGCCATCTACAATGATTGGCTAAAGAAATATAACTTTAGCGGCCAACTGAGAAATATAGCTTTAGCCGCCAACCGAGAAATATAGCTTTAGCAACCAACTGAGAAATATAGCTTTAGCAGCCAGCTGAGAAATATAACTTTAGCGGTCAACTTAGAAATATATTTTTAGAAACCAACTTCATCAACCAACCAACCAACTGTGAAAAAAAAAAAAAAAAAAAAAAATTTTTTTTTTTTTTTTTTTTTTTTTTTTTTTTTTCTCAAAGCCTATATTTTTTTTTGTGTCGCCTATATATAGAATGTCTAACATACCCACATCTCATTTTGTCTCGACTCCTGCCGACAACGGTCATCTAAATATCCGTTTGGAAAAGCCTGGCTTGGCTCTATATAAACTTTAGCCTTGCTGGCCTACCGGGTCTATAGAAATCATTGGGGGCCATTCCAGCGAAGTTGCCAGCTCTATTTTGAGATACCTACATTGGCTGGATCCATAAAAATTTAAGAGGTTTCGATAAGATTCAAACAGGCTAAGGGTTGTCACGACAAACGGTGCCATTGAATTGAATTGCAGAGGCCATGCTTAGCAGGAACGCATTGAGAATAGCTGCCCATATTGTAAAAATGAAATAAAATATTTTTTATATCTGTATTTAAACATGCAGACATTTCCGCGATACATTTTATTTCTATTTATTTTAAATTCTAATGTCTAAATTTATAATATTAGCATATTATTTTTTTAATTTATAGAATACTCACGTTTTGTTTCCTCGACAACAAGTTTTGATAGAGGGGCTTTGAAAATATTATCTGGACTCTCTGCATGCAACAATTTTATTTTCTTAAATGAGGCTTGTTTGAGAATGTGACAAGAGGGTGTAAATGCTCGAATAATATCGCTGGCGACTGTCTCTTATACCTGTGTTTATCGCAAAAACAATATGTACAGCTGGATTTGCTGTACTTGAGAGTATGAGCTACAAATAGATAGGACCTACGTAAAAATGTAGAAATATTATAGGGTTGGGCTTTTATTTAAAATGTATTACCGACAACTTGAAGAATATTTGAAAAAAAAACTATGGCTAATGTACCCACATCTAATTTTGTCTGCAGTCATCTAGTTATCCGTAAAATATTTTACCGTACAACGGATGAAAACATTTTACGAATAACTAGATGACTGTTGTTGGCTAACGTCGAGTCAAAATGAGATGTGGCTACGTTAGCAATTCTACATATAGGTCACACGAAAAAAAACTAATGTTGGAGAAATGAATCCGTCAAGTTATAGATACTGCTCCGTCCTTAAAGATGTGTTGAAGGTCACAAAAAAAAAAAAAAAAAATTTTTTTTTTTTTTTTTTTTTTTTTTTTTTGAGTGGGCGTGGCTTGCCTTCATACTATATAAACATGCTGTCTTAGTCTATTTGTCCATACAAAGACATGTGGTAGCTATACATATTAATATAAACTCCTGTTCGCATACTTTTATTAGAGAAAATTGCATCAATTGTCGTACCGCCTCTTGTCGTATAGTGTTTGGGATTCGTTCGTAGATCTAAGTTCAGGACTTGTAACCCCCCCATAAAGTCTTTTCCTTCTTCTGAATTAAAATCTATATTAAAATCCCCTACCAGCACCGTTTTGAAATCTTCGTCCTCTTGCAGGAGAGCTTCTACTATAACTTCCCTTTTTTGTTCGTCATTGGCTTGTGGACTTGCATATACCAAGATGAATCTTATATTATTGAGTATGTAACATACTAAAACTTGGACTCTGTCTTGGTTTATACTGAAGGTTTTTCTCGATAAATTTGATAATCCTTGTCGGATATAGGTTATAACGCCGCATTTCTTTCGAGGCTTTCTTGGACTATCATTGCTATGAATTACAGCAGCCATTACAAATCCTGGAAATTCAAAGTAATCTGCGGGTAACGTTCCCGTTTCTGCTAGCATAATTATATCACTCTTCATGAAGCATGGATCGGCCAATACGTCTTCGTAATGAGTGGATAATCCTTCAACATTATGGTACATAAACTGAATGCCAGCGAAATCTCCTCTTTCATGAAGAGAAATTAGTGGAATTGTTCTTAATGTAGCTAGTTCTTTTGCCACGGGATCGTTTTCAGATGGTGCCTCAATCGTTACAAATTCGTCCTCTACATACAATCCGTCAGCTTTCGTCGCTTGTGATGACCCGACATAAACTAAACTTAGGCTCATATTTTTGCTAAGATGTACAGCACACTCGTTGCACCTTGCGATTTATGAATCGCCTCAGATACAACGATGGGTCTCTAGCGACACTTAAAGCCAAATTTCTTATTCTATAGATATTTTTTCCTCATTCGCTCAACGGGTTCAATCCAGGATTGATGCCATGACGCAGCATATATCTTATGAGCAGCTTATGAATTTAAGAACAGCTTGCGTGCGTCAAAACGAAATATATACGGTTGGTGAAGGGGTATAAAATAAACGAGCTTCAGGACGAAGTGATAACGCATCCGAGATGAAGAAGGCTTAATGCAGGCTTAGTCTTTGAAAATAATGACTGGATAAGCATTAGCAAAATCATTTAAATACTAATGCCTAAATTAATTTCTTTAATCGGCAACAGGGTTACAACCCAAACTTATCTGCAAAATCATATAAATTTTCAGCGCCTAGAATCGACTTGACGAAAACATTTTACGGATGACAGTATCTTGTCATTTGGACGGAATTTGTCAGACAAAAGTTTATAAAAATCTTGTTTTCAAAGCCAATATTGTATAAATAACGCTATTCCCATCCTATTTTAAAGGAAATGGGTTTAGACATCAGGAGCTAGTTTATGCATGACCTTACAGTAGAAGAAATAAGTTCCACTCCCACCCACCCTAATAGATATACTATATATATATATACTATATATATAGACTGCAGCGCCATCTACAATGATTGGATAAAGAAATATAATTTTAGAGGCCACCTGAAAAATATAACTTTAGCGGCCAACTGAGAAATATAACTTTAGCAGCCAACTGAGAAATATAACTTTAGAAATATAACTTTAGAAACCAACTTCATCAACCAACCAACCAACTGTAAAAAAAAAAAAAAAAAATTTTTTTTTTTTTTTTTTTTGAGTGGGCGTGGCTTGTCTTCATACTATATAAATAACGGCTGCCGTACTCAAATCATCATTCTGTTTCTGACCAGCTTCTCCTGCCTTGTCCTGTTTACCATTGAAACAACATTTGCTATATATACGCCTATCTTCTAAATTTTATACCATAACGCTTTGACAATGAGCCATCGCATTGAAATCGCTTTCCATTATCTACTTCGAGACTGTATTCAGTTGGCAAACGATTTGGATACTGAAGATGAGATGTTGGTCGACGACGCGAATTACATGGATTTAAAATTTAGTCTGAGAGAACATAAATTCGGTCTTTCAATTTTGAGAATGCTTGAAGAATATTTTCAGATTCCGCCCCAGCATACTGGTATTACTGTTAAAAGGGTCGGAGACATTATTGTCGAGCTGAAGAAAAAATTAAATGATATTATCGAGTCAAATTCGATATCTCCTAGAGTCAGTAACTTGTTTCGCGATAAAACGTTAACAAATCATAGCTGGCGAGGTCGCGATTGCTATCAGCCTTGGGTAATGGAGTGTTTGATTGTTACCGGACAATTTCTTGGAGAATGTTTTAACAAATTTCCATACAAATGTGATAAGTATTTCAATTTGGCATATGAAGCGTTGATGGATATTTTGATGGATAATAATTTGCTAACTTATATCGCAGTGGATCTGTCTCTTGGGAGGGATCCGTTTGGCAAACCTGGGATTAAAGTAAAATCTATCTTGGACTTAGATGATTGGTGTTTCTTTACATTTCAGTTAAACGAAGAACAGGAGCAAAAATTGTACGAGAAGTGCCCTTAGTTAAAAATTACATTCTTTGAAAAAAAAAAAAAAAAAAAAAAAAAAAAAAAAAATTTTTTTTTTTTTTTTTTTTTTTTTTTTTTTTGAGTGGGCGTGGTTTTGTTCAAGGCTATGTTTATAACCTATTTAAAGGGTCCGATATTCTTAACACTCAAACATTTTTACAAAACTCTACATGATGGCTGACAATACAAGGACTATGGATCCAATGATACACATGTACTATAATGATTTGAAAATCAAAAATTATCCTTTCAAATGCATTTGTTGCAAGTTACATTTTTTACCAACTGAATACGAAAAACATTCAAAAATTCATGGAATCAATGCGAAAACTTCTTGCGTATGGTGTAATGGAGACTACAACTGGGAATTCGGGAAAAAATTTCATAGCGATACCGTGAGACATTTATTGACTTGTTTTCGAAAATTTATAGATAATAATGGAATTGTTGATGGGAGTATAGACTTAAAGACAGATGTGGAGATAGACGAGCCGTATCCCGAAGAACTCATGGACGAGTTGTGCGCTGAGAACGATACTTTGCAGGGACAAATTGCCCGATTGCGGAGAGAGATGGTTAAATTAAAATCAAATTACGGAGAACAAATTGACGATTCGTTGATAAACAGAAACGCGTCTTGGAAAGAGAAATACCAGACTCTGAAAGCGGAGAGCGATAGAAACATATCGGATTTGCAAAGAGAAGTGTTGTCTCTGAAAGAACAGCTTGTGTGCGTCAAAATGAAATATAAACCAACGGTGACTGAGATGCTGGATAAAATAAACGAGCTTCAGGACAAAGTGACAACAGCCGAAAATTAAAAAAAAAAATATTACTTTGAAAAAAAAAAAAAAAAAAAAAAAAAAAAAAAAAAAAAAATTTTTTTTTTTTTTAAGTGGGTGTGTCTTGACTATATATACAATAGCTTTACTGGTTGGCTGTTATAAACTTGTGGACATGATAGCTAGAAGACTGTTGCTAACGGACCATGTAAGTATTATTTTTTTTACGTTCACGAAATTGAATAATTTTTTTAATGTCTTCGGTGTCTAGGTTGAGTTTCTAATGTCTACGTGACCAATAGCCTAGGTTGTAGTTCTAATATCTGCAGGACCCGTTTCTAATGGCTGATGTTGTATTTCTAACGTCTTCATTCTAAGAGTCTATGTTAAGTTTCTAACAGCCTAAGTAGAATTTCTAATGTCACCTAGTTTGAAGTTATAATGTCTACATGGCTCGTTTCTAATATCTTAAGTTGAATTTCTAATGAATTCTTTTAGTGCCAACATTGGATGCGTACCGATTGTAATTTTCAAGGGATATGGCTTAACTATAAGATAAATATGTATCTTGGTAAAATATACAGACTCGATAGCTAAATTTAAGGAATCTGAATTTAAAAATTTAATTTTTTCGTTTAAATTTTGCCGTGTAAAATTTAAATATTTTAAAGACTAAGTGTGGCAGTCATTACAATCTGATCTCTAATTTTCAAGGGATATGGCTTAGCTATAAGATAAATATGTATATTGGTAAAATATACCGACTCGATAGCTAAATTTAAGGGATCTGAATTTAAAAATTTAATTTTTTCGTTTAAAATTTGCATTTTTTTATGTAAAATTTAAAATTTTTAAAGACTAAGCTATATGTGGCAGTCATTACAATCTGATCTCTATAAAAAGATTTTCGAGAGACAGGATATTATGCAGGAAGGCATATTATGCCTCAGGATGCCCGGTTAAAATTACAATCGGATCTCTATAAAAAGATTTTTTCGAGAGACAGGATATTATGTAAGCCTTTCCTCAGGACCGGTTAAAATTATAATCAGATCTATAAAAAATTGTTCGAGAACTATTGAAAGGATATTATGCCTCTAACGGCCTAAGTTGAATCTCTAATATCACAATTTTAAAAGTCTATGTACAATTTCTAATGTCTGCCGTCGTAAGACCTAAACATTATCTAGTCTGAGGTCGTGAAGAAATTGTCAGTGGATTTCATGAGGGCTAAATCTAAAGATTTCTCTACGCCCGTTGGCAAGAATCATGCAGGATAGGAGCTCTAAAAGGGTTGGCAGATTTAGAAAGATTTAAAAAATACTATATGCCTGTTGGCCGATCTTCGATTCACTATAGAGATGCGATGATTGTGAAAGTGTTCAAGAGAGTGTAAATGCTCGAATATTATCGCTGGCGACTGTCTCTTGTACCTGTGTCAGGGATGGAACACGGGCGCAGAATTCATACCGGAATCTGATTAAGAAATTTTACTACCTATAATATCGTTGATTTAAGAAGTAGAAAATTTTCTTACATTGATAGTGGTATGAATACTGCGCCCGTGTTCCATCCGTGCTGTGTTTATCGCAAAAACAATACACTAGCTGAATTTGTGGTACTTGAGGGTGGGAGCTAAAAATAGATGGGAAAAATGTAGACATTTTATAGAGGTCTATGCTAGCCGTAGCATTTAACAAGACTACCGATATCGATACATATTATTTTTTACCAAATACATGTACCCATTTAAAATTCTTACAATAGCCTTTAATCCATTAAACTGGCCAGTCCTACCAATATCGATACATATTATTTTTTTTCCAAATACGTGTATCCATTAAAAATCTTACAATTCTAACCTTTAACAAGACTACCATTAAAAAAATCTTATGCAAGCCCACTGATCCGTTAAATCTTTTCAATATTGCCAAATCTTTAAAATTCCTAAAATTGGATCGAGACGGTCTTTTCGTGCTTGCATGACTATGTTGGCGATACCAATAGGATGACTAAACTCGATACGGCCGATTAGAATGTTGAGAAAGGATTTGAGAGAGGAATGTTTATATACAGCCAAGCCAGGCTTTTCCAAACGGATTAGATGACTGTTGTTGGCAGACAAAATGAGATGTTAGCCATTCTATATATAGGCTACACGAAAAAAACTAATGTTGAATAAATTAAGTTTGCTCCGTCAAGTTATTGATACTGCTCCGTCCTTGAAGATGTGTTGAAGGTCAAACTAAAAAAAAAAAAAAAAAAAAAAAAAAAAAAAAAAAAAATTTTTTTTTTTTTTTTTTTTTTCGTGTGACCTTCAACACATCTTCAAGGACGGAGCAGTATCTATAACTTGACGGATTGTTCAACATTAGTTTTTTTCCATGTAACCTATATATAGAATCGCTAACGTACCCACATCTCATTTTGTCTCGACGTCTGCCGACAACAGTCATCTAAATATCCGTTTGAAAAGCCTGGCTTGGCTCTATATAAACATTAGCATTGCTGACCTACCAGGTCTAAAGAAATCATTGGGTCCATCCAAAATTATTTTCGTGACTAGATTATAGGGTCTGGCAAGCCATCTGCATAATCATATAAATTTTCAACCCCTATAATCGAGTATGAAATAAAATATTTTTTTTATCTGTATTTAAACATGCAGACATTTCCGCTTCGCGGAAATGTCTGCATGTTTAAATACAGATAAAAAAAATATTTTATTTCTATTTCTTTTTCCATGTAACCTATATATAGAATCGCTAACGTACCCACATCTCATTTTGTCTCGCTGGCGACTGTCTCTTGTACCTGTGTTTATCGCAAGAACAATAGACTAGCTAAATTTACGGTACTTGAGGGTGGGAGCTAAAAATAGATCAGACCGATGTAAAAAAATGTAGAAATTTTATAGGATCGGCTTTTATTTAAAATGTTTTACCGACGACTTCAACATTATTTGGACTCATGTTGAGTAAATGAATCCGTCAAATTCTAGAAATCATTAGGCCCATAGAAAATAGTGACCAATCATGCTATCATGAAACTGGTTTATGAAACGACAAGGCCATATTATTAGAATGGTCAACGTCTCTTTTGAGTGGGACAGTCATCTAGTTATCCGTAAAATGTTTTACCGTACAACGGAAGACTTGAAGATTTCGGGCATACCTTTAATCGCTACCGGATGGCTCTAATATTGGTATTGGCCGAATGTCTAACATATCATTGTAAAATGGCTAACGTATCCAAATAATCATTGTGTATGACCAGCAACAGTCTGGCTTCATGATAATATTCTATAAAAAACCATGACCTGATTTCATGAAAACGTGCAGCATCTTGTCCAAACAATAGTCTATAAAAAATCTTGCTTTCAAAGCCAATATTGTATAAATTACGCTATCCCATCCTATTTTAAAGGAAATGGGTTTAGACATCAGGAGCTGGTTTATGCATGACCTTACAGTAGAAGAAATAAATTCCACTCCCACCCACCCTAATAGATATACTATATATATACTATATATATAGACTACAGCGCCATCTACAATGAATTTGATTGGATAAAGAAATATAAATTTAGTAGCCATATGAGAAATATAACTTTAGAAACCAACTGAGAAATATAACTTTAGAAACAAACTTAATCAACCAACCAACCAACTGTGAAAAAAAAAAAAAAAAAAAAAAAAAAAAAAAAATTTTTTTTTTTTTTTTTTTTAATGTGACCTTCAACACATCTTCAAGGACAGAGTGGTATTTTGTAACTTGACGGATTCATTTATCCAACATTAGTTTTTCCGTGTAACCTATATATAGAATGGCTAACATGCACATCTCATTTTGTCTCAACGTCTGCCGACAACAGTCATCTAAATATCCGTTTGGAAAGCCTGGCTTGGCTCTATATAAACATTAGCATTGCTGGCCTACCAGGTTTAAAGAAATCCATCCAAAGTTATTTTCGTGACCAGGGTCTGGAACCTCAAGGCTTCCCAAAATTCATTTTAAATGAAACGTGGCACATTCGTCGTGTCGATCTTAAAACGTGAATCGCTTGGCCATCCAAGAGGCCTTAATAAAATTGAGTGCATCCCAAAACAGGTGCCATGACAAATCGATGTGTACGTTTGAAAACTGAATTTGTTACAGCAGATTTTCAGAATACCTATACCAATAGGATGTCTAAACTCGATACGCCGAAATAGCGATTAGAATGTTGGGAGACGAATTGAGGTACATAGTATATTTTATAACAGTTTTACAAGCCATCTGCATAATCATATAAATTTTCAACACCTATAATTGAGTATGAAATAAAATATTTTTTTTATCTGTATTTAAACATGCAGACATTTCCGCGAAGCGGAAATGTCTGCATGTTTAAATACAGATAAAAAAAATATTTTATTTCTATTTCTTTTAAATTCTAATGTCTAAATTTACAATATTAGGATATTTTTTAAAAATTTATAGAATACTCACAGGTTACATTTTGTTTTTTCGAAAACGATAGAGGGGCTTAAGCTTTGAAAATATTAAATGGACTCTCTCCAAGCAACAATTTTATTTTCTTAAATGTAACTTAATTTTTTCGTTTTTACAGATTACCTTATGAAGGCTCAGTCTTTGAAAATAATGACTGGATCTATATAAGCATTAGCAAAATCATTTAAATACTAATGTCTAAATTTACAATATTAGAATAAAATCTTGTAAATTGACAGGATACTCATGGGTTGGATTTGGTTTTCTCGACAACTTGAAGATTATTTGGAAAAGAACTAATGTTGAATAAATTAAATTAGCTTCGTCCTTGAAGTTGCGTCAAGGTCACACTTAAAAAAAAAAAAAAAAAAAAAAAAAAATTTTTTTTTTTTTTTTTTTTTTATGTGTCCTTGAGCATATCTTCAAGGACGGACTTAACGACTTCATTTATTCGATATTAGTTTTTTTCGTTTGATCTATATATAGAATGGCTAATGTACCCACATTGTCTCGCCAACAACAGTCTAGTAAAATCTTTTAAATTCTAATGTCTAAATTTGCAATATTAGCATAAAGTCTTGTAAATTAAATCTGCTGCGTCTTGCTGTAAAAATATACATTCTGTATGACGATTCAAGTCATAGCTGTGATCTTCTTCTGTGGCTGATCTTTCAGCATTTGATTTTTCCAACGTCGGCACTAATTTTCAAATACGCAGATCCGTTGTAATATTTAAGTCATTAGTTTTATCGTTTTCTGGAATCCATTCTTTGCGTTGTCTTCAAGATTTTGTATAGGATATATATTAAAGAAACCATTAATGCCATATGAATTCTTTGTAAGCGAGAAACCTTAAATATTTTTTATTGTAGATTTCAGCTTCACTAGCCTCTTTTCTACAATATGGGCAACGCTTCGAAAATTTAAACCAAACCATGATGCATTGCATGTAAAAAGTATGGTTGCATGACAATCTGAGACCTTTTCGTTTAAACAGTCTTATGGTTCTCAGACATATGGAACACTCAAGCTTAGATGCGTCGGACTTGGGTGCAGACATCATAGAAACGCTTAAAAGCACAAATGATTCGATAGCGCTGAGCTCTGGACTTTATATACTGATAAACGTTTTCCATGAAAACATATATATATAGCCAGTCAAGGTTCAAGGTCACACGAAAAAAAAAAAAAAAAAAAAAAAAAAAATTTTTTTTTTTTTTTCGTGTGACCTTGAAACTTGACTAGCTATATATAATTATCTATTTGTCTCCACACTCTTATTGTCTCTCAACATTTGTCAGCAACAGTTGTCTAGTCATTATGTCTCGTAATGTGTTTGAGCAATATGATAAAATTGAAACGGGCTGACCTGTATCTGCATTACATTATATATTTAACCTAAATATGGCTGCATTATCTTCGATCCGCTATAGAAATGCCTATGGCTTGGGTTGGCTATACATAATCATTAGCTTTGCTGGCTATTATAAAATTTTTCAAGTTCAGACACACTTTTTTGACAACACGTTTTACAGACTACCATCTGAGGGCTTAATATAAAAAAACGATATATATACTAAATATTTTACTTAAAAACAAAATATAGCCTCTCTATAGATGCTCGAAGATTTTTGTATGAATTTAGACCATGCAAATATTGCTTATATTATATTTCTACATACTTTTTTGCTCTCTACATTCTGCCGCGCTTGCTCGTGGCTTTTTGTTACACATATGCCCTTTGTTTGTTCAATGCTCGAGGCTTTTTGTTTTGCTCAACTTTGCCCAACTATTTGTTAGTTTAAAGCTCGAGGCTTTAAACTATTTGTTAGTTTAAAGCTCGAGACTTTTGTTACATATATCCCCCCTTATTTGTTCAACGCTCTATACATTAAGATATGCTTTAAAAATTATGCAGTCAGTGCTCGATTCATTAATTCATGCTTTAACCATTATGCAGTCGCTGCTCGAAGCCTCTTTTGGTCATATACATTTTACGGGAATTCAACACCCTAGTTTTGACCACGAAAATTTAAAACCTGTTCCAGTACTAAAACGGTATCGTATACGATAACATAAATATTTATGTCTTTTTCAAAAATCATTTTTTCTAATTTGAAAGACAAAACGCCTCATATTTTCTAATCGAGTACCATGTAACCTCTGAGACCAACTCTGGCATTATAAAAAATGAGGTATTATGTCGCAAAAATTAGAAAAAGTGACCTTAGGTATCAGAGTATCAAATCTATAAAATAGCGACTCTTGTTGGTAAAATATTAATAACAAAATACATTTCGTATAAAACTGTCTATTTAAAAATGGAAATATCCAAACGATGCAGATATTGACTCATTGTTTCAAATTAACGTCAAATTTATGTAAACTAATATTTTATTTGTAAACTAATTTAACACATCTCAATCCTATATTTGAAGAAACGGTATACCGTTACATTTTTAATGATCCATTTCTTAAGCTTCACATTGTCAATTTCTAAATTTAAAAAACAATTTCAAAAATTTTTTTTCTAAGGTTTTACAGATTTTCAAATCAGGGTTTAGACTTTGATATTTTCAATTGGACTTTATTTTGTTACGCGTTTCAGAAAATCTACTGTAAGATATCAGATAGAAAATTTTGACAAATTTGAAAGTACAGACGGAGACATGATAACTTGAAAACTGTTGTTGGCAGGTGTTGAGAGAGAATGATGTGTGGGTATGTTAGCCATCCTATATATATCAAAGCCACACCCACTTAAAAAAAAAAAAAAATTTTTTTTTTTTTTTTTTTTTTTTTTTTTTTCAGAGAGTATTTTTTTTTCAAAGATTTTTTTTACAGTTGGTTATATATAATTATTTATTTGTCCCTTCCTTAATCTGTAGTCTATTTGGTTAATACTATTTTCCTAATTGCTTTTCACGTTTCATTCGTCATGCTACTAAACGAATGGTATCTCGCTAATACTATTTTAATAATTACATTTAAATTTTTACAATTCCATTGCTACAGAGTCGATGCCTATACGATATGAATACGTTTATCGTTTAATATTTGCCATGAAGGTGGATGGCTCTCTTTTGTTTTTATAACTAAATGACATGTTTGCATGCCGTATAAGCATCTGTTAGCCGTCTTTTTGTCACATCCAACCGATTTATAAATTTCTCTAATAGAATGAGGAATGTGAGGCTGCAGAGATAAAAAATTAAAAATTTTATATTGAATAGTTTTATCGGCCGCTTGAATAGCATAAGCGTTTTCCAGCTTACCACATTTTCTTTTGAATGTACCCAATGAGTTGTTCAACATCGCACTAGATTTGAGAGTCGAAAAATCCTCAGCACCAACGCATATGGATAAATCTTTCGACGTTTCCTGATTATCCATGACCTCATCTTTAGAATCTGGACTGCGAGGGGGTTCGATGATCGAATGAGTCCGTTTGCAGTACCCTCGAAGCCAGTCTTGGAGATTCGTATCGCCTTCTTCGCGAACCGTGATTTTGAATGCATCTTTTCGATTGAAGGGTATTACCATTGGATAAGAGGCATTGATTCTTCCTTCATGCCAAAGGTTTTTTATGATAAACAAGTCTTCGAGAGACATTCGATTAGATTTTTGGATGACCGCCATCATCTCTTCGAAATCAAACACGAGTCTGTAACTCTTTGTCAAATGTGAGGCCTGCGGAATCAGACTGGACAAGTCTTTTCTTGCGTGCTGAACTACGAAACTGCGTGGACGTGCGTATTTCAGCATTATGCCCACTTCAAAAGCCCCAAAATATGTTTTGCCGTCTGAAGCTACGGCTGCGAGCAAACAAAGTTTGTTGGCAAACGAGACTTTAAGCCACATGTCTGTGTTGTGAAAATTGGATCTGAGACACGATTTTATAAACTCAGAGAGCGAAGAAATATTATACGTTGAGATCTTGCAGAAGGTCTTCTAAAACGCGTCCAGTTAATATTTACAAAGACTAAGCACTCATATGGTAAACTGTAAAATTTGTTGTAGAAAAAATGACAAAGTCTAGCACATTATATTGGAAGGTCCTAGAATTGAAAAATGTATAACAACCAGCAAAGCTGACGCTTATATATAGCCAAGCCACGCCCAAGTGATCATAAAAAAAAAAAAAAAAAAAAAAAAAATTTTTTTTTTTTTTTTTTTTTTTTCGTGTAACCTTGACGCAACTTCAAGGACGTACTTGACGAAGCAAACTTCATTTATTCAACATTAGTTCTTTTCCAAATAATCTTCAAGTTGTCGAAAAGACCAAATCCAACCCGTGAGTATCCTATAAATTTACAAGATTTTATTCTAATGTTGTAAATTTAGACATTAGAATTTAAATGATTTTGCTAATGCTTATATAAATTCACGACACCAGTCACGGTTAATATATTTGACATTACATATTTGTACAAGGCTTGAAAAAAATAAAATTGGTAGAATTAAAAAAAAAAGACATTCACTGTCAGTGCTTAGAAAATGCTCCTTTTAATATCCTAACAATTTTCGTTTAAGTGTTGCAATTTTAAATTTTAAGTCTGCAATTTTGTATTTTATGTTGCCTGTCTCTCTTTCAATGTTGGCAATATCTAATTTTAAGTTGACACTTTCTAATTTTAAGTCTTCAATATCTGTTTTCAAGATGATATTTTCTTCCCTCAAGCTGATAATTTCCTTTTCTGAGGTGTTTTTATTCCCTTTCAAATCATTTATTTCGCCATGTATATTAGAAAGAAATTCATAAAAACATCTATGTTCACTTTGGACACGTACCAGCTTTTCTTTTAATTCTACGTTTTCTTTTTCGACAGATTCCACCTTTAGTTTCAACTTTTGCATTGCGCTTTCGTTACGTGCTTGAAAAATGCTAAAACTAGAATTTTTTACATTTTCGTTGTCAGCCATCTTTAATATGACAAGGTGTGGCAATGTCGGCTGACCGAAACAAGTTACGACAATATGTCGCTTACACGGGTTTATATATAGTCAAGTTTCAAGGTCACACGAAAAAAAAAAAAAAAAAAAAAAAATTTTTTTTTTTTTTTTTTTTTTTTTGTGTGACCTTGAACCTTGACTGGCTATATATATGTTTTCCTGGAAAACGTTTATCAGTATATAAAGTCCAGAGCTCAGCGCTATCGAATCATTTGTGCTTTTAAGCGTTTCTATGATGTCTGCACCCAAGTCCGACGCATCTAAGCTTGAGTGTTCCATATGTCTGAGAACCATAAGACTGTTTAAACGAAAAGGTCTCAGATTGTCATGCAACCATACTTTTCACATGCAATGCATCATGGTTTGGTTTAAATTTTCGAAGCGTTGCCCATATTGTAGAAAAGAGGCTAGTGAAGCTGAAATCTACAATAAAAAATATTTAAGGTTTCTCGCTTACAAAGAATTCATATGGCATTAATGGTTTCTTTAATATATATCCTATACAAAATCTTGAAGACAACGCAAAGAATGGATTCCAGAAAACGATAAAACTAATGACTTAAATATTACAACGGATCTGCGTATTTGAAAATTAGTGCCGACGTTGGAAAAATCAAATGCTGAAAGATCAGCCACAGAAGAAGATCACAGCTATGACTTGAATCGTCATACAGAATGTATATTTTTACAGCAAGACGCAGCAGATTTAATTTACAAGACTTTATGCTAATATTGTAAATTTAGACATTAGAATTTAAAAGATTTTACTAGACTGTTGTTGGCGAGACAATGTGGGTACATTAGCCATTCTATATATAGATCAAACGAAAAAAACTAATATCGAATAAATGAAGTCGTTAAGTCCGTCCTTGAAGATATGCTCAAGGACACATTAAAAAAAAAAAAAAAAAAAAAAAAAAAAAAAAAAAAAAAAATTTTTTTTTTTTTTTTTTTTTTTTTTTTAAGTGTGACCTTGACGCAACTTCAAGGACGAAGCTAATTTAATTTATTCAACATTAGTTCTTTTCCAAATAATCTTCAAGTTGTCGAGAAAACCAAATCCAACCCATGAGTATCCTGTCAATTTACAAGATTTTATTCTAATATTGTAAATTTAGACATTAGTATTTAAATGATTTTGCTAATGCTTATATAGATCCAGTCATTATTTTCAAAGACTGAGCCTTCATAAGGTAATCTGTAAAAACGAAAAAATTAAGTTACATTTAAGAAAATAAAATTGTTGCTTGGAGAGAGTCCATTTAATATTTTCAAAGCTTAAGCCCCTCTATCGTTTTCGAAAAAACAAAATGTAACCTGTGAGTATTCTATAAATTTTTAAAAAATATCCTAATATTGTAAATTTAGACATTAGAATTTAAAAGAAATAGAAATAAAATATTTTTTTTATCTGTATTTAAACATGCAGACATTTCCGCTTCGCGGAAATGTCTGCATGTTTAAATACAGATAAAAAAAATATTTTATTTCATACTCAATTATAGGTGTTGAAAATTTATATGATTATGCAGATGGCTTGTAAAACTGTTATAAAATATACTATGTACCTCAATTCGTCTCCCAACATTCTAATCGCTATTTCGGCGTATCGAGTTTAGACATCCTATTGGTATAGGTATTCTGAAAATCTGCTGTAACAAATTCAGTTTTCAAACGTACACATCGATTTGTCATGGCACCTGTTTTGGGATGCACTCAATTTTATTAAGGCCTCTTGGATGGCCAAGCGATTCACGTTTTAAGATCGACACGACGAATGTGCCACGTTTCATTTAAAATGAATTTTGGGAAGCCTTGAGGTTCCAGACCCTGGTCACGAAAATAACTTTGGATGGATTTCTTTAAACCTGGTAGGCCAGCAATGCTAATGTTTATATAGAGCCAAGCCAGGCTTTCCAAACGGATATTTAGATGACTGTTGTCGGCAGACGTTGAGACAAAATGAGATGTGCATGTTAGCCATTCTATATATAGGTTACACGGAAAAACTAATGTTGGATAAATGAATCCGTCAAGTTACAAAATACCACTCTGTCCTTGAAGATGTGTTGAAGGTCACATTAAAAAAAAAAAAAAAAAAAAAAAAAAAAAAAAAAAAAAATTTTTTTTTTTTTTTTTTTTTTTTTTTTCACAGTTGGTTGGTTGGTTGATTAAGTTTGTTTCTAAAGTTATATTTCTCAGTTGGTTTCTAAAGTTATATTTCTCATATGGCTACTAAATTTATATTTCTTTATCCAATCAAATTCATTGTAGATGGCGCTGTAGTCTATATATATAGTATATATATAGTATATCTATTAGGGTGGGTGGGAGTGGAATTTATTTCTTCTACTGTAAGGTCATGCATAAACCAGCTCCTGATGTCTAAACCCATTTCCTTTAAAATAGGATGGGATAGCGTAATTTATACAATATTGGCTTTGAAAGCAAGATTTTTTATAGACTATTGTTTGGACAAGATGCTGCACGTTTTCATGAAATCAGGTCATGGTTTTTTATAGAATATTATCATGAAGCCAGACTGTTGCTGGTCATACACAATGATTATTTGGATACGTTAGCCATTTTACAATGATATGTTAGCCATTCGGCCAATACCAATATTAGAGCCATCCGGTAGCGATTAAAGGTATGCCCGAAATCTTCAAGTCTTCCGTTGTACGGTAAAACATTTTACGGATAACTAGATGACTGTCCCACTCAAAAGAGACGTTGACCATTCTAATAATATGGCCTTGTCGTTTCATAAACCAGTTTCATGATAGCATGATTGGTCACTATTTTCTATGGGCCTAATGATTTCTAGAATTTGACGGATTCATTTACTCAACATGAGTCCAAATAATGTTGAAGTCGTCGGTAAAACATTTTAAATAAAAGCCGATCCTATAAAATTTCTACATTTTTTTACATCGGTCTGATCTATTTTTAGCTCCCACCCTCAAGTACCGTAAATTTAGCTAGTCTATTGTTCTTGCGATAAACACAGGTACAAGAGACAGTCGCCAGCGAGACAAAATGAGATGTGGGTACGTTAGCGATTCTATATATAGGTTACATGGAAAAAGAAATAGAAATAAAATATTTTTTTTATCTGTATTTAAACATGCAGACATTTCCGCGAAGCGGAAATGTCTGCATGTTTAAATACAGATAAAAAAAATATTTTATTTCATACTCGATTATAGGGGTTGAAAATTTATATGATTATGCAGATGGCTTGCCAGACCCTATAATCTAGTCACGAAAATAATTTTGGATGGACCCAATGATTTCTTTAGACCTGGTAGGTCAGCAATGCTAATGTTTATATAGAGCCAAGCCAGGCTTTTCAAACGGATATTTAGATGACTGTTGTCGGCAGACGTCGAGACAAAATGAGATGTGGGTACGTTAGCGATTCTATATATAGGTTACATGGAAAAAAACTAATGTTGAACAATCCGTCAAGTTATAGATACTGCTCCGTCCTTGAAGATGTGTTGAAGGTCACACGAAAAAAAAAAAAAAAAAAAATTTTTTTTTTTTTTTTTTTTTTTTTTTTTTTTTTAGTTTGACCTTCAACACATCTTCAAGGACGGAGCAGTATCAATAACTTGACGGAGCAAACTTAATTTATTCAACATTAGTTTTTTTCGTGTAGCCTATATATAGAATGGCTAACATCTCATTTTGTCTGCCAACAACAGTCATCTAATCCGTTTGGAAAAGCCTGGCTTGGCTGTATATAAACATTCCTCTCTCAAATCCTTTCTCAACATTCTAATCGGCCGTATCGAGTTTAGTCATCCTATTGGTATCGCCAACATAGTCATGCAAGCACGAAAAGACCGTCTCGATCCAATTTTAGGAATTTTAAAGATTTGGCAATATTGAAAAGATTTAACGGATCAGTGGGCTTGCATAAGATTTTTTTAATGGTAGTCTTGTTAAAGGTTAGAATTGTAAGATTTTTAATGGATACACGTATTTGGAAAAAAAATAATATGTATCGATATTGGTAGGACTGGCCAGTTTAATGGATTAAAGGCTATTGTAAGAATTTTAAATGGGTACATGTATTTGGTAAAAAATAATATGTATCGATATCGGTAGTCTTGTTAAATGCTACGGCTAGCATAGACCTCTATAAAATGTCTACATTTTTCCCATCTATTTTTAGCTCCCACCCTCAAGTACCACAAATTCAGCTAGTGTATTGTTTTTGCGATAAACACAGGTACAAGAGACAGTCGCCAGCGATAATATTCGAGCATTTACACTCTCTTGAACACTTTCACAATCATCGCATCTCTATAGTGAATCGAAGATCGGCCAACAGGCATATAGTATTTTTTAAATCTTTCTAAATCTGCCAACCCTTTTAGAGCTCCTATCCTGCATGATTCTTGCCAACGGGCGTAGAGAAATCTTTAGATTTAGCCCTCATGAAATCCACTGACAATTTCTTCACGACCTCAGACTAGATAATGTTTAGGTCTTACGACGGCAGACATTAGAAATTGTACATAGACTTTTAAAATTGTGATATTAGAGATTCAACTTAGGCCGTTAGAGGCATAATATCCTTTCAATAGTTCTCGAACAATTTTTTATAGATCTGATTATAATTTTAACCGGTCCTGAGGAAAGGCTTACATAATATCCTGTCTCTCGAAAAAATCTTTTTATAGAGATCCGATTGTAATTTTAACCGGGCATCCTGAGGCATAATATGCCTTCCTGCATAATATCCTGTCTCTCGAAAATCTTTTTATAGAGATCAGATTGTAATGACTGCCACATATAGCTTAGTCTTTAAAAATTTTAAATTTTACATAAAAAAATGCAAATTTTAAACGAAAAAATTAAATTTTTAAATTCAGATCCCTTAAATTTAGCTATCGAGTCGGTATATTTTACCAATATACATATTTATCTTATAGCTAAGCCATATCCCTTGAAAATTAGAGATCAGATTGTAATGACTGCCACACTTAGTCTTTAAAATATTTAAATTTTACACGGCAAAATTTAAACGAAAAAATTAAATTTTTAAATTCAGATTCCTTAAATTTAGCTATCGAGTCTGTATATTTTACCAAGATACATATTTATCTTATAGTTAAGCCATATCCCTTGAAAATTACAATCGGTACGCATCCAATGTTGGCACTAAAAGAATTCATTAGAAATTCAACTTAAGATATTAGAAACGAGCCATGTAGACATTATAACTTCAAACTAGGTGACATTAGAAATTCTACTTAGGCTGTTAGAAACTTAACATAGACTCTTAGAATGAAGACGTTAGAAATACAACATCAGCCATTAGAAACGGGTCCTGCAGATATTAGAACTACAACCTAGGCTATTGGTCACGTAGACATTAGAAACTCAACCTAGACACCGAAGACATTAAAAAAATTATTCAATTTCGTGAACGTAAAAAAAATAATACTTACATGGTCCGTTAGCAACAGTCTTCTAGCTATCATGTCCACAAGTTTATAACAGCCAACCAGTAAAGCTATTGTATATATAGTCAAGACACACCCACTTAAAAAAAAAAAAAAAATTTTTTTTTTTTTTTTTTTTTTTTTTTTTTTTTTTTTTCAAAGTAATATTTTTTTTTTAATTTTCGGCTGTTGTCACTTTGTCCTGAAGCTCGTTTATTTTATCCAGCATCTCAGTCACCGTTGGTTTATATTTCATTTTGACGCACACAAGCTGTTCTTTCAGAGACAACACTTCTCTTTGCAAATCCGATATGTTTCTATCGCTCTCCGCTTTCAGAGTCTGGTATTTCTCTTTCCAAGACGCGTTTTTGTTTATCAACGAATCGTCAATTTGTTCTCCGTAATTTGATTTTAATTTAACCATCTCTCTCCGCAATCGGGCAATTTGTCCCTGCAAAGTATCGTTCTCAGCGCACAACTCGTCCATGAGTTCTTCGGGATACGGCTCGTCTATCTCCACATCTGTCTTTAAGTCTATACTCCCATCAACAATTCCATTATTATCTATAAATTTTCGAAAACAAGTCAATAAATGTCTCACGGTATCGCTATGAAATTTTTTCCCGAATTCCCAGTTGTAGTCTCCATTACACCATACGCAAGAAGTTTTCGCATTGATTCCATGAATTTTTGAATGTTTTTCGTATTCAGTTGGTAAAAAATGTAACTTGCAACAAATGCATTTGAAAGGATAATTTTTGATTTTCAAATCATTATAGTACATGTGTATCATTGGATCCATAGTCCTTGTATTGTCAGCCATCATGTAGAGTTTTGTAAAAATGTTTGAGTGTTAAGAATATCGGACCCTTTAAATAGGTTATAAACATAGCCTTGAACAAAACCACGCCCACTCAAAAAAAAAAAAAAAAAAAAAAAAAAAAAAAAAAAAAAATTTTTTTTTTTTTTTTTTTTTTTTTTTTTTCAAAGAATGTAATTTTTAACTAAGGGCACTTCTCGTACAATTTTTGCTCCTGTTCTTCGTTTAACTGAAATGTAAAGAAACACCAATCATCTAAGTCCAAGATAGATTTTACTTTAATCCCAGGTTTGCCAAACGGATCCCTCCCAAGAGACAGATCCACTGCGATATAAGTTAGCAAATTATTATCCATCAAAATATCCATCAACGCTTCATATGCCAAATTGAAATACTTATCACATTTGTATGGAAATTTGTTAAAACATTCTCCAAGAAATTGTCCGGTAACAATCAAACACTCCATTACCCAAGGCTGATAGCAATCGCGACCTCGCCAGCTATGATTTGTTAACGTTTTATCGCGAAACAAGTTACTGACTCTAGGAGATATCGAATTTGACTCGATAATATCATTTAATTTTTTCTTCAGCTCGACAATAATGTCTCCGACCCTTTTAACAGTAATACCAGTATGCTGGGGCGGAATCTGAAAATATTCTTCAAGCATTCTCAAAATTGAAAGACCGAATTTATGTTCTCTCAGACTAAATTTTAAATCCATGTAATTCGCGTCGTCGACCAACATCTCATCTTCAGTATCCAAATCGTTTGCCAACTGAATACAGTCTCGAAGTAGATAATGGAAAGCGATTTCAATGCGATGGCTCATTGTCAAAGCGTTATGGTATAAAATTTAGAAGATAGGCGTATATATAGCAAATGTTGTTTCAATGGTAAACAGGACAAGGCAGGAGAAGCTGGTCAGAAACAGAATGATGATTTGAGTACGGCAGCCGTTATTTATATAGTATGAAGACAAGCCACGCCCACTCAAAAAAAAAAAAAAAAAAAAATTTTTTTTTTTTTTTTTTTTTTACAGTTGGTTGGTTGGTTGATGAAGTTGGTTTCTAAAGTTATATTTCTAAAGTTATATTTCTCAGTTGGCTGCTAAAGTTATATTTCTCAGTTGGCCGCTAAAGTTATATTTTTCAGGTGGCCTCTAAAATTATATTTCTTTATCCAATCATTGTAGATGGCGCTGCAGTCTATATATATAGTATATATATATATAGTATATCTATTAGGGTGGGTGGGAGTGGAACTTATTTCTTCTACTGTAAGGTCATGCATAAACTAGCTCCTGATGTCTAAACCCATTTCCTTTAAAATAGGATGGGAATAGCGTTATTTATACAATATTGGCTTTGAAAACAAGATTTTTATAAACTTTTGTCTGACAAATTCCGTCCAAATGACAAGATACTGTCATCCGTAAAATGTTTTCGTCAAGTCGATTCTAGGCGCTGAAAATTTATATGATTTTGCAGATAAGTTTGGGTTGTAACCCTGTTGCCGATTAAAGAAATTAATTTAGGCATTAGTATTTAAATGATTTTGCTAATGCTTATCCAGTCATTATTTTCAAAGACTAAGCCTGCATTAAGCCTTCTTCATCTCGGATGCGTTATCACTTCGTCCTGAAGCTCGTTTATTTTATACCCCTTCACCAACCGTATATATTTCGTTTTGACGCACGCAAGCTGTTCTTAAATTCATAAGCTGCTCATAAGATATATGCTGCGTCATGGCATCAATCCTGGATTGAACCCGTTGAGCGAATGAGGAAAAAATATCTATAGAATAAGAAATTTGGCTTTAAGTGTCGCTAGAGACCCATCGTTGTATCTGAGGCGATTCATAAATCGCAAGGTGCAACGAGTGTGCTGTACATCTTAGCAAAAATATGAGCCTAAGTTTAGTTTATGTCGGGTCATCACAAGCGACGAAAGCTGACGGATTGTATGTAGAGGACGAATTTGTAACGATTGAGGCACCATCTGAAAACGATCCCGTGGCAAAAGAACTAGCTACATTAAGAACAATTCCACTAATTTCTCTTCATGAAAGAGGAGATTTCGCTGGCATTCAGTTTATGTACCATAATGTTGAAGGATTATCCACTCATTACGAAGACGTATTGGCCGATCCATGCTTCATGAAGAGTGATATAATTATGCTAGCAGAAACGGGAACGTTACCCGCAGATTACTTTGAATTTCCAGGATTTGTAATGGCTGCTGTAATTCATAGCAATGATAGTCCAAGAAAGCCTCGAAAGAAATGCGGCGTTATAACCTATATCCGACAAGGATTATCAAATTTATCGAGAAAAACCTTCAGTATAAACCAAGACAGAGTCCAAGTTTTAGTATGTTACATACTCAATAATATAAGATTCATCTTGGTATATGCAAGTCCACAAGCCAATGACGAACAAAAAAGGGAAGTTATAGTAGAAGCTCTCCTGCAAGAGGACGAAGATTTCAAAACGGTGCTGGTAGGGGATTTTAATATAGATTTTAATTCAGAAGAAGGAAAAGACTTTATGGGGGGGTTACAAGTCCTGAACTTAGATCTACGAACGAATCCCAAACACTATACGACAAGAGGCGGTACGACAATTGATGCAATTTTCTCTAATAAAAGTATGCGAACAGGAGTTTATATTAATATGTATAGCTACCACATGTCTTTGTATGGACAAATAGACTAAGACAGCATGTTTATATAGTATGAAGGCAAGCCACGCCCACTCAAAAAAAAAAAAAAAAAAAAAATTTTTTTTTTTTTTTTTTTGTGACCTTCAACACATCTTCAAGGACGGAGCAGTATCTATAACTTGACGGATTCATTTCTCCAACATTAGTTTTTTTTCGTGTGACCTATATGTAGAATTGCTAACGTAGCCACATCTCATTTTGACTCGACGTTAGCCAACAACAGTCATCTAGTTATTCGTAAAATGTTTTCATCCGTTGTACGGTAAAATATTTTACGGATAACTAGATGACTGCAGACAAAATTAGATGTGGGTACATTAGCCATAGTTTTTTTTTCAAATATTCTTCAAGTTGTCGGTAATACATTTTAAATAAAAGCCCAACCCTATAATATTTCTACATTTTTACGTAGGTCCTATCTATTTGTAGCTCATACTCTCAAGTACCGCAAATCCAGCTGTACATATTGTTTTTGCGATAAACACAGGTATAAGAGACAGTCGCCAGCGATATTATTCGAGCATTTACACCCTCTTGTCACATTCTCAAACAAGCCTCATTTAAGAAATTAAAATTGTTGCATGCAGAGAGTCCAGATAATATTTTCAAAGCCCCTCTATCAAAACTTGTTGTCGAGGAAACAAAACGTGAGTATTCTATAAATTAAAAAAAATAATATGCTAATATTATAAATTTAGACATTAGAATTTAAAATAAATAGAAATAAAATGTATCGCGGAAATGTCTGCATGTTTAAATACAGATATAAAAAATATTTTATTTCATTTTTACAATATGGGCTGCTATTCTCAATGCGTTCCTGCTAAGCATGGCCTCTGCAATTCAATTCAATGGCACCGTTTGTCGTGACAACCCTCAGCCTGTTTCAATCTTATCGAAGCCTCTTAAATTTTTATGGATCCAGCCAATGTAGGTATCTCAAAATAGAGCTGGCAACTTCGCTGGAATGGTCCCAATAATTTCTATAAACCCGGTAGGCCAGCAAGGCTAAAGTTTATATAGAGCCAAGCCAGGCTTTTCCAAACGGATATTTAGATGACTGTTGTCGGCAGGAGTCGAGACAAAATGAGATGTGGGTATGTTAGACATTCTATATATAGGCGACACAAAAAAAATATAGGCTTTGAAAAAAAAAAAAAAAAAAAAAAAAAAAAAAAAAAAAATTTTTTTTTTTTTTTTTTTTTTTCACAGTTGGTTGGTTGGTTGATGAAGTTGGTTTCTAAAAATATATTTCTAAGTTGACCGCTAAAGTTATATTTCTCAGCTGGCTGCTAAAGCTATATTTCTCAGTTGGTTGCTAAAGCTATATTTCTCGGTTGGCGGCTAAAGCTATATTTCTCAGTTGGCCGCTAAAGTTATATTTCTTTAGCCAATCATTGTAGATGGCGCTGCAGTCTATATATATAGTATATATATAGTATATCTATTAGGGTGGGTGGGAGTGGAATTTATTTCTTCTAGTGTAAGGTCATGCATAAACTAGCTCCTGATGTCTAAACCCATTTCCTTTAAAATAGGATGGGATAGCGTGATTTATACAATATTGGCTTTGAAAACAAGATTTTTATAGACTTTTGTCTGATAAATAACAAGATACTGCAGGTTTTCATGAAATCAGAATAGATCATAGGCTTTTATAGAAAAATATAACTCTCTAGTGTCCATCAATGTACATCTTGCTGAAAACACATTACGAGGCATAGTGACTAGATGACCGTTGCAGGCAAATGTCGAGACACAATGAGAGTGTAGTCATGTTAGCCATAGTATATATAGACAAGCTTCAAGGGTGGGCGTAGCACCTAAAAAAAAAAAAAAAAAAAAAAAAGAAAAATTTTTTTTTTTTTTTTTTTTTTTAAAGGTTGGTTGGTTGGTTGATATATATACATGTTCATCAAGATTCATTTATCAAGATTAGCTTTTCAATTTCATCCTGACCTTTTCACGTTTTTGTGCTAAAATTTATCAGATATTTTTTTAATTACTTATTAGCTAAAGATTCTTTGAGGCCCTCTTTTATATATTTCCCAAATTTTCCTTTAAGCTTAACATTCTCCAGTTCCAGAATCGCAATTTTCGCTTTCAGATCGCTAATTTCGGCCATCATCCTGTCCCTATCTACATCTTTCAAACGGTCCAGTTTAATCCACAACTCTCTAACTTCTCCCTGAAGCGCTACATTTTCCTTTACGATGACTTCCAGCCTCTTTTTACACTCGTCCAATTCTCGTTCGCAGCGTTTAGTCATCTCGTCCATATCTTTCTTGTGACGCTTACCCATTTCAGTTTCGACCTCGTCCAGCTTACGTTTCAGGGTCGTATTTTCCTTCTCCAAATCGCAGCAACGGGACATGAAGGGTTTCGCGCACTTGAAACACTCTTGCTGCATTCTTTTCGGAACCCACAATTTATCCGCGACGACGTGGTAAAACATCTTGTAGTCTTTTTTAGTTTGGCGTCCGGGCTTGAAATACAATTTCTTGCCGTCGTTCAAATACAAATAATTATCCGTAGGCTCTTCCGACGATCGAAATTTTTTAGAAACGGGTAGCACCAGGTTCAGCACCACGCCTGGTAAATTTCTGACTTTGATGCGCCACTTGGCATCGACAAACTCCATCGCAACGCGAAGAAGCCTGTTTGGATCCATACGCCCGTATTTCTGCGAAAGCAGTTCCATGAGCCCGCCTTCCCAGAGCGTCGCCAGCACCAACATGTATTCTGCCGGAAGCGTCTCCATAATGTAAAAATGATTCATGTTATTGTCCCACGGTTCGTTTTCGGTAAACGTGAAATTGCATCTGGATCGACGATGGCTGAGATAGCCCAACGTATTGACGAGGTGCAATGCCGATTCTATAGGCTTTTTGGCTTTACATTTGAAACCCTTAAACGGTTTGTCTTCGGACTTGACCTTAATATTTTTCCACACCTTATCTCGAAAATATTCCTTGGATTTGGAAACGACGATCATGTGTCTGTGATGTCTATAGAAATCCTCAGTGCATGTGCCTCCGTCGCACCAACATGAGAAAGGCAGCATCCGCGTGACATTTGAATCGTTTCGCATGGCTTCCAGAAAACTATCGAAAGCTACAGCCCGAACCATTACGTGATACCAAATCTCGTCTCCTCGGAGATATCTCTGCACGCAAGAGGCAGCCAAGTTCAGCGTACGGTCTTCGAAAGGTACGGTCGGAGGTTCCAAATCTATGGGCGAAACGGCCTCGTAGGCTTCGTCGTCGAGAATTCTCAAACGGCCGAAGAACTTCTCTTTCTCGCACATGGGAGTGAAATTGAAAAAGGCGCATCTTTCGGGTAGCGGCACGTCTTCTGGAGCGGGATTGGTAACTCGACTCAGAAAATTTCTCCAGCATACCATGATGTGGTCGGCATGAGCGTTTTTTTCTTTTCGACCAAATTTTACATATTTTTTCTTGTCTGGACACCAGATGCAACGCAGACTGCCGTTTATGCCGTGTTTGGATAAACAATGACCGTGGTAATCTTTCGAAATAAGAATAACTTTGCAATGTGGACACGGAAACTCAACTTTATTTCTTTTTACAGTACAGTTGTATTTATTTAATATTTTGCCAGAAACCATGATAAAATGTATCGGCGACAAACAGTTTCTAGGTTATTTAGATTTAGATAGCTTAATTTCATTAAACTTTCCTCGTAACAAATATTGTTCTTGTCTAATCTTTTATCAACGGATCATGAATATTTTTTATTTACTGTCGTTTTGAACTTGTCGTTTTAAACTCAAGCCAGTTTGATTTTGTAAGCCACACGATCAGGCTTTTCATGGAAAAATATATATTTTTCAATATGAAAACAATCAGCCGCAACGACATTGTTTCAAAGGCTAATGGAAAAATAAACATCTTTTAATATGAAAGCAAAGACATTTTTTTTAACGTTTCAAACAGCCCAGCCAGCAAAGACATTTTTTTAACGTTTCAAAAGCTACGTTTCAAAGGCTACATTTCAAAGGCTACGTTTCAAAGGCTACGTTTATATAGAGCCAAGTCAGTTTCAAACGGCCCAGCCAGCAAAGCTAACGTTTCAAACGGCCCAGCCAGCAAAGCTAACGTTTCAAACAGCAAAGCTTACGTTTCAAAGGCTACATTTCAAAGGCTACATTTCAAATGCTACATTTCAAAGGCTACGTTTCAAAAGCTACATTTCAAATGCTACATTTCAAATGCTACATTTCAAATGCTACATTTCAAAGTCTACATTTCAAAGGCTACATTTCAAACGGCTACGTTTCAAAGGCTACGTTTCAAACGGCTACGTTTCAAACGGCTACGTTTCAAACAACCCAGCCAGCAAAGCTAACGTTTCAAAGGCTACGTTTCAAACGGAGATATGATATTTTAGATGGCGACAGACAACATGAGATGTGGGCACGTTAACCATCCTATATATATATGGGTCACACGAAAAAATATGATCTGAACAAAAAAACGTTCAAATGCAATGAATAAATGATATTTTTGTTAAATATTATAGGTCGTTATATTACTCCTGTTTTAAAACTCGATTAAAAGTCATTTTTTATAAAATTTAGTTTTAGGTAAAGGAGACTTATGTTTTGAAAAAAACGCATGAAAGAGTAAGTTGTAACTTTTATTCATTGAAATTTTCATTGAAATTGAAAAATGTTCGTAGGTGGTTGGTAAATGGGTTGAACCTTTTTTGGCTATAATTGGCACTCTTGCTGTTTTTCGCGTCGGGAAATAATTTTTTCAATTTCCAAATGACAACTGTCAGCTAGGATTTGCATGAAATCCAGGCTGTCTATCGCACCTCTTGAAACTGCCTCTGAAAACGGTTTCCGAGATAACTTTTACGCGTATCATGTATTCTCATACAAAGTCAAATGCCTATGTCCAATCCGTGTCATCTGTCATTTTTGGAGCTGTCCGCTAGCATGAAATCCAGGCTATCCTCTCTGAAAACGAGACAACTTTTACACGCGTCATGCATAAATAGTCAAATGGCTATTGAGATCCCAACATGATACCCTTTAAGTCTTTCGTTATGCAGTGCTACGAGAAGCCCAACACTTTATAAAAGAAGGGTTGAAAAAATTAATGTCTGTATGTTTAACTACTGATAAATAAAATATTCTTTCATAAATATATAAATTTTTAGTTATCGTACCTATGATCGAGTCTACAATATAGTTGGCTGATAAGCTAAGCTTTATTTTTTAAGAGTATTATAGCAATTTTATCTATTCAAATAGCCAAGTATTATAGTTATACATTTAGTGTATGCTCAAATATAAAAACAAATATCGCCGTTTATTACCTATAATGGATGCCTTTATCTAATTTTCTGAAGGTTAAGCTTATGGATGTATTACCATGAAACTGCCACTCGTCATAATTTAATAGACTGGCTTATCCCTTGAAGCTTTGAATTTTCTCTCTTGGCCAAAACTAACGTACGCTATGGGCGAACCAATAGGTTATGAAACCGTTGTTGTCATAGCGGGACAGGATTCGTTAAGATTGGTACAGCATTCATTTAGAAACGGTCGTTGCCTAACCTTATTCATTTTAAAGAAAAATTATTAAGCCAAATGTGTAGCAATTTAATTTCAGACTGTAGAAGACATGAGATTGGAACGAGTCACGGAAACAGGACGAGATCGTTCTAAAACCGGCAGGATCTAATGTTAGATAGATGAGCGTCTTAGTGGGACAGATTGATGCGAGAAGAGTTGAGTACGGCTATTTATACAGAATGAATCCAAGCCACGCCTACTGAAAAAAAAAAAAAAAAAAAAAAAAATATTTTTTTTTTTTTTTTTTTTTTTTTATGTGTCCTTGAATGTGACCTTGACGGAGCAATGTATAAGATATGACGGAGCTATTTATACAATATTAGTTTTGTGTCAAGTATATTATTTTTATACGTTACGTTATTTTTCGATATGTTATTTTTACGTTACGTTATTTTTAATACGTTATTTTTAATATGTTATTTTTAATATGTTATTTTTATACGTTACGTTATTTTTACGTTACGTTATTTTTTATATGTTATTTTTATACGTTACGTTATTGTTACGTTACGTTATTTTTTACGTTACGTTATTTCATTTATATATTATTTTTTACGTTACGTTATTTTTTACGTTACGTTATTTTCGTCACTTAACATTTAGCTGACTTCTTGTACAATATTCTCTCCTGTGTTTTGTCCAATTGAAATGTCCACATACTCCAATCTTTGTCCAAAACTGATTTAACCTTAATGCCAGGTTTACCAAACGGATCCCTATTATTAAACAGATCGGCTCTGATACAACTTAACAAGCCACTCTTTTCCATAATATCTATTAAGGCAACGGATGCCAGATCGAATACCCCGTTGTTGTATCGAAATTTGGCAAAACATTCTCCGAGAAAGCATCCAGTAACGATCAAACACTCCAGCACCCAAGGTTGATAAGATTCGGCACCACGCCAACGACGATACGTTAAGCTTTTGTTGCGCAAAAGGCCTCGGACTTTAAGAGATATGCTATCAGAATTGAGTATGGCTACTAATTTTTCTTTCAGCTTGGGAATGGCCTCTTCGATCTGTTCGATCTTCATACCAGTAGGTAAAGGCGGTGTCTGAAAATAGTCTTCTAACATTCTCAAAATAGAAAGGGCAAATTTGTGTTCTTTCGGTTTCCATTCTGGATCGTCCCAGTCATTTCTGATGTCGACCATCCTATATTCGCCGGTAGCTTCCCAGTTTGCCAGATGAACGCAGTCTCTGAGTAGGTAATGAAAGACGCTTTGAATGGGATCAGAGAAATCCATTATGAAAAATTGCAAATGTCAGTCCAACAACAATTGTAGAATGAGAAAATGATATAAATCCTGAAGGCAGCCAGGGTATATATAGGGGTAGATTAAATGACCTTGAACCAACCTTGAAAGGAAAAAAAAAAAAAAAAATTTTTTTTTTTTTTTTTTTTTTTTCATGTGACCTTGAACATATCTTCAAGGACAGATCCATAACTTAAAGGAGCAAAGTTTATTTATTCGATATTAGTTTTTTCGTGTGACCTATATATAGAATGGCTAACGTACCCACATCTCATTTTGTCTCGCCAACAACAGTCATCTAGTTATCATGTCTTCGTAAATCTTTTCGTCCGTTGTACGGTAAAATATTTTACGGATAACTCTAATCGAATCTCATAAAATTTATAAGTTATTTTTTTTACAAATCCAATATTGGTAGCCTATCGATTTAAAAAAAATGGGTCAAACGAGGCTTCCATCGTCAAGATAAGTCATAATGACAAATCTAGACATGAGGAAGCCTCGTTTGACCCAAGTTTTTTAAAATTTCCATGTATATAACTATTGCACATACACTCTTCGCTTTTCCAAAATAGCTGTTCGACAAACAGGACAATTTTCCAGTTTGTCCGAACAAGCCATGCAACATACCACATGCCCACAGTCAAAGAATGCCACCTGGCTCTCTTCTGTCAAGCAGACCGTTAATAATATGACCGTTAATAATAATCCGTTTTAATATGAACATCAAATATAGCTTCCGAAGACATAGGAAAATCAGCCGCGACCCGTCCATGTCTCCAGAGTCTCTGCATTTCTGCTACGTCGGAAAACAGGCTCACGTAGTTAAACATTTCTCCTATTTCAAAAACTGGAAAGGAATCTATATGCTTGGTGGCACGATACTGAGAAAATTCGTAAATATCATTAAACTGCAGCAGCAAACCCACATCTACTGCCGAAACGTAAGTCATTCCGTCAGAGGCTAGGGCAGACCTCAAGCCGATATGGCCTGGGAAAAATAATCTCATCCACATGACTTGAGAGCTAGTGAGCAATTGAAATTACAAGCGCTGAGCACCGGCTTTTATAGTAGAAGCACATCCTTTAAAACAGGATGCGATAAAGTTATTTATATGAGTTACATAAGTCCAAGAAAACAGGATGAGGCCTTGTCCTTTAAAGCAGGAAGAGATAAAGTTATTTATACGAATTGTCCTTGAAAACGGGATGTATGTAGGAAGCGGCTAAAATTATAATCAGATTTATAAAAAAACTGTTGACAGGATATTATGCAGCGAATTCTATATATATATGCTTAAGTCAATATAAAGATATTTTTTTCTAATTGGTTATTTTTAGACCGGCGAACAAGACAATTTCGCTCGGATTACTAAACGGATCGCAGTTGCGATTTAGGTCGCGTTCAATGCAGGCAATATAGCCATAAGTGTTCAACATGTCTATCAGCGTTTCAAAAGCCACATCAAACATATCCACATTGCAATTTGTCCAGCAATCTGCAATAATACATGCTGTAACAATTAAGCATTGTAGAATCCAAACTTGATAACAGCGTTGGCCAGGCAGCACAATATCTTCAGCGAACAGATTTTTAATATCAGGAGACATTTTATCGTAGTCGTAATATGCTATGCATTGCAATTGGCCTTTCAACATTCTAAATGCCTTTTCAGGCGTATGGCCTTCGAATGGATAGAGTTATTCTGAAAATACGCTGAGAGCATTTTCATAATAGAGCGGCCAAAATTAGATTCCAACAATACTTCAGAGGTCTCTTGACGATAGGCGAGACTAACGCATTCACGGAGTAGAGTACGAAACTCATTTTGGACAGACATGATGCCAATGAATCGTTTAGAACACAAACCCGTATTTATATAGGCACGATCGCACTGAGAAATTTATAGCGAAGCCACGCCCACCGAAAAAAAAAAAAAAAAAAAAAAAATTTTTTTTTTTTTTTTTTTTTTTTTTTTTTTTTCACAGTTGGTTGGTTGGTTTCTAAAGTTATATTTCTCAGTTGGCCGCTAAAGTTATATTTCACAGTTGGCTGCTAAAGTTATATTTCTCAGTTGGGCCGCTAAAGTTATATTTCTCAGTTGACCTCTAAAATTATATTTCTTTATCCAATCATTGTAGATGGCGCTGCAGTCTATATATATAGTATATATATAGTATATCTATTAGGGTGGGTGGGAGTGGAATTTATTTCTTCTACTGTAAGGTCATGCAAAAACTAGCTCCTGATGTCTAAACCAATTTCCTTTAAAATAGGATGGGATAGCGTTATTTATACAATATTGGCTTTGAAAACAAGATTTTTATAAACTTTTGTCTGACAAATGACAAGATACTGCAGGTTTTCATGAAATCAGAATAGATCATAGGTTTTTATAGAAAAATTTAACTCTCTAGTGTACATCAATGTACATCTTGCTGAAAACACATTACAAGACATAGTGACTAGACGACCGTTGCAGGCAAATGTCGAGACACAATGAGAGTGTAGTTATGTTAGTCGTAGTAAATATAGACAAGCTTCAAGGGTGGGTGTGGCACCTGAAAAAAAAAAAAAAATTTTTTTTTTTTTTTTTCGTGTGACCTTGAATACATATTCAAGGACGGAGCAGTATCTTTAACTTCACGGATTTATTCAACATTAGTTTTTTTCATGTGACCTATATATAGAATCGTTAAAGTGCCCACATCTCATTTTGTCTTGACGTCTGCCAACGACATCCGTTTGGAAAAGCCTGGCATGGCTCTATATAAATTTTAAGCCTCGCTGACCTACCGGGTCTAAAGAAATCCATCCAAAATCGTGACGAGATTCAAATCATCCATTGTACGGTAAAACATTTTAAATAAAAGGCTTACGTAGACTCCAACAACATGTCTGCCTATTTTCTACGAACCAATGTATTTTTAAACCCCACCCTCAAGTACCTCAAATCTAGCTGGAGTCTCATATTTACGATAAACACAGGTCTCAGACACAGTCGCCAGCGATATTATTCGAGCATTTTAACCCATCGATCCAAAAATTAATATTGACACAATTATCAGAAAAAACTGTCTTTCAGGCAAGCTAATGCTTATATAGAACCTTGTCGGTAAAAATTCAAAGGTTGTCCAGCAAAGCTAATTGTTTAGACTTTGCAGAGAGACCAGTTAATATTTTCAAAGCCTAAGACCCTCTATCAAAACTTGTTGTCGAAAAAACCAAAATTAACTCGTGAGTACGCTATACATTAAAAAAAATATGCTAATATTGTAAATTTATACATTAGAATTTAAAATAAATAGAAATAAAATATATTTTTTAAATCTGTATTTAAACATGCAGATATTTTCTACCAGTTAATATTTTCAAAGCCTATGCCCCTCTATCAAAACTTGTTGTCGAAAAAAACAAAACTAAACTGTGAATATGCTATAAATTAAAAAAAATATACTAATATTGTAAATTTATACATTAGACTTTAAAAGAAATAGAAATAAAATATTTTTTAATCTGTATTTAAACAAGCAGACATTTTCCGCTCCGCGGAAAATGTCTGCATGTTTAAATACAGATAAAAAAATATTTTATTTCATACTCAATTATTAGTATAGCTGAAAAAATATATATATGATGTCTCTAATTTACATCGACCCTTAAGTACCGCAAATCCAGCTCGAGTATCGTTTGTGTGATAACTAAGGCCAAACAAAATGTCGCATGCAAAATCTTCGAGCGTCTATAGAAATGAATAGATTTTTTTTTTTTTTTTTTTTTTTTTTTTTTATAAAATATTTATATTATATTATATTATATTTATATTATATTATATTATATTTATATTATATTATATTTATATTTATATTAATATTATATTATTATTATATTTATATTATATTATATTATAGTTATATTTATATTATATTATATTTATATTTATATTTATATTATATTATACTTATAATACTAATTTAAATATAAATATAAGTATAATATATGTAATAAATTTAATCAGTCCGTATCGAGTTTGGACATCCTCTTGGTTTAGGAAACAATACTTTAAGGGCTACAAAAATTATTTTGGATAGGCCCAATGATTTCTTTAGAACACAAACACGATCCAGCCAGCAAGGAGTCAATCTTACACGATTAAAAATTTAATATCGACGTCTGATCAGTAGGTTAAGTCACATTTAAGAAAAAAATCTTTGCGTCGACTTTGCAGAGAATCCGTTCATATTTCCAAGGGTAAGCCCTTTGTCCAAACTTGTTGTCGAAAAAACCAAAATTGACCCGTGAATATCCTATAAATTTACAAGATTTCATACTACTGTTGTAAATTTAGGCCTTAGAATTTAAAATATTTTGTTAACGATTATATAGATTCAGAGACAAAGCCATCCAGACAATATTTTCAGAGACAAGGCCTTCATAAGGTAATCTGAGAAAACGAAAAATATTAAACTACATTTTAAAAAAATAACATAGTTACCTGGACTTTGCAGAGAGTCTTCAGACCAGCTAATATTTTCAAAGCCCTTTCATCGTTGTCGCCACATATGTAGGAGTAATGTTAGAAAATGAGATTTGTCAGCTGCTTATATAGGCGCTATAAAGCTATCAAGGTCACACGAAAGAAAAAAAAAAAAATTTTTTTTTTTTTTTTTTTTTTTTCACAGTTGGTTGGTTGGTTGGTTGATGAAGTTGGTTTCTAAAGTTATATTTCTAAAGTTATATTTCTCAGTTGGCTGCTAAAGTTATATTTCTCAGTTGGCTTCTAAAGCTATATTTCTTTAGCCAATCATTGTAGATGGCGCTGCAGTCTATATATATAGTATATATATAGTATATCTATTAGGGTGGGTGGGAGTGGGATTTATTTCATCTACTGTAAGGTCATGCATAAACTAGCTCCTAATGTCTAAACCCATTTCCTTTAAAATAGGATGGGTATAGCGTCATTTATACAATATTGGCTTTGAAAACAAGATTTTATAGACTTTTGTCTGACAAATGACAGGATATTGCAGGTTTTCATGAAATCAGAATAGATCATAGGCTTTTATAGAAAAATTTAACTCTCTAGTCTCAATCAATGTACATCTTGCTCAAAACACATTACGAGACATAGTGACTAGACGACCGTTGCAGGCAAATGTCGAGACACAATGAGAGTGTAGTCATGTTTAGCCATAGTATATATAGACAAGCTTCAAGGGTGGGCGTGGCACCTGAAAAAAAAAAAAAAAAAAAAAAAAAAAATTTTTTTTTTTTTTTTTTTTTTTCGTGTGACCTTGAACACATCTTCAAGGACGGAGCAGTATCTTTAACTTAACGGATTCATTTATGCAACATTAGTTTTTGGTGTGGCCTATATATATATCATGTCTCCGTTTTAAAACATTTTAAATAAAATGCCGGTATCCAGCATAATGTCTAATGAATCAATATAATATGGCTAACGTATCCAAATCATCATTGCGTATGACCAGCAACCGTCTGGCTTCATGATAATCTATAAAAACCCATGACCTCATTCTGATTTCACTACAGCTCCTATGCCAAGTACCGCAAAGTTGGGTGAACCTACTTCTTTACGCATCTAAAGGTCTATCAGACAGTCACCAGCAATACTTTTCGAGCATATTTCACCCTTTCAGAAATTCAAACGATAGCTCCTATGCCAAGTACCGCAAAGCTGGGTGAACCTATTACTTTACGCATCTAAAGGTCTATCAGACAGTCACCAGCAATAATTTTCGAGCAACTTCACCCTTTCAGATTGGAATAATAAATTTTTAGAATTTAAATATTTTATATGTTTATGGAATCGTTAAGATTGGTACAGCATTCATTTAGAAACTGTCGTCGCCTAACCTTATCCATTAAAAAAATTATTAAGCCAATTGTGTAGCCATTTAATTTGAGACGGACATGATAAACGGAATCGATTTAATTTTGCATCTGCTGAATGCCCATCTGTAATTTGAGCCTTCTCACGTCAAAATTCTCAATCTTAGTTTTTCAAGAGTGCAATATCTACATTCAATTTGGATTGCAAGTCAAACATTTGTTGTTTTAAATTTAGCATTTCAGCCTTTGCGTCTTTGTCCAAATTACGTACATACTCAGCCAAGACCGAAAAAGAATAGTCGCATGAAATTTAAGCTTTCGATTGCACCTCTTGGAATGGTCCCTGTCCGAGACATCTCATGTCAAAATCAGACGAGTCCAATAATAGACGCTGACGAGACATTAGAAATTAAAGCATGCAGTCATGTAAATTTTTACAATTAAGATTTAAAAATTACAGTTACGATCTATTCAAACTACAGCTCTTATACCAAAGTACTGCAAATCTCAGCAACGCTGACGAGACATTAGAAATTTAAGCATGTAAATTTTTACAATTAAGATTTAAAGATTACAGTCTATTCAAACTACAGCTCCTATGCCAAGTACCGAAAGTCTCAGCAACGCTGACGAGACATTAGAAATTTAAGCATGTAAATTTTTACAATTAAGATTTAAAGATTACAGTTACAAGGGTATTCTATTCAAACTACAGCTCCTATGCCAAGTACCGCAAAGCTGGGTGAACCTACTTCTTTACGGCATATATAGGTCTATCAGACAGTCGCCAGAAGTATTCTTCGAGCAACTCCACCCCGTCAGAATTGTTCACGTTCGGTTCGAATAATAAATATTTAGAATTTAAATATATTATTTAAATATTTTATTTTAATAATAAAATATTTAGTATTTAAATATTTTATTTTAATAATAAAATATTTATTATTTAAATATTTTATTTGTTTATCGAATCGTTAAAAAATATATATTATTTGTTTATCGAATAGTTAAAAATATATTATTTGTTTATCGAATCGTTAAAAAAATATATTCAATATTGGTACAGCATTCATTTAAAAAATGCCCTTATTCAATATTGTAAATTTCTATCTCAGATTTAAAGACATTAACCAATCAACCAATCATGCTAAAGTATCTTAATGTTAGGAGCGTTTTAGTAGAAGGTTGATGCTAGAAGAGATTCAGACAGAATGAAGGAATGAAGGTTTGAGTACAGCTATTTATAAAGAATGAATCCGAGTCAATCAACCAATCAACCAACCTTGAAAAAAAAAAAAAAAAAAAAAAATTTTTTTTTTTTTTTTTTTTCAAGGTTGGTTGATTAGTTGATTAACTCTTGCTAACACATATATCATGCTAAAGTATATACACTATCATTGTCCAGCAATACTTATTTGTTTCAGCGTCTATAAATATCTTTACTGCATCCTGTTTCCGTGTTCAGTATCCTGTTTTCAATGCAAATGAGTTATGCAATATCCAGCGATAAATTATTCTATAAAAAGCCTTATCTCATCCTGTTTTCGTAGAAAATGAGTTATGCAATCCTTCAGATTGACTATATAAATATTTTATTCTTTAAATATTTATTATTTAAATATATTATTTGTTTATCGAATCGTTAAAAAATATATTCAATATTGGTACGGCATTCATTTAAAAAAATGTCCTTATTCAATATTGTAAATTTCTATCTCAGAGTCAAAGACATTAGCTATCTCAGATTCAAAGGCATTAGTATTTTGTATCGTTTCAATATTGAAATATTAATATTATCTATCTCAGAGACCCCATTCAAAGTCTCAATTTGTACCCATCCAATATTGGCTTACTACCGTCGCAAAAAAATGGGCCGAACGAAGCGTCAACGACAGAAATCTGCCATGAGACGCTTCGTTCGGCCCATTTTTTTGCCCCCTCCAATTTAAATCTCTAAGGCATCAGTTTATACCAGCGAGATCGATTCCCCACGAAGACTTTGATTTTGGACGGAGGGGTGTCTGTCCAAGAAATAGTCTCAAATCTATCTTCGTGTAGGCGAGGGTCATCATCGTGGTCTCCATCATAGAACAGCTTGGTTCTTTCTATGAAATCCTTTAAGAATTCATCTATGAAGACATCAGAATTCCTCACGATCCTAATTCTGACTGCTTTATGGATGCATGCAGTTGGCACTATAGGATCTAAGATGTCAATCTTAGCAGATTTCATCATGGCCTCAAAACCCATGGTCGACAGCGCATCTCCGAAATGAATCTCTTCTATTGGATACACCCAGGTATTAGCTAAAGAGACAGGTATCCTGAACCTTTTGTAAACGAGGTCCCTCACCTTTAGCTTGGTAGTTTTTTTTACGTATGCACTACCCTTACCCATCAGCTTGGCCACATCAGAGGCCCTGACGAACAAAAGTCCATCCGCAGAGACTACGAATAGGATTTTAGCATCCAGCTGTGGATGTTCAATTGTGAATAGCATGACTTAATGCAACAGAAGTCAGAATGATGCAGGCTCTTAGAGGCAGCTCGTATATATACCCGATTCGCGACCTAATTTTAGCAAGCTTTCTTAGAAAACGTGACCTTCTGATAAAATTCTTCTAGCTGTTGACAGGATATTATGTAATCCTCAGGACGCGATAAACTTATTTTTAGAATTAATTTGTCGTTTGAGCGGGATCTTGCATAATCTACAGGACGTGCGTAAGAGGATGTGCGTCAGAGGATGTCGATAAGAAATTTAGATAGAAATAGAGATTGCTGCTAGTATAAATACAGGCTGCTGGACGAGACATTTCATTCTGACTGCTTGATATTCTAAAAGCTCCAAAATGATATTTCAAATTTTAGCTGAAGAGTTAAACGTGAAATTTACTTGTTTTTTGACTTTTGACGGTGAAATTTTTATCAAAGGTTCAGACGTAGCTCGCACCATGGGCTATCAAAATCCTTCTGGCGTTTTAAACTTATGCCATCTTACAGTGACTGACATCGCTCCCGAGGGCTTGAGCCTGCCTCCGTCTCTAGCCAAGACACGTATTTTTGGATTGGAAGATGCCAACACGCTGTTGGATATGCATCCAGGCGAATTTCAATCCTTATTTCAGGGGCCTATCGAGATTTTGTCGCCGATAGAGTGTACGTTCAACATCAGAAGGCCCATACGTATCAAGATAGCATGCATTAGCTCTTCCAATGCTACCATGGAGAGTTTTACAGCTGATTTGAAAATATCCATGGACTCTTACCTGCAATCTGTACCGATGGATAGCTATGTCTTCGGAGAGAGGTACGGAGACCTAGAATTGGGGTATTTTCCCAAAAAAATAAAAGTTTTGGTGGGAAACAAGCCCTACTTCTATAAATCCTCGTCTTAAGATCAGGACGAGGTGCAAAAAAATGGGTCGAGCGAAGCCTCTCATGACATAAGTCATTGAGGCTTCGCTCGGCCCATTTTTTTGCGATAGATAGAGTGCCAACATTGGATGCGTACCGATTTGAACTTGTAATTTTCAAGGGATATGGCTTAGCTATAAGATAATTTTATATCTTGATAAAATATACAGACTCTATAGACAAATTTAAGGTATCTGAGTTTAAAAATTTAATTGTTTCGTTTAAAATTTACTGTGTAAAATTTAAAATTTTTAAAGACTAAGTGTGGCGGTCATTATAATCTAATTTCTAAATTTTCAAGGGATATGGCTTAGCTATAAGATAAATATGAAACTTGGTAAAATATACAGACTCGATAGCTAAATTTAAGGGATCTGAGTTTAAAATTTTAATTTTTTCGTTTAAAATTTACATTTTTTTCGTGTAAAATTTAAAATTTTTAAAGACTAAGTGTGGCAGTCATTATAATCTGATCTCTAAATTTTCAAGGGATATGGCTTAGCTATAAGATAAATATGAAACTTGGTAAAATATACAGACTCGATAGCTAAATTTAAGGAATCTGAATTTTAAAATTTAATTTTTTTCATTTAAAATTTACATTTTGTATGTAAAATTTAAAATTTTTAAAGACTAAGTGTAGCCAAGCCAACATTGAATGCGTACCGATTGTAATTTTCAAGGGATATGGCTTAGCTATAAGATAAATATGAATCTTGGTAAAATATCGATAGCTAAATTTAAGGGATCTGAGTTTAAAAATTTAATTTTTTCGTTTAAAATTTACATTTTTTATGTAAAAATTAAAAATTTTAAAGGCTAAGTGTAGCCAAGCCAGTTATTATGATCTGATCTCTATAAAAAGATTTTCGAGAAACTATTGACAGGATGCTTGATAAGCGGCTCCGATTAAAATTACAATCAGATCTCTATAAAAAGATTTTTCGAGAAGTGTTGACAGGATATTATGTAAGCCTTTCCTCAGGATGCCCGGTTATAATCAGATCTCTATAAAAAGATTTTTCCAGAAGTATTGACAGGATATTATGCAAGCCTTTCCTCTTGATAAGCGGTTCTTAGAAAATTACTATCAGATCCTGTTGATAAGACCGGGTATATATACGAGTGTCCAGCGAGAGCTCTTCAATTGCTAGTCGATCTCTCTACTAGCTGCTTAGATACATTAGCTCTCTGTCAGTCATGTTTTTCCATGTAAAAAATTATGCTTATGGCGTTGCCTTTAAATGCCTAATGGCTACTGATGGCACCCTGTTTGTCCGGGCTGAGGACCTGGCTATTTATTCGAGGCACCCTCTAGATCTTCATTTTGCCGAAAAATATGCAGGCCTCACCGTCCGTGACGTGATGGACCCTAAGATCGATTTACCTAAATGGCTCGCTAAGACGAGAATCTTCTCGATTAGCGAAGCCAAACATCATTTGAAAGGGTTCATGGGCGAACAGGAATTTGATGAAATGTTCGATGGTTCGGCCATGGTGAAATACCAGGCTAACATGAAGCTCAGCTTCGTGAAAGCCATTGGTGTTCGATTTGTTGAAAGGTCCCATACCAAGTTCGAAGACTTCCTTGCCGCATACCAACTACAGGTGAGGAAATTTTTTGAGCTTGAATATGAGGATTATGAATTATACAAATCTCAAATGACCGGACCGTTGAAGATGACCATCAGTAGGCTATCTAATGAGCAATCCATAGAGAGCTTGTGTTAATCTTTAAAATGAGAGTAAAAAAATGGGTCGAACGAGGTGTCTCATGGCAGAATTTCTGTCTTTGACACCTCGTTCGGCCCATTTTTTTGCGATAGATATAGTGCCAATATTGGACGGGTTTAATTTGAGACTTTGATATTAAATTTATAAAAAAATCTATTTAAGCTAGTATCGAAGAGATTATCAGGATAGCATGAAGACTATTTAAACGTATAAACTATATTAAGCCAATATTGTAGAAATTAAATTTAAGACTCTGGAAAACGAGATAAAATGGTATCAATTTAAATGTATAGATAAAAATAACTAAGCCAACAGAGACATGACTGGACAATGACGGTTTGGATACGTAAGCGAGTTTATCTCTCTATATATATAGATGGGATGAAGCCACGCCCACAAGAAATCCAACGACCTTGGAAAAAAAAAAAAAAAAAAAAAAAAAATTTTTTTTTTTTTTTTTTTTTTCGTGTGACCTTGAACACATCTTCAAGGACGGAGCAGAATCTATAACTTAACGGAACTAACCTCATTTATTGAACATTAGTTTGTTTCGTGCGTCCTATATATAGGATGGCTAGCGTACCCACATCTCATTTTGTCTCGACGTCTGCCAACAACAGTCATCTAGTTATCTGTAAAATATTTTGAATTTGTAATTTTCAAGGGATATGGCTTCTCTATAAGATAATTATGTATCTTGATGAAATATCTATAGATAAATTTAAGAGATCTGAGTCTAAAATTTTCGTTTAAAATTTTAACTTTTTGTGTAAAATTTAAAAATTTTAATGGCTAAGCTAGAGATAGAGTACCAATATCGTAACGATTTGAAGGGATATGGCTTCTCTATAAGATAAATATGAATCTTGGTAAAATATACAGACTCTATAGATAAATTTAAGAGATCTGAGTTTATAAATTTAATTTTTTCGTTTAAAATTTTAATTTTTTGTGTAAAATTTAAAATTTTTAAGGGCTAAGCTAGATATGTAATATTTCACAGTTAGTTTCTAAAGTTATATTTTTTTATCCAATCATTGTAGATGGCGCTGCAGTCTATATATATAGTATATATATAGTATATCTATTAGGGTGGGTGGGAGTGGAATTTATTTCTTCTACTGTAAGGTCATGCATAAACTAGCTCCTGATGTCTAAACCCATTTCCTTTAAAATAGGATGGGGATAGCGATATTTATACATTATTGGCTTTGAAAACAAGATTTTTATAGACTTTTGTCTGACAAATGACAAGATGTTGCAGGTTTTCATGAAATCAGAATAGATCATGGGTTTTATAAAATATAATAAAATAAAATATTTTTTTATCTGTATTTAAACAAGCAGACATTTCCGCTTCGCGGAAATGTCTGCATGTTTAAATACAGATAAAAAAATATTTTATTTCAAACTCAATGATGTCTCTTATGTAAAATGTCTTTAATAAACTGTACTTTTTCCGACAGCGGTACCATGATTTGTTTCAAGCCAAAAATGCGTATCTTATCCTCTAGCAGTACGTTCCTCGATTGTATCCTGAACGAATCGCTCACGTAGCCTATACCTATATTAGAGCCATCCATTTTTTCGGTAGCGATTCAAGGTACGCCAAAATAAATTTGACTCGCGATACTTAATCATCGTAAAAAGTTTGAATAGATTAGAAACAGGCTAAGATAGCGTATTGTTAATCTGCCAGACATAAATTAGAAACGTTCCATGGCTAAGCTAGAGATAGCATATCGTTCTAAAGCCGGCAGGATCTAACAATGTATAGATTTACTGGGACAGAAGAAGACTGATTGGAGAAGAGTCGGCTATTTATATAGAATGAATTCAACCAACCAACCAACTGTGAAAAAAAAAAAAAAAAAAAAAAAAAAAAAAAAAAAAAAAAATTTTTTTTTTTTTTTTTTTTTAAGTGGGTGTGGCATTTTATATTTTTTATTCTTATAATTTTTTTCAAGATAATATTTTTTTTGGACTTAGCCATTTTTAACCAAGCTCGAAATTTCTTTTAAGTTTAATTGCTGGACAATGATAGTGTAAATACTTTAGCATGATATATATATAGGTTGGCTAGAGTCAATCAACTAATCAACCAACCTTGAAAAAAAAAAAAAAAAAAAAAAAATTTTTTTTTTTTTTTTTTTTTTTTTTTTACAGTTGGTTGGTTGGTTGATAATCTTCTCTATATATAGGATCGCTGACGTGCCACCTCCTCATTCTATCTAGATCTTTGCCAGCAACGGTCATATCTCTCATCTGTTAAAATTTTCAATTTTTCAACTAGGCATAGTGACTAGACGACCGTTGCTGGCAAATGTCGAGACACAATGAGGAGGTGGCAAGTCAGCGATCCTATATATAGAGGATATAATCAACCAACCAACTATGAAAAAAAAAAAAAAAAAAAAAAAAAAATTTTTTTTTTTTTTTTTTTTTTTTTTTCCACAGTTGGTTGATTATCTCCTCTATATATAGGATCGCTGACTTGCCAACTCCTCATTCTATCTCGATCTTTGCCAGCAACGGTCATATCTCTCATCTGTTAAAATTTTTAGAAAATTAGTTTGTCGCTTGTAGCCTTCAAGATGATCCGATAAAATTCTTCTAGAACAAATCTGTTGGCAGGATATTATGTAAACCGTTTCCTCAAAAACAGGACGTGATAAGTTTTTTATAGATGCGTCAAGCCTCTCTAATCTATAAAAAGTCATCCTGTCGAGCCTTATATAGTATTACTGATGTCGTTTCTCAGAACCGCTTATCAGATCTCACGCATCCGCTTGCCAGAGTATAAATAAGAGCCTCTCGCCTCAGCTTATTCATTCTGAGCCTCTGTTTTTCAAAATGGAAATGTTTTCTTTCGACTCTCTGACCGACGAGCGATTTGACTATGACTATGCCGTAAAGGAATGTCTTGAATACGTCTCGTCTTTCTCTCGAGTTATTATGCAATTATAATCGAGACATGTCCATGCCAACTCCAAAACCAGTTTCCAGACCATCTCCAGTTTTCAAATCTAAACCCGTTCCAGTTTTCAAATCTAAACTCGTTCCAGTTCCAAGACCAGTTCCAGCTTCTAAATCTGTTCCAGTTCCAGTTCCAGTTCCAGCTTCTAAATCTGTTCCAGTTCCAGTTCCAGTTCCAGTTCCAGCTTCTAAATCTGTTCCAGTTCCAGTTCCAGTTCCAGCTTTTAAATCTGTTCCAGTTCCAGTTCCAGTTCCAGTTTCTAAATTTGTTCAAGTTCCAGTTCCAGTTCCAGCTTCTAAATCTGTTCAAGTTCCAGTTCCAGTTCCAGCTTCTAAATCTGTTCAAGTTCCAGTTCCAGTTCCAGCTTCTAAATCTGTTCAAGTTCCAGTTCCAGTTCCAGCTTCTAAATCTGTTCAAGTTCCAGTTCCAGTTCCAGCTTCTAAATCTGTTCAAGTTCCAGTTCAAATTTCAATACCCATGTCAGAGATGATTTATTTTAAAGTACCAAAGCTATTAAGCCCGCTACAAAAATCTCCAGAGTCCAACGTAACAACTTATCGTGCCTGGAAGCCTCCACCGAAGATAGATTTCGTGGTACGGCCTAAATTAAAAACTGCTGGCTTTGAAGATCCAAGAATTCGAAGACGGCATGGCATAGTCGTTGTCAAATCGAACGTCAATTTGAGAGATGGAAAATGCTACAGCCTTATAAATACAGAGGCTAGAAAATACTACAGTTGGGTTTAAACCCAAACGATTTATAAAAAAATCGGGCCGAACGAAGTGTCTCATGGCAGATTCCTGTCTTTGACACTTCGTTCGACCCGTTTTTTTTGTAACAATTATATTGCCAATATTGGATGCGTACCGATTTGTACTTTAAGATTTTGAACGGATACTTAAGATTTTGAATGGATACTTTTATAACTGAAATCTTGGAGATATAAATTTATATATAAACTATTATCAACCAACTTAAAAAAATTTCAAGATTGGCAAAAAAATATTATTTAGAAATCAAAAACTATAAAATCGAAATGATAAATTTTGAAAAATTTTCCAGATTGGTGAAAAATGGCAAAGTCCCAAAAAAATATCTTGAAAAAAATTATAGAAATATAAAATCAACCAAAGACACTTTAGCATGATATATATATATATGTTAGCTAATGTCAATCAACCAATCAACCAACCTTGAAAAAAAAAAAAAAAAAAAAAAAAAAAAATTTTTTTTTTTTTTTTTTTTTTTTTTTCAAGGTTGGTTGATTAGTTGATTGACTCTAGCTAAACCTATATATATATATATCATGCTAAAGTATCTACACTATCATTGTCCAGCAATGCTTATTTGTTTCAGCGTCTATAAAAATCTTTACCGCATCCTGTTTCGTAGCAAATGAGTTATGCAATATCCTGTTTTCGCGTTCAGCGACAATAATTCTATAAATAGCCTTATCTTATCCTGTTTTCGTAGAAAATGAGTTATGCAACATCCTGCCTTCAGATCGACTATATAAGCTCTGCCATTCGATCGAATAGTCATTCTCTCTTCGGAGCTTGAACTGCTAACATGTATAAGCATCAATGCTCTGTGAAGAAACTTAAAGCGGCTAACGCTCTTCATAACCTTTTCGGAATGACTGAGCCTTTTCCGAAAATTCTTTCGACTTCTGTCAAGAAGCTGAAGAAATATCCTCATTTCCAAACGATGATGGGAGAAGGCAAAATCCATATGTTCTGCCTACATCTGACACCTGATCATAAAATTTCGTTTAAAAAACGTACTCTGACGGACAAGATCCTGAATACGATTCCAGCACTAGGCAGAGAGGCCAAGACAATCTATCCGCTGAGACCTCAAGACATAAAATGGATCACTGTTATGAACAGATTCAAAAGACCCCCCAGCGAAGCCAACAGAGTCAACGCTGATATGAGAATTGGTTTCAAGTGTCCCCATAACCAATTTCTGGTGAAAGGTCATTTCACGTTTGGACAGAGAACCGTTGGGCAAGGATGCGCCCATATTATCCAGACATTGGACGCACCATTGCTGTTCTATGTGAGACCCCCCAACGAGACACGAGTGAGAGCTGACAGCAGATATTTCTCAGGGGACAAGCTTCACTTCTACGAGAGGTTCATATTGATTGCTCGCTCAAGCTACAAGATACCTGCTGGCACTACCTATATTTTATTTACGACCCAAAAGAATTTCTTCAGTCTACATGTTGTGAGGGAAAGCTTGAAGCTGGGTTTCAAGGTAAAAAATCCGTTGGTAGAAAGAATCACGAAAATAGATGGGATGTATGAGGTATCTGTGCCAACACCTATGATACCTCATATGGATGATGATGACGAGCCACCCTCTGAATATATTCAAACAGCTCCAATCTCAGAGCCAGAATCATCCCAAGAGCCAGAACCATCCCAAGAGCCAGAACCAGTAACCGATTTGCCAGAAATCTATTTGCCGACGAACCCCCCTGTTGTGTTGGACAAAACAATAACCGTGGTCACTACAAATTATGCAGAACAATATAACTCTCAAATCTGGAAAGTATTGACAGATCCCCTTAAAAACAACTTCGTACGCACCTATGGGCCTGATCTACCTGGAATGGATATGAGAACTGCATCGGTAAAACGTAAGGCCAAAAAGAATCCCAAGCGTTTAAAGAAAGCTAAGCTCACTTTCAAGGACACTGCAACAAATACAGAGCCAGAGCCTGAGCCAGTTTTTAAATGTCCCGTTGAAAATCCAGAGCCTGCACCTATTGAACATTCAATGCCTTTTGTTGAAAATCCAGGATTTCATAGTGAATGGCCTATTCAAAGCCCAGCGGTGCCTGAAGATCTTAATAATATAGTATGCTCTCCCATGCCAGATCAGCTACTACTAGACTCTATGATGAAAGATCTCATGACACCTGGCACTCTAGAATATATAATAGATGAGTCCGAACAGCCAAATTATATATCACTCTAAAAATATTAAAAATTTAAAAAATTTGGGTCAAACGAGGCTTCCTCATGTCAGATTTGTCATTATGACTTATCTTGACGATGGAAGCCTCGTTTGACCCATTTTTTTTAAATCTATCTCCTACCAATATTGGATTTGTAAAAAAAATAACTTATAAATTTTATGAGTAGACAAATGAAAATTGTCTAAGCCGTTCAAAAGAATCGCTTAAAGCGGCTTCAGCTATGCCATCCTATCGATTGGACCTGCAAACGGGACAGCCAACATTATCCATAAAAATTTAACCTCGATAAAATTGAAACAGGACAAATGTAGCTTTTAAATTGAGATGCTGAGCCAGAAAAACTGAACGCGTAGAGATTAGCAGCTCATATTGTAAAAATTTAAACGTAATTATGAAAATAGTATTAACGAGATCCAATGATAGAGATCCAAAAAAACTTTAGTAACCAATCGTTTGGTCATGACAATTGAAAAGCGAATCTTGATGAACGAGGAAAAGATATATATATCAACCAACCAACCAACCTTGAAAAAAAAAAAAAAAAAAAAAATTTTTTTTTTTTTTTTTTTTTTTTTTTCAAGGTTGGTTGGTTGGTTGGTTTGACTGGCTATATATAATTATCTATTTGCCTCCACACTCTCATTGTCTCTCAACATTTGTCCGCAACGGTTGTCTAGACTCGTAATGACAAATATAATAAATTTGAACCTGTATCTGAAACAGGATTCCATCCAATCGTGTCCAAATGCTAGATCTTCCTATTTTAAATGAAACCTGTTAATTTTGATCGTGGCACAGTCGTCGTGTCGATCTTAAACTTGGTCCATCCAAAAAGTTTTCATGAGTCAAGCTGAGTGCATCCCGAAACAAACTAATCAAAACCTGAAACAATTGTTGCGTAGAGAGAATCCGTAAAATTTAGCAAGAGGTCTCTATAAAATTTAAATTGCTGAGAGTTGTCACGACAAATGTAGCAATGAACGCTGGAAAATTTAAATGTAATTATGAAAATAGTATTAACCATTCGTTGAGTAGCATGACAAATGAAAATTGAAACGTAATTAGGAAATTAGTATCAAGATTAGCTTTTCAATTTAATCCTGACCTTTTTCGAGTTTTGTCCAGATGCTATAAAATTGAAACAGGTGTATCTGAAACATTATTCAATCCAAATGCTAGGGTCTTCTCATTTTAAATGAAACCTGTTAATATTGATCGTCTTAAACGTGGATCACTTGGCCATCCAAGAAACCTTCATGAATATTGAAACCGGCTGAGTTCTATCCTGAAACAGGTGTCACGACAAATTGATATGTACGCTTGAAATCTGAAAGATATATAACCCGTCAAGGTCACACGAGTCAAGCTTCAAGGTCACACGAAAAAAAAAAAAAAAAAAAAAAAATATTTTTTCAAAGTTTTTTTTTTTTTTTTTTTTTTTTTTTTTTTTCATGTGACCTTGAACATAGACTATATATACCCTTGACAAATGAATTTATAAACTATTATCTTTTTTCCTTACTCAGTCTAATATAATTATGGCGGCTCGTGACACGATGCAAAAGTATAGGAATCTTATTAAGAGAGATGTATTTGAGTTTAAATGTCCCCATTGCCAAGTCCTGATCTTACCTAAAAAATATGAAAAGCATTGTCATGAACAGCGCAACATAGACCCTTTGCTGAAATGCGTTTGGTGTCCTGACAACAAGAGACGGCACACATTCCAGCGGCGAAAGAAATACCTGGCGGCCGATCATCTTATAAACTGTTATTTGCAATTTAAAATTCGGATTGCCAAACCCTTACCCGAAGAAGATGATGTCCAGATGGATATCCTTTCAACTTCAACCCTATGTGTGAGAAAAATGACTTTTTTGGACATGATCAAATTTTTCCAGACGGTAGCCGGGCCTACGAGCCTGTCTGGGAAATTGAGTTACCGATACCGCCCGTTTCTTTTCAAGACGATTCTCTGAATTTGGCAGCTGCATGCGTCCTGAAATATTTACAAAGCGACCTGATATTCATTCATGTGATGGTTCGAGCTACGGCCTACGAGAGTTTTCTCTATCATATGGACGAAGACAACGGTAATACGTGGACTCTACCCTTTTCTTGTTGGTGCGACGGAGGGACCGAATCTGATCCTAAATTCAGGCATCATAGACATATGATAGTCGTATCTCCATCTCTTAAGTATTTTCAGAAATACGTATGGAATAAGATCCAACCCGATGACCGACCTTATTCTGGTTTCAAATGTATCTTGAGCAAAAATATAAAAACCGTCTGGTATTTAGTTAATACTCTGGGCTATCTCAGCAAGCGTAGGTCCAAGTGTAATTTTTCTTTCGAGAATTGTCTAGAAGCAGGCAATTTGAACCATTTTTATATCCAAGCGACGCTTCCTAAAGACTACAGGCTGGTCTTGGCTACGCTATGGGACAGGGGTATCATAAGAGTTCTCAATCAGAGATATCATGTCTGGGAACCGAAGAGATTGCTAGAAGGCCCTATGTCGTTCGTCGATGGGAAATGGCGCATCAAAATCAAACATTTGCCAGAAATAATATTGGATATGGTGCTGCCCGTGTCCGAAAATCTCAAGTCTACGAGCGAACCCACGGAACGCTTCTTACATCTGATCGACGGCAAAAAGATGTATTTCAAGCCAGGCCAACGAACTGAACGCGATTACAAGTTATTTTTTGACATTGTGAAAGACGAATGGTGGGAGCCCTGCAAGTTGCAGCAGGCCTGTTTTATGTGCGCGAAACCTTATATGCAGATATGTGACGAGCTGAAAAAGAAAATTAGCGAGATGAAAACTCTTTACGAACAAGAGACGCAAGATTTCAGAAAGAAGCTAGAAGCCTTGCACGAAGACAATAGACGTTTGCACGAAGACAATAGACGTTTGCAGGAAGACAATAGACGTTTGCACGAAGACAATACGCGTTTGCACGAAATAATTTATAATTTACAAAACGACGAAATTGTGAGACTGAAAAAAGAAAACGACGCCACGAAAGCGAAAAATGCCAAACTGAAGTTAGAAAATAGCAGCTTAAAAATAAACATTAAACATTTCAAGACAGAAAATCTCAATCTGAAGGCAGAGAATGTCAGCTTAGCATCAAACGCTAAACGTCTGAAGACAGAAAATATTCAATTAAAAGATGCAAAGTCTAACTTGACAGGACTTGAGCTTAGACAACAATTATCTAAAAAAGAATCGATATAGTTGTTGTTAACAAATCGATCCGTTAGTCATTATTTATATAGTATGCAGCCATGCCCAAGGTCAAGGTCACATAAAAAAAAAAAAAAAAAAAAAAAAAAAAATTTTTTTTTTTTTTTTTTTTTTTTTTTAATGTGACCTTGTGACCTTGATAGATTTATAGCGCCTATATAAGCAGCTGACAAATCTCATTTTCTAACATTATTCATTTAACTGTAATATAAGGGCATGGATAGCTATTTAGATCTCGTGTCAAAGGTTTTGGAAAAACCGCAATTGTCTGAGGGTATCAACGCAATTTTGCACAAAGACTGTTTAAATCTTATATCTAAAGATTGGGTGGCTCGTTTGAAAAATAACGTGACTTTTCAAGATTATGTCACCGACGCCAAACGGTTATGGAATCCATCTTATGTGACGCTGAATTATGAATATGAAGAATCCAAGCGCCCAAATTTTAAAGTTGCTGTCGTTGCATACTGTAAATTTATGAAACCTTATGGGGATAGAGGCGTTCTGAATCCCAAATTGAATTTATATATTATGGCTTCAGAGCCATTACGTTTAATTGCTCGTGCGATGACATCTGATCTCTCAGTTCAAATTTCTGACGATTTTAAATTTTCTTTTCAAGAATGTAGTGGTGTTTTGAATTGTCATGAATGCGGTAAACGTGCAAACGAATTCAAAGCAAAAGGTCATAAAATAAATCTAAGATCTCAACCATGCATACTGGACACCAGCGTATTTACTGGAACTGAAGTCGCGAATCGCTTTTATAGTATGATCGAACCCACGTTCACTGACACGTTTGTAGCCATCTTACAAATAAAAATTAATACGAGATACAGCTATAATACTCAAAATAATCAAAAATTTTTACGTATTGGTGGAAGTATTTTAGATTTCATCGGATTTCAGGAAAGAAAATTAATGGCTTCTAAAACAGCTAATATAGGATTCATAACAGAAATCGATAATCAACCTTCAACGAAGGCTAAGGAGGCTAAACCTTCAACGAAGACTAAGGTGGCTGAACCTTCAACAAAAACCGATGATGAGTTTGGCGATTATTTGGAAGGGATATTAAACGATTCAAAGATACCTTATGAACCTTTTGATTTGGAAAATACTGAAATTAGTTACGATACCATTGATTCGAATGATGTGGATGTAGACAATAAGAGAAGTTCTAATGATTTAGACTCGGATTCAAAGAAAAGAAAAATAGATGAGGGTGAAAGTTATATATCCCAGTGGTTTTTAAGTAACGATTAATAAATTACGTAACCCACATTTTAGTTTAGTGCGACAGGGCTACTACCATTTAAAAAAAAAAAAAAAAAAAAAAAAAAAAAAAAATTTTTTTTTTTTTTTTTTTTTTTTTTTCAATGTGACCTTGAGCGTGGCTCGTCTATATATAGAACTGTTAACGTACCTTTCTTTTTCTTCAACGTTAGTCATTTCAAACTGACTGTGAAATTTTTCAAAGTCCACGAGGACCACAGGTTTCGTTTTGTCTCTCATAATTATATTTAAATTTTTATGGCCCAGCTCCTGTTTCAGATAACCCTCAGCCCGTTTCAATTTTATCTCCATTTTAAAATTTTACGTGCTAAGCGATATGTCTTCGTTTTCTTGCTAAGCGATATGTCTTCGTTTTGACCTGTTTCAGATACACCTGACTCAATTTTATCATGGCATAGCTGATCCACGTTTGACTGTGCCAAGCCGAATTGAATTCAATGTAAGGGGTCGCGTTAAAAGATACCATAGCGCTGAGAAACGTTCAAAATCTATTGCTGTCATCTTAAAAGATACCATAGAATGTAAGAGGGTTACGTTAAACGATACCGTAGCGTGGCGTAAAATATTATCAGCCAATGGAGGGTTGGCTGGGATAGAAAGACAAACGTTAAAAATATCTAGGGTTTAAATTTTCATTGAAATGAGACGTTTCAAAGTTTTAGTAAATTGGTAAAACATTTAGGGTTTAGTAAATTTTAATGTTAAAAGATACCATAGAATGGAAGAAGGATAAACGTTAAAAATATCTAGGGCTTAAATTTTCATTGAAATGAGACGTTTCAAAGTTTTAGTAAATTGGTAAAACATTTAGTGTTTAGTAAATTTTAATGTTAAAAGATACCATAGAATGGAAGAAGGATAAACATTAAAAATATCTAGGGGCGTGGCTTAAATTTTCATTTAAATGAGACGTTTCAAAGTTTTAGTAAATTGGTAAAACATTTAGTAAAAAATGTTAAATTTAATGTTAAATTTATGGTAAATTTAATTTGTCTAGGAAAGGGGATTATGTCCCTATCCATTGGGGTTTCACTTTTGGAAATTCAATTTTCTAATTGCCAGGAAAACTTTCAAAAGAGATTTTTCAATTCTGCCTGACCAACTGTAACAAATTGCCAAGTTCAGTCGGGTCCGTAAAATGTTGCTACCAACATTGGTATTGTAAAAAAATAACTTATAAAATTTTATCAGATTTGATAAGCTTATCTTGACGATGGCCCAGTTTTTTAAATGCTACCAATATTGTAAAAAAATAAGTTATAAAATTTATCAGATATAGTATTTATCAGGCAGTCTTTCGATTTTGACCGTTCAAAGGTATCGTGTAACATGAATCTGGCTTCAGCTATGCAATAGGCTATGATAAAATTGAGTCAAGCTGACCTGAATCTGAAACAGGTTTTATTTGTCATGTCAAAATGAAGACATATCGCTTAGCAGGAACCTTGAAACCGGACGGCAGGCGTAAAAATTTAAACTGGCTAATATAAACATTGTTGCGTAGAGAGAAAATTTTAACAAGAGGTCTCTATGAAATTCATATTGCTGAGAGTTGTCACGACAAATGTAGCAATGGACGCTGTCAAATGTAATTATGCAAATAGTATTAACCATTCGTTGAGTAGCATGACCAATGAAATATAACAAATGAAACGTAATTAGGAAAATAGTATTAACCAAATGGACTACAGATTAAGGAAGGGACAAATAAATACTTATATACAGACAATCAAGTTTCAAGGTCACATGAAACAAGCTTCAAGGTCACACGAAAAAAAAAATAAAAATTTTTTTTTTTTTTTTTTTTTTTTTTTTTTTTTTTTTTTTCGTGTGACCTTCAAGCTTGTTTCGTGTGACCTTGAAGCTTGTCTATATTTAATATGGCTAACATAACCATAACCTCATTGTGTCTCGACATTTGCCAGCAACGGTCGTCTAGTCACTATGCCTCGTAATGTATTTTAAGCAAGATGTACGTTTTCATGAAATCAGAATGATATCATGGGTTTTATAGAATATAATAAAATAAATTAAATTAAATATTAGAAATAAAATATATTTTTTATCTGTATTTATACATGCAGACATTTCCGCTTCGCGGAAATGTCTGCATGTTTAAATACAGATAAAAAATATATTTTATTTCATACTCAATTATAGGGTCTCGTAAAGAGTTTCATCTCGCTGATTTCGAGTTTCGGCTTGTCGTATGTCGCAACAGTCTTGCTACAACCTGCACGTTTCCCACGATGCCAAATATCTTATAATTTAGTTCAGTTTGTTTGCCAAGCTCGAAATACGTCGTTCTACCGTTGATCAGATGCACTCAATGGGCTCTTCACAAGACTTGAAATTTTTGGACACGGGCAGCACCCAATTCAATATTATTTCTGTTAAATGTTTAATTTGGATGCGCCACTAATAAACTCCATTGGGACCTTGATAAGCCAGCTTAAATATCTCTGATCTAAGAGTTTGGTTCGTCAAAGAGCCAATACTAGCTTATAATCGCTCGGCAGCGTCTCTTGGATATAAAAATGATTCCCACCCGCATCTTTGAAAGAACATTCGGACCGGTCCTAACGACCATGAGATAGAGTACCAATATTGTACCTATTCTAATTTGAAGGGATATGGCTTAGCTATAAGATAATTTTGTATCTTGATAAAATATACAGGCTCTATAGATAAATTTAAGAGATCTGATTTTAAAATTTTAATTTTTTCGCTTAAAATTTACATTTTTTGTGTAAAATTTTAAAATTTTAATGGCAAAGCTAGAGATAGAGTACCTATTCTAATTTTTAAGGGATATGGCTTCTCTATAAGATAAATATGTATCTTGGTAAAATATACAGACTCGATAGCTAAATTTAAGAGATCTGAGTTTAAAATTTTAATTCTATAAAAAAAAAAAAAAAAAAAAAAAAATTTTTTTTTTTTTTTTTTTTTTTTTCACAGTTGGTTGGTTGGTTGATAATCTTGTCTATATATAATATGGCTAACGTGACTACACTCTCATTGTGTCTCGACGTTTGCCAGCAACGGTCGTCTAATCACTATGTCTCGTAATGTGTTTTCAGCAAGATGTACATTGATGGACACTAGAGAGTTAGATTTTTCTATAAAAGCCTATGATCTATTCTGATTTCATGAAAACCTGCAGTATCTTGTCATTTGTCAGACAAAATTCTTGTTTTCAAATCCAATAATGTATAAATATCGCTATCCTATCCTGTTTTAAAGGAAATGGGTTTAGACATCAGGAGCTAGTTTATGCATGACCTTACAGTAGAAGAGATAAATTCCACTCCCACCCACCCTAATAGATATACTATATATATACTATATATATAGACTACAGCGCCATCTACTATAATTGGCTAAAGAAATATAACTTTAGAAGCCAACTGAGAAATATAGCTTTAGAAGCCAACTGAGAAATATAGCTTTAGAAGCCAACTGAGAAATATAGCTTTAGAAGCCAACTGAGAAATATAACTTTAGAAACCAACCAAATGCTAGGTCTTCTCATTTTAAATGAAACCTGTTAATATTGATCATGTCTATCTTAAACGTGGATCGCTTGGCCTTCTTGAAACACAGCAGATTTTAATCCATAACCCTTTCCCTTTAAAATTTGTCTAAGCTATAGTAGTCTTTCAATTTTGACTGTTGAAAAGTATCGTGTAAACGTGGATCATATATGCAAGAGGCCATGAGAAAATTGAGTCAGGCTGAGCGTTGCCTGTATCTGAAACATGTCAAAACGAAGACCTTTGACATGGCAATTGAAAGGCGTAGAGAGAATCCGTAAAAATTCAAAATTGAAACCGGAGGCTTCCATAATATTGTAACGGACTAATATCAACACTGTTGCGTAGAGAGAATCAGTAAAAATTTAGCAAGAGGTCTCGATAAAATTCTGAGAGTTGTCAAGAAGAATGTAGCAATGGACGCTGGAAAATTTAATTATGAAAATAGTATTAACCATTCGTTTAGTAGTATGACAAATGAAACATATGGACTACAGATTAAGGAAGGACAAATAAATAATTATATATAGCCAATCAAGTTTCAAGGTCACACGAAAAAAAAAAAAAAAAAAAAAAAAAAAAAAAAATTTTTTTTTTTTTTTTTTTTTTTTTAGGTGCCACGCCCACCCTTGAAGCTTGTCTATATATAATATGGCTAACGTGACTACACCCTCATTGTGTCTCGACATTTACCAGCAACGGTCGTCTAGTCACTTTGTCTCGTAATGTGTTTTCAGCAAGATGTACATTGATGGACACTAGAGAGTTAGATTTTTCTATAAAAGTCTATGATCTATTCTGATTTCATGAAAACCTGCAGTATTTTGTAATTTGTCAGACAAAAGTCTTGTTTTCAAAGCCAATAATGTATAAATATCGCTATCCCATCCTGTTTTAAAGGAAATGGGTTTAGACATCAGGAGCTAGTTTATGCATGACCGTACAGTAGAAGAAATAAATTCCACTCCCACCCACCCTAATAGATATACTATATATATACTATATATGTAGACTACAGCGCCATCTACAATGATTGGCTAAAGAAATATAGCTTTAGAAGCCAACTGAGAAATATAGCTTTAGAAATATAACTTTAGAAATATAACTGTAGCAGTCAACTGAGAAATATAACTTTAGAAATATAACTTTAGAAACCAACCAACCAACCTTGAAAAAAAAAAAAAAAAAAATTTTTTTTTTTTTTTTTTTTTTTTTTTTTTTACAGTTCGTTGGTTGGTTGGTTGATATATATTTGTTTCCTCGTTCATCACTTTTCATTTATTAATATTAGCTTTTCAATTTCATCCTGGCCTTTTCATGTTTTTACCCAAATGCTAAGTTTCAAAAGTCTCGATAAACTTGAAACAGGTGTGTCTTCTCATTTTAAATGAAACATGTCTATCTTAAATGTGGATCGCTTGGCCATCCAAGAGGCCTTCATGAAAATTAAAACCGGCTGGGTGTATCTATGACAAAACGTAGCAATTAGATGTTTGAACTGAGTCCATAACCTTTTACAGTTTCCTTTTAAAATTTGTCTAAACTATAGTAGTCTCTTCAAAAGTATCGTTTAAACGTGGATCAGCTATGCAAGAGTTCATGATAAAACTGAGTCACGTTGCCTGTATCTGAAACAGGTCAAAACGAAGACCTTTGACATGGCAATTGAAAACGAGGCATCGCTTAGCAGGCAAAATTTAAACGAGCTGGACCATAAACGTAACCGTTGAACTCTGGGCCATGCTTAGCAGTAGCAGCCCATATTGTAAAAATAATATTTACGAGATCTAATGACAAAACGTAGAAAGACAAATGAAAAGCTTAAAAGTAGCGGCCCTGGGTCCAAATACTAGTCTATGGCATCATTTTAAAAGAAACCATTGAGCCATCCAAGAGGCCTTGATAGAATCGGCTGAGTGCTTACCGAACAAATCTATAGGTACGCTTGAAATCTGAAAGATGTAGAGAGTAGCAGCCCATATTGTAAAAATTTAAAATTATAAAATTCAAAAGTGGATATGTAGGAAGGCTTAAGTTTCAAAGTCACATGACGAACAAACTAACTAACCAACAAACTTGAAATGAATCAACCAACCAACCTTAAAAAAAAAAAAAAAAAAAAAAAAAAAAATTTTTTTTTTTTTTTTTTTTTTTTTTTTTTCAGGTGCCACGCCCACCCTTGAAGCTTGTCTATATATAATATGGCTAACGTGACTACACTCTCATTGTGTCTCGACGTTTGCCAGCAACGGTCGTCTAGTCACTTTGTCTCGTAATGTGTTTTCAGCAAGATGTACATTGATGGACACTAGAGAGTTAGATTTTTCTATAAAAGCCTATGATCTATTCTGATTTCATGAAAACCTGCAGTATTTTGTCATTTGTCAGACAAAAGTCTTGTTTTCAAAGCCAATAATGTATAAATATCGCTATCCCATCCTGTTTTAAAGGAAATGGGTTTAGACATCAGGAGATAGTTTATGCATGACCTTACAGTAGAAGAAATAAATTCCACTCCCACCCACCCTAATAGATATACTATATATATACTATATATATAGACTACAGCGCCATCTACAATAATTGGCTAAAGAAATATAACTTTAGAAGCCAACTGAGAAATATAGCTTTAGAAGCCAACTGAGAAATATAGCTTTAGAAGCCAACTGAGAAATATAGCTTTAGCAACCAACTTCATCAACCAACCAACCAACCATTAACAAAAAAAAAAAAAAAAAAAAAATTTTTTTTTTTTTTTTTTTTTTTTTTTTTTTTTTTTTTACAGTTGGTTGGTTGGTTTCTTTCAAGTTTGTTGGCTAGTTAATATATAAATATTTATTCTCATTTATCAAGATTAGCTTTTCAATTTAATCCTGACCTTTTTCGCGTTTGGTCCAGATGCTAAGTTTCAAAAGTCTCAGGTATGGCCTCGATAAAATTGAAACAGGTATATCTGAAACATTATTCAATCCAAATGCTAGGTCTTCTCATTTTAAATGAAACCTGTTAATATTGATCATGTCTATCTTAAACGTGGATCGCTTGGCCTTCATGAAACACAGCAGATTTTAATCCATAAACCTTTCCCTTTAAAATTTGTCTAAGCTATAGTAGTCTTTCAATTTTGACTGTTCAAAAGTATCGTTTAAACGTGGATCAGCTATGCAAGAGGCCATGATAAAATTGAGTCACGTTGCCTGTATCTGAAACATGTCAAAACGAAGACCTGGCAATTGAAAGGCGTAAAAATTCAAAATTTAAACGAGCTGGGCCATAAACGTAACCATTGAATTGTAAATGCTTAGCAGCCCATATTGTAAAAATAGTATTTACGAGATACAATGACAAAGCGTAGAAAGACAAATGAAAATCTTAAAAGTAGCGGCCCTGTGTCCAAATACTAGTCTATGGCATCATTTTAAATGAAACCATTGAGCCATCCAAGAGGCCTTGATAGAATCGGCTGACTGAACAAATCTATAGCTACGCTTGAAATCTGAAAGACGTAGAGAGTAGCAGCCCATATTGTAAAAATTTAAAATTATAAAATTCAAAATTGAATATGTAGGAAGGGTTAAGTTTCAACAAACTAACTAACCATTAAACTTGAAATGAACCAACCAACCAACCTTGAAAAAAAAAAAAAAAAAAAAAAAAAAAATTTTTTTTTTTTTCCCAAGGTTGGTTGGTTGGTTGATATATATATTTGTTCCTCGTTCATCACTTTTCATTTATCAAGATTAGCTTTTCAATTTCATCCTGACCCTTTTCATGTTTTTATCCAAATGCTAAGTTTCAAAAGTCTCACGCTTCAGCTATGGTATCGATAAAATTGAAACAGGTGTGTCTAAATGCTAAGTCTTCTCATTTTAAATGAAACATGTTAATTTTGATCATGTCTATCTTAAACGTGTATCGCTTGGCCATCCAAGAGGCCTTCATGATACGCGAACCTTGAATTGCTTATAGCATTTCATAAGATGTTCTACCAAATTTGATTTTGCCATTGCACCACAAAGCCAGGCATTTATTTTATGTCTATCAGACCTCTGATAATTTTTAGCTAAGATTAACAATTTTCCTTTGTAGTGCGGACAATAGAATGGAACGGCATCTCGATAGAGGGTGTTTCTATAACGTTTTAAATTATGCTTAGCTGCCATGCAAATACAATATAACTGGAGACCAAAAATTAAACAGCCGTCATGTATCAATCTAAAAAACTTATGCTGAATTGAAATATTTCAAGCTGCTTAGATAGAGCTAATCTAAACAAGATGACCTTGAAAATATAGCCAGTCAAGTTTCAAGGTCACATTAAAAAAAAAAAAAAAAAAAAAAAAAAAAAACATTTTTTTTTTTTTTTTTTTTTAATGTGACCTTGAATGTGACCTTGACGGAGCAATGTATAAGATATGACGGAGCTATTTATAAAATATTAGTTTTGTGTCAAGTATATTATTTTTATACGTTACGTTATTTTTCGATATGTTATTTTTTACGTTACGTTATTTTTGATATGTTATTTTTATACGTTACGTTATTTTTACGTTACGTTATTTTTTACGTTACGTTATTTTTACGTTACGTTATTTTTACGTTACGTTATTTTTTACGTTACGTTATTTCATCTATATATTATTTTTTACGTTACGTTATTTTTTACGTTACGTTATTTACGTCACTTAACATTTAGCTGACTTCTTGTACAATATTCTCTCCTGTGTTTTGTCCAATTGAAATGTCCACATACTCCACTCGATTTGTCCTGTTTCAGATAGTGTTGCTTCTGTCTCTTGCTAAGCATGCCCCAGCATCTACAATTCAATGGTCATGACTGGCCAAACCCGTTTCAATTTTGAATTTTTACGCCTGCTAAGCGATACCCCGTTTTCAGGGGTCTTGCTAAACGATATGTCTTCGCTTTGACATGTTAATGGCTAGCGTACTTAAACCGTCATTCTATCTGAACGTCTTCTAGTCATACCTCTGTCTGAATAATGATATTTTATACATTTAAGCAAATGCCAATATATAGCCAAGTCCACGGTCAATCTTGAAATAGTATTTGTTTTTATTTAAGAGAGGTCCCAACAAGTTATAAATGAAGAGTCCAGGCAAGCAAATGTGTAAATTGTGTAGCCAAACCAGGCTCGTTGGAAATGAGTATTGGCAGCAAAAAATTGGATTGAAAAAAAAAAAAAAAAAAAAAAAAAATTTTTTTTTTTTTTTTTTTTTTTTTTCAAGGTTGGTTGGTTGGTTCATTTCAAGTTTAATGGTTAGTTAGTTTGTTGAAACTTAACCCTTCCTACATATTCAATTTTGAATTTTATAATTTTAAATTTTTACAATATGGGCTGCTACTTTCTACGTCTTTCAGATTTCAAGCGTAGCTATAGATTTGTTCAGTCAGCCGATTCTATCAAGGCCTCTTGGATGGCTCAATGGTTTCATTTAAAATGATGCCATAGACTAGTATTTGGACACAGGGCCGCTACTTTTAAGATTTTCATTTGTCTTTCTACGCTTTGTCATTGTATCTCGTAAATACTATTTTTACAATATGGGCTGCTAAGCATTTACAATTCAATGGTTACGTTTATGGCCCAGCTCGTTTAAATTTTGAATTTTTACGCCTTTCAATTGCCAGGTCTTCGTTTTGACATGTTTCAGATACAGGCAACGTGACTCAATTTTATCATGGCCTCTTGCATAGCTGATCCACGTTTAAACGATACTTTTGAACAGTCAAAATTGAAAGACTACTATAGCTTAGACAAATTTTAAAGGGAAAGGTTTATGGATTAAAATCTGCTGTGTTTCATGAAGGCCAAGCGATCCACGTTTAAGATAGACATGATCAATATTAACAGGTTTCATTTAAAATGAGAAGACCTAGCATTTGGATTGAATAATGTTTCAGATATACCTGTTTCAATTTTATCGAGGCCATACCTGAGACTTTTGAAACTTAGCATCTGGACCAAACGCGAAAAAGGTCAGGATTAAATTGAAAAGCTAATCTTGATAAATGAGAATAAATATTTATATATTAACTAACCAACAAACTTGAAAGAAACCAACCAACCAACTGTAAAAAAAAAAAAAAAAATTTTTTTTTTTTTTTTTTTTTTTTTTTTTTTGTTGTTAATGGTTGGTTGGTTGGTTGATGAAGTTGGTTGCTAAAGCTATATTTCTCAGTTGGCTTCTAAAGCTATATTTCTCAGTTGGCTTCTAAAGCTATATTTCTCAGTTGGCTTCTAAAGCTATATTTCTCAGTTGGCTTCTAAAGTTATATTTCTTTAGCCAATTATTGTAGATGGCGCTGTAGTCTATATATATAGTATATATATAGTATATCTATTAGGGTGGGTGGGAGTGGAATTTATTTCTTCTACTGTAAGGTCATGCATAAACTATCTCCTGATGTCTAAACCCATTTCCTTTAAAACAGGATGGGATAGCGATATTTATACATTATTGGCTTTGAAAACAAGACTTTTGTCTGACAAATGACAAAATACTGCAGGTTTTCATGAAATCAGAATAGATCATAGGCTTTTATAGAAAAATCTAACTCTCTAGTGTCCATCAATGTACATCTTGCTGAAAACACATTACGAGACAAAGTGACTAGACGACCGTTGCTGGCAAACGTCGAGACACAATGAGAGTGTAGTCACGTTAGCCATATTATATATAGACAAGCTTCAAGGGTGGGCGTGGCACCTGAAAAAAAAAAAAAAAAAAAAAAATTTTTTTTTTTTTTTTTTTTTTTTTTTTTTTAAGGTTGGTTGGTTGATTCATTTCAAGTTTGTTGGTTAGTTAGTTTGTTCGTCACGTGACTTTGAAACTTAACCCTTCCTACATATCCACTTTTGAATTTTATAATTTTAAATTTTTACAATATGGGCTGCTACTCTCTACATCTTTCAGATTTCAAGCGTACCTATAGATTTGTTCGGTAAGCACTCAGCCGATTCTATCAAGGCCTCTTGGATGGCTCAATGGTTTCTTTTAAAATGATGCCATAGACTAGTATTTGGACCCAGGGCCGCTACTTTTAAGCTTTTCATTTGTCTTTCTACGTTTTGTCATTAGATCTCGTAAATATTATTTTTACAATATGGGCTGCTACTGCTAAGCATGGCCCAGAGTTCAACGGTTACGTTTATGGTCCAGCTCGTTTAAATTTTGCCTGCTAAGCGATGCCTCGTTTTCAATTGCCATGTCAAAGGTCTTCGTTTTGACCTGTTTCAGATACAGGCAACGTGACTCAGTTTTATCATGAACTCTTGCATAGCTGATCCACGTTTAAACGATACTTTTGAAGAGACTACTATAGTTTAGACAAATTTTAAAGGGAAACTGTAAAAGGTTATGGACTCAGTTCAAACATCTAATTGCTACGTTTTGTCATAGATACACCCAGCCGGTTTTAATTTTCATGAAGGCCTCTTGGATGGCCAAGCGATCCACATTTAAGATAGACATGTTTCATTTAAAATGAGAAGACACACCTGTTTCAAGTTTATCGAGACTTTTGAAACTTAGCATTTGGGTAAAAACATGAAAAGGCCAGGATGAAATTGAAAAGCTAATATTAATAAATGAAAAGTGATGAACGAGGAAACAAATATATATCAACCAACCAACCAACGAACTGTAAAAAAAAAAAAAAAAAAAAAAAAAAAAAAAAAAAAATTTTTTTTTTTTTTTTTTTTCAAGGTTGGTTGGTTGGTTTCTAAAGTTATATTTCTAAAGTTATATTTCTCAGTTGACTGCTACAGTTATATTTCTAAAGTTATATTTCTAAAGCTATATTTCTCAGTTGGCTTCTAAAGCTATATTTCTTTAGCCAATCATTGTAGATGGCGCTGTAGTCTACATATATAGTATATATATAGTATATCTATTAGGGTGGGTGGGAGTGGAATTTATTTCTTCTACTGTACGGTCATGCATAAACTAGCTCCTGATGTCTAAACCCATTTCCTTTAAAACAGGATGGGATAGCGATATTTATACATTATTGGCTTTGAAAACAAGACTTTTGTCTGACAAATTACAAAATACTGCAGGTTTTCATGAAATCAGAATAGATCATAGACTTTTATAGAAAAATCTAACTCTCTAGTGTCCATCAATGTACATCTTGCTGAAAACACATTACGAGACAAAGTGACTAGACGACCGTTGCTGGTAAATGTCGAGACACAGTGAGGGTGTAGTCACGTTAGCCATATTATATATAGACAAGCTTCAAGGGTGTGCGTGGCACCTGAAAAAAAAAAAAAAAAAAAAAAAATTTTTTTTTTTTTTTTTTTTTTTTTTTCGTGTGACCTTGAAACTTGATTGGCTATATATAATTATTTATTTGTCCTTCCTTAATCTGTAGTCCATATGTTTCATTTGTCATACTACTAAACGAATGGTTAATACTATTTTCATAATTAAATTTTCCAGCGTCCATTGCTACATTCTTCTTGACAACTCTCAGAATTTTATCGAGACCTCTTGCTAAATTTTTACTGATTCTCTCTACGCAACAGTGTTGTTATTAGTCCGTTACAATATTATGGAAGCCTCCGGTTTCAATTTTGAATTTTTACGGATTCTCTCTACGCCTTTCAATTGCCATGTCAAAGGTCTTCGTTTTGACATGTTTCAGATACAGGCAACGCTCAGCCTGACTCAATTTTCTCATGGCCTCTTGCATATATGATCCACGTTTACACGATACTTTTCAACAGTCAAAATTGAAAGACTACTATAGCTTAGACAAATTTTAAAGGGAAAGGGTTATGGATTAAAATCTGCTGTGTTTCAAGAAGGCCAAGCGATCCACGTTTAAGATAGACATGATCAATATTAACAGGTTTTATTTAAAATGAGAAGACCTAGCATTTGGTTGGTTTCTAAAGTTATATTTCTCAGTTGGCTTCTAAAGCTATATTTCTCAGTTGGCTTCTAAAGATATATTTCTCAGTTGGCTTCTAAAGCTATATTTCTCAGTTGGCTTCTAAAGTTATTTTTCTTTAGCCAATTATAGTAGATGGCGCTGTAGTCTATATATATAGTATATATATAGTATATCTATTAGGGTGGGTGGGAGTGGAATTTATCTCTTCTACTGTAAGGTCATGCATAAACTAGCTCCTGATGTCTAAACCCATTTCCTTTAAAACAGGATAGGATAGCGATATTTATACATTATTGGATTTGAAAACAAGACTTTTGTCTGACAAATGACAAGATACTGCAGGTTTTCATGAAATCAGAATAGATCATAGGCTTTTATAGAAAAATCTAACTCTCTAGTGTCCATCAATGTACATCTTGCTGAAAACACATTACGAGACATAGTGACTAGACGACCGTTGCTGGCAAACGTCGAGACACAATGAGAGTGTAGTCACGTTAGCCATATTATATATAGACAAGATTATCAACCAACCAACCAACTGTGGAAAAAAAAAAAAAAAAAAAAATTTTTTTTTTTTTTTTTTTTTTTTTAATGTGACCTTGAAATTTGACTCGCTATATTTTCAAGGTCATCTTGCTTAGATTAACTTTATATAAGCAGCTTGAATAATTTCAATCCAGCATAATTTTTTTAGATTGCTACATGACGGCTGTTTAATTTTTGGTCTCCAGTTATATCGTATTTGCATGGCTGTTGTCCACTTTGCAAAGGCAAGTTTTAATTTTAGCTAAAGACTATCAGAGGTCTGATAAACATAAAATGAATGCCTGGCTTTGTTGTGCAATGGCATAATCAAATTTGGTAGAAGCGTAAAACTAAACCCGGTAAGTTTCAAATGTCTCAAGAGAAAAGATATAGAATTAAAATTTTAAACTCAGATCTCTTAAATTTAGCTATCGAGTCTGTATATTTTACCAAGATACATATTTATCTTATAGAGAAGCCATATCCCTTAAAAATTAGAATAGGTACTCTATCTCTAGCTTTGCCATTAAAATTTTAAAATTTTACACAAAAAATGTAAATTTTAAGCGAAAAAATTAAAATTTTAAAATCAGATCTCTTAAATTTATCTATAGAGCCTGTATATTTTATCAAGATACAAAATTATCTTATAGCTAAGCCATATCCCTTCAAATTAGAATAGGTACAATATTGGTACTCTATCTCATGGTAGTTAGGACCGGTCCGAATGTTCTTTCAAAGATGCGGGTGGGAATCATTTTTATATCCAAGAGACGCTGCCGAGCGATTATAAGCTAGTATTGGCTCTTTGACGAACCAAACTCTTAGATCAGAGATATTTAAGCTGGCTTATCAAGGTCCCAATGGAGTTTATTAGTGGCGCATCCAAATTAAACATTTAACAGAAATAATATTGAATTGGGTGCTGCCCGTGTCCAAAAATTTCAAGTCTTGTGAAGAGCCCACTGAGTGCATCTGATCAACGGTAGAACGACGTATTTCGAGCTTGGCAAACAAACTGAACTAAATTATAAGATATTTGGCATCGTGGGAAACGTGCAGGTTGTAGCAAGACTGTTGCGACATACGACAAGCCGAAACTCGAAATCAGCGAGATGAAACTCTTTACGAGACCCTATAATTGAGTATGAAATAAAATATATTTTTTATCTGTATTTAAACATGCAGACATTTCCGCGAAGCGGAAATGTCTGCATGTATAAATACAGATAAAAAATATATTTTATTTCTAATATTTAATTTAATTTATTTTATTATATTCTATAAAACCCATGATATCATTCTGATTTCATGAAAACGTACATCTTGCTTAAAATACATTACGAGGCATAGTGACTAGACGACCGTTGCTGGCAAATGTCGAGACACAATGAGGTTATGGTTATGTTAGCCATATTAAATATAGACAAGCTTCAAGGTCACACGAAACAAGCTTGAAGGTCACACGAAAAAAAAAAAAAAAAAAAAAATTTTTTTTTTTTTTTTTTTCGTGTGACCTTGAAGCTTGTTTCATGTGACCTTGAAACTTGATTGTCTGTATATAAGTATTTATTTGTCCCTTCCTTAATCTGTAGTCCATTTGGTTAATACTATTTTCCTAATTACGTTTCATTTGTTATATTTCATTGGTCATGCTACTCAACGAATGGTTAATACTATTTGCATAATTACATTTGACAGCGTCCATTGCTACATTTGTCGTGACAACTCTCAGCAATATGAATTTCATAGAGACCTCTTGTTAAAATTTTCTCTCTACGCAACAATGTTTATATTAGCCAGTTTAAATTTTTACGCCTGCCGTCCGGTTTCAAGGTTCCTGCTAAGCGATATGTCTTCATTTTGACATGACAAATAAAACCTGTTTCAGATTCAGGTCAGCTTGACTCAATTTTATCATAGCCTCTTGCATAGCTGAAGCCAGATTCATGTTACACGATACCTTTGAACGGTCAAAATCGAAAGACTGCCTGATAAATACTATATCTGATAAATTTTATAACTTATTTTTTTACAATATTGGTAGCATTTAAAAAACTGGGCCATCGTCAAGATAAGCTTATCAAATCTGATAAAATTTTATAAGTTATTTTTTTACAATACCAATGTTGGTAGCAACATTTTACGGACCCGACTGAACTTGGCAATTTGTTACAGTTGGTCAGGCAGAATTGAAAAATCTCTTTTGAAAGTTTTCCTGGCAATTAGAAAATTGAATTTCCAAAAGTGAAACCCCAATGGATAGGGACATAATCCCCTTTCCTAGACAAATTAAATTTTCCATAAATTTAACATTAAATTTTACATTTTTTACTAAATGTTTTACCAATTTACTAAAACTTTGAAACGTCTCATTTCAATGAAAATTTAAGCCACGCCCCCTAGATATTTTTAATGTTTATCCTTCTTCCATTCTATGGTATCTTTTAACATTAAAATTTACTAAACACTAAATGTTTTACCAATTTACTAAAACTTTGAAACGTCTCATTTCAATGAAAATTTAAGCCCTAGATATTTTTAACGTTTATCCTTCTTCCATTCTATGGTATCTTTTAACATTAAAATTTACTAAACCCTAAATGTTTTACCAATTTACTAAAACTTTGAAACGTCTCATTTCAATGAAAATTTAAACCCTAGATATTTTTAACGTTTGTCTTTCTATCCCAGCCAACCCTCCATTGGCTGATAATATTTTACGCCACGCTACGGTATCGTTTAACGTAACCCTCTTACATTCTATGGTATCTTTTAAGATGACAGCAATAGATTTTGAACGTTTCTCAGCGCTATGGTATCTTTTAACGCGACCCCTTACATTGAATTCAATTCGGCTTGGCACAGTCAAACGTGGATCAGCTATGCCATGATAAAATTGAGTCAGGTGTATCTGAAACAGGTCAAAACGAAGACATATCGCTTAGCAAGAAAACGAAGACATATCGCTTAGCACGTAAAATTTTAAAATGGAGATAAAATTGAAACGGGCTGAGGGTTATCTGAAACAGGAGCTGGGCCATAAAAATTTAAATATAATTATGAGAGACAAAACGAAACCTGTGGTCCTCGTGGACTTTGAAAAATTTCACAGTCAGTTTGAAATGACTAACGTTGAAGAAAAAGAAAGGTACGTTAACAGTTCTATATATAGACGAGCCACGCTCAAGGTCACATTGAAAAAAAAAAAAAAAAAAAAAAAAAAAAAAAATTTTTTTTTTTTTTTTTTTTTTTTTTTTTTTTTTTTTTTTAATGGTAGTAGCCCTGTCGCACTAAACTAAAATGTGGGTTACGTAATTTATTAATCGTCACTTAAAAACCACTGGGATATATAACTTTCACCCTCATCTATTTTTCTTTTCTTTGAATCCGAGTCTAAATCATTAGAACTTCTCTTATTGTCTACATCCACATCATTCGAATCAATGGTATCGTAACTAATTTCAGTATTTTCCAAATCAAAAGGTTCATAAGGTATCTTTGAATCGTTTAATATCCCTTCCAAATAATCGCCAAACTCATCATCGGTTTTTGTTGAAGGTTCAGCCACCTTAGTCTTCGTTGAAGGTTTAGCCTCCTTAGCCTTCGTTGAAGGTTGATTATCGATTTCTGTTATGAATCCTATATTAGCTGTTTTAGAAGCCATTAATTTTCTTTCCTGAAATCCGATGAAATCTAAAATACTTCCACTAATACGTAAAATTTTTTGATTATTTTGAGTATAATAGCTGTATCTCGTATTAATTTTTATTTGTAAGATGGCTACAAACGTGTCAGTGAACGTGGGTTCGATCATACTATAAAAGCGATTCGCGACTTCAGTTCCAGTAAATACGCTGGTGTCCAGTATGCATGGTTGAAATCTTAGATTTATTTTATGACCTTTTGCTTTGAATTCGTTTGCACGTTTACCGCATTCATGACAATTCAAAACACCACTACATTCTTGAAAAGAAAATTTAAAATCGTCAGAAATTTGAACTGAGAGATCAGATGTCATCGCACGAGCAATTAAACGTAATGGCTCTGAAGCCATAATATATAAATTCAATTTGGGATTTAGAAGGCCTCTATCCCCATAACTTTTCATAAATTTACAGTATGCAACGACAGCAACTTTAAAATTTGGGCGCTTGGATTCTTCATATTCATAATTCAGCGTCACATAAGATGGATTCCATAACCGTTTGGCGTCGGTGACATAATCTTGAAAAGTCACGTTATTTTTCAAACGAGCCACCCAATCTTTAGATATAAGATTTAAACAGTCTTTGTGCAAAATTGCGTTGATACCCTCAGACAATTGCGGTTTTTCCAAAACCTTTGACACGAGATCTAAATAGCTATCCATGCCCTTATATTACAGTTAAATGAATAATGTTAGAAAATGAGATTTGTCAGCTGCTTATATAGGCGCTATAAATCTATCAAGGTCACAAGGTCACATAAAAAAAAAAAAAAAAAAAAAAAATATTTTTTTTTTTTTTTTTTTTTTTTAATGTGACCTTGACCTTGGGCATGGCTGCATACTATATAAATAATGACTAACGGATCGATTTGTTATCAACAACTATATGGATTCTTATTTAGATAATTGTTGTCTAAGCTCAAGTCGTGTCAAGTTAGACTTTGCATCTTTTAATTGAATATTTTCTGTCTTCAGACGTTTAGCGTTTGATGCTAAGCTGACATTCTCTGCCTTCAGATTGAGATTTTCTGTCTTGAAATGTTTAATGTTTATTTTTAAGCTGCTATTTTCTAACTTCAGTTTGGCATTTTTCGCTTTCGTGGCGTCGTTTTCTTTTTTCAGTCTCACAATTTCGTCGTTTTGTAAATTATAAATTATTTCGTGCAAACGCGTATTGTCTTCGTGCAAACGTCTATTGTCTTCCTGCAAACGTCTATTGTCTTCGTGCAAACGTCTATTGTCTTCGTGCAAGGCTTCTAGCTTCTTTCTGAAATCTTGCGTCTCTTGTTCGTAAAGAGTTTTCATCTCGCTAATTTTCTTTTTCAGCTCGTCGCATATCTGCATATAAGGTTTCGCGCACATAAAACAGGCCTGCTGCAACTTGCAGGGCTCCCACCATTCGTCTTTCACAATGTCAAAAAATAACTTGTAATCGCGTTCAGTTCGTTGACCTGGCTTGAAATACATCTTTTTGCCGTCGATCAGATGTAAGAAGCGTTCGGTAGGTTTGCTCGTAGACTTGAGAGTTTCGGACACGGGCAGCACCATATTCAATATTATTTGTGGCAAATGTTTGATTTTGATGCGCCATTTCCCATCGACAAACGACATAGGGCCTTCTAGCAATCTCTTCGGTTCCCAGACATGATATCTCTGATTGAGAACTCTTATGATACCCCTGTCCCATAGCGTAGCCAAGACCAGCCTGTAGTCTTTAGGAAGCGTCGCTTGGATATAAAAATGGTTCAAATTGCCTGCTTCTAGACAATTCTCGAAAGAAAAATTACACTTGGACCTACGCTTGCTGAGATAGCCCAGAGTATTAACTAAATGCCAGACGGTTTTTATATTTTTGCTCAAGATACATTTGAAACCAGAATAAGGTCGGTCATCGGGTTGGATCTTATTCCATACGTATTTCTGAAAATACTTAAGAGATGGAGATGCGACTATCATATGTCTATGATGCCTGAATTTAGGATCAGATTCGGTCCCTCCGTCGCACCAACAAGAAAAGGGTAGAGTCCGCGTATTACCGTTGTCTTCGTCCATATGATAGAGAAAACTCTCGTAGGCCGTAGCTCGAACCATCACATGAATGAATATCAGGTCGCTTTGTAAATATTTCAGGACGCATGCAGCTGCCAAATTCAGAGAATCGTCTTGAAAAGAAACGGGCGGTATCGGTAACTCAATCTCCCAGACAGGCTCGTAGGCCCGGCTACCGTCTGGAAAAATTTGATCATGTCCAAAAAAGTCATTTTTCTCACACATAGGGTTGAAGTTGAAAGGATATCCATCTGGAACGGACACATCATCTTCTTCGGGTAAGGGTTTGGCAATCCGAATTTTAAATTGCAAATAACAGTTTATAAGATGATCGGCCGCCAGGTATTTCTTTCGCCATACGAATGTGTGCCGTTTCTTGTCAGGACACCAAACGCATTTCACCAAAGGGTTTATGTTGTGCCGTTCATGACAATGCTTTTCATAGTTTTTGGGTAAGATTACGACTTGACAATGGGGACATTTAAACTCAAATTTATCCCACGTAAGAAGATTCCTATATTTTTTTATTGCTTCACGAGCCGCCATAATTATATTAGACTGAGTAAGGAAAAAAAGATAATAGTTTATAAATTCATTTGTCAAGGGTATATATAGTCTATGTTCAAGGTCACATGAAAAAAAAAAAAAAAAAAAAAAAAAAAAAATCTTTGAAAAAATATTTTTTTTTTTTTTTTTTTTTTTTTTTCGTGTGACCTTGAAGCTTGACTCGTGTGACCTTGACGGGTTATATATCTTTCAGATTTCAAGCGTACATATCAATTTGTCGTGACACCTGTTTCAGGATAGAACTCAGCCGGTTTCAATATTCATGAAGGTTTCTTGGATGGCCAAGTGATCCACGTTTAAGACGATCAATATTAACAGGTTTCATTTAAAATGAGAAGACCCTAGCATTTGGATTGAATAATGTTTCAGATACACCTGTTTCAATTTTATAGCATCTGGACAAAACTCGAAAAAGGTCAGGATTAAATTGAAAAGCTAATCTTGATACTAATTTCCTAATTACGTTTCAATTTTCATTTGTCATGCTACTCAACGAATGGTTAATACTATTTTCATAATTACATTTAAATTTTCCAGCGTTCATTGCTACATTTGTCGTGACAACTCTCAGCAATTTAAATTTTATAGAGACCTCTTGCTAAATTTTACGGATTCTCTCTACGCAACAATTGTTTCAGGTTTTGATTAGTTTGTTTCGGGATGCACTCAGCTTGACTCATGAAGGCTTTTTGGATGGACCAAGTTTAAGATCGACACGACGACTGTGCCACGATCAAAATTAACAGGTTTCATTTAAAATAGGAAGATCTAGCATTTGGACACGATTGGATGGAATCCTGTTTCAGATACAGGTTCAAATTTATTATATTTGTCATTACGAGTCTAGACAACCGTTGCGGACAAATGTTGAGAGACAATGAGAGTGTGGAGGCAAATAGATAATTATATATAGCCAGTCAAACCAACCAACCAACCAACCTTGAAAAAAAAAAAAAAAAAAAAAAAAAAATTTTTTTTTTTTTTTTTTTTCAAGGTTGGTTGGTTGGTTGATATATATATCTTTTCCTCGTTCATCAAGATTCGCTTTTCAATTGTCATGACCAAACGATTGGTTACTAAAGTTTTTTTGGATCTCTATCATTGGATCTCGTTAATACTATTTTCATAATTACGTTTAAATTTTTACAATATGAGCTGCTAATCTCTACGCGTTCAGTTTTTCTGGCTCAGCATCTCAATTTAAAAGCTACATTTGTCCTGTTTCAATTTTATCGAGGTTAAATTTTTATGGATAATGTTGGCTGTCCCGTTTGCAGGTCCAATCGATAGGATGGCATAGCTGAAGCCGCTTTAAGCGATTCTTTTGAACGGCTTAGACAATTTTCATTTGTCTACTCATAAAATTTATAAGTTATTTTTTTTACAAATCCAATATTGGTAGGAGATAGATTTAAAAAAAATGGGTCAAACGAGGCTTCCATCGTCAAGATAAGTCATAATGACAAATCTGACATGAGGAAGCCTCGTTTGACCCAAATTTTTTAAATTTTTAATATTTTTAGAGTGATATATAATTTGGCTGTTCGGACTCATCTATTATATATTCTAGAGTGCCAGGTGTCATGAGATCTTTCATCATAGAGTCTAGTAGTAGCTGATCTGGCATGGGAGAGCATACTATATTATTAAGATCTTCAGGCACCGCTGGGCTTTGAATAGGCCATTCACTATGAAATCCTGGATTTTCAACAAAAGGCATTGAATGTTCAATAGGTGCAGGCTCTGGATTTTCAACGGGACATTTAAAAACTGGCTCAGGCTCTGGCTCTGTATTTGTTGCAGTGTCCTTGAAAGTGAGCTTAGCTTTCTTTAAACGCTTGGGATTCTTTTTGGCCTTACGTTTTACCGATGCAGTTCTCATATCCATTCCAGGTAGATCAGGCCCATAGGTGCGTACGAAGTTGTTTTTAAGGGGATCTGTCAATACTTTCCAGATTTGAGAGTTATATTGTTCTGCATAATTTGTAGTGACCACGGTTATTGTTTTGTCCAACACAACAGGGGGGTTCGTCGGCAAATAGATTTCTGGCAAATCGGTTACTGGTTCTGGCTCTTGGGATGGTTCTGGCTCTTGGGATGATTCTGGCTCTGAGATTGGAGCTGTTTGAATATATTCAGAGGGTGGCTCGTCATCATCATCCATATGAGGTATCATAGGTGTTGGCACAGATACCTCATACATCCCATCTATTTTCGTGATTCTTTCTACCAACGGATTTTTTACCTTGAAACCCAGCTTCAAGCTTTCCCTCACAACATGTAGACTGAAGAAATTCTTTTGGGTCGTAAATAAAATATAGGTAGTGCCAGCAGGTATCTTGTAGCTTGAGCGAGCAATCAATATGAACCTCTCGTAGAAGTGAAGCTTGTCCCCTGAGAAATATCTGCTGTCAGCTCTCACTCGTGTCTCGTTGGGGGGTCTCACATAGAACAGCAATGGTGCGTCCAATGTCTGGATAATATGGGCGCATCCTTGCCCAACGGTTCTCTGTCCAAACGTGAAATGACCTTTCACCAGAAATTGGTTATGGGGACACTTGAAACCAATTCTCATATCAGCGTTGACTCTGTTGGCTTCGCTGGGGGGTCTTTTGAATCTGTTCATAACAGTGATCCATTTTATGTCTTGAGGTCTCAGCGGATAGATTGTCTTGGCCTCTCTGCCTAGTGCTGGAATCGTATTCAGGATCTTGTCCGTCAGAGTACGTTTTTTAAACGAAATTTTATGATCAGGTGTCAGATGTAGGCAGAACATATGGATTTTGCCATCTCCCATCATTGTTTGGAAATGAGGATATTTCTTCAGCTTCTTGACAGAAGTCGAAAGAATTTTCGGAAAAGGCTCAGTCATTCCGAAAAGGTTATGAAGAGCGTTAGCCGCTTTAAGTTTCTTCACAGAGCATTGATGCTTATACATGTTAGCAGTTCAAGCTCCGAAGAGAGAATGACTATTCGATCGAATGGCAGAGCTTATATAGTCGATCTGAAGGCAGGATGTTGCATAACTCATTTTCTACGAAAACAGGATAAGATAAGGCTATTTATAGAATTATTGTCGCTGGATATTGCATTACTCGTTTGCAAAACAGGACACGGAAACAGGATGCTGAACATGGAAACAGGATGCGGTAAAGATTTTTATAGACGCTGAAACAAATAAGCATTGCTGGACAATGATAGTGTAGATACTTTAGCATGATATATATAGGTTATCTAGAGTCAATCAACTAATCAACCAACCTTGAAAAAAAAAAAAAAAAAAAAAAAAAAAAAAAAATTTTTTTTTTTTTTTTTTTTTTTTCAAGGTTGGTTGATTGACATTAGCCAACATATATATCATGCTGAAGTGTCTTTGGTTGATTTTATATTTCTATAATTTTTTTCAAGATACTATTCTTTTGGGACTTCGCCATTTTTCACCAATCTGGAAAATTTTTCAAAATTTATCATTTCGATTTTATAGTTTTTGATTTCAAAATAATATTTTTTTGCCAATCTTGAAAAATTTAAGTTGGTTGATAATAGTTTATATATAAATTTATATCTCAGGGACTTCAGTTATAAAAGTATCCGTTCAAAATCTTAAGTATCCATTCAAAATCTTAAAGTACAAATCGGTACGCATCCAATATTGGCAATATAATTGTTACAAAAAAAACGGGTCGAACGAAGTGTCAAAGACAGGAATCTGCCATGAGACACTTCGTTCGGCCCGATTTTTTTATAAATCGTTTGGGTTTAAACCCAACTGTAGTATTTTCTAGCCTCTGTATTTATAAGGCTGTAGCATTTTCCATCTCTCAAATTGACGTTCGATTTGAGAACGACTATGCCATGCCGTCTTCGAATTCTTGGATCTTCAAAGCCAGCAGTTTTTAATTTAGGCCGTACCACGAAATCTATCTTTGGTGGAGGCTTCCAGGCACGATAAGTTGTTACGTTGGACTCTGGAGATTTTGGTAGCGGGCTTAATAGCTTTGGTACTTTAAAATAAATCATCTCTGACATGGGTATTGAAATTTGAACTGGAACTTGAACAGATTTAGAAGCTGGAACTGGAACTGGAACTTGAACAGATTTAGAAGCTGGAACTGGAACTGGAACTTGAACAGATTTAGAAGCTGGAACTGGAACTTGAACTTGAACTGGAACTGGAACTGGAACTTGAACAGATTTAGAAGCTGGAACTGGAACTTGAACTTGAACTTGAACTGGAACTGGAACTGGAACAGATTTAGAAGCTGGAACTGGAACTGGAACTGGAACAGATTTAGAAGCTGGAACTGGTCTTGGAACTGGAACGAGTTTAGATTTGAAAACTGGAACGCGTTTAGATTTGAAAACTGGAGATGGTCTGGAAACTGGTTTTGGAGTTGGCATGGACATGTCTCGATTATAATTGCATAATAACTCGAGAGAAAGACGAGACGTATTCAAGACATTCCATCCAGGCTTTACGGCATAGTCATAGTCAAATCGCTCGTCGGTCAGAGAGTCGAAAGAAAACATTTCCATTTTGAAAAACAGAGGCTCAGAATGAATAAGCTGAGGCGATAGGCTCGTATTTATACTCTGGCAAGCGGATGCGTGAGATCTGATAAGCGGTTCTGAGAAACGACATCAGTAATACTATATAAGGCTCGACAGGATGACTTTTTATAGATTAGAGAGGCTTGACGCATCTATAAATAACTTATCACGTCCTGTTTTTGAGGAAACGGTTTACATAATATCCTGCCAATTTGTTCTAGAAGAATTTTATCGGATCATCTTGAAGGCTTCAAGCGACAAACTAATTTTCTAAAAATTTTAACAGATGAGAGATATGACCGTTGCTGGCAAAGATCGAGATAGAATGAGGTGGCAAGTCAGCAATCCTATATATAGAGGAGATAACCAACCAACTGTGGAAAAAAAAAAAAAAAAAAAAAAATCTTTGAAAAAAAAAAAAAAAAAAAAATTTTTTTTTTTTTTTTTTTTTCATAGTTGGTTGGTTGATTATATCCTCTATATATAGGATCGCTGACTTGCCACCTCCTCATTGTGTCTCGACATTTGCCAGCAACGGTCGTCTAGTCACTATGCCTAGTTGAAAAATTGAAAATTTTAACAGATGAGAGATATGACCGTTGCTGGCAAAGATCTAGATAGAATGAGGAGGTGGCACGTCAGCGATCCTATATATAGAGAAGATTATCAACCAACCAACCAACTGTGAAAAAAAAAAAAAAAAAATTTTTTTTTTTTTTTCAAGGTTGGTTGATTAGTTGATTGACTCTAGCCAACCTATATATATCATGCTAAAGTATTTACACTATCATTGTCCAGCAATTAAACTTAAAAGAAATTTCGAGCTTGGTTAAAAATGGCAAAGTCCAAAAAAAATATTATCTTGAAAAAAATTATAAGAATAAAAAATATAAAATGCCACACCCACTTAAAAAAAAAAAAAAAAAAAATTTTTTTTTTTTTTTTCACAGTTGGTTGGTTGGTTGAATTCATTCTATATAAATAGCCGACTCTTCTCCAATCAGTCTTCTTCTGTCCCAGTAAATCTATCCATTGTTAGATCCTGCCGGCTTTAGAACGATATGCTATCTCGTCCAGTTTTATTGGAACGTTTCTAATTTATGTCTGGCAGATTAACAATACGCTATCTTAGCCTGTTCCTAATCTATTCAAACTTTTTACGATGATTAACTATCGCGAGTCAAATTTATTTTGGCGTACCTTTAATCGCTACCGAAAAAATGGATGGCTCTAATATAGGTATAGGCTACGTGAGCGATTCGTTCAGGATACAATCGAGGAACGTATTGCTAGAGGATAAGATACGCATTTTTGGCTTGAAACAAATCATGGTACCACTGTCGGAAAAAAGTACGGTTTATTAAAGACATTTTACATAAGAGACATCATTGAGTTTGAAATAAAATATTTTTTTATCTGTATTTAAACATGCAGACATTTCCGCGAAGCGGAAATGTCTGCTTGTTTAAATACAGATAAAAAAATATTTTATTTTATTATATTTTATAAAAACCCATGATCTATTCTGATTTCATGAAAACCTGCAACATCTTGTCATTTGTCAGACAAAAGTCTATAAAAATCTTGTTTTCAAAGCCAATATTGTATAAATAACGTTATCCCATCCTATTTTAAAGAAAACGGGTTTGGGTATCACGGAGCTGGTTTATGCATGACCTTACAGTAGAAGAAATAAATTCCACTCCCACCCACCCTAATAGATATACTATATATATACTATATATATAGACTGCAGCGCCATCTACAATGAATTTGATTGGATAAAAAAATATAACTTTAGAAACCAACTGTGAAATATTTACATATCTAGCTTAGCCCTTAAAAAATTTAAATTTTACACAAAAAATTAAAATTTTAAACGAAAAAATTAAATTTATAAACTCAGATCTCTTAAATTTATCTATAGAGTCTGTATATTTTACCAAGATTCATATTTATCTTATAGAGAAGCCATATCCCTTCAAATCGTTACGATATTGGTACTCTATCTCTAGCTTAGCCATTAAAATTTTTAAATTTTACACAAAAAGTTAAAATTTTAAACGAAAATTTTAGACTCAGATCTCTTAAATTTATCTACAGATATTTTATCAAGATACATAATTATCTTATAGAGAAGCCATATCTCTTGAAAATTACAAATTCAAAATATTTTACAGATAACTGTTGTTGGCAGACGTCGAGACAAAATGAGATGTGGGTACGCTAGCCATCCTATATATAGGACGCACGAAAAAAACTAATGTTCAATAAATTAGGCTAGTTCCGTTAAGTTATAGATTCTGCTCCGTCCTTGAAGATGTGTTCAAGGTCACACGAAAAAAAAAAAAAAAAAAAAAAAAAAAAAAAAATTTTTTTTTTTTTTTTTTTTTCCAAGGTCGTTGGATTTCTTGTGGGCGTGGCTTCATCCCATCTATATATAGAGAGAGATAAACTCGCTTACGTATCCAAACCGTCATTGTCCAGTCATGTCTCTGTTGGCTTAGTTATTTTTATCTATACATTTAAATTGATACCATTTTATCTCGTTTTCCAGAGTCTTAAATTTTATTTCTACAATATTGGCTTAATATAGTTTATACGTTTAAATAGTCTTCCTGCTATCCTGATAATCTCTTCGATACTAGCTTAAATAGATTTTTTTATAAATTTAATATCAAAGTCTCAAATTAAACCCGTCCAATGTTGGCACTATATTTATCGCAAAAAAATGGGCCGAACGAGGTGTCAAAGACAGAAATTCTGCCATGAGACACCTCGTTCGACCCATTTTTTTACTCTCATTTGAAAGATTAGCATAAGCTCTCTATGGATTGCTCATTAGATAGCCTACTAATGGTCATCTTCAACGGTCCGGTCATTTGAGATTTGTATAATTCATAATCCTCATATTCAAGCTCAAAAAATTTCCTCACCTGTAGTTGGTATGCGGCAAGGAAGTCTTCGAACTTGGTATGGGACCTTTCAACAAATCGAACACCAATGGCTTTCACGAAGCTGAGCTTCATGTTAGCCTGGTATTTCACCATGGCCGAACCATCGAACATTTCATCAAATTCCTGTTCGCCCATGAACCCTTTCAAATGATGTTTGGCTTCGCTAATCGAGAAGATTCTCGTCTTAGCGAGCCATTTAGGTAAATCGATTTTAGGGTCCATCACATCACGGACGGTGAGGCCTGCATATTTTTCGGCAAAATGAAGATCTAGAGGGTGCCTCGAATAAATAGCCAGGTCCTCAGCCCGGACAAACAGGGTGCCATCAGTGGCCATTAGGCATTTAAAGGCAACGCCATAAGCATAATTTTTTACATGGAAAAACATGACTGACAGAGAGCTAATGTATCTAAGCAGCTAGTAGAGAGATCGACTAGCAATTGAAGAGCTCTCGCTGGACACTCGTATATATACCCGGTCTTATCAACAGATCTGATTGTAATTTTCTACGAACCGCTTATCAAGAGGAAAGGCTTGCATAATATCCTGTCAATACTTCTGGAAAAATCTTTTTATAGAGATCTGATTATAACCGGGCATCCTGAGGAAAGGCTTGCATAATATCCTGTCAACACTTCTCGAAAAATCTTTTTATAGAGATCTGATTGTAATTTTAATCGGAGCCGCTTATCAAGCATCCTGTCAATAGTTTCTCGAAAATCTTTTTATAGAGATCAGATCATAATAACTGGCTTGGCTACACTTAGCCTTTAAAATTTTTAATTTTTACATATAAATTTTAAACGAAAAAATTAAATTTTTAAACTCAGATCCCTTAAATTTAGCTATCGATATTTTACCAAGATTCATATTTATCTTATAGCTAAGCCATATCCCTTGAAAATTACAATCGGTACGCATTCAATGTTGGCTTGGCTACACTTAGTCTTTAAAAATTTTAAATTTTACATAAAAAATGTAAATTTTAAATGAAAAAAATTAAATTTTAAAATTCAGATTCCTTAAATTTAGCTATCGAGTCTGTATATTTTACCAAGTTTCATATTTATCTTATAGCTAAGCCATATCCCTTGAAAATTTAGAGATCAGATTATAATGACTGCCACACTTAGTCTTTAAAAATTTTAAATTTTACACGAAAAAAATGTAAATTTTAAACGAAAAAATTAAAATTTTAAACTCAGATCCCTTAAATTTAGCTATCGAGTCTGTATATTTTACCAAGTTTCATATTTATCTTATAGCTAAGCCATATCCCGTGAAAATTTAGAAATTAGATTATAATGACCGCCACACTTAGTCTTTAAAAATTTTAAATTTTACACAGTAAATTTTAAACGAAACAATTAAATTTTTAAACTCAGATACCTTAAATTTGTCTATAGATATTTTATCAAAATTATCTTATAGCTAAGCCATATCCCTTGAAAATTACAAGTTCAAATCGGTACGCATCCAATGTTGGCACTCTATCTATCGCAAAAAAATGGGCCGAGCGAAGCCTCAATGACTTATGTCATGAGAGGCTTCGCTCGACCCATTTTTTTGCACCTCGTCCTGATCTTAAGACGAGGATTTATAAAAGTAGGGTTTGTTTCCCACCAAAACTTTAATTTTTTTGGGAAAATACCCCAATTCTAGGTCTCCGTACCTCTCTCCGAAGACATAGCTATCCATCGGTACAGATTGCAGGTAAGAGTCCATGGATATTTTCAAATCAGCTATAAAACTCTCCATGGTAGCATTGGAAGAGCTAATGGATGCTATCTTGATACGTATGGGCCTTCTGATGTTGAACGTACACTCTATCGGCGACAAAATCTCGATAGGCCCCTGAAATAAGGATTGAAATTCGCCTGGATGCATATCCAACAGCGTGTTGGCATCTTCCAATCCAAAAATACGTGTCTTGGCTAGAGACGGAGGCAGGCTCAAGCCCTCGGGAGCGATGTCAGTCACTGTAAGATGGCATAAGTTTAAAACGCCAGAAGGATTTTGATAGCCCATGGTGCGAGCTACGTCTGAACCTTTGATAAAAATTTCACCGTCAAAAGTCAAAAAACAAGTAAATTTCACGTTTAACTCTTCAGCTAAAATTTGAAATATCATTTTGGAGCTTTTAGAATATCAAGCAGTCAGAATGAAATGTCTCGTCCAGCAGCCTGTATTTATACTAGCAGCAATCTCTATTTCTATCTAAATTTCTTATCGACATCCTCTGACGCACATCCTCTTACGCACGTCCTGTAGATTATGCAAGATCCCGCTCAAACGACAAATTAATTCTAAAAATAAGTTTATCGCGTCCTGAGGATTACATAATATCCTGTCAACAGCTAGAAGAATTTTATCAGAAGGTCACGTTTTCTAAGAAAGCTTGCTAAAATTAGGTCGCGAATCGGGTATATATACGAGCTGCCTCTAAGAGCCTGCATCATTTTGACTTCTGTTGCATTAAGTCATGCTATTCACAATTGAACATCCACAGCTGGATGCTAAAATCCTATTCGTAGTCTCTGCGGATGGACTTTTGTTCGTCAGGGCCTCTGATGTGGCCAAGCTGATGGGTAAGGGTAGCGCATACGTAAAAAAAACTACCAAGCTAAAGGTGAGGGACCTCGTTTACAAAAGGTTCAGGATACCTGTCTCTTTAGCTAATACCTGGGTGTATCCAATAGAAGAGATTCATTTCGGAGATGCGCTGTCGACCATGGGTTTTGAGGCCATGATGAAATCTGCTAAGATTGACATCTTAGATCCTATAGTGCCAACTGCATGCATCCATAAAGCAGTCAGAATTCGGATCGTGAGGAATTCTGATGTATTCATAGATGAATTCTTAAAGGATTTCATAGAAAGAACCCTGCTGTTCTATGATGGAGACCACGATGATGACCCTCGCCTACACGAAGATAGATTTGAGACTATTTCTTGGACAGACACCCCTCCGTCCAAAATCAAAGTCTTCGTGGGGAATCGATCTCGCTGGTATAAACTGATGCCTTAGAGATTTAAATTGGAGGGGGCAAAAAAATGGGCCGAACGAAGCGTCTCATGGCAGATTTCTGTCGTTGACGCTTCGTTCGGCCCATTTTTTTGCGACGGTAGTAAGCCAATATTGGATGGGTACAAATTGAGACTTTGAATGGGGTCTCTGAGATAGATAATATTAATATTTCAATATTGAAACGATACTAATGCCTTTGAAACTGAGATAGCTAATGTCTTTGACTCTGAGATAGAAATTTACAATATTGAATAAGGATATTTTTTTAAATGAATGCCGTACCAATATTGAATATATTTTTTAACGATTCGATAAACAAATAATATATTTAAATAATAAAATATTTATATAGTCAATCTGAAGGCAGGATATTGCATAACTCATTTTCTACGAAAACAGGATGAGATAAGGCTTTTTATAGAATAATTTATCGCTGGATATTGCATAACTCATTTGCAACGGACACGGAAACAGGATGCGGTAAAGATATTTATAGACGCTGAAACAAATAAGCATTGCTGGACAATGATAGTGTATATACTTTAGCATGATATATAGGTTAGCTAGAGTCAATCAACCAATCAACCAACCTTGAAAAAAAAAAAAAAAAAAAAATTTTTTTTTTTTTTTTTTCAAGGTTGGTTGGTTGGTTGATTGACTCGGATTCATTCTTTATAAATAGCTGTACTCAAACCTTCATTCCTTCATTCTGTCTGAATCTCTTCTAGCATCAACCTTCTACTAAAACGCTCCTAACATTAAGATACTTTAGCATGATTGGTTGATTGGTTAATGTCTTTAAATCTGAGATAGAAATTTACAATATTGAATAAGGGCATTTTTTAAATGAATGCTGTACCAATATTGAATATATTTTTTTAACGATTCGATAAACAAATAATACATTTTTAACTTTTCGATAAACAAATAATATATTTAAATAATAAATATTTTATTATTAAAATAAAATATTTAAATAATAAATATTTTATTATTAAAATAAAATATTTAAATAATATATTTAAATTCTAAATATTTATTATTCGAACCGAACGTGAACAATTCTGACGGGGTGGAGTTGCTCGAAGAATACTTCTGGCGACTGTAAATCAAGCATACTTGCATTTACCGGTAGAGGAAAATTCACAAGAATTACTTACTATTAACACTCCTAAAGGCTTATTTCAATTTACGCGATTACCATACGGAATTGCCAGTTCGCCAGCAATATGGCAGAGATCTATAGAACAAATTTTAAAAGGTATAGAGGGTATTTCAGTTTTTATTGACGATATATGTATCTCAGGGGAAACGGATGAAATACATTTAGAGCGATTAAAACAAGTGCTAGAAAGGTTACGTGAATATAATCTTAAAATAAATAAAGAAAAATCTTTTTTCATGAATGATGAAATTACATACTGCGGTTACAAAATTGATAAAAATGCCATACACAAAACTCAAGAAAAAATTTCTGCTATTTTAAATGCCCCAATACCTGAAAACGTAACTCAGGTAAAAGCATTCTTAGGCTTAGTTTCTTACTATTCTAGATTTGTTCCTAAATTATCTACGATTGCTTATCCTCTAAATGCATTATTACGTAAAAATGTAAATTTTCAGTGGACTAAAAAATGTGAAAATTCATTTAATGCAATTAAACAGGAAATTACTTCCGAAAGGATTCTCACCCACTTTAATCCTAAATTACCCTTAATTTTAGCCACTGATGCTTCTCCTTATGGAATTTCGGCAGTACTTTCGCATACAATGCCAGATAACTCCGAAAAACCCATAGCTTTTGCTTCTAGAACTTTGTCTTCTGCAGAAAAGCGGTATAGTCAGGTAGATAAAGAAGCGTTATCAATAATTTTTGGTGTAAAGAAATTTTTTCAATTTTTATATGGTAGGAGTATGTAGATATACAGATAGTAAACCCCTAGTTTCCATATTTTCACCTGTAAAAAGTATTCCGGTACTTTCGGCAGCTAGAATGCAAAGATATGCATTATACTTACAAACATTTAATTATGATATTAAATATAAAAAATCTGCAGAGCACAGAAATGCCGATGCTCTATCACGTCTTCCATTACGTAGTGAAGACTTACTGCTGCCGTCGTCCGATTCGCTACAGCCAGAAAAAGTGTCACCAACTTTGTCACCAAATTAATTTGGCAACCCTGATGAATCCGATTGTTTATTTATTCATCAAATCACTTCGTTACCGTTAACTACAAAAACGTTGTGTGCAAGTTCTAAGCGAGATCCAACATTAAAAGAAATGTACCAGCATTTAATATCAGGCACACAGATGCCAAATTACTTACTTTTCGGACATAAACAAGAAGATTTTTCTATACTAAATAATTGCATACTACAAGGGAATCGTGTTGTAATTCCTACTGTTCATAGACAAAAAGTGTTAGAAGATTTACATTTTGGCCATTTTGGCATAGTTAAAATGAAAGTACTGGCACGTAGTTTTGTATGGTGGCCAGGTATTGATAAAGACATTGAGAATTTAGCAAATAACTGTTCTGTTTGTATTAAAGTAAAACACAATCCTCCTAAAATGGACAACCATCAGTGGGAATGGCCTACAACACCTTGGAACAGAATACATGTAGACTTTTTTGGTCCAATGATGGGGAAAATGTTTTTAATCGTAGTAGATGCCCACAGTAAGTGGACAGAAGTGTTCATTGTTCCTAATACTACTGCTGAGAACACTATAAACTGTCTTTTTTCGCTTTTCGCCAGATATGGCTACCTGTGTCCCTTGTGTCTGATAATGAGCCACAATTCATTTCAGAACAATTCGAACATTTTTTACAAAGTAAAGGCATAAAACATAGTTTAACTGCACCATATCATCCCTCTACAAATGGTCAAGCCGAAAGATATGTCCAAATAATTAAAAAAGGATTGAAATCCTTAAGTTCAGAACCCGGAAATCTCCAATTTAAGTTAAACGAATTTCTATTCCAATACCGAATGATGCCTCATATTATAACAGTGGGCTCTTCTTCACAGCCCGTCTGCTCAATCAAGTGATATAGAAAAACAAAGAATCGAAGTCTGATGAGCGAATTCAGTTAAATATCGTTCTTAAGGAAAAAAGTATTAATATTTAATATAAAATAAAATAAAAGTAATATTATGCATTTGTAAACAGTAGAATAATTGTATTTGTAAATTTAATATTTTTTTTAAATGCTCCTAATAGCCGTGCTCCTAATAGCAATAAAAATAGCCATTAAAATATTAACTATAATGTAAATGTAAAAAAAAAAAAAAAACGAGTTCATTTTGTTTTGACATAAAAATAAATACATTTAATTAAACGTGAACGTTAAAAAATTGTAAAAAGTTAAATTATGCATCTCACAAAAATTTTTTTCATTATCACTTTAAAAATTTTATACACATTTATAAAAATAAAGTGCTAATGTAGTTCTATAGCTATGATTTAACAGAAAATTTAAAAGCACGGTACATAAAAAGTTTTTTTTTTTTTTTTAATCTTACAATTATTTATATGTAGTTGCACCTTGCATACATTATAATGTATATGCTATAAATCACTATGTATACAGTGCAAAGTATACATGCCTTTAAAAATGTGATAGTCACACTGCCTATCAACTTTTTAATGAAACTCACACAACAGTTTGCGTTTACGTTCCGTTTTTTCATAATTTTCGATACAGCAGTGTTGGACAAAATTTCGTATAAATGTCCATAATGAGAAATACTTTAAACAAGTTGTTATAATAGCAATTTGGAATACCATGATTAAACTTGCTTCTAATATATGTTTATGAGTTTTGCTAATAATGGTCTCCCAGACAGAAAGACACACAAACAACTGCTAAAAATATAGATTTTCCAAATCAGGGGTTCTCAAAACATGTAAATATAGCAAATTCTCCATTTCCAAAACTTGTTCTAAAAATAATACTTTATTTACCACACTGTAAAAAAAATTTCTGTAAATTTACAATAATTCTTAATTAAAAGTAAATAATCAAGATTCTCAATCTTTATTCGGTATTTTTATCTAATCTTATTATTTAATTTCTGAATAAAAATTAAAGATGAATGTTTCTACTGGAAAAAAAAAAAAAAAAAAAAACATTCTTAGTCACAACTAATACTCTCTTCAATAATTAATTAAATTAATTTTATTCATTAAATTGTATATATAAATAATAATAATTATAAGATTTAAAAAAAAAGGGGGGGGGGGGGGAATTTAATGGGACTAATGTGCAAGTTGTACCTGACGGGACTAAAGTGAAAGTTGTACCTCAAGGGACTAATGTGAAAGTTGTACCTCACGGGACTCATGTGCAAGTTGCACCGAACGAACAAACTATTTCTTTCAACGAAAATGCCTACTAACCCTGGACGATAGGTCTAATATATCGTATCCTATTATATATCGTAATATAACTCAATACTTATTTCGCTTCCTTCTTCGACTCGTTTTAATACGCATTTTTTATATGCATGAGCAGCCCCCGAAAAACAAAAACATTAAATCATTAAATTCATTTTTTTAAGTTATTTTTATTTCATATTATTTCACGCGCACTTTTTATTTCCTAATTCAAAATTATTAAAAAAAACTTTTCCAATATCGCTTGTAACGATACTGATTATTATTAATTTTCTTTTCTTTTTCTTTCAAAAAAAAAAAAAAAAAAAAAAAAAAATAATAATAATAATAATAATAATAATAATAATAATAAAAAGATTTTGATGAAATTCTGGCAAAAGCAGAATTTAGTTTAGGATGGAGGACTATTAGTTTTTTTTTTCTTCCGAATTATAACATCGCTTTCAAATTATTCAATTATATTTTCGATAAATTTTAGATTTCGATAAATGTCCAACTATCGAAAAATGATTTCGACAAATGTCCAACTATCGAAAACGACAACGCAAAAATCCCAGATTGAGACTAATAGGCCCTCAGTCCTAAAAAAAAATAAACAACCTCTTTTTATACCATATTTTTAAATTTTCTGTTGAATCATAGTCAAAGAACTAGATTAGCACTTTATCAATGTGTATAAATTCTTTTAAATGAGAATAACGTCAATTTTTGTGAGATGCATAATTTAATTTTTTGCAATTTTTTGATGTTCATGTTTAATTAAATGTATTTATTTTTATGCCAAAAGAAAATAATCTCGTACTTTTTTTTTTTTTTTTTTTTTTTTTTCGCTACAATTAAATTAAAACTAATATTAAAATGGCTAATTTCAAAGCTATTAGGAGGTTATTATTTTCATATTTTAATTAATTAAAATAAAATTAATCAAAAATTCGAAAACCGGACTTCGATGTATTGCGTTGTCATCGCGTTCTGTGCTATTCTGAAAGTTTCAAATGTCTAGTTAGTCGGGTAGTTAACTAAAAATCGATTGCAAGATTTGTACTGAACAAACAAACAAAAAAGAGAGTTGATAAAAACATAGTAACAAGATTTGTACTGGACAAACAAACAAACAAGAAAGAAGTTAATGAAAGCATGGTAAAATATATTTTTTAACATCTCTGTTTATTTTTCTCTGTCCTTTTACATAAGTCTTAAGATAAATGATTACCAGAACTTTTCTGTTAAAATTTTTAACAGTACATATAAGAGTAAGAGAAAGTAAGGAACTGCTTTGAACTCGCTAAGTCCCTGTATACGTATCATTTCTTCGATGTCTATGAAATGTTTAACATAGCATCCTTATATCTACACTAATGAAAAAAAAAATTGTTTGTTTGTCTGCGTGCGACGTACAGAAAAAAGCTATGTCAAGTAGAGTTTTTTGGGAAAAAAAAAATCTTAGATAAAGAAATGCGTGCAGATTTCCAAAATACCTTTAGGTTTACAATAGAATTAAAAAAAAAAAAAGTTTATGTTATACAGAGGCTGTTCCCACATGTTTTAGACGATTTTATTTTGTAGTAAGAAAAAATCGTTTGCATGGAGAATTTTATTTTTACAACAGTTATATTGTTGGAAGTTTTATTTATCTTGTGATATTTAGAATTTTTGTTTAGATGCAAAAATGCGCTTTTAAAAAGGCAGTGGATGGAAGGATAGGTTTCCGCTCTTTCCGAAGAGAGTTTTTAGTGAAATCTTTCTGAAAAGTATTTATCAGGAGAAAAATGGAAAAATGTGCGCAACAATAGATGAATCTTGGGTCTATTTAAGTGGTTGCAATAAAAAAAGATCAATTTATTATCACAAAAGTGGAGGAAAAAAATTTTGCTACATAGTTCAAAGCATCAAAAGAAAGTTTTTCTAAAGGACTTATGATTGCCACTGGTTTTTCAGACAAGCGCAAGATAAAAGCAAAAAAAATGTGACAGAAATGTCAAAATCAGCTCTAAATACTATCAAGAACATATTTAAATTCCAATTTTTAAAAATGAAAATCCAGATCTTTATCCACAATGCTATCAATCCGTTGAACTGTATCAAGACAAAACAAGCAGCCACACATCGCTATCCGTAATTGCTTTTTTAGAAAAAAAATGGAACACAAAACGGGAATTAAAACCATACCCTTCACTGATATTCCTGCTAAATCTCCTGATGTATCACTGTTGGATTTTTGTGTTTTTTGACTCTTAAAATCAACATTATCTAAACACCGACTACAACGCTTTGTGGACTTTGGAAAGCCGTTCAAGAGGAGTAGAAAAATATACCTCTTCCGATATTATAAAAAGCATTATTATCATAGAAATTACGATGTAGAATGATAGTTAAGAACAAGGGCTATCAAACTGAATAGTTAAAACACGAAATATGAGTGAAATTGCTTCAGTACACTCCATCAAAATCGTCTAAAAAATGTGCGAACAGCCTCTGTATATATCATTTTCTTAGAGTGGTAATTTCAAATTGATGCCGATAAAATAAAATGCTTATAACATTTTATTTTATACATATACATACTTATATGTGTGTACATGTATTTTAACATAAAAAGAAACATTTCTTTAGATACGAAATAAAAAATAAATAAATAATAAATAAAAATTAAACCTCTATCATAAAAAAGAAAAAATTGATAAAACTGACGTCATAAGAGTTTTCTTTATTTCTTTACTTTTCAAAATGTCAAGTAATCAAATAGTCTTAGATGTTTTTGATTTCATCGTCCACAAAGTAATGTGGGGTTTTTCACATGCCTCGCAATTAATTTGAAGGTCTAAAGTTATTTCAACTCAAGTACTTTTTTGTGAATAACCCCTTATATAAGCTTATAAATCTAGCATATTTTGTTTATTTACTAAGATTTGTAAAATAATAAGGGTGTTTTCACAAAAAAGGAACTTTCCAAAGTGGTTGAAATAATTGGATCTTTAAATTAATTACGCGGCATGTGGAAAACATGAAATTTTTAACCCTGGAAAATACCTAAAATCTAGCTCGTTCTTTTGCCGACAATTTGCTTAATTTTTACTCTATTCCAATGAACTTTTAAGAAAAGTTCTGCAGTATATCTAGCTTTCAACCTACGTAATCAAAAATTTTCTATCTTTCGCGCATGCGCAATAAAAACGTTTTTAATAAAAATGCTCAAAATTCATGAGGTATTTGAGATATTTGCATTCCAACTACAGTATATTGTTTTAAAAATCTTTTTTCCAATTTATTTGAAAGTGGGAATAACTTTCGTTTAAAACTCTGTAATTATAATTTAAAAAATTATTTTTATTTTGCTGATTTCTTTTTGAGGAGTTTTCAAATAAGGGCTTACATCTCCATTATTTAGCGTGTCTTTTCCCACGCAAATTCATCCACAAATTGTACTGAGTCTATATTACCGCATCCCAAAGCTACACATTATTTCGGTCACTTAACGATACAGGGTGATCACAAACACAATTGCTTTTGCTGAATTTGTTACCGGCCCCCCTAAGTGCTGTCTTAAACCATTCTTCACTGAAAAACATATGAAAGACCCCAGTCCTTTAAATACCCAATGTTTGAAAACATTTCATCGAGAGATAAGTTCTTAAACTGAGAAAAACTGGACGTTTGCAAACTTTTAAGCCGGAATGTATTTGTTTAAACGTTTCAATTATTCAAAAAAAAAAAAATATATATATATATATATATATATATATATTAAATACAGTAACAAGCGGAGCGGAAAAAGCCTGATTGTAATATAAATGTATAAAACAGAGTTTGATCAAAATTCTGATACTTGTTTCTGTGTTATAGCGATAACAGACTAACACGAATATAGCACGAACCTACACTAAAAGGCGATTTTCCTATTCAAAGCACTGCAAAACGTATATTAACACTTTCGCGACCGGCATACTTTTGCCTTTCCTAAAACTGATTGCCGGTAAATATTGAAGTAAACTAAAGCTATGTTGCCGCAAACTTTTGATATTTAAACGTGGATAAAAGTTAAATGTAATGTTTTGAAATGTTTCTCTTGTAATTACCTGAAGCTTGGAATGAAGATTAGTTTTATAGTAATAGAACGAACCTACAATACTATCAAAGAATTGATACTCTAATAATACTATCGAAATAATACTGAAGTATTGTTTCCATAGAAATTTTTGACGTGAATTCACGTCAGCAGTAACCAGCAATAGAATCTGAAAAGACGTGAATTTACGTCAGCAGCAACTAGTTACAGAAGCTGAAATAACGTGAATTCACGTCAGCGGTCGCGAATGTGTTAATAGAATAAAATACTCAGAGTCGATAAATACACACACTCCACCTTCCCCCCCCCCCTCCCCAAAAAAAAAAAAAAAAAAAAAAAAAGAGTTTCTTTTTTGTACACTAAGCGACAAAAAAGAAAAAAATGCCGCACTGCAGAAAAAATGACTTTTACCTTTTTTATTTGTAACTAGCAGGCTTTGGCCGCTTCGCTGGTCATTATATCGAAATGAATTCTCACTATTTCATATCATTAATAATAATAATAATAATAAACTGAAAAAAGAAAGAAAGAAAGAAAGAAATCAGTCACAATGTGAGTTAAAGTTCCCGCTACCTTCAGTAGCGGTTTTCCTGCTCCCCACACTTTTCGAATCTCGATCCCCAATGCCTTTGGCAGTACCTTACCTATTTTTTACTCCCCTTCCCATACGGATAATGTAGAAAGTTTTGCGAAATTTCCTCCCATCAAAGTGCATATTCCGTACACTTAATCAACACCCAGTCATCAAAATTCACCATTATAAGGTAACCTGGAGTATATTTAAGCTTGAAAACGTGTTTTTTGCCCGCCAGCCCAGAAGAGGAAGGCGGGATAATTTCACGAAATCCCTTTATAGTGCAACTTGCATACAGATACCTAACCAGACATGAAAAAAAAAAATCGAGATCCTGAGATTATTTGAAGCAAAATTATGTTTTAAAATGTGTTTTTTACCCCCCCCCCCCAGCTCATAAAGAAGGGACAGGGGAGAGAATTTTGCAAAATCTCTTTATACTATGAGTCAGATACATATAACCGACCCACACATCAAAAATCTCCTTCCTAATTTAGTGAAGAGTTACACATGAATACAAATTTTTGTTCCCCACCTCCCAAGAACGGTAGGGTGAAATTTCTCCAAAAACTCTTTGTAGAGTGTGTGTTGAGTACGCGTAACCAACCGACATATCAAAAAATCGCTTTCCTGATGTACTTTGGAACAGAGTTACTCTTAAAAGTGTATTTTTGTCCTCACTCCAAAAAGGAAGTAGGCAGAGGAAAAATTCGTAAAATTCCTTGATAGCACGTGTTGAGAACGCATAACCAAACCACACATAAAAATTAATCCTACTGTGATAATTTTAAGCAAAGTTATGCTTAGAAACGTCTTTATTGCTCTCCCTTCCTTAAGGGGGAAAATGGGGAAATTCTCAAAATCCCGTTGCAATGGGTGTTGGATAGACGTAAATAAGCCACACACTAAAAATTGAGGCCTCAGCTCCTATGAATTTCTTCGGACAAATTTTACCCGCTTGGCTAGTCACTATATTTAACGAAAATTCTTTTCTATATAGCTTTATAGAAAAAAAAATATATATATTGAAATTGCTCAAAAGCTCGTTTCCGGTATGTGTCGCTAGTGCATGCGTAATGCCATACCAGTGGGCTTCCACTTTTGTGCTTATCAAATGACAATTTCGAAATAGACAGCATCGAAAAAATTGAAGTAGCCCTCTTATATTTGAATTTTAATTACATATAAACAACACTGTACGTAGTGTACATAATATTTACTTTTACGTTATTTCCTATATTTATTCGATTTTTCCGCTCGACCATAAACGACAGGAATTCCACGTCAAATATAATCTTATATATATATAAATGTGAATGTCCGTGAATTTATTTGACTGAGTTTCACGCCAAAACTTCTCGTCGGATTTCGATGAAATTTGTAATGGAGATAGCTTATACCCTAACTTAAAAAGTTGGCTACCTTTTATTCCGAAAAAAAATTTGTTTTTGCGATTTTTATGCATAAAATAGCAATTTTGTAAGCTAATAATAGCAAAAAATTAGCCATTTAAATTTATCCATAATTTAATTGTTGCCAAAAAAAAAAAAAAAAAAAAAAAAACGAATTTATTTATTTTTTTCAACAGGAAAATAAATACATTTATCTAAACGTGAACGATAAAAAATTATTAAAAAAAATTATGCATCTCACAAAACTTGACGTCATTTTTAATTTAAAATTTCTTTTATACATTGATAAAGTGCTAATATAGTTTACGATGCTAATATATGTTGTACTAAAATCAGTTTTATTTTGGGTGATTTTTTTAAATTGTTGCGTTGAAGTACACCGAACATTTTTCGCCAAGAGGCTTAATTTAGCAACAGCGATTTTAATCTACGTAGTTCAAGAAAAATATAAAATTTTTCGCCAAGAGGCTTAATTTAGCAACAGCGATTTTAATCTAGGTAGTTCAAGAAAAATATAAAATTTATAAAATATTACAAAACGAAAAAAATAAACTGAAATAGTAGTCACATAAATGATCTATTTTTATCTGAGTAGATAATTTTATATAAAAAAAAAGTGCAGTTTTAAAAATAGAAAATTTATTTTATCAAGCACTATTTTAAACCTAAAAGCCATTAATAAAATAAACAGAATATGAAGGGTTCTTATATGTTAACAAAAAGGTGTCCGATAAAACGCTTTCTATTTTTATGCAAGAAATTATACAAAAAAAAAAAAAAAAAAAAAAAAAAAATCGCTAATATGGCGACAAAAATTCAAAAGCCGCCAAAGAAGAGATATAATAAAGTTGTGTAGCACGATAATGTTTAGTTATTTATTTATTTTTTTATATATCAATCTCTACGTTAATTTAACATACAAATAAATGAGCTGCTGTGTGTGACTGTACTTGCACGCTGTCGGGCAGAAATATTTGATTAATTCAAATTAATATTTAAATAACTAAATAAAGATATGTTTAATAGAAAGCATAGTCTTGGCGACAAACTTGGCGAGTGGGCGACCAAATTTGGTAAAAAATGGTAGTTTAGAGTTCCCGATGTTTCGAAGCTCTCCGACACAGGGGAACATAGACCTTAAGCTTACCAAGGGATTCCCGATTAAGTCATCTCCAAGCCTCATCGCCAAAAGTTATAAGTAGGTGTGAGTTGATTTTTGCGAAAGAGTATGTAGTCACTGCGATCCAGAATTATTCAGAGACCTATTCTGAGTCATTGCACTTTAGGGATTGAGCTCTAAGCAACTGGACATTTTTCGTGAGTGAAAATTTTTGCTATGGTGTAGTTGATGTTATTTGCTTTACTCCTGTGGAACAAGTGACTATTTTTTAGACTGTCCCAGAACATTCATCGAATAATGACTTATACTGTACGAGTAACAGCTTCAACTGTTTCCAGAATATTCGAAGAATTAACACCAGCTATTGGACTATTTTCTAAAATATTTGTTTTAATAATAGTTTTTTTGTACAGATTCGAGAAGTTTAAAAAATGTTTGATATTGCCAAGGAGGTCCCATACTAAAGCTGTGACGAAAATAGTCGCCAATCGAAATATATTCAGTTACAAAGAAATCATTTAAATATAGTGTCCAGCGAAGCGGGCAAAGCCTGCTAGTATTACAATATGCTGTGAGACAACTAACTTTTTGTTGGCTATATGTATTTTATAGTTAGTTAACAGTGGTTGGTATACAGAAAAATAAATAAATATTTAACCTTATCGTGGCTTATTATAGCTCCCCTTGGTTACTTTTGAATTTTTGTCACCATTTTAAACAAAAATACATAATTTATGAAGAGATTATTGATTCTGTTTTTTTTTTTTTTTTTTTTTTTTTCTCAGTATTTTACAATTTATTTGTTTATATGTTTTATGGGCTAATTGGCTTAAAGTGGCTATCATGAAAGTAGACTCCTTGGCGAAAAATGTGTATCTACTTCAGCATCAAAATCAAAGCGAGTACAATATTAAGCGGCACAGCATAATACAAAATAATGTCCGCTTACTGCAGCGCCAATTGCTATTAGCGGTCGGGCGGCAAATAAAAACAATCGTTGGAAAGGATTGCGATTCAGCCAAAATGTGTACCACATTTGGCAAGTTAGCTTTTCTTAAATCGCCAAGATTTAATCGCCAATTTTGTTTGTTGTTTTTCTCGGACCTCGGTTTCTTGTTGCTTGTTGTGTGAGACGGAAGAAGAGTCTGTTCAAGCGTACAAATGTATACGCCGTAGAAAAAATTATGGAATAAAGTTGAACTTTTACAACAAAGTTTAATTTTAGGAAGACGTAAACAAATGATAAAAAGCTTGCTTTGATAGAAAGATTGTTTAGTATGATGGTTTTTAAATGCAAAATTATGAATTAACACCATTTAAAAACATATTAGAATATTTGAGATACATGAAAACTTTTAGTAGATTTAATAAGAATGAATCAGTTTTAGATGAGGTTCCGTTTTCAAATGGAATATTTTTAAAAATAACACATACTTAGTGTTTAGCTAATTTTAAAAAGCATTAAACGTAGTTCATTTTGTTGAAAATGTATTATTATATCTATTATTTATTTTATGAATATTATTATTATTGGATGGCAACGTTAGTTAAAAAAAATATGATACTTGGTCTCGTTTAATCGAGAGCTCGTGTGTATTAAAATTTTTAGAATAAGTAATTTACTGTTTTAGAGCAGCAGGTTTTTTTCCATTGGGAATAAAGGTTTTTTGTATTTTTTAAATGATTTCTTTTTGTAAATAATATTCAACGTAGCTGTGTTCTTTTTTTACTGATATTTGAATTTTAAGAAGAAACGCAGTACGTGTTATTCAATTGAGTAGCCGCTTTAAAGATAAAAGTGTGAATATTTCATTTACTGGCGTCCGTAGATAACACTAGTTTTTAGAAAGCAGAAGAAAACGGTGATTTTCTTAAGTAGCTTTAACATTTGTGGCGTCCGCGACAGGACGTAGCAACATGTTTCAAGCAATAAAAGGATTTAAGAAAGATGATTTGATATATGTGGCGTCTGAAATTGGCGAAGAAGTACCAGCCAATGTTACTATTTCAGGTTTAAAAAATATTATATTGAACAGTGAAGAATACAAGAAAGATGCTGAATTTGTTCAAGTACTATTAGGAAATGCTGTTGCCGAGCGAAAATTACAAGAGCAAGAAGTAAAAGAAAGAGAAGATAAAAAGGAAAAAATGAAACAAGATAATGAATTTGAAAAAATGAAATTTGAATCTAAGAAAATGAAACTTGAAGCTGAAAAAGAAATCGAGCTCGCTAGAATTCAAGCTCAAAGTCGAGGTGAATCTGTTCCACTAAATTATGTACCTGATTTAAGCAATTCAAAAAGGAAATTTACGTTGCCAAGATTGGAATTTAGACAATTTGGCGATAACTTAAAAGATTGGCTTCCTTTTTGGAGTCAATTTGAGCAGGTGCATAAAGATGAAGATATCGCACCGGAAGATAAATTTCAGTATTTAGTGCAAGCCACGGTTGCTGGTTCCCGTGCCAGAGAAGTAGTTGAAAGTTTTCCGCCAACTGGCGCCAATTATGAAAAAGCGATTGAAAGCCTGAAATCACGCTTTGGAAGAGAGGACCTCTTAGTCGAAGTATACGTTAGACAGTTACTAAAATTAATTATTTCTGTTCAAATTAAGGAAATGTTTTCATTAACTTCTCTATATGACAGACTTGAATCGTATCTACGTGCATTGGAAACATTAGGTGTAACCACGGATAAATGTGCATCTATATTGTATCCCATGGTTGAATCTTGTTTCCCAGCTGATTTTTTAAAGGCTTGGAATCGTAACATTTCTCATTCAAATACTGATGCTAAGGAGAAGTTAAATAACTTAATGCAATTTCTCAAAAAAGAAGTTGAAGGTGAAGAAAGGATATCTTTGGCAGTAGCTGGTTTCGGTTTAGGAAAGAGCCAAGAGAACAAACCTTTAAAAAGGAAGCAATGCAATTTTGAAAATTTGAAAAGCAAAGTACCTACTGCTGCGGGTTTATTAACGGCCACTTCAAATAGAGAGGTGAAGAAATCTTGCGTTTTTTGTGATGGCAAACATTCAAGTTCAGATTGTTTTTCAGCTCAGAAAATGAGTTTAGCAGAAAAACAAAAAATAATTAAAGATAAGCGTTGTTGCTTTGCCTGTTTATCGCCAACTCACACTGTTAAGAAATGTCGAACAGTTCTAAAGTGTGTGATCTGTTCTAAAAAGCATTTTCCTCTAATGTGTGATGTACTTGATTCACAAAAAAGGGCTGTAGAAAAGAAAGACGAAAAACCTGCAGAAAATGATGTTAGTATGTCCAATTTCAACAAACGAAGTCCAAAGATATTTCTCCAAACCGTGAAAGCCAAATTGGTCTCTGGCAATAAACAGAAAACTGTGAGATTGCTCTTTGATTCCGCATCGCATAAGTCATATATTCTGGAAAGTGTAGCCAAAGAAATGGATTATATACCTATTCGCCAAGAGAAAATGGTCCATTCCCTTTTTGGCGGCGTTATCACTAGCGAGGTCAAGCATAACTGCTATAAAGTGACATTGAAACATTTGAAAGAAAATTTTGGCTGCAATTTCGAAGTTTTGGATCAGTCTTTAATATGTGAAAATATTAGACCGGTTTTTAAAGGCCCTTGGATAAAAGAGTTAGAAGAAAATGAGATTAATTTAACGGACATTGGCGACAAATGTGAAGCAATCGATATTCTCGTCGGAGCTGACGTCATGGGAAAAATGTTGACAGGAAAAAGAAAAGTCTTATCATCGGGTCTCGTGGCTTTAGAAACATACTTAGGTTGGACCTTAATGGGAAAAGTACCGCCTGGAAAAGCCTCGGAAGAAAACTTGGCGATGTCAGTGTTATCGCTATATGTAAATGAAGCTGAAATCTCAAATCTATGGAAGTTGGATTTAATTGGAATCTATGATCCTATTGAGAAGAAGTCCAAACACGAGTCTGATATTCAGACTAAAGAGCATTTTTTAGAAACAGTGGCAGTTAATAGAGAGGGCCGCTATGAAGTTTGTTTGCCATGGGCTGATGATAAGTCGCCTTTACCCGACAACTTGAGTTTGGCGAAGAAACGGCTCGAATACACAACAGCAAAGCTTATAGCGATGAACATGTATGAAAAATATGAAGATGTTCTTCTGAGCTGGATTAATGAAGGCATAATTGAGGAAGTTCCCAAGAACGAAGTAAACTCTTATGGCAATTACTTACCTCATCGTGCTATAATAAAACCTAGTAGCAGCACTACTCCAATTCGCCCAGTGTTTGATGCTTCAGCTAGATTAGCAAATTATCCTTCTTTAAACCAATGCTTGGAATGTGGTCCTAATCAAATGGAACTTATCCCAGATATTTTACTTCGATTCAGGGAAAAAGAATTTGGCGTTATCGCTGACATTAGAAAAGCTTTTCTGCAAATAAGCATTCGTAAAGACGACAGAGATTTCCTGCGTTTTTTATGGTGGGAAAACTTAGAAGGTAAGAAACTAAAAGTATTTCGCCATACAAGAGTTGTTTTGGTGTTAAATGCAGTCCTTTCCTTTTGGCTGCGGTAATTGAGTATCATATTCGGCGTTGTAACGGATTTGAAGAATCTTTAAAGAAAAGGCTTTTAGAGAATTTCTACGTAGATAATGTTGTTACCAGTGTTAATAACAAAGAAGAATTAGATAAGTTTATCGTTAATTCTAAAGCTTTAATGGCCAAAGGTTGTTTTGATCTTAGAGAATGGGAATGGTCTGGCGACTGTAATGAGACTAGTTCTAAGAAAGAGACTCAAGTATTAGGTCTTATTTGGAATAAAGAGCTAGACACATTGAAAATTAACATGAAATGGTTAGACAACATTAATATGGAAAAATTAACAAAAAGAACTATGTTGTCTGTCGTCCACAAAGTTTTTGATCCTTTTGGTTTCACCTCACCAGTCATGCTTTGTCCAAAAATAATGTTACAAAAAGCATGGAAACTAGGAACGAGTTGGGATGAAGAGATAACTGGTGAGCTTCATAAAGAGTTTATGCAGTGGTTTCAAGAACTGAAGTATTTGTCTGATATACAGATACCTAGGTTTATTCGAGTATCTTCCGAAGATTTAAGCAACTGCACTATTCACACATTTGTTGACGGAAGCAAAGATGCCTATGGTGCAGTTACATTCCTTAGAGTAGAGGATGCTATTCAAGTTAATTTATTTTTGCTTGCAGCAAAGTCTCGAGTGGCTCCGCTAAGAGGTGTAACTATACCTAGAATGGAACTTCTAGCTGCTGTAATTGGAGCGAGACTGACGAATTCGGTTATTGAAGCTCTTGGTTGGAGAAATGTTATGACTCATTACTGGAGTGATTCTACAACGGTTCTTACCTGGATACAGCGAGAAGAAAATTGGTCCGTTTTTGTAAGAAATAGAGTGCAGGAGATCAGAAAACTGAGTGATCCTTCATCGTGGAGACATATAACGGGGGAGAAGAATGCTGCAGACTTGCCCTCCAGAGGATGCAAAGCAAAGCATCTAGTCTCATCAAAATGGTGGGAGGGTCCACAATGGATGAAAGATGTTTCTGAATTTCGAACAATGATGGATTTCTCCAATCGCGATTGGAATGAGGAAGAAATTGAAAAGGAAAAACCTAGAAAGACTTGTATACTGACAAATACTGAAGCTATTGTTGATGAAGACTGGTACTATAGATACTTTTCTAGTTATGACAGAATTATTCGCCTTGTTGCATGGATCCTTCGTTTCAAGCACAACTGCAAGAATTTAAATTGGAAGAAGCATGGTGAATTGACAGCCTCAGAAATTCATGAAGCAGAAATGAAGGTTTTACTTTTAATTCAGAATGAGTTTTTTTCTCAAGAAGACGAAAAGAGATTGAAAACTTTGCAAACGTTTAAAGACGAGTTTGGTGTCATTCGTTTGAAGACCAAAATTATTTATCGAAAGGATAATGAAGATTTTCTTAAACCTATTGTTCTTCCATCAAAACATGAAGTGGTAAAACGGCTAATTTATAAAGCACATGTTGAGAACTGCCATGCTGGTGTCCAGATACTATTAAATATACTTCGAGAAAAGTATTGGATCCTAAACGGCAGAAAGGCGGTGAAAAATGTTGTAGCCAGCTGCACTGCATGCAAAAGATTTCGGTCAAAGAACTTAGAAGTAATCAGTCCTCCACTTCCAGAAAACAGAGTTAAAGATGCTGCAGTTTTTCAGATAATTGGTGTTGATATGGCTGGGCCATTATTTCTCAAGGATAACAAGAAAAGCTGGGTTTTAATTTTTACTTGGGCAGTATACAGAGCGGTCCATTTGGAGCTTGTTACTGCTGCTTCAACAGATGCGTTCTTAATGGCTTTTAGAAGATTTATAGCTCGCAGAGGAAGATGCTCTACTGTATACTGTGACAATGGTTCAAATTTTGTAGGAGCAGCCAACTATTTCAAGAAACTAGACTGGGAACGCATACGAAAACATGGAGCTATCAACTCTATTGATTGGAAGTTCAATCCCCCAACTGCTGCTTGGTGGGGTGGTTGGTGGGAGAGATTAATTCGAATTCTAAAAGATCTCTTGAAAAGAGTGTTAGGGCTGGCACGTCTCGATTACGAAGAAATGATGACGGTTTTAGCTGAGTGTGAGAAGGTAGTCAACTCAAGACCTCTTACTTACATCTGTGAAGAGGAAGCTGTAAAACCAATTTCGCCATCGATGTTCATCCAAGATATGCATGAATGCAGTCTTCCTGATTTGGATGCTGTTGAGCAAAATTTTTTGTGTAAAAGGCTCAAATACAGACAAACCATTCTCAAAGATTTACGAAGCCGTTTTAGATCTGAATATCTTGGTGCTCTTATTCTACGTAAAAGTAAAAGCAAAAAGTCAGACAAACATACTGTTACTGTTGGCGAAATTGTTATGGTGGGAGCCGATAATAAAAAGAGAATCTACTGGCCTTTAGGTCGTATCACTGAGATTATACCAGGTAAAGACGGACAAGTACGACTTGTTAAAGTGCAAACTTCCCAAAAGGAGCTCTTACGCCCGATTCAAAGAGTTTATCCCCTAGAGATAACATCGTCTGAAGATCTTCCCACACCGATGACTCTCAGTAAAGTTAAAGATTCAGCTAACATCTCCAAAGTTTCAGACAGTACTACTAATGAGCAAATGAAGTTTAGTAGAGTTGGCCGAAGAATTAAGGTGCCGGAAAGACTGAACTTGTAGATTATATTAGATATTGTTGATCATTCTTCTATTTATTTTACTTTTTCATTTTTATATTTTTTTAAATGTAATGTTGCCATCTTTGTACCAAAGTTGTTTGACTAATAGTTTTTATGTTTTGATTATTATTTATAATCAAAAGGTGGGAGGATGTTGAAAATGTATTATTATATCTATTATTTATTTTATGAATATTATTATTATTGGATGGCAACGTTAGTTAAAAAAAAATATGATACTTGGTCTCGTTTAATCGAGAGCTCGTGTGTATTAAAATTTTTAGAATAAGTAATTTACTGTTTTAGAGCAGCAGGTTTTTTTCCATTGGGAATAAAGGTTTTTTGTATTTTTTAAATGATTTCTTTTTGTAAATAATATTCAACGTAGCTGTGTTCTTTTTTTACTGATATTTGAATTTTAAGAAGAAACGCAGTACGTGTTATTCAATTGAGTAGCCGCTTTAAAGATAAAAGTGTGAATATTTCATTTACTGGCGTCCGTAGATAACACTAGTTTTTAGAAAGCAGAAGAAAACGGTGATTTTCTTAAGTAGCTTTAACACATTTATCTGTAAAATTGTTATAAGGTAAAGACACCAGGGAAATATTTATCGCCACAAATGTGCTTTTGTCTTTTAAAATCGAACTGAGAATTCTAAATAAAATGTTAAAAACAATGAGTCAAAGTAACATTTTACAATTTATTGTGTAACCTACTGTAATGTGTAGATTATATTTTTTTTCTTCACTCAACAATTTTAAATATTAAGTACTTTCATTTTCATCATTAAAAAGAAGTTTAAAAAATAAAAATTAAAAAAAATAGCGTTAAGATAATAATAACTTTAACATCTTTAGAGAAAAACTTGTTAAAGGACTAAATAAAGTTACATATTTAAACACAAATATTTAAAAGCACTCAATTCAATCATGAAAGAACAACAATCTAAAATCACATTAGTATTTTATTTTAGATGTGAATGTAATTGATTAGTATTCAACACATTTTAATGATAAAAATATGATTATTATTTAACATATGCAAAACTAATTATATTTTCTAAGTTGTTCTAAAATGATACCAAAATATTGCAAGAAAAGTAAATAATTATACTTCTAATCAAAGCGAACGAATCAAAACAATGTAAACGTAAACTTGTATATTAACCGAATACGCCAAGATTTTTCCGGTAACCATAAAGTGTGACATCGTTTGTTTACATTTGCCGCCCGTAATGGCCGACATTGGGAGGACATCTATCTCCATAGGAGTTGAGCTGCTTACTATTGTACGTGCTTTGATCAAAATTTAAAAAATTGCCCTGCATTATGAATAAGTCAATCTGAATATAATACTGAATTAGCTTTCATTCCAAACGTATTTACGTGCCAATAAATAAATAAATAAATAAATACACTATTTAAAAAAAAAAAAAAATCTAAAATTGAGGTATGTTAAAAAAGAGTATGAAACAAAATTTGAAGAAATATGTTGGATATTTATTATTATTATTTAATTTTGATAATGACGTCATTTTGTCATAGCCTAAGCAAATTTATTATTCAATATTTCTTTTACTATTTGCGTGAAAATATATTTTATTATATGTCGTAAAATTAATCAACTCGTAAATTTTTTTGGCAACAATTAAAAATTAAAATAATTATTTTAAAATCTTTATTGTAGAAGAGATATCTATATTATTACTAGCAGACCCGGCCACGCGTTGCTGTGACTAAGTTATACGTTGAATTATACGGCTGTAAACTATTTAGTACAGTCAAATTATTATTTACGAACAAAGACGAAAACGTTGTAGCCGATGTAAAAACCCACAGGGTTGAGATTTGAAACTTAGGTCAAAATTTGGAAGCGATTGATAAAAATTTTCGTAGTGATGATATTAAGCACAAATTAATTTTATTGTAGGGTCCTATAAATTTTAATGGAGAAGTGATATATATTATTTCTAATGCTACTTTGGATAAAATTGCTAAAATGACTAATATATAAATTAAGTTCTATTAAAATTCTATTAAAATAAAAGTATAAAAGAAACAGACGATTTTAAAATCAATTTTTATGGAGGAGTGAAATATAATATATGCTATAATGGATAATTTTACTATAAAATGACCTCATCATTTTAAATATTTTAAAGAGGGCAACAGCTGTAGTTAAAAAAAGGAAAACAATAAGGCTAAACCAGAGAAATAAGTAAATTAGATAAATATTTTAAAACTTTAAAATTGGAAATCTTATGAAATATTGGACATTTAAAGTAAATACATGTATCATTTTAAATAGAAAAAGATTTTGGAAAAGTTTAGTGTATTTTAACGAAGTGATGAGAAGTTTTTGAGTATGTTAAAATTTTAATAGTAAATTCAAGTTAATAAAGAAGGGAAACATTGAGGATTAAGATAAGAATAATTATAAGATAAAAAAAAAAAAAAAAAAAAAAACTTTTTATATACCATGCTTTTAAATTTTAATATACTAATAATATACTAATTAAAAGGAAAATGATAAATATTCTATCATAGTTTGAAGTCAAATTTGTTTTCAAATGTCTAAATAAAATATCTGATGTAAGATACTAATATTTTGCAGCGGAATAGATTTCATTTCCGTCATCCTTGGCGAAAAAAAAAAAAAAAAAGAATATCGCCAAATTATATGGCGAAAATATTTAATTCCTTTCAAAAATCATGGTTATTTTAACAACTTATATTAAAAGAGTAATGAATAATATGAAACAATATTTCGTACAATACATATTACGTGTCATACATACGTACAATGAATAATACATATTACATTTCGTCAGGGCCGGCGCCAGGGGTGAGGCAACTGAGGCGGCCGCCTCAGGCGCAATGATGCAAGGGGCGGCATTTGGCACATATACATTTAACATAGAATTCATTACAAGAAATATAGATTATGAAACATTTTCTAACTGCTTGTACTAACTATTATACCCTTTAACCTTTAAATTTAACTCTTTGTAATCTAATGTCCACTGCTAAGCCTCGAAATGAGGAATATGCGTGGTCACGGTTACGATAATGGCGCTAATATGAAAGGGTCTTTTTCAGGCGTGCAAAAAAGAATTTTAGAGAAAAACTCTAAAGCTTTTTATGCACCTTGTTCATGTCATTCACTGAATTTGATTATTAACGATGCTGCTAAAAACTCCGGTGAATTATGCAACTTTTTTTACTTATTCAAAAGCTCTTTCTTTTCTTTTCGACATCTATGTCCAGATGGTCAGTGTTAAAAAAAAAAAAATATATATATATATATATATATAACTTCTTTAATTTTAAAAAGTGTTAGTACGACTCGATGGGAAAGCCGGATTGAGACTGTAAAATCGCTTAGGAATAATTTGCCCAAAATTTATGACACATTAGTCGAAATTTCTCTAGATATGTCAAAAGATAGTGAGACAGTCTGTAAGAGTAAATCACTGGCTAATAAAATAGCAAAATTCAAATTCATTTGTAGTGTTGCACTTTGGAATGAAATTTTGACCAAAATAAATATTGCTTCAAAACATTTAGAAAGTCCAAAAAATGGTCATACCGGAATCTATTAAGGTTTTAGAATCGTTAAAATCATTTTTAAAAGACTTTCGTGAAAATGGCTTCTAAAAGATTATGACTTCCGCAAAACAAATTGCAGATGAAATGGAAATAAGTGATGAATTTGAGCCATCGTGTTCGGTAAAAATTAGATGCAAAAGTTAACTATTCGCTTATAAAGAAACCGACACTCCCATCGAAGACCCATAAAAAAAATTTGAAATTGAAGTGTTTATCTTGAGGTGGTTATGTTGAGGTGGATATCTTGTCGATTCGATATATGCCAAAATTCAGTTACCGAGAGGTTTAAACAATTAAACGACTATAGCAATGTTTTTCAATTTTAGTATAATATTCCTTCCTTAACTGAAGTAAACTCAAGCACTATCTTTAACTACCGCAATGTCTTGCATAATCACTTAACCGATGATATTGAGTTAAATAATTTATTTAACGAATTGTTAATTTTTAGGAATACCGTAAAAAAGGGGATGAAAGCTGTTGATATTTTAAATCACATGCATAAGAATAACTTAGTTGAAGTGTTCCCAAATATGTATATCTGATAAGAATTCTTTTAACTTTGCCGATAATAGTTGCTGATAGTGAACGCTCGTTTTCAAAATTAAAAATTATAATAAAAAACTACTTGAGATCACCTTTCAAATTTAGCTATACTGGCAATTGAAAATGAAATTGCTTCTGATATTGATTAATAAATATAATTAATGATTTTGGAAAATTAAAGGCAAGGCGTGTCAAATTTTAAAAGAAAATGCTTAATTCTTGTCATATTAAATTTTTGTAAATATTATTAATAATGAATACGTATATTTAATGTATATGTATATTTAACTGTAAATGAACGCGAAATTTTAAAATACGATTACATTTATTACACAAATTTATAAAAACTTCTAAAAAATGTTGGCCAGATTAAATTTTTTACTTGTTTTGGATATGTCCTTGTAAATAATAAAAATACGTAAATGATAGCATTTTTCATCATTTTTAATGGATATGTGCAAATTCTGGAGAGTTTTACCATATTCTTTCCTTCATTATATAATGTAAGTTTATTTTCTGTAATTAAAATATGAAAATGAAAGAATTCAACCAATAAAATGGTGACAATTTCATAGAAATTCTGAAGACTATAGGCCCTTTGTTAGTTACTTCTTACTATCATTGTTTCTAATTATATTTGTGTGTATTATTTAATTATAATAAACTTCTTTATTGATTTTATAATTTGAAACTTTTATAAAGCTTAAATGGATACCACTTTCCTTCATGTGTTTCAATCTGAAAATTAGCATATAATCATATTTATGGCATTACAATATTGATCTTTGCAAAGAAAAGCATGTTATTTAAATTTTGTTAAAAATATTTTATTGTTTTATGGTTGACTTTTTGTTTTTGTAAGTATTATTAACAGTGTAACTATAATTATACATTAGTGAACCATTATACTACAGTGCAAACGGTTTGACAATGTATTTATTTTCTAAAAATTAGCAATGTATATTTTTTCCCCCCAAGAATACTTATTATATATAGATTATGTTCTATCGAGCAAATGAAAATACAATCGCATTTTTAAGTATTGTTTGTGGCAATAAAACGATTTTGATCAGGAAAATGAAAGAGAAGTTAGATACTGAATTATTTATTTCACTGTTCACGTTTGTGTTCTTGTAAATATTAAGTATATGAAAGAAAAAAATTCATATGTAAAATTTCAAATATTTCTCTTCATATAATAACAAAAACTTCATACGTAGTTTGTTTTTGCCCATTTATTATCTTTTTCTGGTTTTAAAATATGAATGTTTGATAACGTTTCGTTTGATATTGTAATAAATGATTGTGTCAAAGAAAATCAAGGCAAAATAAATAAAGTTTTATTTCATTCTTTATACTAGTCGATCTTCGCATTACCCACAGCAGTTGACATTTTCAAATTAACCTATTTTCAAATTTGTCATATTCACTAAATCTAAAACAAAACGATTATTTAAAATTTAACTTTTTTATCAAAATAAAAGAATTCGAGTCATATGCAATTTAAATTTAATTATTTGTGAAAATTAATTTGAGCGAAAATTCATCAATGTCATTGTTAGTTTATCTGACCGAGGTATAATGCTTTAAAAAAAAAAAAAAAAAAAAAAAAAAAAAAAAGTTTACCTGAATCCGATGCCGATAACAGAGAAAATAACCATAACTGTTTCGGTTGTAATTTATTATCATTTACAGTGTGGCCATAAGAAGGTGGTCAAGAAAGAAAATCACCAATTGGCAGTTCTTACATAGAGTTACACCAGTCCTTCAAATTAGCATTTAGATTTTATAGCATCAGACATTCAGTACGAGGAAGTCTGGGTTAAAAATATTGTTCAATAAAACACACAGTAGCATCAATATATTACAATAAACAAATAAATAAAACAATTTCTTTTGCCAAATCACCCTACTTCCATTATTTTATTCATTCCTCCAAACCAAGAATAAATATTTATTTTATAAATTAAATACATTTTTTGAACAATTCCTCAAAAACAAGGCTAAAAACTTTTTTTTTCTGTATTTCAATTTATTGTTTAGCAATGACATCAGTTTCGAGCGTTACTTTCGAGAAACTTTGGCTTTTATTATTAAAAAGTTATCAAAAAAAGTTTTTATTTATGCCTACTACAAGATTTTAAAAAGCTCTGTAACTTGTTTTTTTTATAATAGTGATTTGTTATTTATAATTTTACAACGAAGTAGGACTGCTTTTAAAAGCACCAACATAATTTTTTTCCATTAATGCCTTTTAAAAACTTTGTTTTTTTTATCAGACTTAAGTTTTTTATTTATTCTTTTATTTTTATTTATTTTATTTATTTATTTTTTTACATTTATATTATCGATGCAATAAATAACTTTAACCAAATGTTAAGTCATTGAGATTTTCTTTTTAAAAATAAATAATCTGGTTTGTCGCTCACACAACTTTCGTTATCCTTCATTTCAATGCAATAAATATAAATCGCAGGTAAAGCAGTTCCATCAATTACATTTAATAAAAAAAGAATGTGTAGGTATTTTGAGTAATCCTGCATATTTTCTATAAAGTACGTGCACATCATATTGTTTACATAAAATTAGTCCTATATGAAAAACACATCCAGCAATTTCAAAGTATAGACCTAAAATATCCTGTATATTTTAATATGCTTAATATATAATTGGGTTGCCCTGTAAACGAATGTTTAAAATGATTTCCACATTCTACACAAAATATGTTTCTATGTATATATATATATATATATATATATATATATATATATATACATATAAGTTCATTTAATTTTCTGTATGTTACCCTGGACTTACAAGAAATTTCCAGACTCATATTATCGCATGGGCAAGCCGGGACTTTGCCAGGGGCCCCGGACATTGCGAGACCACCAAAAGCCCTAATATCAAATTACAAAATATTCCCTTTTATTTCAGTAAAAATTTAAATCTATATATATATATTTACATATATGAAATTTCTCTTTAAAAAATACTAAATGTTCTCGGAAACAGAATTTTCATTTTTGATATATTTTGCTTTTTCTATTTCTGCTGGTGCTGGGTTCGTACAGGCAGAGAGTTTGAAGTGGTTCGAAATTCATTTTAATCAGTAAATCCCGCTGTAATTAATCCTAGTGCGTAAACAATGACTGTAGAGCGATAATCCAAAGCTGGCAAATCTATGACTACTAAATTTATATATCAGGTCTACAGTTCTTGTTTAGTGTAAATTAAACATACTACAGAGTGCTTTTTTACTGTCGCCTGTCGGTTAAGATATCATGAAGTTCAGCAGAACAAATCCATTCCATATTCATCTGTTTGTAGCTAACATAAATAGTAACTGAAAATGTAAAAAAAAATATTAACATATTTAAATAGCCAGCCTCGAAAATGTTGTTTATGCATTGTACATACGACTGATCATCTGTCGGACATAAATGATGCTGCAACGGTTTCGAGGAGGCCCCTAATTTTGCCTTGGCCAGGATCCCAAACAGTCATGATCGGGCCCTGCCATAGACGTAATACATTTAAATTTTCTTGGATGGCCTTGTACACTAACCATTTGCTTGATCCCAACAAAAAGTTTAGTGTAGCATCACTACATGATACAGATATAGAATACCGAATGTGGACTTCCTGCTACTATTTTTTCTTGAGATATGCTGATAAGACAAGCAGACAGACACAGACACACACAGATCAACCACTAAAAACATGATTTTCAGATTTTGGACACCTCAAAACGTGTAAATATAACAAAAACTCAATTTCGAAAATTTCACCCCAAAACAAAACTTTCTCTACCATATATATGGGTAAGAGAAAGTAATTATAGTTAGAATGTTGATTTTCTTATGCTAACAAACATTTGAGTAGTGATGACGTCATATGGGCGGCAGATTAATGCTTGCCTCAGGCGGCAAAATATCTAGCGCCGGCCCTGCATTTCGTACAATGCATACATCTGGCATGTATATTTTCGTGTTACGCTTTTGATCGCCAAATAATAATAATAATAATAATAAAAGGCAAGGGCGACAGAGTTTTGAAATTTAAAATTAAAATTTTGTCGATTTGACAGCAAAATAATTCAATCTAACACCCGCGATAACTAATACATATCTATACCCAAATATAAGGATTAAAATCGGGAAATAAATTTCCTCGATTTTTAATAATTTCTTACAAAAAATCCAGTGGGCAATTAACATAGGAAATCTTTTTCTTGGCTGCACAGACGGTCAGTGAGTCACACTTCGCTTGCTTATAAAACTCATAGATATAGTATAGCATATATAGAATAGAGTGATCATTGGGGAGAAAAAAGTTATTCATTTTCATTTGGGAAAAGACGACGTTTTTACCAAAATATGGCCGTCTTCCCCGAGTGAATACACACGGGAATACATACTAATATTTTAGCAAATAAAATTTATAAATAATTTATTTGCTAAAGGGGAATGGAAGACTCCAGATACAGTTTCAAATTCATATTTCTTTCTTTCTTTTCTTTTCTTTTCTTTTTTTTTTTTTTTCAATGCCACTTAATGGCTGTTTCCAAAGCTTTTATTTTTTTTTTTTTTTCGGTTCAAAAATCTTTGTACGATAACATGGGGATGAGAGATCTATATATATTACTATATCTATGATAGAACTACATTAGCACTTTATCAATGTGTATAAAATCCAACGAGATATATAAATTAGAGTGCTGATTCAATGGATGAAGGATTAACTTTCCGTGGTTCAAGATGAATCACGTGATATGCTCGAATAGGTTGCTGTGTTTGGCCCTTTATCGCTATTTTGGCATTTAAAATATCAGTTCGACAAATTATCATTATTATTAGGTAACATGACAGTCCTATGACCGAAATAAATTGCTTTTAAAATAATTTTACACATATTTCACATTTTAATAAATAATAAAATACCTTTCTTTTCATCGTTTCTCAACAAACTTTAAAAGTGTTTATAAAAGAAAATTGAAACTTTTAAAGAGCTAAATTTAACAACAAATAATAAATTTTCAACTATTTTTAAGCATTTTGTCGGTTAAAGTTCGACTACACGAAATAAAAAAGAAGTAAAATCAAAATCAAAATGGTTTAGAACAAAAGAATATTAAACTACGTAAAGTAAACAAAAACATTGAAACCGTTGCCATAGAAATGTACTGAAAATGAGCTGTTACCAAGGAAACCACCGAATGCGCATGTGCAAGGAAAGCATGTCACATGACTCATCTTGGACCTTCTCAAGGGTTACCATTTATCACTCTACTTTATATATCTCGTTGATAAAATCTTTAAATTGATTATGACGTCAATTTTCGTGAGATGCATAATTTAACTTTTTATAATTTTTTAACGTTCACGTTTGATTAAATTTATTTATTTTTATGTCGAAAGAAAATAAACTCGTATTTTTTTTTTTTTTTTTTTTTTTTTTTGGCAACAAATAAATTAATGGAACTCACAGATTTTTTGGAGCAACTTTAATAAAGGTTTATAATTAACAAATAATTGCAATAAAACAATATTGTGACAATAAATTGAGATAAAAACTATCCTATCTCTCAAGTTGGACCAAACTGCACACAGTATGCAAAATTTCATTAAAATCGGTTCCTTAGTTTAGGAGTTTACCCCGGACAAACATCGTGACACGTAATTTATATATAGATACAGATATAGAAGATACAATATAGGTAACGTTTTGCTTCCTCCCCCTCCCCTTGGGGGCTGAATTTCTAAAATTCCAAAAATTGGTTTTTAGGTATATGTGTTAGCTATATTTTAAAGCAAAAATTTTACGGATATCTGTTTTTTTATTTTAGATATAAAGGTTTTTGTGAAATCACGTTTTGCCCCCTGTCCCCCCTTAGGGGCCGAATTTCTAAAATTCCAGAAATTGGTTTTTAGGTATTTATATTAGCTATATTTTGAAATACAAAACTCACGTATATCTGTTTTTTTATTTGAGATATGAAGGTTTTTTAAGAAATCGCTTTTTGCGCATGTGAAATCCCATTTTGCCAGGCATCCCCTCTTGTGGACCGAATTTCCAAAATTCCAAAAATTGATTTTTAGGCATTTGTTTTAGCTATGTTTTAATGCAAAAATTTTACAGGTATCTGTTTTTTTCTTTGAGATATGACGGTTTTTGTGAAATCACGTGTTGCCCTCCCACCCCCCCTTGGGGGACGAATTTCGCAAAATCGCTTCTTAGGGGGTGCTTACACTACATGTTCTAAAATCTGACCCAGTTTCGAGTCAGTAGCCCTAGTAGATTTTGCTCTGCGTTGATGAGTCAGTGAGTGAGTGAGTGAGCAAGTGAGTGGAAGTACTCTTTTATATATATAGATAACTTTAAAATTAATATTTGAAACAAATAAAACTGTCTTGTTTGCATAATACCAAAGGGGTGAAATGATACCTATGTACATTTTCGATTTAATAATTCGCTTTATTGCACTCTACGAAGTACTTTTTAAAAATCTGCATAAAACTTTCTTTTTGACCATAATGCAATAACCATACACTTTGTATTCTATTATGATTTATTATAGGAAATAAAAAAGTTTTATTTTAATATATGAAATAAAACTATTTATTAGTTCCCCGTCAAACTATAGGTATGGGGAATTTAGGTAATCGTGAAAAATTTCGAAACCGGTTTTTTCACTTTTTTACACGTTTTCAGGTGTGAGGAATCCGAATATGACAAAATTTGTATGGTGTCTGTCTATAGGGTGTCTGTAAGTGTGTTAGTCCGTTAGTTTGTTAGTCTGTTTACACGATATCTCACGAACAAATGATCGCAGAGAGGTCAGATCAGTTTTAAAATATTACTTTCGATACTGGCAAGAATCCTATTCATTTGCAACATTCAATTAAAAAACTTCAGAAGTTATTCGAAATTTAAGATTTTCTTAACATGGGAGAATAGGACAAAAATTCACTTAAACGTGCATTAAATGGAAACTTTTTACTGTAAAAATGTCAGACCTGTTTTAAAATATCAGTTTTGATGCCGGAATGAACATCAGTAACTATAAATCTGCTACTTTGAAAATTTCGCATGTTATTGGAAATTTACGAATTTCTTAACATGGCAGTATAGGGCAAAATTTCACATAAACGTGAATCTTGAGGGATATTTTCATCGTAAAGATGTCAGATTACTTTCGAAATATTATTTTCGACACTGGCATGAATATCATAAACTATGATTTTTCCAATTTAAAAAATTCGTAAGTTATTTGGAATTTACGATTTACTTAACATGTCAGAATAAGGCAAAATTGAGCATAAACTTCCATTTTGAGGATCCTAAATACATTAGATAACTTCAAAAGTACATTTATGATATTTGTTTGAACATGATTGAATTCAAATATTCTAATGGGAAAATTTCGTAAATTATTCGTAATTTACGATTTTATCAACATAGCGAAAGTGTAAATTTTTCATATATATATGAATTTTGAGGATTATTGCATTGGAAATAGTAGCATGGAAACTAAACAACGGAATTGACCCTGATAAACTAAATTAATAGATTAGAATAAGATAAATATATCGAAGTGAACGGTGAATAGCCTAATAGGCGGAGATTTCATTCTGCCACTGTATCAAGCTTTGGTCCAATTCATTTCTTTTAACATGATTATAATATGTCTCGCACTAGAAATTTATGAGAGCATAAATATGATGGGAAACTGAGCAGAGTCCACCTATGCCAACTATTGTTAGATCTAAGCAATTTTTTTATTAAAAATATGTATTCTGCATTGGGTAAATTCCATGTTTATATGGAATTACTGTTTTAATGCGCAATAGCATAGTTTTATGCAGTGTTTTAATATAAATCTCAGAAATTTCAATGTGCTAAATAACACAAATATTTTTTTCTAGTTCTGGCAGAGTTATAGGTTACAAATTTTGAATCATCTCCCCTCACCCCCACTTTTTTATAGACGAAACATTTTCGAGCGAATCGCGATTAGGACTATTTCCATGCCTGGTAAAGAATAAATTCTATTATATCCTTTGTGGGATTTAACTGAAAGTGAAAAACTATATGATTACTTACAGAATGATAGGTTCTCATGGGAATGCATAATAAATTTTGACAATTTGAAGTGAATAAACATACCACAGACGCCGTGTAGTAATGTACATTTTCATCTTGAAATGCTGTTTGCGAAAATTTCCAAGATACCTCCAAAATAGTCGGTCAGGCACCACTTTTATGAAGATTGCGTTTGTTTTCGAGTTAATTGATCCCTTTAGCATAAAAATTTGCCTGACTGTTTGAAGAGTTGTGCACCTTCGTACCATAATGTATGGAGAATTTGTCCCTGTTTTAAAAGTGCAATTTTCATTAAGTCGGTCATATTTTTGTTGTCAGATCTGCTTGTTTTCTTTAGCTCGAAATAAGTTAAACTTGACTTATCAGAGAGAACCAGTTCATCCCAATAATTAAGTAATCATTTTTTAATTTTTTTAGCCGTCCGAGGTCTTGCTTTCCTAATTTTCTTCACTAAGAATGAAATTTTTTCAAACACTCTGTCATTTAAATCTGCTTTGTTTAATAGTTTCTGCACTGTAGTTAAAGAAATTATGCTGCTAAACACTTTTTCTGAATCTCTTTTATATTTTAAATGTAACACAAACCGATTTTATAAGCAATGGCTTTTTAACTTACGGTCATCTCGCTTGGATGAGCAACATGGCCGTCTAAAGTAAAATTTCCTGTTTAAACGGCCAAAAAATTTTATATCTTGCTAAAAACCGTTGTACCAATATTTCGTTAACATTTAGTTATTTTGCCATCTCACGTATTAAAACATTTTTTTGATTTTCATTCTAAAATTGATACTTTTTGTGGCATCGTTAAATGCCTTATACTTGCCATTTTTGAAATACATTCTAAAATTATAATTTTCCTGACAGTTGCATTTTATTTTTAACACTGGGCTCAACCCTAAAGTGTACGTGGAGGGCGACGTAATAAAATCTGTTCGAAAATTTGCTTTTTAAACGATAAAATTGGTGGTTGTAGAAGGCGAAAAGAAAAATACCCAAGTGCAGGTTTTTTTTTTTTTTTTTTTTTTTTGTCGCTTAGTGTATATGGAGAAATAAAAACAGTTCTATTAAATAGATGGCTAAGGTAGTAAAAGTTTCTTTTTAGATAAAATTGCGAATTTTATCTAAATAGAAAACAGCATAATAAGCAAATTAAATATATTAATGGCTGATAATAAAAATTTCTATTGTTTGTTAACTGGTAAACGATAACAATCACTGTAAATTTATTCTTCCTTATGTAAGATTTAACTATATATTTCAAAAATATCCTTGATCTAATAGATATTACTTTCTCTTACCCATAAATATGGTAGGGAAAGTATTGTTTTTATGTCAAATTTTCGAAATTGCTTTTTTGATATATTTATATGTTTTGAGGCCGCTGTATCCGACAATCACATGGTTGGTCTGTGTGTGTCTGTTAATATATCTCAAGAACAAATTATAGTAGTAAGACATAACTCAGTATTCTACATCTATATCATATAGTGATGCTACATTAAACTTTTCGTTAAGATCAATCTAATGACTCGTGTACAAGGCCATCCAAAAGAAATCAAATACATTATGTCTATGGGCAGAATTTATAGTAAATATTGTTAAACATCCATAAGTTGCTCGAAACCAAATGAAATGAACATATATATTTTACATGAATAAAAGCATGTTTAGTACAGAATATGGTGTGAAAATTATTCTACATTCGTTTACATGGCTAACCCGCCCTCCCCCCCCAAAAAAAAAAAAAAAAATAAATAAATAAATAAATAAATAAATAAATATTGTGGCTCCATGTTTGAAATTGCTGGAAATGTATTTCTTATTTGCCTGTGGTTGTGTCTTATTAATTTAGAACTCTATTTAAGTACACACAATGTAGTATGTACATAATTTATAGATGGCACATAAGTCTACCAATAAATAAGCAAATATATTTTTTTCTATTAAAATAGTCGATGGAAGTGCTTCACTATATTTTACCATGTCCAAGAAAACTACTCAGGAATGGGGGCCGCGGTAGCCCAGTCGGTAGAGCGCCGGCCTCGTAATTGGAAGATTGCGGGTTCGGTACTCGAGCCGGCCAAAGACCGTCGTGTACACTAATGGTGGCTGGTGCACGTAAAATCTGTCGTGGCCGCAATGTCTTCCATGTTCCCATCAAAAATTATACCTCTGGGGGTCGCCGAAGCGGGAGAGCCATCCCTTCCGTGGAGGATCAAAATTGTGATGGCATGTCTCCGGACCACCTCTAGGGGCGTGTCCCAGACCGTCGCCAATTGTCCATCTGCGCAGCACTAGTGCGACGTAAAACCCAACCAACCAACCAACTACTCAGGAATGGAAATTAATTTCTCAGACACCTACAGTAAGTAAAATATTTTTTAAGTTAAATTTTCCGTGTTTATTTTTTGTATAATCACACAGTTTGAGGTTCCCTGAATACTAAAGAAAAGTTCTATAACATTTGATTTTTGTGTGTGTCTGTTATCAACGTAACTTAAAAAATTCTAAACTAGTATGATGTGGCCACCACATGACTTTCTTCTGTATAATTTTAAACAAAATTCATTGAATAATTCATTGAATAATCCATTATAAATGCAGACAACTTTTATCTGGCAGAATTATATCACTAGATGCTCAAAGAAAGTCAATATTCTGTCGTTTTTTTTTTTCGTAAAAAAAAAAAAAAAAAAAAAAAAAATCCATAACTTTGTTTTAAATTATCACAGATCTATTGTTCAACCATTCGTTTTAAAGGTATTGACGAGATCTTTCGAAAGACACCCATAATGAAAATTTACTCCCCCAGGAGGGGTACTTCGCCCCCAGGGGGGGGAAGCGATGCTCCCACGTGGACAATTTTTCCCCTAGTTAAACACTGCTGTTATAAATAATTCATATTAATTTTACGATCACATGTTTAAAATAACTCTCATTATGTACATTTATACGAAATTTTGTCCATCCTATACTGCCATGTTAAAAATTTAGAAAAAACGTGATCACAGCGCCACCTTTTGAGCATTTGTTCCACAAACCTAATCACCGCCAGTTTATATCAGGGTTCAACTAAATACCAAGTTTGGTTAAATTTCGTTCGTTGGCTCGTGAGATACAGCGACCACAAAATTTGTGATATACACAGACAGACAGACATTTTCTAAAAACAGTAGAATCGTGTTCAGGACTTCCCAAAACGTGCAAATCCATCAAAAGCTGGAGTTCAAAAATTTTCACGAATCCAAAACCTCTCTCTATATATAGAAGAAAGTAGCAAATGTATCTTTTATATTCAAGTGGGGGTTGAGGAGCAGGAGGGGGTAGTCCCCTCACTCAAAACTGTGTCAGTATATGTACAGTTCTTATTATCTTCCCCATTAGTCTGCAATCTGTTTTTATAATACTGTAATGCAAGATAACAGAAAGTCGTGGGAGTACCACACCAGATTATTTTCGAAATAAATTTTTTACTTCTACTACATCGCCAAAAATGGCGTTTTTTGGTTAATAGGTACGCTTATCATTTTATATATATAAAAAGAAAGTATTGAATTCGTGAAAATTTTCTGATTTTCAAAACTCCGATTTTCAATGGATTTGCACGTTTTGAAATATACTAAACACGCTTTGACCATTTTTAGAAAACGTCTGTCTGTGTGTTAGTGCGTGTGTATCATAAATTTTGTGGACACTATATCTGACGAAACAATACACGAAGTTGAACCAAACTTGGTATTCAGTTGGACCTTGCCCCAGGATTTTTAGTTGGAACTTGGTATTTACTTTACCTCACAAAAGAATTCAGATTCATTGGGACTATACTTTGAAATTGGTACAAATGTATTTCAGTGTGTTGTGTATTTTTTCCTATACTGTGCTAAATTTAAGCATGCAGTGGGCCCTTTATATAATTTATAGACAATATACAGGGCCATCCAAAATTGAGTGAATACATTCTTTTCTGTTGAGTGTAATAATGGATATGCTTCACTATTATTTTTTTTTTCCTTTCTTCCTTTCTCTTTTTTTTTTTTTTTTTTTTTTTTTTTACATATAGTGACACATTTCTCTAAGATAAAAATTGTTTGCATTTATCATGATAATTAATTTTAATAAATAATGTATTGTTATTTATCAAAATTCACACAGTACAGAAATATGTATTGTATATGTACTGTGTGAGTTTGTCTAGGAATATATAGAAAAAAATCATATGGTAGCTACTCATACCACTATTATTATTATTAGTAGTAGTAGTAGTACAGTAGAACCCCGATCCATCGTTTTTCACGGAGTTGGTAAAAAAATACGATGAAAGCGGGAAAACGGGTTAAAGTCAAAAGACGAAGAAAACTGTGCTTATGAATTAATACACACAATGTATACAGTATACTACTAATAAAAACTAATTTTTTACTTTCTAAACTGTAAAAGAAGTAAGCCAATGTTGTAGGGCATTAAGTAAAATTTGTTTTTAAAATTCAGTAATTTTATGTTGGTTTTTTTTTGTTCCTTTTATAAATTATACTGGAATTCTTCCAGATTTACATAATTTGTCTGGTCCTTTTCTGTAATTTCATGTGCTTATATAAAAATTCGTGCATTTTCAAACGCCATAATTATGTCATCAACGTGAAAATTGCTCTGTTGCTTCGCCATTATTTTCATTTCTTAAAAAACGTTACTTCTATGCTTTAGGATACCGCATGTCGTAAAGCATTGATTAATACAAATGTTATCACTAAATTTTGTACCAGACGCATCTTCTGTTACACACAACCAATCTTAATCTACAGCATCTAATCTTAATCTATAGCATCTTAATATCCCTAATCTTAATCCAATCTTAATCTATAGCCATCGTGATTTTCAAGCCCTTCTGTTTGATATTTTACACGTCACCGCATTTCACGAAACAATTTTCTCGATTACTGGAGAGATTACTTCCTAAAATGCTTAAATTACAAAATGAATAGATGGTCCGGAGACATGGCATCACAATTTTGATCCTCCATGGAAATGGGGAAAAGAGTTATTTTAGGTTGAAAGAAGTAATTCAAGTTTGTATGCCATATGGAATCGCTTGATTTTCAAACTCATTTCGGTTAGAAGAAAAATTTTACAACGATGAATGCGGGATAACGAGTTTTTGAAGAACGATACATGCGGGTTTAGTTAACATTACTTAAATACTGTTTGTGCAGGGACCATAGAAATAAAACGATCATGCGGGAAAACGAGGGATACGGGAACGATACGGGTTTTACTGTATTAGTATTTGTTAAAAATTAGACAACTGTTTCAAATTATCACACATGCATGGTTCAACTAATCATTTTAAAGGCATGTATTTCAATTTGTGTTGTGTAATTTTTCTATACTGTGCTAAATTTAAGCATGCTATGGGACCTTTATGTAACTGATAGACAATATACAGGGCTACCCAAAGCTGAGTGAATACATTCTTTTCTATTAAATGTAGTAATGGATACTCTACACTTTTTTTTTTTTTTTGGTCATTTTTAATAACAAATAGTGTTACACTTCTCCGAGATAAAAATCGTTTGCACTCATCATGGAAAATGGAAATTAATTTTGATAAATAATGTATTGTTATTTATCAAAATTCATACAGTACAACAATATCTACTGTGTGAATTTGTCTAGGAATACATAGAAGAAAAAAAATCATGTCGTAGCCACTCATACTATTATTATTTTTATTATTATTATTTGTTAAAAATTAGACAACTGTTTCAAATTACCACACATGCATGGTTCAACCATTCATTTTAAACTCATTAACGATTTCTTTTGATAAAATTCATATTGTAAATTTACATCCTTGAGGCGAGACTTCACTGAGGATGGGGGGGGGGGGGTACGCACCAATATATAAAAAAAAATTGTCTTGGTTGAATATCGTTATTCTAAATGAAAATTTTCTCTTCTACGATGATGAGTTAAAAATAATACACATTGTTTATTTTTATACGAGATTTTGCCATATATTGTTATATCAAAAATCACGAAAAACGGGGTGATAGTGATAGGCACCAATTTATGCCAAGGTTCATCTAAACCCAGTGGCAGAAAGTTTTGTAGCTGTCTGCAGCAGGCTTTTAAAATTTCATAATCTCTCTGCAAAATTTGTGTGTAATCAGGGGAGAAAATGGCTTACACTCAAAAAGCCTGAAAGCTGATTGAAGGGGGAGGGGGGGGGGGGCTTAACATCAGTAGGGATCTCGTGCAACAATACACGAATACAATTTTACTGCAGAACAATATAGTATAAACAATTGTGTGTATTCATTCAATTCATCTCATTCAATTATATATTTTATAGCAATGTTTGACACAACATAATATAAATAATTATAAATAATAAAAGTATTAGTTTTAGTTTTGATACAGAATTTTTTTTAAAAGTGAATTGTTATTCGAAAGTTGCAGACAAATTTTTTTATCAGTGCGGACAAAAACTGTCCACAAGCCGTTTTTCTGTGTCCGCGACTATGTCACCGTGTCGCGGTGTTTCTGCCACTGGGCATCTAAATATATCTTTTCATGAAATTCCGTGCAACAGCTCTTTTTCTAGAGTTCTTTACAAGATTTTTGTCACACGTAGAAAGACACACAGATATTTTCTAAAAATATTTAAATCATGTTTGGGATAGGGGAAGCCGGGGTAATAAGAGACAGGGGTTATAAGAGACGCAGTCAAAAAAACCTCCAAAAAATATACTTATTACCTAATATTACTTATACTTATTACCTAATATTACCCAACTTTAAAGATGTGTAATATTAAGTATCATGTGTATTCTTTACTACAGTACACTTATTGAGAAGTTTATAACACATTTTGAATTTTTTTTTTTTTTTTTTTTTATACGATGAAGAAAACCTTCGTTTTGAACTTACCCTAAAAGTTCGTGACATTTTCTAAATATTTTGTAATTTTTTTTCGTGGGTTAGATGTTTGGGATTTATTAATGTGTAACCTTTTGACCAAGACTATGACTTTTGATGTACAATTTTTTTAAATCTTGAAATAATTCTTTATTTACATGTTCTAGGCATGTTTCTTATTACCCCATTTTTATTTTTTGTGGGGGTAATAAGAGACATGAGTGTCTTATTACCCCCACTGTTAATTCCTGTGTCCCCCATCCCCCCATTGCAGTTCCTGTTAATTCTGCTTGACGAGTTTATGAAGAGTTTACCTAGTGTTAGGCCTAGTCTAAGTTTACGAAGAGGACTTTTTTGAAGTGAAAACTTCTTTAGGCGCGTTGAGCACTTTTGGGTGAAGAAAAATCTTTGAACTCCCGTCATCGTGAGCTGACGCTTTCCATTTAAAGTGAAAACTTCTGGGTGAACAAAAATCATTGAATTCGCGTCATCGAAACGCTTTCCATCCTTGTATGATTCAAATAATGTATAATACAATTAACTTGCTAATGTGAAGTATTAGTAATTATGTACTGTATATTGTTTTAAAATCTGGTGCGTCTCTACACGACTTCTCTCATCTCCGAGCACTGTTTCTTTTGCAGTTAGACCTCACAAAACCGTGAGAAAGCCCAAAGCTGCCATTTTCTCAAGTTTTTACAATCTGGAGCGGCTCTACACGACTTCTGTCATCTCAGGTCACTGTCTCTTAAAGATTGCGGCCGGAAACGTTGCAGTTAGATCTCACAAAACCGTGAGAAAGGCCAAAGCCGCAATTTTTCTCACGTTTTTACAATCTGGTGCGGCTCTACACGACTTCTCTCATCTCCGGACACTGTCTCTTTTGCAGTTAGACCTCACAAAACAGTGAGAAAGGCCAAAGCCGCCATTTTTCTCACGTTTTAACAATCGGGTGCGGCTCTACACGACTTCACTCATCTCCGGACACAGTCGCTTAAAGATTGCAGCCGGAAACGTTGCAGTTAGACTTCACAGAACCATGAGAAAGACCAAAGCCGCCATTTTTCTCACGTTTTTAAAATCTGGTGCGGCTCTACACGACTTCTCTTATTTCCGGACACTGTCTCTTATAGATTGCAGCAGGAAACGTTGCAGTTAGACCTCACAAAACCGTGTTAAAGGCCAAAGCCGCCATTTCTCTCACGTTTTTAGAATCTGGTGCGGCTCTATACGAGTTCTCTCATTTTTGGACACTGTCTCTATTCCAGTTAGACCTCACAAAACTGTGAGAAAGGCCAAAGCCGCCATTTTTCTCACGTTTTTACAATCTGGTGCGGCTTTACACGACTTCTCTCATCTCCGGCCACAGTCTCTTAAAGATTGCAGCCGGAAACGTTGCAGTTAGACTTCACAGAACCGTGAGAAAGGCCAAAGCCGCCATTTTTTTCACGTTTTTACAATCTGGTGCGGCTCTACACGACTTCTCTCATCTCCGGACACTGTCTCTATTGCAGTAAGCGCATTAAATAAAATTGTAATATAATTTTTGTAGTAGTAGTTTATATTAATGAATAAAAAAAAACACTTCATTTAAAAGTATTTCCTACACAATAAAATAGTTCCTGACGATTCAAGAAATACACACGTAATTGTTCACGTTTTCACTTCTGTCGGCACTCCCGAAGTGCAACTTTTTTTTTTTTTTTTTAGTGTTAGAGGCCTATTTCAGTCGGTACAGTTGTCGAATTTTTATAATTCACTCTTAATTAGTGCTAGAGGCCTATTTCAGTCGGTTTATTGAATGGGGATTTATTGAATGAAGTCCCCCCAAGGCCCAACTTTGACATGAGTCCCCCCCAGGCCCAACTTTGACATGAGACCCCCCCAAGGTACAACTTTGAGTTTGACATGAGTCCCCCCAAGGCCCAGCGTTGTCGAATTTTTACACGTCACTCTTAATATTGCTAAGGGCCTATTTCAGTCGGTTTATTGAATGGGGATTTATTGAAATGAAGTCCCCCCAAGGCACAACTTTGACATGAGTCCCCCCCAGGCCCAATTTTGACATGAGTCCCCCCCAGTCCCAACTTTGACCTGAGTCCCCCCCAAGGTACAACTTTGACATGAGTCCCCCCAAGGCCCAGCGTTGTCGAATTTTTATACGTCACTCTTAATATTGCTAAGGGCCTATTTCAGTCGGTTTATTGAATGGGGATTTATTGAATGAAGTCTCCCCAAGGCCCAACTTTGACGTCCCCCCCAGGCCCAACTTTGACATGAGTCCCCCCCAAGGTACAACTTTGACATGAGTTCCCCCAAGGCCCAGCGTTGTCGAATTTTTATACGTCACTCTTAATATTGCTAAGGGCCTATTTCAGTCGGTTTATTGAATGGGGATTTATTGAATGAAGTCCCCCCAAAGCCCAACTTTGACATGAGTCCCCCTCCCAGGCCCAACTTTGACATGAGTCCCCCCCAAGGTACGACGTTGACATGAGTCCCCCCCAGGCCCAACTTTGACATGAGTCCCCCCCAAGGTACAACTTTGACATGAGTCCCCCCCAAGGTACAACTTTGACATGAGTCCCCCCCAAGGTACAACTTTGACATGAGTCCCCCCCCAAGGCACACCTTTGACCTGAGTCCCCCCCAAGGCACACCTCCCCCTCATTGGGAAAAAGAGAAAAAACGTTGTTTTGCGGCTATAAGACAGTTTGGACTTCCAACGTTATTTGTTACAGTATCTGCAGCTGAAACACATTGGTTTGATTTAATGAAAACTTTATCATGGAATTTAGATCGTCACGAATTAACTAAAGAAGAATTTGTCGATGTTAACAAGTTTAGCAGTAGGCCTCTGGCACTAAATTAAAATCTGTCAATGTCAGATTTTCATGTTTTAAATAATGAAATAATGTCGTGTCTGTATAATTTTTTATTTTTTTTCACTTTAAATCAAAAAGCAGTTTTACTCATTAGGCTAGACCATATTTAAGGTTTATGATTATGTAAATTTGCGTTTAGAATGTCTATAAGTTAGTATTTAGTCATTAATACTTCATTACATAATAAATAAGTTTTTATAATTACTAGAAATATTTTTATAACATTTTGTTCGCTTGTATACACTTCAAAGATACGGTTTTTTGCCTATTTTCGACAACACTTTAGAAAATGCGTAAAGTATTTTCTGCCCATTTTAAAAATTATATTGATGTTTTTGGTTAATCCCTAGGTTATGTTGATTATGTAGAACTATCATTAAGTACAATATTATATTATTTAGGACCTAATATTAAAAGAAATGAATTTCACAAACACATTTATGACAGTTAATTTTCGAGAAAACATATTTTTTGAATGGATGAAAATAATAAATATTAAAAACTATTGGCTGATTCAGAATTGTTTCCAGATGCCTTTTATTACCCCACATTATTTCACATTGCTATATATGGACAGTTACAAGCCTGGTCTCTTATTACCCCAAGTGGGGTTATTAGAGACAAGGATTTAATGAAAATTTAATTTTTTTTTTAAACAAAAAATTTAAGTTCAAAAATCACCTAAAAAATCAAGAGGAGTCCATTTAATGAAATTAATACGAGACATTTATTTCAAGTTATTTAGATTAATAGTATAGATTTTATTAATATTTTTTGTCTGTTATTACCCCTTTTGTCTCTTATTACCCCCGGCTTCCCCTAACTTAAAACATGTAGATCAATCGAAAACCAAAATTTGAAAATTTTGGGGGAACCAATGCTTTTTTCTGCTCATTGTAGAAATATATATATATATATATATATATATATATAAATAAATAAAAAGTCTATAGGTTGTGGCCATCACAGAAATCTCCTCTGTATTTTTTCTGTACAAAAACTCGCGTAATTTAAACCAAAAAACTGTCGCCTAGTGATATGTATTTATTGTGGTTTTATTTCATGAAGAGATAACCGTAACAGCACATCTTCTCCAGAAGACATCCTCAGGGTGTCTTATGGATTGAAAGGACGTCTAAAGACATCGTATAGACATCTTCAGGTTGCATTCTGGACAGGTGTGTTGTTAACCATTACAAATCTTTTTTTGTACATTACTTTTCCAGAATTATAATACGTCCAAATACAGTGTAACGATATTGAATATATTAAAATTTCTAGAAAACAATTTAAATTTAACAAAATAAAATTTTTTTGACAATTCTTAAGATGCTTCTTGCTAACTAATATTTATTTTTCTTTTATTATTTATTTTTCGGTTTTATATTATTATAATTTAACTATATTTGCTAAACATGTATTTGGGTATTACTTTCTACACTCTTTCTTAAATTATTTTTTCATTATTATTATTATTATTTTATGTTAAAACTTTATGCAAGTTTTTAAAAATATTAAAACATAAAAAAAAATATATATATATATAAAAAAAAAGAAAGAAAGAAAAAAAGAAATTAAAAAAAAAAAAAATCATTGAATTTACAAAATGTGGTGTCCTAATATGTTTTGAATACATTATCAAATAAAAAATAATTTAAAATAGAGAGAGAAAAGTAAAGATTGCTAAACAGGCAGCATTTTAAAACTTTTGACTCTTTTAATTTATATAATTTTGAAGAATTTTAATGCACTTAGAATTCAGACTTTTTTTTGTCATTTTTTTGCTGTGTTTCTCCTTGAGCACATCAGGTCTTTAGATTTATAATAATAATTCAACCGATCGCAATGAAAATTGGTACACTTACAAAACAGGACAAAATCTAGCTAATGCTGTATTTATTTCTATTTCTATTTTTTATTTTTAATTCAATCTGATAACTAGTTCAAAGGATAAAAAAAAAAAAAAAGTTTTAACTTTAAATTTATTAAGAAAAAGAAAAAAAACGGTGTGTGTGTGTGGGGGGGGGGGGGGGGATGTATACGCATTTCTTTTTTTTTTTTTTTTATTGACATAACAGAAAATAAATTTATTTGCACCTAAATAATGTATCTATATTTCTTTTCACGAGGAAAAGAACGAACGTATAACAATTTTATTTATTCATTTATTTATTTCTATTATTATTTTAATTGAGGTATAAAACAATTATTGTATGTAATTGTAAAAACTTATACATATTTAAAAATTAATTCTTAACTACTGTATTGACATATAATAAAATAATTAAAGTTAAAAAAAAAGATCTTCTAATTCTGAGGGGAGAAAAAATTTCAAACCGCTAAAAAAAAAAAAAAGATAAAAATAATGAAATACAAATAAAATGCTCGAATTAAACATTTTTTCTCAAATACGTCATGAATGTTATTTCTGGTTTCCTTTTCATTAACTGAAGGTTTTTTTTATTTTTATTTATTTTTATTTATTTATTTTATTGTACACAATCGGGAGTGTGTGAGTAGATGGATTTTATGTTGCACTAGTGCCCCACCAGTAGCCGACCAGTTCTGCGCTCGAAGTTGGCATTCGGGAAGTGCCGGGTTTGATTTTAGGCCGCGCTCGTTGACCTAGCTGTTTGGAGTTTTTCGGGGTTTTCTCTGAAACTCTTTTGAATATTTGCTAGGACGCCCTTAGAAAGATCTTCTCCATGGAGGGCAATCTACCTATAGACCTAGGACTAGTGCAATCAATCGGCCTAAAAAATCGGCCATACCAATTTCACCACCTAATTAAAATTTTAATTTACCACAAGCCAAATTATTAATAAAACCAAATTAATACTGTACAAATGTGAAACCAAAATCATTCAAGGAAAGGTTTCCAAATAAAATTCATGATTCACGACCCAATTTTCATACTTCCACAGGCAGTACAGTTTTAATATAGGACAATCACGGTCTTTTAAAGTTTTGTCGTCATGTTGGCGACGACTTTTTATTAATTTTGGTATATATATATATATATATATATATATATATATATATATTAAATAAATATATATATATATAAAATAAAATAAAATAATTCCTATATTGATTATACTTTTTATGATTGTGTTTTTTAGTCAATTTTTTACACAAAAGTTTATACTCTGTATAATCTTTAAAATATGGCTAGGTTTAAAATGACGCTTGCAAAGATTCTGAAGCAACAACTGTTAAAAATACAGTAAAATAATCTCAATAATAATATTTTTTTCGTAAAATAATCTCATCAGACAAATGTCGTCATTTTTTCTTATTAGTCCATTGAGCTATGTCCGCGTGTTTAAATATTGTTCATGTATAAATATTATTTTTTTACCCTCGCGTATCGTATCGTTTCGACAAAAAATAATTGAAACTGGTCCACGCTAGAGAAATATTATATAGATCGTTTAGGAGCTATTTTGAGACAGTTTAACTCCCTTTTAAGAAACCACTTTTAATAGTGCTTCTAAAAAGTCAATGAAACAATAGTTAGATAAAATAATCTTACTCACCATTCATTATTAAGCCTGGGGACAAATTGAGTGACGAGCAATGAATGTAATGGTGAAAATCTAAGAAAGACATTTTAATGTATTTTAAAAACGTTTTTCGTCAAGCTCCGTTGAACATGTTTAACTTTGGATGATAGGCTATAATTATAATGCTGTATCTTCGTTGAAATCAGTGAGGATAATTTGGATAATCATAAAGGGTAATTTCCTTATTGAATGATTTTATCTGTATTATCAAAAAATTTGATGTGGACACCAAATGATTTCCTTATACACACATTGGAATACGCAGATTGTTATGAAAACATTGATATTTTTGTGTGAGGTAACTGAAAAAAATATAAACTAGTATGTTGGTGGCCACCACAAGATTTTTTTCTATATTTTCCTATACAAATTCACTCAGTAACAATATTAAAAAAAAAAAATTACTTTTTTTTTTTTTTTTTTTTTTTTTTTGTTAAAAGTAAAAAAAAAAATCCATAACTTTGTTGTTAATTATCACAGATGTATAATTCAACCATTCGTTTTAAAGGTATTGACGAGACCTTTCGAGAGATACCCATCTTGGAAATTTACCTCCCTGGGAGCGAACCGATGCCCCCACATGCATAACATTTTTTTCGTAGTTAACTACTACTATTATCAATAATTCATATTAATTTTACAATCACAAGTTTAAAATAACTGTCATTATGCACATTTATACGAAATTTTGTCCTATACTGCCATGTTAAAAGTTTACATAAATTGCGATCACAGCGCCATCTGCTGGGCGATTGATCCCAAAATCTAATCAGCACCAGTTTATGTCAGGGTGCAACTAAATACCAAGTTTGGTTAAATTTAATTCATTGGTTCGTCAGCTACAGTGTCCACAAAAATCGTGATACACACAAACACACAGACATTTTCTAAAAACTATCAATTCTTGTTCAAGACATCCCAAAACGTGTAAGTCCATCAAAAAAAGGAGGTCGAAAATTTTCGCGAATCCAATACTTTCTCTATATTACATATAGAAGAAAGTAAAAACTGCTACTCATAACCACACTGTTAAAAATGGTTTCTTAAAAGTGAACTAAATTGTCTCAAAATAGTTCCGAAACGATATATACTTAAATTTGAAAACCCATGTACTTATTTTTGAGTATACTGACATGCTCAAAAATGGAGTTGACCAATAAGAATCCCAATATTCCCTTGTTTGACATGTTAATATACTCAAAAATGAGTACATGGGTTTTCAAATTTAAGTATACTAGTATCGCCCAGTGGTCGAAATTCGACCACAAATTTATTCAAATCTCAGAATTCTTTTAAGTTAGCACAAAATAAATAAATTTAGAAATTTAAAATTTCTCTGTAAACAATGTTCTGTGTAGTAAATACAACGAGATATATAAAGTAGAGTGATAAATGGTAACCCTTGAGAAGGTCCAAGATGAGTCATGTGACATGCTCTCCTTGCACCTGCGTATTCGGTGGTTCCCTTGGTAACAGCTTATTTTCAGAAAATTTCTATGGCAACGGTTTGGAGATTGTTCTTCGCATAAGCCAATGTTTTTGTTTACTTACGTAGTTTAATATTCTTTTGTTCTAAATCATTTTGATTTTAATTTTACTTCTTTTTTACTTTCTTCTATATGTAATATAGAGAAAGTATTGGATTCGCGAAAATTTTCGACCTCCGTTTTTTGATGGATTTACATGTTTTGGGATGTCTAGATTGGGGCCGTGCCCTTAGCGACCGTGCCCTTTGCGGAAATCTATAAACCCGTGCCCTTAGCGGAAATGTTATCCCCCCTCGGTGGCGTGCTTTTAGCATACGTGCCTTTAGCGGAAATCTATAATAAATTTCAAAATAAATTAATTAATAAATAAAAGAACTCTCCAGTTTTCCTCCACACTTTATCCGCATTTAGCACTGGCTGTATTTTGCTGCAAAAGTAAACTGTCGCAAAAACAAGTATGCGTATACTGTAGAATATCCGTTATTTCAGGGAACGGTGATCTGTAACCATATAAAGTTTAATGACTCACAGTACTCTATAGTCCTATACAAAAACGTACATTACTGCCATTTTAGGATTTTATTATGTTTTTGAAAATATAATTAAGCATTAGACCTTTTAAAACTAAAATAAAAACGAAAAATCAGGAGGTACACATTGATTATCAGCATTTTCCAACTGTACTTACTCATTGTATCGTATAACATCCTATGTTCTCTGTCTATATTATCACACAATAGACAGGCAGACATACAGAATAACTGATAATTCATAATCACTCTGAAACATTGTTGGAAAGTGTTAAAAATGAACATGTTAAAACAGAAATGTTGCTCTTAATTTCCTATTTACATCCCTTAATGTATTGTAACATTTTTGGGTAGGTTTGTAAATCTGGAGGTTAAGCATATTATAATTTATAGAAAACATTTTCTTAACATAATAACAATAAATGTGAATTTCTTTATGATTTTTTGATGAAATTATTTAAATGTGATTTAGAAAAATGTCTCCCATAAAGCGCAATGCATTGGTATTTTTTGGATGTTCATGTACACAAACCAGTGCCATATGTTCTGCTAGAGTCATTTTAAGTAGGGAATATTCAATAATGAATTTAAATAACACATATAAAAAAAAAAAAAAAAAAAGTAAAAATTAGTAAGTTGTGGTCACCACAAGACCTTCTTTTATATTTTCCTATACAAATTCACTAAGTGCAAATAAATAATCTTTATCCTAGAGGAAACTAACACTAAATATCCAAAGAAAGACAGTTGTTTTATTGTCTATAAATGACATCTTAAAAAATGCATTTTTATAACAGTTATGTCACATATCAAGTTTCGTAAAGTTATGAGCTATAGAAGTTGAGATATAGCTTTCACATTGTCGAGGAAATTTGCAGTATGGCAACGCCACCTATTGGCCGATAAACACCCAAATTGAAGCAGCATAATATCTCACAATGGCCTTCACATACATCATGTTTTGTTTGATTATACGCAATAGAGCCTGAGATATAGCCTCCCCTTCAATTGTGGAAACCGCTGTATAGCAGCGCCACCTGTGGAGCGGTTGACACCAAAAGTTGACAGATACTCATTTAGGTTAAGGTGCATCAACATATAAATTTATATGGAACTCTGTGCAGTAATTCCTGAGATATAGCTTTCCCTTAAATTGTAGAAATTGCTGTATAGCAGCACCACTTGTCGGTCCATAAGCATTCAAATTGAATTAGCATACTGTCTCATGGTGGCCTTCTCTCATGCCGAGTTTTGATTGATTATACGCAATAGAACCTGATATATAGCTTCCACTTAAATTGTAGAAATCGTTGTATAGCAGTGCCACCTGTTGAGGGGTTGGCATCAAAAGTTGATAGCGCTAATTTAGCTCAGGGTGCATCTACATGTAAATTTATATACAATTCTGAGCAGTAGTCCCGGAGATACAGTTGCCACAAAATCTTTGTCACACAGACAGACAGACAGACATTTTCTAAAAATAGTCAAATCGTATTCTAAACCTCTCAAAACGTGTAAATCCATCGAAAACCGGAAGTCTAAAATTTTAACGAATCCAATACTTTCTTCTATTGAATATAGAAGAAAAAAAAAATTCTTAAAATACTTACGGGCGCTGGAGGCGGACAAACGGACAGTGGAATAGACAAATACACTAATTCAAATCATATTCACATTTTAAAAAATGGTCGAATAAACGCTTAATGTAAAAGAAAATGCATTTCAGAAAATTTCCAATAATAACCCTCAGTGTAACTGAATAATTTTGCCTGACTCTGTAAATCTAATGCTAATCATACTACATTCTATAGAAAGCATTATTTTGTGCATTTGAATAACATATTTCTATCTTCCACATGCACACCTTCTTATTTCCGCTAAGGGCACGGCTTCTTCTATTCCTCCTCCTTCTCTTTCATCCATTCCGCTAAGGGCACGTTCCGCTAAGGGCACGGTCGCTAAGGGCACGACACCGTCTAGATTACGAATTAATAGTTTTTAGAAAATGTCTGTCTGTCTGTCTGTCTGTATCATTTTTTTGTGGACGCTGTATCTCACGAACCAATGAATGAAATTTAACCAAATTTGGTATTTAGTTGCACCCTGACATAAACTGGTGCTGATTAGATTTTGGGATCAATCGCTCAACAGGTGGCGTTGTGATCGCATTTTATGCAAATTTTTAACATGGCAGCATAGGACAAAATTCCGTATAAATGCGCATAAAGAGAGTTATTTTAAACTTGTGATTGTAAAATTAATATGAATTATTGATAATAGTAGTAGTTAACAAGGAAAAAAATTTTGTGCATGTGGGGGCATCGGTTCCCCTCCCTAGGGGGGAAGTACCCCCCCGGGAAAGTAAATTTTCAAGATGGAGATCTTTCGAAAGGTCTCGTCAATACCTTTAAAACGAATGGTTGAACCATAAATCTGTGATAATTTAAAACAAAGTTATCGATTTTTTTTGCTTTTAACAAAAAAAAAAAAAAAAAAAAAAAAAAATCGCAATTTTTTTTTTTTTTTTTAACGAAATTTAACCAAACTTGGTATTTAGTTGGTCCCCGACATAAACTGGTGCTGATTATGTTTGGGGATCAATAGCTCAACAGGTGGCGCTGTGATAGCATTTTATCTAAATTTTTAACATGGCAGTATAGGACAAAAATTCGTATAAATGTGCATAATAAGAGTTGTTTTAAACTTGTGATTGTAAAATTAATATGAATTATTGATAATAGTAGTATGTAACTAGGAAAAAAATTTTCTGCATGGGGGGGCATCGCTTCCCCCCCAGGGGGGTAAATTTTCACAATGGGTATCTTTCGAAAGATCAGGTTGATAATAGTAGTAGTTAACTAGGAAAAAATTTTGTGCATGTGGGGGCATCGGTTCCCCCCCCCCCCACCGTGGAGGGGAAGTTCCCACCCGGTGGGGGCAAAGTTTCAAGATGGGTATCTTTCGAAAGGTCTCGTCAATACCTTTAAAACGAATGGTTGAACCATAAATCTGTGATAATTTAAACCAAAGTTATCGATTTTTTTTACTTTTGACAAAACAAAACTTAGAAAAAAAACGCAATTTTTATTTTTTTTTAACGAAATTTAACCAAACACGGTATTTAGTTGGTCCCCGACATTAACTGGTGCTGATTATGTTTGGGGATCAATAGCTCAACAGGTGGCGCTGTGATAGCATTTTATCTAAATTTTTAACATGGCAGCATAGGACAAAAATTCGTATAAATGTGCATAATAAGAGTTGTTTTAAACTTGTGATTGTAAAATTAATATGAATTATTGATAATAATAGTATGTAACTAGGAAAAAAATTTTCTGCATGGGGGGACATCGCTTCCCCCCCCCCCCTGGGGGATAAATTTTCAAGATGGGTATCTTTCGAAAGATCTCGTCAATACCTTTAAAACGAATGGTTGAACTATAAATCTGTTATAATTTAAAACAAAGTTATCGATTTTTTTTTACTTTTAACAAAAAAAAAAAAAAAAAAAAAAATCGTACTTTTTTTTTTTTTTTTTTTAATATTGTTACTGATTGAATATGTATAGGTAAATATAGAAGAAAGTCTTGTGGTGGCCACAACATACTAGTTCTTTTTACTTCCATTACCCGACTACCGTGGTATATATAGGTTTTTGGGGACCTAAAAAATATTTATTTTTCTTTTTACTTCCATTAACCGACTACCGTAGATAATGGAATTAGAGATTTTACGTGATTTACATGTTTTAGAATGTCCTGATTAGGTTTTCGTTTGTATCTCAGCAACTAATTAAAATAATTTCATAAGTAACACATTATTTGAAAGCTTTGTTGTTTTGGAATTGAACAGTAGATTACAGAAATTTCTACCGCCAGATATTTTAAAATTTCAATATTTCAAATTCTAATTAAAATATTTTTAATACATCAATCGAAAGATATTTTAAAGTACTTTTATATTATCGAAAGTGGAATTCGAGATTTCACCCGATTTACACGTTTTGAGGTGTCCTGATTAGATTTTCTTTTGTATCTCAGCTACTAATTAAAATAATTTCATAAGTAATACATCATTTGAAAGCTTTGTTGATCTGGAATGGAACAATAGATTACAGAAATTTCTACCACCAGATGGCGTTGTAATATTTTTAAATTTCAATATTTCAAATTCTAATTATGATTAATTTATTTCTAATACATCATTCGAAAGATATTTTAAAGTTCTTTTATATTATCGAAAATGGAATTCTAGATTTCACCTGATTTTTAATTTTAAAGTGTCCTGATTAGGTTTTCTTTTGCATCTCAGCTAATTGAGTTAGACCGTTCAAAATTGGTATATGAAGGGGCTGGAAGTTTGGGGAAGGAATAGGTGTGCGCAGCTCGCACGAGACTGCGCTGCGTCCGACTTTTTATCTGATGAGAAATGATTTTTTAAATTTTCTTTTCTTAAGAATAAAAGTCTGATTTCAGAAGGAATGTGTGCGCGCACCGCACGTATATCTTAACACGTGCGCGCGCAGCGCGTTTGGGACCCGGTGCGAGTTTTTACCCGATGATAAAAGATTTTTTTTTTTTTTTTTCTTAATAATATAAATTTGAGTTCAGAAAGAATATGCGTGCACAGAGCACGTATATCCTCACACGCGCGCACAGCAAGCATGGGTCTGCGTTGCCGAAGGCATTGGGGTCCCGGTGGGAGTTTTTATCCGATGCTAAATGGTATTTTTCTTTAATTCCTTTTCTTAAGAATGAAAGTTTATGAGTAATAACATGGAATTTTGAGAAATCATAAGGATGGTAAAGGAATACGCGCGCGCAGCGCACGGGTCTACGCTGCTGAAGGCAGTGGGGACACGGTGCGACATTTTTCCCGATCAGAATTTGTTTTTTCTTTTTTTATCACATGATAAAAATTAATGCAATTTTGAGAATTCATTAATTATTGTGATTCATTTAAAAATAGTGATAGCGAAGCGGGCGTAGCCTGCTAGTATGTAATATAGAGAAAGTATTGGATTCGTGAAAATTTTCGACCTGAATTTTTTGATGGATTTACACGTTTTGGGATGTCCTGAACATGAATTGATAGTTTTTAGACAATGTCTGTCTGTCTGTGTGTATCACATTGGGACGCTGTATCTCACGAACCAATGAATGAAATTTAACCAATCTTGGTATTTAATTGAACTCTAGCACAAACTGCTGCTGATTAGATTTGGGGATCAGTCGCTCAACATGTGGCGCTGTGATCGCATTTTTTGTAAACTTTTAACATGGCAGTATACGACAAAATTTCGTATAAATGTGCATAATGAGAGTTATTTTAAACTTGTGATTGTAAAATTAATATGAATTATTGATAATAGTAGTAGTTAACTAGGAAAAATATTTTGTGTGTGTGGGGACATCAGTTCCTCCCGGGGGGGGGGGGGGAGTACCACCCCGGGGGGAAGAAATTTTCAAGATGGGTATCTTTCGAAAGGTCTCATCAATACCTTTAAAAGGTCTCGTCAATACCTTTAAAAGGAATGGTTGAACTATAAATCTGTGATAATTTAAAACACAGTTATCGATAATCATTTTTTTTTTTTTTTTTTTTTTTTTTTTTTTTATTACTGAGTGAATTTGTATAGGAAAATATAGAAGAAAGTCTTGTGGTGGCCACAACATACTTGTTATTTCATGTAGTTGAATTTTAACCGACAAAATGCTTAAAAATAGTTGAAAAATTATTATTTGTTGTTAAATTTAGCTCTTTAAAAGTTTAAATTTTCTTTTATAAACACTTTTAAATTTTGTTGGGAAACGATGAAAAAAAAGGTATTTTATTATTTATTACAATTTGAAATATGTGTAAAATTATTTTAAAAACAATTTATTTCGGTCATAGGACTGTCATGTTACCTAATAATAATGATAATTTGTCGAACTGATATTTTAAATGCCAAAATAGCGATAAAGGGCCAAACACAGCAACCTATTCGAGTATGTCACGTGTTTCATCTTGAACCACGGAAAGCTAATCCTTCATCCATTGAATCAGCACTCTAATTTATATATCTCGTTGAGTAAATACTCTTTCGTCACTTTTTGTTGCCAAAAGACAAATAACAAAGAACATTTGAAGTTTCAAAAATTAAATAATATATATTATCTATATATTAATAGGCAAGCATAAAATTTGTAGTCCCTTTTTAACATAATTATGGGAGTAGAGGGTTGAAAATGGTATCATTCGAAAGGTATTGTTAGCCGGAAGGTGCGAATGCAAATATTATTTTCTTACGATGTCAAGAAGGTATTTAAAAATACATTTATTTTTTATGCATTTTCCCCCATTTTTCCCTTTTATACACGTATTCTTTTACATTAAAAAATACCTAAAAGTAGAAAGTTGTTAAATCTGGCAATTTCATAAAGCTCAAATAAAACCATAGACACAGTAATTTGTATAATGTAGCATCACTATAGAGCATTTCCTCGTGACGTCTGGTGGTTGGCAAAAAAGCGCGCTCGACTTTTCCGCGCCCCGCCCACCATTGATTTTCCGTTGGTAATCCGCCATCGCTATGCTTTTCCCAAGCCTTTTTGCCAACTAGATATATAAATTAGAGTGCTGATTCAATGGATGAAGGATTAGCTTTCCGTGGTTCAAGATGAATCACGTGACATGCTCCAATAGGTTGCTGTGTTTGGCCCTTTATCGCTATTTTTGCATTTAAAATATCAGTTCGACAAATTATCATTATTATTAGGTAACATGACAGTCCTATGACCGAAATAAATTGTTTTTAAAATAATTTTACACATATTTCACATTATAATAAATAATAAAATACCTTTTTTTTCATCGTTTCTCAACAAAGTTTAAAAGTGCTTATAAAAGAAAATTTAAACTTTTAAAGAGCTAAATTTAACAACAAATAATAATTTTTCAACTATTTTTAAGCATTTTGTCGGTTAAAGTTCACTTACACGAAATAAAAAAGAAGTAAAATCAAAATCAAAATGGTTTAGAACAAAAGAATATTAAACTACGTAAAGTAAACAAAAACATTGAAACCGTTGCCATAGAAATTTACTGAAAATGAGCTGTTACCAAGGAAACCACTGAATACGCAGGTGCAAAGAGAGCATGTCACATGACTCATCTTGGACCCTCTCAAGGGTTACCATTTATCACTCTACTTTATATATCTCGTTGCTTTTTGCCAACCACTCATAAAAGTTGAGATGTTTGTTTACAAACAAGGAACTGCCCTATACGCAAGCGAAGTGATGACGTCACTGTCTGTCCACGGAAATTATCTGCCGATTTTAATTCCGATATTTGGGTATAGTTATATATAAGTTACTGTCTACATATGTTTGATTGAGTTATTTTTTCTGTAAAATTGATAAAATTTTAATTTAAAATCACAAAACTCCAGAAAAAAAAAAAAAAAAGATGGCAAATTTCCAGTTTCGAATGTAAACATAAACATTTCATTTCAAAGAGTGATATTTAAACAATAAATATTCAACTAATATACTAAATAAAAGGAAAAGGGATTTGTTACTAACTGCTGCATGTATAAGTAGACGATACGGAAAAAATTCCGATTTCCGTTTTTTGCTGAATTTACATGTTTTGAGCTTTCTTTACGTTTCAATTAACTGAAATTGGCTACTTATTTTTTAAAAAAGTGTCTTTATTGCTAGCTTTTGTGGGTAGAAGAAGCAAGTAGAAGATACATAAAAACTTTTGATTTCCGGTTTTCGATGAATTTACACGTTTTGAGATTTCGTTGCATTTTAATTAAGTGAAATTGACTACTTATTTTTATTTTTTAAAAAGTGGATTTATTATTCTTTCCTCTGCATATATAAGTAGAAAATATAAGATTCAGAAAAGTTTTAGATTTTCGGTTTTCGATAAAGTTACACGTTTTTAAATTTCCCGAACTCAATTCGACCATTTTTGAAAAATATCTTTTTTTTTTTTTTTTTTTTTTGTTCAAACACTCTACTTTATGAACCAATCGAATTAATTTAACAGAATTTGATACTTGGTTGGGCCTTGGCTTGACATGGTACCTATTAGCTTCTGGGCTGTATCACACAACAAGGGGCGTTTTCACGTTGCGATTTTCTCTCATTTCAGGAAAGGCTAACATCTACAGAGAGAAATAGTTATATTAAGTAAAACTCTGTTGATTCAGTTAGAGGCAAACAATTGCCGCAGCTGTGTTGCAATTGCATTCCATTTAGAACAAGGCAATACCTTTGCTTTGCCTCGCTTTGAAAAAAAAAAAAAAAATGGTCGAGTTTCGACCACTGGGCGATACTAGTTTACATATTAATACACAAACATGAAACTTATCGTACGGCTAATATCTCTTTAAATTACAGCTGACATAAATCATAAAACAAAAAAGAAGGAAATTATATCATAAATAAATTAGAAAATAAAAAAATGATTTCTCATAAATCAAATCCTTAGGAAATCTTTTTTGTGGTTCCACTGACGGCCAGTGACGTCATCACTTCGCTCGCGTATAAGGATGCTATACAAATTACTGTGTCTATGGTTTTATTTGAGTTTTATGAAATTGCCAGATTTAACAACTTTCCACTTTTAGGTATTTTTTAATGTAAAGGAATACGTGTATGAAAGGGAAAAATGCATAAAAAAATAAATGCATTTTTAAATACCTTCTTGACATCGTAAGAAAATAATATTTGTATTCGCACCTTCCGGCTAACCATACCTTTCGAATGATACCATTTTCAACCCTCTACTCCCATAATTAATATGTTAAAAAGGGACTACAAATTTTATGCTTGCCTATTAATATATAGATAGATATTGTTTCGGAGTTATTTTGAGACAATTTAGCTCATTTTTAAGAAACCATTTTTAACAGTACATAAAAGTCATGATAATAGGATTACATATACGGCCAAACATTAGTTTTTTCAGGAAAGGTTCATTACAGAATATCTCATTGGCAACTACATAGCTTAGTTTAATAAAATCCTTCGAGTATAGATGGCCTACTTTTAGTTCTTATTGCCGAAAATTAGAGGTGAAAAATTATACATTTTAACGAAACAATTAATTCTGTTAAAACTGAGAAAATAGTTACTAATTCTGGCTACCCTGAAACAATATTTGCCGCCAAATTTGATCGCTAATTACGCCAAGTCGCCAAGTTTGTAGCCAACACTAATTTTCGTCTTGGCATCGATTTTGGTGATTTTGCCAAAAATTTGTAGTTTAGGGTTGCCAAAGTTTGGAAGATCTAACTCCAACAAGAACAGAATTCTGGGGAATTTTCCGGATAGATTCATTCGTTTATAGCGCTGAACCAAATTCTTTAAATAACAAACAAGACTAAAACAAAATAACGTGCATTCGTCGACTAGAACCTGCTTATATATTAAGAATTACTTTTTACACTCAAAAATGTTGGCAACTTTCATAACAGTATCATTACGTGCTCTATCAACGTGCTGAATATTCATTAAAGTGCATTCATCGACTAGAATCTGTTTATGTCTTTAGGAATTACTTTCTACACGCAAAAATATGGGCAACTTTCATAAAAATGTCATTACGGGTTCTAATTACGGGTTGAATATTCATGAAATAAAATGCATTCATCGACTAGAATCTGCTTATGTCTTTACAAATTACTTTTCTGCACCCAAAAGTGTTGACAACTTTCCTAATAATATCATTACGGGCTCTACCATTAGCTTATTTTGAAATCTCTATGATGGTAGGTCATATATAACGGCCGTTTTTTTTTTTTGTAGATTTGTCATTATGAATATCATTTTCGTAAATCTCTCCAAAACAGATAGTGACAGAAAAGCCAAAAAGGGAGGTGCACAACTAGATATTATAACAAACCTATATACCAATTTGCAATGTTCTACGTCCAACCATTTTTGAGTTATGCGAGATACTCACACACACACATACAGACGTCACGAAAAATTGTGTAAAGTTGCTGATATCTTTCAAACGAGATCTCGTGTTAAGACGAAACTTGCAGGTGCACAACTAGAAATCATATGACAGTCACACATATAAATGTGCAACATTCTTCAATTGTTCGTTTTTTGAGCTATGCGAAATACAAAATCGATTTCGCAAATCGGGATTACTATACTTCCTTTGAAACCTTTGGACGGCCCCTGCCTGCCTGGGCTCGCCCAAGCTTAACGGGTTGGATGCCGTCCGCCGGAGTGAATAAATCGCCAGATCACCGCATGGAAGCTGCTGGGCAGCAATGTAATTAGAACGCCAAAGCTCAGGAATTGCAGGGTATCGACTTCTGCTATGGACACATAGCTCGATTTGTACACCACACCCTCCAAGATAGCCCCGGTGGAAACGCAAAGACACGCTCCAGGATGTTAAGGAATTTGGAATAAGTGCACTTACTAGCTGAGAGTCAAAATAACCGGAATTCAACAAAATTAAAACAATTTTGAATTTAGGCAGGGAGGGAAAAAAAACCCTGGGGGAGCCGCTAAAGTTAGCAGTGCACACAATAATTAAAACCGAAAGAGGAGGCCATTTTGAAAGGGGAAGGGGACAACACTTAAGAATTGAGAAAGACAAGCTGAACGAAGAAGGAACAATGAGATTATATATATAAAAAAAATGATTACGCGAAGCCACTGGGGGATGGAAGATAGTTTTTAGGCGCATACCGAAAATTTAGAAGTTTTTTAACTGGCAGGTCTATATACTCCTAATTGGGAGGGAAATTACTATGCGCAGGGAGGCCGAATGGGAAAGAGAAAGAAGGACCATCGCAATTTTGATCCACCACGGGGGATGGTACCCCGCGTTGGTAGCCCGATGACTGGTAAACGACCCCACCGAGCACTTGACGGTGCAGCACAGATTAACGAGGACCAGACACCGCCACACCCCCGTAAAAAAAAGATAATTAAAATAAATTAAATTAAGTAAAATTAAATAATAAAAATAATAAAATGAATAAATAAATTAAAGTAAATAAGTAATTAAATTAAAATTGGTGCGAATCAAAACTTGATGAATACCAAAAAGAAAAGTGACAAGAAATAGTTCAAGGCTTAACAAGGAAAGTATTACCCCTAAAATTGAGAAAAGAAGTGCGTGTCATAACTAGATGAGTACCAATACTATACTTCCTTATACATTGTATAAGGAAGTAAAAATAATCTGGTGAGGCACTCACACGACTTTCTCTTACCTTGAAATTCAATATCATAAAGGCAGATTAAACATTAAGGGATAAGGTAACGAATACTGTTATGTAAACCTTCGTAAAAAAAGTTTTAAAATAGGTTTCGGAAAAGTTTCATTTGTCAAATAATTCTACATGAGGGGGCTACCACCCCTCTCAACCCCCGTTTTAATATTGTACTTACATTTAAAGAGAATTCAAAAGCTGTTATTAAATTTAAATGTTCATTTAAAATTATTTAGACAGTTTCACCCGCACCATTCCTTGAAACTTATGAATTTTGATAAACTTTTTCAATTAACAACCTTATATTAACTTCAAAATACAGCATTTAAATTGCGTGAAATTACTTGGTTTTAAGTTATTCTGATAAAAGTCATAGACAAATCTTAAACATTAAAATCACGAACAGTATTCAGTGAACCTCAAAACGTGTCAATGCACAAAAAAAGCAACGCTAAATATTTAGATTTAAAAATACTGTATTTACCATATGAGTATGAGGAATTAAATTTAATTTCTGGGCAGTTTTCCTGAACATGGTAAAATATTATAGAAAAGCACTTTCATTTATTGATATCATACAATCAACAGATTGGGAAGAAAATCGTATTTTGTTATTGAAATTTTTTTTTTCCAACTGAGTGAAATTAATGCCTGGACCGGGAATCGAACCCACGATCTTTGACTTACAAGGTCAAGGCTCTACCAATTGAGCTATACAGGCTATCCCACCGGTTGTCAGCCTGGATAGCTCAATTGGTAGAGCCTTGACCTTGTAAGTCAAAGATCCGGAGTTCGACTCCCGGACCGGGCATTATTTTCACTCAGTTGGAAAAATAAATTTTCAATAAAGCACTTTCACTTATTACATTCAATAAAAAAGAATATTTTCGATTAACTGTTTGTAGCCCTGTACATCTTCTAAAAATGATGTACAAAACACATTGCGCACTTAAATATTATCCTATATTAATAACACATAGCACGGCCCGAAATGCATTCCATGAATTTTCAAGTGTTATCCCACTCTATTCTAGTTCTTTTGTGTAGCCCTGTAAATGTATGGTGAATGATTTTCATACCATAGTCTACATGAAACATGCTTTTAAAAGCATGTTTCATGCATAATTATGCCTATAAAGCATTCAGGCATAATTATGCCTATAAAAATTATATAGTGTAAGTGCCCCAGTGATTGACACTTTTAGAGCAATTTCTGATGTTTTTAATGTTTTAGTCACCAGAAACTTTTTTGAGAAATCTTAAATTAATATATATAGCATGAAAGATTTTCAGAACCACATATATGTTAAAATATAAACATTTGATAATTAGTGTTTTTCGCATTGAATTTTTATTTTACACCCACTCAATGTTCCAGTAATTCATACTGCCAGTTTTTCATTTCACCAGTAAGTAGTACCTTATGCTCCAATGTCTGACACTGCTACTTTTTCATTTTACCACTAACTGGCATCCTATACACCAGTGTTAAAACTATTATATAAAGTATTTGCTTAAAATGAACTTAATAATGCATACAAAATAATTCTTCTATAACTTATTTGCTTAAAATAAGTTTATTTTAAATATTGCTTTATTAAAAGTATAATACATTCTCATATACAAGATATTGGTTATAACAAAATACATTTTAAGATGCAATATTCTAACTGCAAATATGAAATGAAAAATACAAGGCTATAGGTAACTTTAAAATATTAAAATCAATAATCTGGTGTGTCACTCACACGACTTTCTCTTACCCTGAAATTTAATACTATAAATACAGGTTGCAGATTAAGAGGGAAGATAACGAGCACTGTTACGTAAACCTGTGTTAAACAATTCAAATTAGTCTTTGGAAGAGTTTTATATGATAATTAGTTCTGTGTTAGGGGGGCTACCGCCCCCCTCAACCCCACGTTTCATTAATGCACCTACATTTATATAGAATTTAATTCGGTTATTCAAAAACAATTTTGTTTTTAAAAAATAATTTATTAAAATTATTATTTAAAAAAATTATAATTCAGACGATTTCCATATTAGAGAAGTAGTATAACACTAAAATATAAAAAAAAAAGTTGAATTTATTCTCAATATTACATTATTATTTTTTTTTAATGAAAAAAATTGATAACTTTATTTTAAATTATCCCAGCTTGTGAACCATTATTATTTGTGAACCAGCTTATCAACCATTCGTTTTAAAGGTATTGGCGAGCTCTTTTGAAAGATACCCATCCTGAAAATTTACTCCCCTCGAGGGGGACTTCCCCCCCCCAGGGGGGGAGGCGGGGCTCCTACATACACATTTCCCAGTTGACTATCTCTATTACAAAAAATATATATTCGTTCCATTTGGTTTAGTGCAGTCTATAGAGACTCTACTTACCTGCAATTTCCCCCATAGACGTAATGCATTTGAATACTTTTGAGTATACCTGTATACGAACCATTTGCTTCATCTCAACGAAAAGCTTACTGTAGCATCCCTATATGATACACATTTTGAATACCGAGTTTGGAATTTCTGCTACTATTTGTTCTTGAGATATGCTGATAACAGGCACACAGACATCCATCCACACAGACAGACAGACACACAGACCATTCGCTGAAAACATGATTTTCGTATTCAGGGGACTTCAGGACATGTAAATATAACAAAAACTCTCGTTCGAAAATTTGATCCTAAAACAATACTTTCTTGACCCTATGGGTAAGAGAAAGTAAAAATAGTATTTACTCTGCTATATAAAATTATAAATTAAAAAAAAAAAAAAAAAAAATGAAAAAATCGATAACTTTATTTTAAATTATCGCAGATCGATGGTTCAACCATTCGTTTTAAAGGTATTGACGAGCTCTTTCGAAAGACACCCATCATGAAAATTTACTCTCCTCGAGGGGGGACTTCCCCCCCAGGGAGGGGGGGGGGACACGAGGCTTCTACACACACAATTTTTTTTTCTCTGTTGACTATCTTTATTACAAATACTTCTTGTAAATTTCATAATGTTTATTAAAAAATAATACTTTTTATGCACGTTTATACAAAATTTTGTCCTATACTATCATGTTAAAAATTTAGAAAAAGTGGAATGGCAACGCAACCTGTCGGACAATTTTTACCAAAAGTTGATAGGCACTAATTTATGTCAAGGTGTAACTACATACCAATTTGTATGAAATTCTGTGCAGTAGTTCCTGAGATACTGTTGCCACAAAATTTTGTCACACACACACACAGAGAGACAGACAGACAAACATTTTCTAAAAATGGTCAAATTGTATTCTACAGTTCTCAAAACGTGTAAATTAATCGAAAACCAGAGGTCAAAAATTTTTACGAATCCAATACTTTCTTCTATATAATATAGAAGAAAGTAAAAAGAAAATGATGTGAATCTCTAAGTTTATTACTTGTTTCTTATTCTTATTTTATTTTATTTAAAAACTAGCAGGCTTTGTCCGCTTCGCTGGTCACTAAATTTAAAGAAAACTCTTTTCTATATAGCTTTATAAAAATAAAATAAAATACTAAAATTGCTCAAAAGCTCGCTTCGGATCCCTGCTGCCTTCAGCAGCGATTTGGTCATCCGCTAAAACGCGGGCGCTTGTTTCTATTACCTGAGACAATGGTTTACCAATAGTCTTCCATTAAGTCCTTATTAGAAAATAGTTTCGAAATAGATAATATCGAAAAAATTGAAGTAACCCTTTTATATTTGAATCCCTGTTACATATGAACAACACTATACGTGGTGCACATAATATTTGCTTTTACGTTATTTCCTATGTTGATTTTGTTTATCCGCTCAACCATAAAAATAACAACAATTTCATGCCAAATATTGTAATATTCTATCCCCAGCTACGTCTGTCGCATGAGACAATTAGTTTTTTGTGGATATATATAATTCATGGTTTGTAAATCTGATCAAAGTACAGCCTTAATATAGTTCTTTTTGGCGAGTTTTGAATTTTTATCACCATTTTAGATTTAATCCCTTGTAACAATAAGACTTAATACCTTGTAACAATATGCTATGAGCGCTATTTCTGCCATATTTTAGACAATCAATCTTTTATGGTTATATATATTTCCCATTAAACATATTTTTATTTTTTATTATTTACTAGCAGGCTTTGCCCGCTTCGCTGGGCACTATATTTAAATGATTTCTTTGTAACCGAATATATTTCGATTGGCGACTATTTTCGTCACAGCTTTAGTATGGGACCTCCTTGGCAATATCAAACATTTTTTGAACTTCTCGAATCTGTACAACAAAACTATTATTAAAACAAATATTTTCGAAAACAGTCCAATAGCTGGTGTTAATTCTTCGAATATTCTCGAAACAGTTGAAGCTGTGTTACTCGTACAGTATAAGTCATTATTCGATGAATGTTCTGGGACAGTCCAAAAAATAGTCACTTGTACCACATGAGTAAAGCAAATAACATCAACTACACCTGAGCAAAAATTTTTGCTCACTCACGAAAAATGTCCAGTCGCTTAGAGCTTAATCCCTAAAGTGCAATGACTCAGAATAGGCCTCTGAATAACTCTGGATTGCAGTGACTACATACTCTTTCGCAAAAATCAACTCACACCAACTTATAACTTTTGGCGATGGGGCTTGGAGATGACTCCATCGAGAATCTCTTGGTAAGCTCAAGGTCTATGAGCTCAAGGTCTATGTGTCGGAGAGCTTCGAGACATCGGGAACCCTAAACTACCATTTTTCACCAAATTTGGTCGCCCACTCGCCAAGTTTGTCGCCAAGACTATGCTTTCTATTAAACATATCTTTATTTAGTTATTTAAATATTAATTTGAATTAATCAAATATTTCTGCCCGACAACGTGCAAGTGCAGTTACACACAGCAGCTCATTTATTTATACGTTAAATTAGCGTAGTGATTGGTATATAAAAAAAATAAATAAATAACTAAACATTATCGTGCTACACAACTTTATTATATCTCTCCCTTGGCGGCTTTTGAATTTTTGTCGCCATATTAGCGATTTTTTTTTTTTTTTTTTTTTTTTTTTTTTTTTTTGTATAATTTCTTGCATAAAAATAGAAAGCGTTTTATCGGACACCTTTTCGTTAACATATAAGAACCCTTCACATTTTGTTTATTTTATTAATGGTTTTTAGGTTTAAAATAGTGCTTGATAAAATAAATTTTCTATTTTTAAAACTGCACTTTTTTTTCCTATAAAATTATCTACTCAGATAATAATAGATCATTTATGTGACTACTATTTCAGTTTATTTTTTTCGTATTGTAATATTTTATAAATTTTATATTTTTCTTGAACTACCTAGATTAAAATCGTTGTTGCTAAATTAAACCTCTTGACGAAAAATGTTCGGTGTACTTCAACGCAACAGTTTAAAAAATCACACAGGAGGATCTATAAATAAAACTGATTTTAGTATAACATATATTAGCAGCGTAAACTATATTAGCACTTTATCAATGTGTAAAAGAAATTTTTAATTAAAAATGACGCCAATTTTTGTGAGATGCATAATTATTTAATATTTTTTATTGTTCACGTTTAGATAAATGTATTTATTTTCCTGTTGGAAAAAAAAAAAAAAAAAAAATCGTATTTTTTTTTTTTTTTTTTTTTTTTTCTTTTGGCAACAATTAAATTATGTATAAAATTTAAATGGCTAATTTTTTGCTATTATTAGCTTACAAAATTGCTATTTTATGCATAAAAATCACAAAAACAAAGTTTTTTTTCGGAATAAAAGGCAGCCAACTTTGTAAGTTAGGGTATAATCTATCTCCATTACAAATTTCATCGAAATCCGTCGAGCAGTTCTGGCGTGAAACTCAGTCAAATAAATTCACAGACATTCACATTTATAATATATATATAAGATTTAAATATTAATTTGAATTAATCAAATATTTCTGTTCGACCGCGTGCAAGTGCAGTCACACACAGTTTGTATGATAAATTAGCATAGTGATTAGTATATATAAAAAAAAATAAATAAATAGGTAAACATTATCTTGCTACACAACTTTATTATGACGCTCCATTGGCGGCTTTTGAATTTTTGTCGCCATATTAACGATGGATTTTTTTTTTTTTTTTTTTTTTTTTTTTTTTTTTTTTATGAGAAAAGGAAGACTACTTTGCTATTAATTTTATTAGACACCGTTTACATATAAGAATCCTTCATATTCTGTTTATATTTTTAATGGTTTTTAGGTTTAAAATAGTACTTGTTGAAATAAATTTGCTATCTTTAAAACTGCATTTTTTCTATAAACTTTCGATAAAAATAAATCATTTATGTGACTACTATTTAGGTATATTATATGTTTGTGTTCGTGAAAGAAAATTTCAAAAAATTTCAAAACTGCAATTTTTAATCCCACTCAAAAAACATGTGACTTAATGAGTAGCAGCTATATATTTTTTTTCCAAACGGTTTCCTTACAATCTCCTGCTGTTGCCATCTAAAATTCATACATTAGTTAATTTTAAAAAGTCTAATTGTCCGATCTATAAGCTGTTTAATCTGTTGGGTTCACAAAAATTACCTCTATAATTTGGTACCTTATTTGTAACGATATGACCGATATTTCTAATTTATTTTCTAATTTTTCTAATTTACTTTCCTCATCTATATCTATATCAATATCATTATATAAAGCGCAAAAAATTGTTTGTTTGTGGAGGGTAATCTCTGAAACTACTGAACCGATTTAAAAACTTCTTTCACTGACCGAAAGCTACAGTATGCCATATTGTTATAGGCTATATTTAATTTTGATAAAATAAATTTTAGTTTAAAATCTGAGCATTTTAATTAAAATCCCCATACAAGCCGTAATAGAAATGGAAATAATGAAATATTAAAAAAATTAGCTGCTGCCAACATAAAAGAAACATTTACATATTCATTTCGTTTTTAAAATATCTTGACGTGAAAAGAAAAGAAATATATTTGCACGTGCATTAAATTGAAATTCATATAAAGCTTTTTTAATTGTTAAACTTACACGTTAAATCTGACGTCATTATAGAATTAAAAGTGTTTATTTTTCTAATAATTTAATTTGATATGATATGATATAATATCTAAGCATCAATGTTTAAACCACGGAGTCTTTATTACTCCGTGGTTTAAACTGATGTGTGTAAACGAAATTGGAATTTAAAAATAAATAAATAAATAAAATAAAATAAAATAAGAAATTCTATTTTATAATATTATTTATTTTAATTTATAATTGTTGGCAAAAAGATTTACGAATTAATTTATTTTTAGACATATAATAAAATATATTTTCACGCGAACAATAATATAAAAAGTGAACTGGATTTTTTGTAAAAAAATAATAAAGATCGAGGAAAATTATTTCCCCATTTTAATCCCCATATTTGGATATAGATATGTATTAGTTATCATGTGCATCCGTTAGATTAAATTGTTTTTGTTGTAAAATTGATAAAATTGGAATTTTAAATTTCAAAACTCTAGAAAAAAAAAATGGCAAATTGCCATATTCGATTGAAAACATAAACATTTCATTTCAAAGGATGATATTTACACAATAAACATCCAACTAATAAACTAATTAAAAGGGAAAGGATAAATATTCTATCATAATTTGAAGTCAAATTTGTTTTCAAATGTCTAAATAAAGTATCTGATATAATATACTAATATGTTGCAGCGGAATAGATTTGATATCCGTCATCCTTGGCAGAAAAAAAAAAATATCGCCAAATTATCTGGCGAATATAATTTAATTCCTTTCAAAAATCATGGTTATTTTAAAAACTTACATTAAGAGTGTAACGAATAATATGAAACAATATTTCGTACAATACATATTACGAAAATATACATCTGGCATGTATATTTTCGTATTACGTTTTTGATCGCCAAATACAAAAAACGCCAAGGGTGACAGTTTTGAAATTTAAAATTAAAATTTTGTCAATTTGACAGCAAAATAACTCAATCTAACGCATGCATATAATAACTAATACATATCTATACCCAAATATGAGGATTAAAATCGGGAAATAATTCTTCTAGAATTTTAATTAAAAAAAAAAAAAAAAAAAAAAAAAAAAATGAATAAAAAAAAAAAAAAATCCATGAGCAATTAACATGGAAAATCTTTTTCTTGCATCCACGGGCGGTCAGTGATGTCATACTTCGCTTGCGTATTGAGATGTTTAAATTTATTTGGCGACTATTTTTAGCAACTAACAGTTATGGCAAGTAGCTCAATATACATAGCGCATACAGCCATTACTGAAATGTAAATAGCATTTAATTATTTGAGTTACATTATGTTGACTGGAAACCTATTTAATATACCTATGCTCTATAGCTATACTAATATAAAAAAAAGAAAGGTTTATATGCATATGTAGAGAACGATCGCTAGAACTAAAAAGCCGATTGCTTTTTTTTTTTTCTTTCAATAATCAAAAGTTACACTGTCTCTCTCTAAGTGCTAGAAGCTATAATAAATTTTGGTAAAATAAATTTTTAATTAAAATTTTCAATATTTTAATTGAAAACAAAGCATAGATTTGATATCTATCGTCATTGGCGAGTTTTGTATTTGGCGATCGAAAACGTAATACGAAAATCTGTATATTATCGTAGTAAATACGAGATGTATGTGTTTACTTCAATTACCCTACTACCGTAGGTAGTGGAAGTATTGTATAGGTTTTGGCAATTGGTCAGTGTGTGTATATATGTGCACGTGTGTGTGCAATCTTCTGGCTGTCATATCTCCAAAACTAATAAAAATAGAACTACTAAACTTCACAAGTGATTCAAGTCTGGTGTACAGATAAATTTTCCAAATTTTCGTGAAAATTGAAAAACCGGAATTGGGTCATCGAAAACCAGAAATGGGACCCTAAGCCCATATTCAAAAACACCTCTAATGATTTTCTTCAAAGTTGCTATATAAATAATATATTAGATGCCCTTTCGATTGAAAAGTTGCTTAGTTCAGGAAAATTGATAGGCGTCCTCTATAAACAGCTCAATTTCAGACTTCGCAAGTGCGTTCCTTTAAAAACGCCGGTACGGATTTTTTTCAAACTCGCCATGTTAACTTTCTATTAAATATCCTTTTGTATGTAATTATTGTTTTTAGGTCAATAATTGAGTATGTTAAGTTTTGGTAAAAGTTGGTATCTCAAAAACGGCTCTAACGTATTCTTGAAAATTTTTTCTTTAATCCAATTTAGATAACCTTTCTCAAGTATTACGTGCTTATTACAGGAATATTAACGGTCATCCTGATTAGGTAGTTCAGTTTTAGATCTCGGAAATTCGTGTTTAAAAAAATAACTATCTATTTTTTCCCCTTATTTTTTAACTCGCTATGCAAACTCTGTTGTATGTGTCTTTATACGTGTATCAAGTTTCTCTTACTCGAAAATCTCAAAAAATGCAAGTAATATCTCCAAAAAATTGTATATATTACGTGTAATAGTGGGTAATGGAAGTCGTGTGGTTGTTTCACACCAGATTCTGTAATAGTTTATATTGTACGAATATTGTTTCATATTATTGATTTCTCCTTTAATATACATTATTAAAATAATAATCAATTATGGAAAAAAATAAATATATTTGCGAAATGAAAAAATAAATAATAATTAAAGCTATTATGACGTCAATTTTATCAAAAACATTTTCATGGTTTATTTTTCAATATTTTTTATTCATGAGTAAAGAAATGTTTCTTTTTATGAAATAAATAAATAAATAAATAAATAGCATTAAGTAAAAATTGCCGACATTTAACAACTAATTAAAAAAAATAATTGTAAAATTATATTTTGACTTTCCAGTTAATAATATTGCCTGATTATAACATATAAACTGATATATTTCTTGATTTTTTACATATCAATCCATCTTTAACTAAAATTTCTTCATCAGTGCGAAGCCGGACGGGTCAGCTAGTTTTAAATAAATGTACATTTTTATTTATTTATTTATTCTGTCGAAAAAAAATTGGCAACAATTAAATTATGGATAAAATTTAAATGGCTAATTTATCAGAAATTAGAAGCTTATAATTTTCACATTTTAATTAATTAAAAGAAAACTGATAAAAATTTCGAAAATCGGGCTTCGATGTGCATCAGGAGAGGTCATTACGAATCTCCATGCAAATTTTTGTAGCTCAGCCATCAGCCGTTTACCTAAAAAGCTCTGGCACACACACACACAGACAGACACACAAACATCTTATTTTATTATATGTATAGAATCTATAAGCAGTTTTTATTTTACGAATATCATTTGTACTTAAACTAAACGGTTAGAAAATAGTCATTTTTACACTTTCTTCATTGTGTTTTTTTAAATCATACAAAAGAACTTTTCCGTTATTTCTTTCAAAAACATGACATGTGATTTTGCTTCTGACAACCAAATTATACGTCCAATATAATATTTCTGTTCATAGTATACTGCATAGTATTTTTCTGCTTGCTGTGCAACTTTTTTCTAAGGAGTACTATCTTCGTTTTCATCAATATAATGGACCATATTCCTCCTTTGGGTTCGAGACTATAAAAAATCAGCTGTTTTCGGAAAACAATTCTCAACTCTACCATAGCAAAGCATTGTGCTGTGGCCTTCAAATTTTTATCTTGCAATATTATTTATAAGAGTTACAGATTATATGAAATTGAAGTAAGAGTGATATAGTGATACCTTTGTTTTGTTTTTAATCCAGTTTCAGTAATATACTTTAATATTAATCAACATATGTAAAATTAAAATTTGTCATGTGAACTGTGGCGATGTTAACAAATTTAAATGGATGTTCCATTTAATAAATTCCTTTATTAAAGTGATTGAAATTCTAATTATTTAAGCATTGTTGTCTATATATATGTGTGTGTGTATAAAATGTTCTTATTAATCTTTTATTCATTGTATGTGTGTATACATAAAGTGTTCTGCAATTTTACGTTATGGAATAGTCTTAACTTTACCATTCGATTCAGTTGTTTACATTTCTCTTTTGTTCTTGTTTGAACAGATATCTGATTATTAAGTTTCACTGGAGAAATATTTAGGAAAATGTTATGCGTAACAATAAAACGGCATCTTGAATCTAATTTGTTTACAAAATATCGGCCACGTGTTCGGCGATTTTACCCACTGTGACGTCACAGGAATATTGTCCATTGTCAGATAAATATGCATATACTATTTCCTCTGAATGAGATTAAGACCCCTCAGTTTCTAATTTTTAATGTAACCTTGGGATAGGCCTTTTCGTATATACATCTTCTGCACACGTGCTCATTTCTTTTCACTCTGTAATTACCCAGCTAATTTTCTCTCTAATGGACAATATTCCTGTGACGTCACAGTAGGTAAAATCGCCTAACACGTGGCGGATATTTTGTAAACAAACTAGATTCAAGATGCTATTTTATTGTTACGCATAACATTTTCCTAAATATTTCTCCAGTGAAACTTAATAATCAGATATCTGTTCAAACAAGAACAAAAGAGAAATGTAAACAACTGAATCGAATGATAAAGTTAAGACTATTCCATATCGTAAAATTGCAGAACATTTTATGTATACACACACACACACACACACACATATGTACATATATAATGAATAAAACATTAATACGAACATTTTATACACACACACACATATATATAGACATCAAAGCTTAAATAATTAGAATTTCAATCACTTTAATAAAGGAATTTATTAAATGGAACATCCATTTAAATTTGTTAACATCGCCACAGTTCACATGGCAACTTTTAATATTACATAGGTTGATTAATATTAAAGTATATTACTAAAACTGGATAAAAAACAAAACAAAGGTATCACTATATCACTCTTACTTCAATTTCATATAATCTGTAACTCTTATAAATAATATTGCAAGATAAAAATTTTCAAGCCACAATGCTTTTCTATGGTAGAGTTGAGGATTGTTTCCCTAACCAGCTGATATTCTTGTAGCCTCGAACCCAAAGTGGGAATATGGTCCATTTTGTTGTTTTATTTTGTTTCTTCTCATTTTGTTTTTAAATATTTTTTCCATTTACTTGAAGTAGCCACAGATAGCATCTTTCGAGAACTTTTCTTTTTTCCGTTTAACAAGTGCTTAAATTCAATGGCTTAGATGTTACTGAGCTAAAGAGAGAACACAAGCTAAAAATTCTAATCATTTTCCTCCAAATAAGAGATTAAGTTTGAAGAATCAGCAGGAAATTTATAATTACTTTCTTCTATATTCAACAGAAGAAAGTATTGAATTCATAAAAAATTTCGACCTCGGGCTTTTGATGGATTTGCACGTTTTGAGAGTTGTAGAACACGATTTGACCATTTTAAAAAATGTCCGTCTGTGTGTGTGTGACAAAATTTTGGGGCAACTGTATCTCAGGAACTATTGCACAGAATTTCATACAAATTGGTATGTAGTTGCACCTTGGCATAAATTAGTGTCTAGCAAATTTTGGTAAAAATTGTTTCACAGGTTGCGTTGCCATCCCGCTTTTTCTAAATTTTTAACATGGTGGTATAGGACAAAATTTTGTATAAATGTGCATAAAGAGAATTATTTTTCAATAATCATTATGAAATTTACCAGAATTATTTATAATAGAGATAGTCAACTGGGAATTTTTTTTTGTATGTGTAGGAGCCTCGCCTCCCCCCCCCCTTCTCCACGGGAGTAAATTTTTATGAGGGTATCTTTCAAAAGAGCTCGCCAGTACCTTTAAAACGAATGGTTGAACCATAGATCTGTGATAATTTAAAATAAAGTTATCGATTTTTTTCATTTTTAACAGTTTTTTTTTTTTTTTTTTTTTTATGTAATATTGACAATAAAATGGACTTTTTTTGGATACTTAGTGTTATACTACTTCTCTAATATGGAAATCGTCTGCATTATCACGGAAGAAAATTTTTTTAAATAATAATTTCAATCAATTATTTTTACTGAGTGAATTTGTATAGGAAAATATAGAAGAAAGTCATGTGGTGGCCACAACATACTAGTTTTAATATTTTTTCCATTCACTTGAAGTAGCCACAGATAGCATCTTTCGAGAACTTTTTTTTTCCGTTTAACAAGTGCTTAAATTCAATAACTTAGATGTCACTGAGCTAAAGAGAGATCAGAAGTTAAAATTCTAATCATTTTCCTTCAAGTAAGAGATTAAGTTCGAAGAATCAGCATGAAATTGATTATTACTTTCTTCTATATTCAATAGAAGAAATAATTGGATTCGTAATTTCAACCTCGGGTTTTTGATGGATTTACACGTTTTGAGAGCTGTAGAACACGATTTGACCATTTTTAGAAAATGTCTGTCTGTCTGTCAGTCAGTCTGTGTGTGTGTGACAAAATATTGTAGCAACTGTATCTCAGGAACTATTGCACAGAAGTTCATACAAATTGGTATGTTGTTGCACCTTCACATAAATTAGTTCCTATCAACTTTTGGTAAAAATTGTTTTACAGGTTGCGTCGCCATCCCGCTTTTTCTAAATTTTTAACATGGTGGTATAGGACAAAATATTGTATAAATGTGTATAAAGAGAATTATTTTTTAGTAATAGAGATAGTCAACTGGAGATTTTTTTTTTGTATGTGTAGGAGCCTCGCCACCACCCTGGGGGAGAAGTTCCCCTAGAGGGGTGTAAATTTTCATGATGGGTATCTTCCAAAAGAGCTCGCCAATAGCTTTAAAACGATTGGTTGAACCATCAATCTGCGATAATTTAAAATAAAGTATCGATTTTTTTCATTTTTAACAATAATAATAATAATAATAATGTAATATTGACAAGAAAACTGACTTTCATATATATATATATATATATAGTGTCATACTACTTCTCTAATATGGAAATCGTCTGCATTATCACGGAAGATAATTTTTTTAAATAATAATTTTAATAAATTATTTTTACTGAGTGAATTTGTATAGGAAAATATAGAAGAAAGTCATGTGGTGGCCACAACATACTAGTTTTCAAAAGCATGCCGAAATTCTGCCAGAAAATTCGAACCAATGAAGTATTCAATGTGTGTCAGATATTTAAGGTTTCTTTTTAAATTCACTTGTGTTATGTTGTTCACGTTTACAGGTTCATTTATAACTGCAGTACAGCTACGTTTGCATTTACTAATGTCGACACTATCAGGATTAAATGGGGAAATTCCACATCTCCGGAATGCATTCACTGTGAAATCTGGCGTTGCAGTATTTATTATATTTTGAAATAGGACTGCAAAATTGTACTTTGTAACAGCTCTATGAGAATTTACTATTCTCCATTTATGTACAGCACTTTTCCATTTTTGCTTCAGTGGCTTAAACACTCTTACACCGCATGGCTGTAAAAAGTGTGATGTATTGGGTAGTAGACAAGTAGAACCACTAGTACTATGCCACGTTTTGAACAAAACTCACTAAGATGGAGCATTAAATGAGATTTGTGACCATCCATAAATAGAATAACAGGAATTTTTATATTTTGCTTAACCCTTAACTATAGTCTGTAACAAAAGTGTCCGAAGGATTTATTTAACAAAACCTTATGAAGTGTACTTTTTTTACATGGGAATTTTTGCTAGTGTTCGGACACTTTTGTTACAAACTGTACACGCGCTGGTGTAAAAAATACACCATTTATAGTAAATAGTATATGAATGACTTTGGGATCCTTCTCTCCATGCTGCGTGCACATCTAACCTATCGTTAAAGTATCTGTTCGAAGATTTTTCATTAGCTTTTATAAAAAGTTTTGATATTTAAAACTTATACAGTCGGCAACAAAAGTATCCGAGCACAAGCCAATAATTCTTGTATCAAAAAGGTACACTTAATGCTATTTTGTTAAATAAATCCTTGTCGAATCATATTCTTAGACTGACTAGGAACATGGCTCGACAAGGATTTATTTAACAAAACAGTGTTATGTGTACTTTTTTTAGACAGGGTTTACTGCTAGTGCTCGGATACTTTTGCTGCCAACTGTAGCATACATATTTGTTTTTATTTAATTTATTTTCCCTAACAACTCATCTTCTCCGAAGGGCATCCTCAGTATGCCCTGTGAATAAAACTGAAATCCTATGAACCTCCTCCAGATATTCTGTGGACAAGTGTGTTGTTAGGGTTTATTTGATATTTTGGTGGTGTACAAAATACACCCCAAATATACTTGTGTTAAAATATAAAGCTCGTGTAGTTAAGGGTTAAGAAGCCATGGATGCAAAGCAATAGGCACATATTTATAAAAAGTTTCTCCAGTCATCCAAGCACTTATATTTTTCCCAATAGACCCACTGTTAGTTACATATTTTACAATATCATTAAGCAAACGCACATATAATAAATGGTAGAAGTAACATATCATTTGCACAGGTGTTAACCAAAACAGTTAAAGATTCTTTTTCTGATCCCTGTACTATTTGAAATATTTTTCCCTCTTTTGACCCAAGCATTTGTCCAGCCATGGACAAGTGCTTGTTTCTTGGCTTTTTCCCACTCTTTTCATTGGAATGAATTTTCAAATCTAATTAATATATATGTAAGACCACTGTTAAAGTACATTACAAATGAAATGTAAAAAAAATTTTTAAACATGTTAAAATGCATTGGGAAATAATAATAATAATAATAAGGGTAGGTGCTCTAGTGATTAGCATGCTCCAGTAATTAACATCTATCCCGAAATAATTAATAAATAAGAAAAATAATAAAATCATATATTTTACATATAAGTATTTTAACATTTTATGTCAAACACTGGAACATAGAGGGCTAATAACGTGCAAAATGAATAACTAGCAGTGTCAAACACTGCAACATAGGGGGCCAATGACTGATAAAATGAAAAACTGGCAGTGTCAATGACTGGAACATTGAGTGGGTGTCAAATAAAAATTCATTAAAAAAAAATAATTGTTATCAAATGTATATATTTTAACCTATATGTGGTTCTGAATGTTTTTCATGCCATATGTACTAACTTAAGATTTCAAAAAATATTTTCTCGTGAATAGAACATTAAGAACATCAGAGATTGCTCTAAAAGAGTCAATCACTGGTGCACGTACCCTATGTACCAGTATTTAGCATAGGTGTTGAAGTAATCGACATCTTTTTCATAAAGAGGTGTCAATTACTGAAAAACGTAAATAAAAAGGTTCAGAAATGATATAGATTTAATTTGCATGCAATACCCTTCTAGGTTTATATATTTAAATGTAATATCAAAGAATGTCATCCAACTACCAGTAAATGAAACCCCATGTCAATTACTGGTGCATAGTCTAAAAAATGATCCAGTGACTGACATAGCTTATTAATTCACAAAAAATACTAACAACCACTTAAATTCCCATTTCAATAGTTATATATGTATATTAATAGATTAAATATTGCAATTGTTTAGAAGTATTGTTAAAATTAAATAAGATGCAACAAGAATAAAGCATTGACACATCACACATCTTAAATCTCCAAGCAAGCTGAACTTGAAATATCTCTACTTTCTTCACTTCATTTGTTTTATTTGCATTTTATGATAAAAATGCCATCTGGTGAGCAATGAATTAATCAAAAATAAGTCACTAATTTCATGGACTAAATATATATGGCATTTTTTCGATATTAGATTATTATTTTACTTATTTATTAATTACTAGCATACCCGTGCGAATTTTTTGCCCTTTATTTCTGTTCTTATTTACGTTTAAAATTTGAAATTAATAAATATTATACCGATTTCATCACGTAATTAAAATTTTAATTTACCAGAAGCCAAATTATTATTATAACCAAATAAATATTATGCGATATCAGAGTCATTCAAAGAAAAGTTTCAAAATAAAATTCATGGTTTACGACCCATTTTTCATACTTCCGCAGGCAGTACAGTTTTATGAAAGAACCCCCATGACTCCTTTTAAATTTTTATCGCAAAGAGTACGATGGCGTACGAATAAATTTTATTTATTTTGGCACAATTTTTTGTTAAAAGAAAAAAAAAATCTATTTTGCTTATACTTTTTATGAATGCATTTTTTACTTAATTTATGATGATGATTTATATTCTGTATACATCTTTAAAATAATGCTAGGTTTAAAATGATGCTTGCCAAGGTTCTGAAGAAGCAACTTTTAAAAGTATATTTTCCCATAAAATAACGTCATGATACAAATATCGTCATTTTTTCTTATTTGTTCATTGAGGACATTGAGCTGAGTCCGCGTACTTAAATATTATTCATTTTTAAATATTATTTTTTATCCTCGCGTATTTTATTAATTTCACCCAATTTCACCACTATCCGCGTTTGTAATGATCAATAGATGGCTCTTTCTCAACTGAAGTTGTTAGTAAATTTAATAGCCACGTGTATTTATTATTGTTCTTTCTCCGCCATTACATCATGAAAAATCGATTGCATAATAGGATGCAATGAAAATTATTGGGTTTTATTATTTAATAATTCCACTGTATTTTAACTGCATCTATACGTTATCTTACAACAAAGGTACAGAAAATAAATAAAAATAAAATAAATAAATAAAAATAAAGGTACAACTATAGAGTTGGTCCATAACTGGATTTGGCGATTTTTCTTTGGCACCGTTTTGAACGATAACGATGCCTTTCTGGATTCTTTGCAATAAAATACGCTTTTGTTTACGCTTGGAATCCATCGCAACTATTTGCAAAAACGGCATTCGCTATAATCACCAAAGAAAAATCTCCAAATGCACTTGTGGACCAATACTATAGTTGTTCCATGACATCCATGAAATGTGATCGTTTTGCTCGTTAGCGGAGGAAATGATCAGCTTTATCTAAAATATTTTATAATTAAACGTATTATTACTTGTGAAATCCTCAGGTGCGAAATGTTTCGAACAAACAGTCATTCTTCACGATACTTCTTTCCCAATTCGTAAACGTCTAATCCATTCAGACTTTCTACTAACTAAAGCTTTATTTCCATTAGCGGAGGCAACTGGAATTTTAAATTTGTCGGATTTATTCATCCTATCGAATATACAGCAGCAGCAAGCAATGGCGTCTCGACTAAAGCGTGAAAGCCATCCGTTCAGTGGTATTGTTATTTCACCTTAGCCCACCAGAGGGCAAGCATTTCATTATAATCGCGGATCGTTTCGTTTCGACAAAAATTAATTGTAATTGGTCCACGTTAGAGAAATATTATATAGATTATTTAAATTTTAACGTCATAATGACATCATTTTTTCATGTGCTTAAGCAAAACTAATTTTTGAGAATTTTTTATTAACCACGTTAAAATACAGTCGGCTGCAAAATTATTCGAGCACTAGCCAATAATTCCTATATTTAAAAAGTACACTTAAGACTGTTTTGCTAAGTAAATCCTTGTCGAATCATGTTTTTAGACTGATTAAGAACATGACTCGACAAGGATTTATTTAACAAAGCTGTATTAAGTGTACTTTTTTTTGGCAAGGATTATTGCTAGTGCTCGAATAATTTTGCAGCCGACTGTAATGTCGAAAAAAAAAATGAACCTAAAAACTTTTTGGCAACAATTAAATTTAAAACATATATTTAAATGGTTAATTAATTAAATGGCTAATTAATGGTTGATATTTTAATTAATATCTCAGCAACTAATTAAAATTTTTAAATTCTGTTTTCAGGAGTCCCGCCGGAAGGCTCCAGAGCATCTGTTGTCAATTTTTGTACTTTTGCGTTCAGTAGGGGCTGTACGTATGGAAGAACAGACAGACAGGCATGCATACATTCATACAGAAAAACCTTTCCTTTTATTATTTTAGATTTCGAGGAAAGGTGTCAATTACTGGAGCATGTCAATCACTGGAGCACCTACCCTATTAATTTCATTTGGTTTAGTGAAGTCTATAGATGTTAAACTCTACTTACTTGCAATTTCCCTCCATAGACGTAATGTATCTGAATTCTCTTGGATGTCCCTGAACTCGAACGATTTGCTTGATCTCAACGAAAAGTTTACTGTAGCACCTCTATATGATACAGATTTAGAATACCGGGTTTGGTCTTTCTGCAGCTATTTGTTCTTGAGATATGCTGGTGACATATACACAGACACACTGACCAACCGCTAAAAACCTGTTTTTCGGATTCAGGGGACCTACACACGTGTAAATATAACAAAAACTCAATTTCGAAAATTTGATCCAAAAACAATACTTTCCCTTCTACCTACCATATACATGAGGAAGAGAGAGTAAAAAAACAGCTGAAGGCTATTTTTGTTTTCTAAGTAATAGATATAAAATTCTGCATAAAACAATAACTGGGCCTTTTTTTCTTCGAATCTATTCTTCTATATAAAGGCATGTGGTAACAGTCCCTTGGCAACAGTTACTATATTAATTTCTTAACATTCCTTTTGCACAGCTTTAGTATAGGATTCCCTTGGCAGCTTTTACATTTTTGTTGTCATTTTAGCGATGAATTAAAATGGACAATCATTTAACCTAATAAAACTCAACCACCACTCGCCAAGCGACATCCTAGCAAACTAAAATGGCATCATAAAAAACTAACACGTTCAGCGCCATGTCAGCCATTCTAGATTCTACACATTTTGTCATATATCTCAAAAAGTACTGAAGGAATCATCTTGAAACTTTAGGAGTGTGCAGAACATGTTATAATTCAAACATTTCAGTGAAAGTTTTACCCCGAAAGTAAAAGCAGTACCAATAAAAAATTAAAACGATGAGCGCCCTGTCAGCCATCGATGGCTGACAGTGTCAAATATGATATAAAACCGCGTCAACCATTGGTTGACAGTGTAAAATGGAATATAAAACTAACAATATTACATTGTTTTAAGTAATGACTGAAAATTTATTAAAAATTTGCTTAATTTTTATTTATTACAGGAGGAATCATTATGGAATTTTAATGAATTTTACCAATTCGCGTGGCGCTCAATGAGTTAAAGAACTCGCCTCTTTCTTTTTCCTCAAATGATTATCATAGTATTGAATATCATTTATTTTATTGGTCACGTACAAATCGCGTTGTACAGCGATGGACTTGATATGTGTTACGTGATAACATCTTTGACACATTTCCACTACAAGGATAATTGCAACATTATAATGTCTATATTTTATTGCAAGGAAAAACATTTCTATTTTACAGGAAAATGTTTGTATTCTACAGAAAAATTAGCAAGGAAATGGAGATTAATAAATCATATAGTGGTGAAAAACTACAGAGGATATAATTAAAATAGGATTAAAAGCTAGAAACACTTTAAAACACGCCCACATTTATTAAAATTAAATTTAGAAATTAAATTAAACAAAATTTTCCACCATGAGTTTTCATCACATCTTCAGGTAATACAAGGGGTAATGAGAACAGACCAACGAGATATATAAAGTAGAGTGATATATGGTAACCCTTGAGAACGTTCAAGATGAGTCATGTGACATGCTCTCCTTGCACCTGCGTATTCGGTGGTTCCCTTGGTAACAGCTTATTTTCAGTAAATTTCTATGTCAACGATTTGGAGTTTGTTCTTCGCAGCCAATGTTTTTGTTTACTTACGTAGTTTAATATTCTTTTGTTCTGAATCATTTTGATTTTGATTTTACTTCTTTTTTATTTCGTGTAGTTGAACTTTAACCGATAAAATGTTTACAAATAGTTGAAAATTTATTGTTTGTTGTTAAATTTAGCTCTTTAAAAGTTCAAATTTTCTTTTATAAACACATTTAAACTTTGTTGGGAAACGATGAAAAAAAGATATTTTATTATTTATTAAAATGTGAAATGTGTGTAAAATTATTTTAAAAACAATTTATTTCGGTCATAGGACTGTCATGTTACCTAATAATAATGATAATTTGTCGAACTGATATTTTAAATGCCAAAATAGCGATAAAGGTCCAAACACAGCAACCTATTGGAGCATGTCACGTGAATCACGGAATTCATCTTGAACCACGGAAAGCTAATCCTTCATCCATTGAATCAGCACTCTAATTTATATATCTCGTTGGAACAGACAGCATATATATATCATTAGTCGTGGTGGTAATTGCAGTTGTGAGAAGCTTGACAAAAAAAAAAAAAAAAAAAAAAAAAAAACAAGTAATATAAAAGAAAAAGTTTTAAGTCAATTCCTAATTACAAACACTATCAAAAAAGTTTTTTTTTTTTTTTAATAATTTTTTATTAGGAAATAAAAAGCGCGCGTGGAAAACGAAATAAAAATAATTATAAGATAAAAATATTTTTATGTACCATGTTTTAAACTTTCTGATGAATCATAGAGCTCTTATCAATGTGCATAAAATTTTTATAAAATGATAATGACGACTATCTTTGTGAGATGCAAAATTTAACTTTTAATGGTTTTTGTACTATTCACGTTTAATTAAATGTATTTATTTTTACGTCAAAAGAAAATAAACTCATAATTTTTTTTTTTTTTTTTTGGTAACCATTAAATTATAGCTAATATTTTAAAGGCTATATTAACGCTATTAGGATGCTATTATTTTCATATTTTCATTAATTATAAGAAAACGAATCAAAAATTCAAAAATCGGACTTCGAAGTATCGTGTTGTCACCGTGTTCTGAGCAATCCTGAAAGTTTCCAATTTCTAGCTAGTGAATGATTTCTATACCATATTCTACACTAGCAGGCTTTGCTCGCTTCGCTGGTCACTATATTTAAATTAATTAAAAAATGAGTCAATATTTTTTATACCGTTCTACAAATTAAAACTAAAAAGAAAATACTTTGAAATTGTTTAAAAACTTCCCTTTGGGCGCTCGCTGACTTTTGCACAGACTTCTTCACCGCAACGTCTTGTTACTGGATAATTTAATTTAATTTACAGAAATGTCAATAATACAGGAAAAACTGCATTAGTCATTTCCTATTTGATAATAAACAGAACGGAAAACGCATAATATTTTACTTGGAGATATTTTGTATAATTAGACCAATTTTTAAAAAAATGCTTTTCCCTTTTTTCTCACTCGCATTAGGAAAATATTTAAAATAAAATTGAGAAAAATTGCGCAAAAACATTGAAACAGCTTGAACTTCTTGGCGGAATTTGAAATCTGGCATAGAAGTAGCTCAGACGTTTCTCGGCAAAATGTTTACTTATGCATTTGCGATGCTCATATAAACTCATTGCCTAAATGACAACAAAATTATAAATAATTATAAGATTAAAAAAAAAAAAAAAACATTTATGTACCATCTTTTTAAATTTTCTGTTGAATCTTATAGCTATATGCAAGCGAAGTGCGACGTCACTGAACGTTCGTGGGTGAAAAAAAAAAAAAAAAAAAAAAAAAAAGATTTCCTATAATCCTTTTTCCTATCCGCGATTGTAATGAAATGCTCGTCCTCTGGTGGGCTAAGGTGAAATTATCATACCACTGTATATCATCATATTATGCAATCGATTTTCCATGATGTAATGGCGGAGAAAGAACAATAATAATACACGTGGCTATTATATTTACTAACAACTGCAATTCAGAAAGCGCCATCTATCGATCATTACAAACGCGGATAAAGATTTCTATAATCGCCCATTGGATTTTTTGTAAAATTTTTTTAAAAATAGATGAAAATTATTTCCCGATTTTAATCCTCATATTTGGGTATAGATATGTATTAGTTATCGTATGCATGTGTTAGATTAAATTATTTTGCTGTCAAATTCACAAAATTTTAATTTTAAATTTCAAAATTCTGTAGTCCTTGGCGATTTTGTATTTGGCGATCATAAACGTAATACGAAAATATGCATGCCAGATGTATATTTTCGTAATAACGTATTGTACGAAATATTCTATCATATTATTCACTACTCTCTTAACCCCTTAACGCGCGCTGTCCTCGCTGCGAGGACGAAAAATTTAAGATCCAGCTGCAAAAATTCATCCCGGAAATTTTTTAGCAAAGCTTTACGTTTATAACATAGCAGAAAAGTCCGTATTTTTTAACTTTAAAATTGAAAATCTCTTTTGGTTTAATTCAATTCATGAATTCCGGTGGCAGTATAATTTAAGTGATCTGAATTCGTCACTTTCCCGACCGCTGACGTAGATTCACGTCATTTTGAAATCTGTAACTTCGCCAGTGGGCGTTTCTTTACAATTCGTACGTTGCTTTATTTCTTAAGAATATTCCCTATATTCTTATTTGTACGATTAAAATACTATGGATACAAATTCTTTCATTAGAAGGAATATAATCATTATAAATACGTATATGTAATATAAATATGGATACGGAAAACCTTTTCCTGAAATCGTGTCGGTTGAAAAAATAAAGCCCACAGGCGGAACACACCTTCAGAAAGACAAAAACATGCAGTTGCGAAAATGTCAATATAAGTTGTTGAAATAACCATGATTTTTGAAAGGAATTCAATATGTTCGCCAGATAATTTGGAGATATTCTTTTTCCGCCAGGGATGACAGATATGCAATCTATTCCTCTGCAACATATTAGTATCTTATATCAGAGACTTTATTTAGATATTTGAAAACAAATTTTATTTCAAATGATAGAATATTTATCATTTTCCTTTTAATTAGTATATTAGTTGGATATTCATTGTGTAAATGTCATCCTTTGAAATGAAATATTTATGTTTTCAATGGAATATGGAAGCTTGCCTTTTTTTTTTTTTTTTTTCAATTCCTAGTATTAGTTCACACACTCTCCCTATATATATCTTGTTCAAATCTTACAATCTATTTTTAACTAACTTCCCTACTAGCTAGACATTTGAAACTTCCACAGTAGCTCACAACCCGATAACAACACAATACTTCGAAGTCCGATTTTCGAATTTTTGATTAGTTTCCTTATAATTAATTAAAATATGAAAATAATAACCTAATAGCGTTAAAATAGCCATTAAAATATTAGCTGTAATTTAATTGTTGCCAAAAAAAAAAAAAAAAAAAAATTACGAGTTCATTTTCTTTCGACACAAAAATAAATACATTTAACTTAACGTGTACATTAAAAAATTATAAAAAGTTAAAATATGCATCTTATAAAAAATTGACGTCATTATCACTTTAAAAATTTTATGCACATTAATAAGAGCTCTATGATTCATCAGAAAATTTAAAACATGGTATATAAAAAGATTTTTTTATCTTATAATTATTCAATTCCTACTATTAGTTCACATTCTCCTAATGTATATTTATAGAGGAGACCGGGGCACAGTGGACCACTTTTACACTTTTCTTTTTTTCTTTTTTTTTTTTTTTTTTTTTTTCACAGAAAAGCAATGTACTTGAAAAAAATAGCAAACAATTTCTAAGCCCTTCTTGACATGTCTTAATATTTTTTTATAACAATATTTACAATAAATTATGAATTAAAAAATAAAATGTGAGCACTCACAAAGTGGACCTCTGTACCCCATGACCGGGGCACAGTGGGCCAGCCTCTTTTGTTTGTATTAAATTAATATAAATTCCTTTTTTTCTCTGTAAGATTAGTTTCTTATAATATTGTAGTCTAAAAAACATAATTCAAGCATTTTCATGAAATAAACTAAAATAAATTAGATTAAAATAAACAAATAAGAAACCAAATCTCAGTAAGAAAATTTATTAAATTAAAATTATTAAATTAATTGTTATTTTTGTAAAATTGTTAAAATTTATTAAATTAATTGTTTTTTATTCTTTTATTGATATTATATAAATTAAATATTTCTTTTTAATTCAGATATTAATAAATATTATACTACTATTCAAATATTTAATATAATATTTTTTAATTATTTTGAGATCTAATTAATTTACATTTCATTTGTAGAACACATTCGCAACGTCAAGGAAGGAAAGAGTTCGGCCTTAGTCAACTTTGTTTATGAAAAATCAGCTTCACCTCTGTGGGATCAAGCAGAAATTATCTCCTCTCCACCAATTAATTCAGAATTAATAGTGTCCAAAGCTATAAATATAATTAAATATAATTCAATTAATTATAAAGATGCTGCATTCCTTTCTAAAATTTGGTATTTTCTAATACAACCATATATCTAATATAATTTCCTTTCAATAGCATCGCGGTCTCAATGAATGTTAACAGCGAAAGCTTTTTAATCTGCCCTGTTTCTTTCCTCTTGGTGCTGGTCCGGCCTCTCCTTAATTGCCCTCTTCACTCACCGCCGCCGGAAGCCAAAGCTAATGTTATTCTATGGGAAATTTTTCTTTACAAATAACTTATTAACTAATACATATTTTTAAATTCTGTTTTCACATTCTGAAAATTTCCAGCTGTTAAACCGACGGACCTTTTTTAAAAAAATATTTTTTTATTTTTTTATATTTTATTTTGTAGCTGCAAAATATGAATTTTCAATGTGTGAAATTTTTTTCCTTTTGCAATTTCAAAATAAAATATTAAAAAAAAAAAAAAAAAAAAAGAAAAAAAAAATACATTTTTAAAAAAGGTCCGTCAATTTAACAGTTGGGAATTTTCTGAATGTGAAAACAGAATTTAAAAATATGGATTAGTTAATAAGTTATTTGTAAAGAAAATTTCCCTATAGAATAACGTTGGCTCGGGCTTTCGGCGACGGTAAGTGAAGAGGGTCGTTAATGCAAATGATTCAGAAACTTCTACAGTTATTGCAAGTTTTCCTCTACTATTCTACCCAAAGAATTCTTCATTAAAGCTCAACCGTTGGGACTTTTTTAAAAGTTTTCTCCATGTTTCCTGTGGAGATCTAAATTAACACAAGTTTCCTTTACTACAGACTATAAGCTGCTCCATAGAAGTATAATAAAGTTCAACTAAATTCAAGTCCAAGAAAGTCTCAACCGTTGCACAAGTGTCTCCATGGTAACCAAGGGAAGCTCGACTAAATTTAGAAATTTACGTTTTCAGACTGTTTCATCTATGGTTAATCTGTTTCAACTGTTTCATCTATAATAACTGTAACCGTAATTTGTTTTTTTGCATATATAATTAAACTGTTACTGTACTTCAAACTAAAAATGGCTTTGCCCTGATGCTCAGGGCGAAAGGCCTTGACACGATGTAATACAGATTATTTTAATTAAGTGTATCGTTTTATACGTGTTTTAAAGTGGATTTTTTTATTTAAAAAAATTACATAGTGTAATTTATTATAGGAAATTTACTGAGCAAATTAACTTGCTACAATATTAGATTCATTCTTATCTTTTATTTATTTATTTAATAGTATGATTTTGTTGAAATATACAATTTTGATAGAATAAAGTGTTATAATGTTGTTATTCATTTATACATATTTATTTTTAAGTAGTATAGTCTATTTCTAAGTGTAAATAAAATTATAATTATAGATTATAAAAAAAAACACAAAACATTATTGAAATTTATTTTAAATTAAATTATTTTGCCTTATAAATTTATGTGATTTAAAAAATATTTTTATATAAAAAAAAAAAAAAAAAAAGATTTTTTTTATTTTTTTTATTGATAGATTATAGATGGCACCACTGTCATATTGTAACTGAAATGGAATATTATTGTTATCGATGCTCGATACAAAGAATCTCTAGAGATTCTTTGGTTCGATTGATTTTATTTTCATGCTATGTACAGTCGTCAGAAAAATCTTGAGATTTTATTTTATTATAGGGAGCACACTTAAATTTTATATACTAAAATTTTCGGAAATTTATTCCCCCTTCCTTTCCAACCAAAAAATAATTGATTATAGCAGGGGGTTTTAAACTGGTTAAGAGCAATGCGAAATATTAAAACAGGAATGTTTAAAACTTTATGCCGTGAAAAGATTTAAGTTGCACATGATCCGTCAAATTTTGACGGGTATTAACTAGTATTTATTTATTTAAGTTATAACCACGAAGAAAAAACTGCTTTGAAAAAATATAAAAATCGTGCACTTATTAAAATGCATGAGTTAAAATGCACTTATAAGAAATGTCGTTTATAGACCGTAATGGTACAATATTCTTTTGTGTGCCCTTGTACACGGTCCACAGTTATTTTAAACACCAATAGAAAGTATACAACTAATTCATTGTAAGTCATTAATATTTGAACCAGATTTGACATCACTTGGATGATTACAGTATGCGGTCGAAATTTTTTCGTGTTGTACTGTAAATAATTTATTTGATCTATACTTACCGTCTTTTGTAAGGGAAAAAAAAAGTTTTAAGAATCTGAATAATATATGTTAATTCCATTATGTTAGATGCATTATAAGTACGTTAACATACGCTTAAATAAAAATATGTCCATAGGATCTGATGTCGATTAGGAAAAAGGTATTTCGTTGCTTTATACCCTTTATACCATTCAGTGATTGTCAATCTTCATTTAATAAAGGGGAAAATTGAATTAAATATTTTATACCAAAGATTAATGCTAAATTTCTGACTTGAATCTTTTTTTACCAATGGATTTTTCTCAAAGACTAAATGACATGGATTTAAATCCTTTATACCAATCGATAGAAAAAAAAATTCTGGGTCTGACTATGTATTTAACTCAAAATTGACATTTTTGGACTTAAATCCTTTATACTTATCAGTACAGAATTATAAGTCAAAGTACAGATTTTTCTACAGAAAAACGCAAGCATCTCAAAAATGAATGTTAATTTTATTTTTAGAATGCTTTTCTATTCACCCGGGTTGTCTGTCACTCTGTCTGTCATCGAGCCACTTTTCTGCTATATTTCGATACAAAGGTATGTTGACCAAATGTCCCCATTTTATGGGGACAAATGGGGAATTTCTTTTTTTTTTTTTTTAAGGCATTTTTCTAAGTTTTAAAAAATTGTAGAAAGTAAATTATTAATCAATAATACTTTATTTTTAGTCCTTATTTATTAGGAATGAAAAAATACATCCATAAATGGCTAATTGTAGAAATTTTTAGTGCTTCTCTATTATAAAAGTTCTTTAATCTGGTCAGCCTATTCAAAGGTCATCCCTATGAATATGAGTGACCAGTGGTGACCCGTGAATGATCAGTGAGCGACCAGGGAGTGACCTGTGAGTAGCCAGTGAGTTACCCCTTCAGTGAGTGACCCATAAGTTACTCAGAATATCAGAAAATTTTACAGTATTTGAAGGTTCTCAAAACCTTCGTGTCCTGCTTCCTTTCGGTTTTTTATATAAAGAAAATATTTAAAAAAAAAAATTGTTTTTTTTTCTTAATCGGCGTCCTAAAAAGTAGTAAATAAGGCAAAATTTTTTGTACTCAAACTAATTAAAAAATTAAAAGCATTCATTGATGACTATACATGCTACTGTATGATAACGTACCTTGTCCTCAATGAATGCTTTTGATCATGTAATTGGTTTCAGTACAGAAAATTTTATCCTTAATTACTACTTTTTAGGACACCGACAAAAAATCACTCTTTTTAAAAATCTTTTATATATAAATATACATATATATATATGCATTTTTTTTTTTTTTTTTTTTTTTTTTTGTATAAGGCAGCGTAACCATGTTTAAGGGCGTTTAAATCAAATTCCGCCATTAGGCGGTAATGATATGAAAGATCGAACCACTGTACACGAACTACAAAGAGAATGCACACTAAAATGTATGTACAGTTGATTCTATATTGCGCGTGAGCATATGTAATAATTCGCATGCTAATCGGAAGGTGATTTTTGAAGCTACTGTCGTGGTACAAAAAACTTTTGTCCATAGGATATAATGATAAGTAAAATTTTGGTGTGCCACTGCACATGAACCACAAATAGAATATACACCCAAAATTAAACATATAATTTCGTATGGCTTAGAAACACGTTTACCAGTTTACAAATCAATCGGTTGATTTTGGTGGGCGCTATCGCGATACACACAGACAGACAGACAAACACACAGAACCCAAAACCCTTTTGATTTTGCACATGGAGGCCACCACTGGCGTTTCAGCAAAAAAATATAGGAATCGTAAAAAATGTCTACTTCTGAATATTGGCAGTTTTATTCTTTTTAAGAGGCTCTAAATGTTTCTTAAGTATGTCTGGACTGACGTGTGTCTGTCTGTCTGTGCATGTGTGACAAAAAGTTTGAGTTAAATATGAGAATTTTTCAAAAGAAATAGACAATTCTTTTAAAACGAATGGCTGAACCATATATATGTAATAATTTTTAACAAATTTATCAATATTTTTTATTAAGGAAAAATAAATAAATAAATAAATGCTTTGACGCCTAAACAGTTTGTTTCATTATTTTTATCACACATTTCTAAACAAAACTGCCAATCTTCATGCTATTTTCATACGCTTAAAAAAAGAAAGAAAAAAAAAAAAAACTTTAAATTTTACATATACTTTTTAAGATAGCACGCGATCATGTTTTATATAAAAATTGAATCATTAAATTCATTTTTTTACTTATTTTTATTTCATTTTGCACGCGCACTTTTTCTTTCCTAATTCAAAATGATTAAAAAAAAAACTTTTTCGATAGTGTTTGCTTCGATACTGATTATTATTAATTTTCTTTTATTTTTCTTTCCCCCCCGTCCCCCCCCCCGAAAAAAAAAGGGATTTTGATGAAATTCTGGCAAAAGTAGAATTTAGTTTAGGACGGAGGACTATTGGGTTTTTTTTTTCCTCAAGTTATAACATCGCTTTCAAATTATTCAATTATATTTTCGATAAATTTTAGATTTCGATAAATGTATGACTATCGAAAAATGCCACCGCAAAAATCCCAGATTGAGAATATTAGTCTTCAGTCCTAAAAAGAGAGATAGAGAGAGAGGAAGAATACATTTTCTAAAATGCCATCTGTCTATCACAAAACTGACTTTCTTTAACGGGTTTTACATTAAGAAATGCTGTTTTCTGAAAATAATATTGAGAAAAGTTTTGTGATGGTTGAACCATATTCGTTTTTTTTTTTTTTTTTTTTTTTTTTTCTGCATATAAAATAACGTAAATTATAGGTAGTATTGTTATAATTTATCAGGGAGCCAAAGTTCAATACGTAAGATTAAAAAAAGATATATTTTATCTCTCTCAACTGATGTATCGGGTTATCATTGTTTGTTTTTTAAAATGTAAAGTAGTATCGGAAAATTTCTGTTACTTTTCGAAAGTGAGTTCTATGGCGAATATTTGCATGCATTGTGTTTGTTGCAGTTTTCATTGAAATTACGTCATTGTAATTTGGGGCCTTCAAAGAAGTAAGTGCATATTTAGGATTTATTTTAAGTGAAAATATTTTAATATAATTTTTTACCCAAGGCCTGATTATCAAAATTTTGGACCTTGGGCAAAGAAAATGTTTTATGGTTTAATCGTTTCTATATATTTAGAGAATATGTATATGTGTGTTTATAACTTAACCCTACAAGGCTCAATTTTTTTTTAGTGCGCGACAAAAATATATAGGTTGTAATTAGTGATCAGAAGATAGGAAAAACATACAAAAATAAGAATAAAACCATATTTTACGGAAAAATCAACTTTTTATTTCAGTTCCACATACGGTACGCTGAGCCTTAACTATACTTTTTGGTATTAAACTAGTACAATTGAATTGTTTTGGAAATAGTATTGTATATTGGACACACATACATAGAACAACACAGTATTTTTTTTTTTTTTTTTCGAGTCAAAACTGTTCAATGTCTATTCTTTTTTTATTTTTGAATTCAGACAAACGACTAACGTATCACTTTCATTCAAATTTCACACTGAGTGCACTATAACAAAAACACGAACGACATCTTTAGGTAAAGATTCGTATTACTACATTGCTAAATGTCAGTAGCTTCTATCAAGATGTCAAGAGATGTCGCTACTAATAGTTTTATAGCTATAGGGACGATTAAAGTCGGTGTTCCACATATGGAACTGGGTGCCTTGTAGGGTTAAATGAATAAATCCCAATTATAAGCCCTTCTTCCCAAATGAAACTTTTCACTTTTGAAAAGGGCGGTGGGCTTTTAATCAGAATAAGATAAATTTTAATTCTCAGATGCAAGTGGAAAACTGAAGTTTTCTGTATTGAATACGCAATTTGTTTAAAATAGAACATAATATTGTAAATTATAGCATAGATATATGTTACTTTATTGTTAATATATATATATATATACATATATATATATGTATATATATATATATATATATATATATATATATATATATATATATATATATACAATATGTAAAAAGTAATAATTTTACAAATAAAACAATAACACGTTGACGCAAAATTTTAAGAAATATATATATATATATATATGTATATTTAGGAGGGACTTGGGATGGTGGAGGGACAGTGATTCAAATTATTTTGTAAGATATTCATATTGCATAAAACAATAAAATACAATAAAATAATCGTAAAAATAATATCTGATTTATTTGGGAGAGCATACGTCTTAAAATTAATTGTGCATAAAAGTTTCTTATTAGACATTTACTTTGTAATTAGAAATTTAATTTAAGGGTTAGGGACAAAATCTCGCGGGGACAAAACGGCGCCTGTGCAAATGAACAGAAAGCAAAAAGAAGTTGGTAATTATTAGTAATGTTGCATAAAATTTCGTGACAACACATACCTTAGTCAGAGCACAAACATACAGACAAACGCATCAGAAAAACTGTTACAAATTTTGTTTACAAAAGAGTTTAAAGACTATGTTTATTAACTTTTGTCAAAATTAGTTATAATGAATTCAGTCGTGTTTATTAATTTTAAAATTTAAGTTTTGAATTGTGTTCAGTTCAGCTTTGATGTCAGCAGTGATGTACACTATTTTAAAAATGTATTTTGAATGGTGAAAAGCAAATGATAAAATAACTTAAAATTATCTATAGATAAAATAATTAAATTCCACTATATGGTGTATATATATATATATTTATTTATATTCATAGGGTCGTATTGCCCCCATCAGAGATCACATGTGACACAAATTCAAATTTTGAAAATAGATCGTATTATTTTTTTGACGCGATATTTTTTCCGGCAATATTTTGTCCCGTGATATTATGTCTATAATGGATCCCATAATTTAACAAAATCAAACATTATTTAAAAATAATATGAATATAAAGACACAAACATATCGTTAACTGTAAGAGTACATTTTACACTTTAAAAAAGAAATCATGCAAGATTACGGGGAAAGCCCGGCATGGCAGCAGAGATTCCAAACAAAACCCGTAAAAAAAAGTTTAGACCATAAATTAAGTATATAATGACCTTAAATTATATTACATGCCCGTAAAAATGCATTATGCTGGAAAAAACTTTTTTTTTTTTTTTTCTTTACGGGCTTTGTCTGAAATTTCCGCTGCCGGGCTTTTCCCGTAATCTTACGTGATTTTTTTTTAACAGTGTATATATTTTTTTAACAATGTACTTTTAGAACTCCACAAGAGTGTGTCGCAACCTTCTTGCCTTTTGAAATTCAGCAGTCGCCCTAAGCAACAAGAATGCCCCTATTTTGCTTTATAAGAGTATCTCATTCAAAAATAAAGTTTTACAAATTGCACTCTTTAAACATGTCGGCTTACAAGGGGAAAAAATCTGGTGTGAAACGACCACACGACTTCCATTACCCACTATTACACGTATTATATGTATTTTTGAGAGATAATGTGATCAGAAAACATAAAAGTAACCTAAAGAAGTAGAAACCTAAAATTTTCCCGGTAAGAGAAACTTATAAAGACATATAAAACGAAGCTTACATATAAGCAAGGTAAAAAATAAGAGAAAAAAATGGTAGAGTTATTTTTTGAAACACAAATTTCCGAGATTTTGAAGATGACCTACCGAAACAGGAAGACTGTTAATTTTCCTCTAATAACCACGTAATATACGAGAAAGAAATGGATTTATATAACAATTTTCAAGAAAATCGTTAGAGCCGTTTTTGAGATACCAACTTTCACAAAAAATCAATTATTGACCGGAAAAAAATAATTACATACAAAAGTATATATAAAAGTGAGTTAATAGGGCGAGCTTGAAGAAAATCCGTACAGCCGTTTTTAAAGGAACGCGCTTGCTAGACCTGAAATTGAGCTAATTATAAAAGACGCTTATCAACTATCCTGTACTAACCAACTATATCATTCGAAAGGACATCTAATAGAGTGCTTATATAGCAAATTTGAAAAAAATCGAAAAAAAAAAAGTTGCACTTCGGGAGTGCCGACAGAAAACAAAAAGTGAACAATTACGTGTGTATTTCTTGAATCGTCAGGAAATATTTTATTGTGTGGGAAATACTTTTAAATGAAGTGTTTTTTTATTCATTAGTATAAACTACTACTAAAAAAATTATATTACAATTTTATTTAATGTGCTAACTGCAATAGAGACAGTGTCCGGAGATGAGAGAAGCAGGCCCTGATTAACGCCAGGGCATACGGGGCAGTTGCCCTGCCCCCCCCCCTTCTCGAAAGGGCCCCTCAACAGGCATAAACAGAAATTTTGCAACCTAAAGACCTCTTATGCCACTGCAAGGAGGCCCCCCAGAATAAGCTTGCCCCGGGGCTCGAGGTAGTCTTAGTCGGGCCCTGGAGAGAAGTCGTGTAAAGCCGCACCACATTGTAAAAACGTGAGAGAAATGGCGGCTTTGGCCTTTATCACGGTTCTCTGAAGTCTAACTGCAACGTTTCCGGCTGCAATCTTTAAGAGACTGTGGCCGGAGATGAGAGAAGTCGTGTAAAGCCGCACCAGATTGTAAAAACGTGAGAAAAATGGCGGCTTTGGCCTTTCTCACGGTTTTGTGAGGTCTAACTGGAATAGAGACAGTGTCCGAAAATGAGAGAAGTCGTGTAGAGCCGCACCAGATTGTAAAAACGCGAGAGAAATGGCGGCTTTGGCCTTTATCACGGTTTTGTGAGGTCTAACTGCAACGTTTCCGGCTGCAATCTATAAGAGACAGTGTCCGGAAATGAGAGAAGCCGTGTAGAGCCGCACCAGATTTTAAAAACGTGAGAAAAATGGCGGCTTTGGTCTTTCTCATGGTTCTGTGAAGTCTAACTGCAACGTTTCCGGCTGCAATCTTTAAGAGACTGTGTCCGGAGATGAGTGAAGTCGTGTAGAGCCGCACCCGATTGTTAAAACGTGAGAAAAATGGCGGCTTTGGCCTTTCTCACTGTTTTGTGAGGTCTAACTGCAAAAGAGACAGTGTCCGGAGGTGAGAGAAGTCGTGTAGAGCCGCACCAGATTGTAAAAACGTGAGAAAAATTGCGGCTTTGGCCTTTCTCACGCTTTTGTGAGGTCTAACTGCAACGTTTCCGGCTGCAATCTTTAAGAGAAAGTGTCCGGAGATGAGAGAAGTCGTGTAGAGCCGCACCAGATTGTAAAAACTTGAGAAAAATGGCAGCTTTGGGCTTTCTCACGGTTTTGTGAGGTCTAACTGCAATAGAGACAGTGCTCGGAGATGAGAGAAGTCGTGTAGAGCCGCACCAGATTTTAAAACAATATACAGTATATAATTACTAATACTTCACATTAGCAAGTTAATTGTATGATACATTATTTGTATCATACAAGGATGGAAAGCGTTTCGATGACGCGAATTCAATGATTTTTGTTCACCCAAAAGTTTTTACTTCAAATGGAAAGCGTCAGCTGACGATGACGGGAGTTCAAAGATTTTTCTTCACCCAAAAGTGCTCAACGCGCCTAAAGAAGTTTTCACTTAAAAAAAAAAAAAAAAAAAAAAAAACATGCGGTTACATGAGGAAATGAAAAGAGTAAATCTGACTAATAAATGTTTTTCTCGTTTAAAATATCTATAATAAAGTTATAATAAAGTCATATATTTTACATATGTATAATTCTGCGGTTTCTTGTGTACTGATTTTTACTTCCATTATCCGACTACCGTAGGTAATGGATGTACGGTATTCGGTCCGAAAAATTCGATATCTAGTTTCCACCTGATTTATACGTTTTAAGGTCTCCTAAATCCAAAAGAGTTGTTTTTAGCAATTGGTCAGTGTGTATGTACGTGGGGAATCTTCTGACTATCACATCTCCGAAACTAATAAAGATAGAACTACGAAACTTCAAAATGAGACAGGTCTGGTGTGCAGATGAATTTTCCAAATTTTGGTGAAAATTGGAATACCGGAACATCGGAAACCGGAAATGGGACGATAAGTCCGGATCTTAAAAACGGCTCTAACGATTTTCTCCAAATTTGCTATATAAATACTCTATTAGATGTCCTTTGGAATGATGTAGTTAATTGTTCAGAAAAACTGATAGGCGCCCTGTATAAATAGCTCAGTTTCAGATCTCGCAAGTGTATTCCTTTAAAAAGAGCTGTACGATTTTATTTTTTTTTTCTTTTTTTAACTCGCAGATTTAACTCCCTTTAAAATATTTTTTGTATGTATAATCATTGTTTTCCGGTAAATAATTGAGTATGCCAAGTTTTAGTAAAAGTTGGTATCTCCAAAATGGTCCTAACGATTTTCTTGAAAATTGTTGCATAAATTCATTTTAGATATCCTTTTTCATGTAATACTTGGTTATTACAGAAAAATTAACAGTCATCCTGCTTAGGTAGGTCAATTTTAGATCTCATTAACTGGTGTTTCAAAAAATAACTCTACCAATTATTTATTTTTTATTTTTTAACTCGCTATGTAAATCAGTTTTACAAGTCTTTACACGAGTATCAGCTTTCTTTTATCGGAAAATTTTTAGGTGTCTACTTTTATTAGGTCAATTTTATTTTATCTCTTCTGATCGCATTATCTCCCAAAAATGCATAAAATATGTGTAATAGCGGATAATGGAAATCGCGTAATTGTTTCACACCAGATTTTTTTCTTTTTTTTTTTTCTTCTTTTTTACCTTTTTCGACAAGATGCACATCTGCTTATATTCTTTCCTCCAGTGTTACATAATCTGGCAAAAATTGTTTTGTTCTCAAATTCATCTTTTGAACACTTTCCGATAAGGTTGAAAAGTGTTAATGACTTCGGTTTGTTTGTTTACCTGTCTGTCCGTGCTCTAACTCCCGTAAATATTCACAGAATTTCTTGAAATTGATATATGATATTAGTATATTCAAGTTCAATATCGTATGTCCGCTACTGAAAGTGGAGTGATACCTCGATTGGTTTGTGTACAGGGACACCCGAAAATATTCCAAAGCATCGTGATCCATGAGAGGTATTCTTATAATATTTTAATACATTTACTTTACACCGAACTTTTGACAGAATACAATACTTCCATTAGCTACGGTAGTCGGGTAATGGAACTAAGAATCAGTGTTTGCTACGTTAAAACAACGTATATCATTAAAAGATTTATGAAATTCTCAACAAAATTTCTTAGTATTTTCTTATATTAGCAAAATATTTTATTTAACTTTACAATAATTTTTGTATGTTTACAAGTAAAAAACATTTTTTTTTTTTTAATTACTACAAAAGTTAAAACAAAATTACTGATTTAACATATTTAATAAAATTAAACATAATTTATACGTTATAGAAAACTAAACCATGAAGTTAAACATCTAAATTTAAAACATTTTAAAATATACAACCTTTTTAATTCTTCATGTCACTTGCCGACTAGTTTCGCATGGGGCGCCCCAGCTTGTTCTCCGGCGATATGGTGTTCGAAGTTAGTTGAAACTGACGTTTCACTCCCTCTTCTTCTGTTTTAAAGACTCGGCGCCACTGCCGATCAAGTAGTGCCCCACAATTAAATTTTCTTGACATCACAATCACTCGCCATAGTAATAAAGTAACCACCCAAGTGTATAGAAAACCTAATAGCAGCAATGAAATAATTCATAAAAATAGTAAAACACCCTTTAAATATAAAATGAATGCCATCCAAGCCCATATTAATCGCGCTCTTATAATTTGCAAAGACCCCAAAACACTTAAAAATGAATTAAAAAATATCAAAAAGTTCGCCCAAAAAGTCGGATATTCAAATAAATTAATAGACAATTTATACAGAAAACGTTTAAAAACTTTAAATCAAATTAACAATTTTCAGAAACCATTACTTAAATACACTACTTCAATTCCTTACGATCGCGGAGTTTCAAACAAAATTAAAAAAAGTTACAGCCAAACATAATATAAACATACCCATAAAGTCAAACCCTAACATATTTCAGCTGATTAGGAAAGACAAAGACCAAATTAACCCTTTAGAAACCGCCGGTATATATAAAATCCCTTATAATGACAGCCATGGCAGAAAAATGTGTTACATTGGAAAAACAAAGAGAAAAATTAAAACGCGTATTAAAGAACACAGTCACAATATCGCTACGGGAAAAATAACTACTGCTTTAACGCAAATTAATAGAGACGATAATATCAATATTAAATTCGAGCAGGTGTGAAAAATATTATCAAAACCACAATTATGCCGCGGTTAGAGAATCAGTAGAAATTTTGTCGAATTTTAATAATTGCAATGGCAACGATGGGGCACTACTTGACCGGCAGTGGCGCCAAGTCTTTAAAAGAGAAGAAGAGGGAGTGAAACGTCAGTTTCAACTAACTTCGAACACCATATCGCCGGAGAACAAGCTGGGGCGCCCCATACGAAACTAGTCGGCAAGTGACATGAAGAATTAAAAAGGTTGTATATTTTAAAATGTTTTAAATTTAGATAATTTATACGTCTCATTAATATATTAAAACCAATGTAACATTTAAAATGAGATAAAAAATACAAAAATTTTAAAACTTTAAAGATACATTTTAATTAAAAACATTAAAACACAAGACAGACGTTTCGGCTAGAACACTAGCCCTCCTCAGTGTCAAACATACAAGCACAACATTTACAAAAGATCATAAAACATCATAGCAAGATTAAATATTCAGGAGGAATAGCTTTATCCTCGTTCAAGGCAGAATGTTGCATTTTGGTAAAAGCGCCCTCTAGAAAAATACGGGATTCTTAGATATTTATATTAGAAGCTAAAATTTTAAAATTTTCAAAATCCGGAATATGATCACTATTGAGAGAATGGATTACGAGTTTTGATTTTAAATCTCCTGTTTTATATGAGCGTTTATGTTCCTTTAATCTAATTTCACCTGTTCTGCCAGTTTCACCGATATATGTAGAATCACAACTTTTACAAGGAATACTATAGATTACACCTAGACGTTTAAGAGGGGGGACAGCGGGTTTAAAGTTTGAGAGAAAGTTACTAATACGGAGTTGAGGTTTAAAGCTCGTAGGGATATTAACTGTTCTAAGTAATTTAGATATATTTTCAGAAATACCTTTATAATAATGGATAATAGTACGATAAGTGGAATTTTTAACTTTAGGATAAACTGATTTATATGAAAAATAGAACTCTTCTTTATAAATTCTTTTAATAAAACGAGGGGGTTAACCATGTTTTTTTAAATCAGAAAAAATTTTGGATAGTTCAATATTTAATAAATCGGAATTACTACAATAATGCTTTGCACAATGTAAAAGAATACGAATGACAGCAAGTTTATGAGAAAAAGGATTAGCTGAATTGAAGTTAAGATATTGACCAGAGAAGGTAGGTTTTCTATAGAGTGAAGTTTGTGATGACCTAAATGTCGTCATGATTCAATTTAACTTTTGCTTTAAGCTGAAACTTACTTAATTACTTAATAAAGTTATGAAGAAATGACAAAGTCAGATTTATAAAATAAATGGAGCTTTTATTTTGAGCTTAAATAAAAAGGTGGGCGTTGGACTATAATTATATTTAATATCTTTATAAATTTCAATGGGCAGCCTTCTTAAATACTTTTAACTTTACTTAATTAACGACAAATAATTTTAACTACTACATTTAACTTCATTCACCCTCGCGGCTCAGTAATCTTTCGTACGTGGGAGGATTCCCTGACACCACGATACTACTCGAATTATTATCTCCTGCTATAGCCGCTAACAACCAACTTCCCACTCACTTACTTCCAACTAACCTTCTACTAACTCCCCTCCAACTCACTCTCTTACTCTCCTTCCAACTAACTCCCAAAAGCAATCTTCCTTCTCCTTTTATACAGTTTCTTTCCAAAATACTTTATAAAATTAACATATTACAATTTCGTTCAACCCAGGAACTAACTCTATTGATCAGCCGAATCCTAAATTCTTCACATTCACGTTTTACTCGTAAAGTGCGAATTTTAATTGTAGCACTTTGCTATACCTCACAAGTTGAAAAATGAAAAAAATCATTGACTATTTTATGCATTATAAGGATGTCAAGAAAGGGTAGTTCATTATTAATTTCAGTTTCAAGGGTAAACTGAATAGCAGGACATAAAGAGTTAGCAAATTCTAAAATAGCGTTAACATAAAGTTGCTTAGTAATTATAAAAATATCATCCACACATACCTTTTCCAGAAATGAAATTATCATGTAACTGGGAATTAATTTTGTTTTCTAAATGTTGCGTTACAGTTTCAGCTATAACGACAGATATAGGGGCACCCATGGCAATTCCGTTAATTTAAAGATAGTAATAATCATTAAAAATAAAACAGTTAGAAGATAAACAAAAAGGGGTAAGATCAAGTATTTAAATTTAAATTAGTGTTGTGGAGTATAGGGTAGTCATGTGGTGTCCACATCAGGTTTGATTATAACATGCAGAGAATTATACCTCCTGAAAATCTACTTTTAAAAAACTTCACATACTACTTTAGACACATTACTATAAACAGAATCTAAGAGCATTCAATGAATACTTAAGTATAAACATTTTTGTTGTTGTTGCCGTGTGCTACTCGGAAATTCCGAGTCCCGGTAGTGGAACTATCGGAATAATTTTAAGGCATGAGGTCTTCCGTTATTTAAGAGCGCCTCATAGGGAGGAAGTACGACTTTAGCTCCAGACGCTGGTGAAAGATGGCAGCACCCGCCAAAGAACTCGAATTTTGATCCGGATCAGAGCTAGTTAAACCCATGTTCCGGTACCCCCAGAGGTATAATTTTTGATGGGAACTTGGAGGACTTTGCGACCACGACGGAATTTAACGTGCACCAGTCGCCATTAGCGTACACGACGGTCTTCGGCCGGCTCGAGGACCGAACCCGCAAACTTTCGATCACGAACTTGCTGCTCTTACCGACCAGGCTACCGCAAACATTTTAACCAAGTACTTTTCACTGTGCATGCACAAACGTCAATATATATACCATCTGCATAATTTAATAATCAAATGTATTGAGACATATAAAAACGCGAAAAAAAAAAAATGTCGAGAATTTTTTTTTTTTTTTTAACGTCGATAGAATGAACTGAATAAATAAAAAATAAGTATAAATTACCTCTAAAAGAGATCTTGTTAAATCACGTGTCATTGATATTTTTAAAAATAAAATCACTTTAAAATCCCGTTTATTAAAATTATATTTTATTTAGAAACATTTCAAAAATTTACACATTCAAAGCTTTTCGCTTTGAGAAATAAAGCATCGTCAGGAATTTAATCAATGTATTTCCAACTAGTTAGTTGCAGGGCGCCTAAGGCGCCCGGTGAAAAATGATTATTTCTTTTTTATTTATTTCCCACTTCAAATAATTCATTTGCTAGCAAGTCCGTGCGAAATTTTCGCACTTGATTTACCACTTCGCTACCCTTAAAATTTAATATCATTATTTTAATTATTTTATAGACGTCATTTTTTCATATGCATGTGCAAATTTAATATTTTATAATTTTTTTGTGTTTTTCACGTGAAAGAATATTTCATTTCATATGCTGACAAAAAAAAAGGGGGGGGGGCAACAATTAAAAATTTAAATGTCTATTTTAAAGCTATGTGTGTTTTCATATTTTAATTAATTTTAAAAATTTTAAACAAAAATTTGTTACAAATAAGGTACCAAATGAAAGGGGCGATTTTTCTGAATCCGCGGGATTAAACGGCTTTTCGAAGATTAGGTGGCAACTTGCGTTCACACGCAGACAGAGTCCAAGGAAATCTCTCAGCTTTTTTAAGCGTGACAGAGTCAGTCAGTCAGTCAGTGCAGTGATGATCGTAACTATATATGCTTATTAAAAGTAATAAACTTTGCGGATTCATAAACATTAAATAATTTAAGCTTAAACAGGGCTACCACAGACGACTCTTTTTTTTTATTCTTTTCATAGTCCTATTTCAATATATATATAAGATAAAATTTAAATATAGGAGGGAGTAAAACTTGAATTATTAAATAAATAGAAATATAACAAAGTTTTTATAAACCAATGCGCAAAAGCAGCAAACGGAAATATAAAACTAAAATAAATAAGCAAAATAATCAAAACCAGATGGAAATTTAATCCCAAAACACATGAGGGCCTTCATCAGTGGAGGTCCCCCATGTAGGGAAAGGAATATGAGAAGTTTCTGACGAAACGCTGGTAATTTAACCAAAAAACACGCTTCTAGCCCCCCAACTTCTCACAGATGGAAGCAAGACCATACAGCAAACGAATTTTAATTAATACATAGCATGAAAAGCAATTAAATTCAGAAATAAAGCACAAAATATAATGCATCAATATAAAATACAAGAATATAAAAAATATATATATATACATACATGGACAAGATTATTTTGCTTATATATATAGTAATATATTTAAACAGGTAAATCAGCAATTTACATGCATAAATTTATTATAAACTGTATCATACTGAAATAGTGGTACGAATAAATATTAAAAAAAAGTCGCCACTGCTTAAAAGAATGCTAATTTTGTTTATTAAAGCAATATACCGAATTTTACTTTACTGCACTAACGTAATTATAATATGTGAATGAAAATCACATGCTATTTTAAATATTTTTTAAAAACCATAAGCGACATACAGTCAGCACAAAGTTAGCCGAACACTAACAGTAATTCCTATGTAAAAAGTTCACTTAATACTGCTTTGTTAAATAAATATTTGTCGAGTCATGTTCTTAGTCAGACGAAGAACATGATTCGACCAAGGATTCATTTAATAAAACAGTATTAAGTGTACTTTTTTTATATATTAATTATTGCTAGCACTCAAATAATTTGCTGCCGAATGTATATCTGTACTGATAAGTATAAAGGATTTAAGTCCATATTCTTGATTTTTCAGGAGACGAAAAATAAAGTTAAACTAACTAAAAACTAATCAGAAGAATCGATTAGGAAAAAGGGATTAGGTTGATTTATACCCTTTATACCATTCAGTGATTGTCAATCTTTATTTAATAAAGGGAAGAAATTGAATTAAATATTTTATACCATACACGAATGATAAATTTCTGACTTGAACCTTTTATTACCAATAGATTTTCTCAAAGACTAAATGACATAGACTTAAATCTTTTATACCAATCGATTGAAATTTTTTTCTGCGTCTGACTACGTACTTAACTCAAAATCGACATTTTTGGACTTATCCTATATACTTATCAGTACAGATATATTAAGATTGGATTTGCTAATGATTTTCTAAATTTGTTTATTTTCAGGGTTACAATTTTGAATGCAGAGGAAACTTAGCATAGTGCATGAGAAGATGCACGCGTCTGACATGCTTATTGTGATCCAAGTAGAAGTATATCTGAAATATTACCAAAATGTAAAGCATTCTAGTGTTATGTATCACAAAATTTAAGTTTAAAATATATTTTTCTAAAAAATGTTTTTCGAGAAATGAGACGATGCTTAAATGGTGCAAAAAATATCAGCGCAAATTGTACTTTTATTAGCATTTGTAAATAAAAGAGATTGTCAAATAAGAAAGTATGATCCTGCATTCTACAATAATTTGAAACATATTTTCACGACATATCTTACATATCTATTCCATATAAACAATTTGTGCGATTTTGGATATGTCGTACAACATATAGTTTGCAAAACAATATGTATTGTGAAAGAGGAATAAAGAACAATAAATATACAATAACTCTACATTTCTGCATATCTACATTTTGAAATGTCTACTTCACCATCCGCAACTGGAAATACTTCAGAGGCAAAATCTGAAAATGAAGTCGAATTAAAAGACGGAGAAGCCTATGAAAGGCTAGTATTTACGACACTTGCAGAGAAAGGATATGACTTTTATAGAAAGGGTGCTTTTAAATGGGATGAATTTTCTATTGGCAGACAAGTCGAGATAGAAGACGCAAAATTCGACGATATTGTTTTCAGTTACAAAGACAAGGATGACACTACGAAAAAGAATTTAATTTTTATTCAAGTCAAGCATACACGGAAAGAAAATAAAAAACTAAACGATGAAACGTTATCGGCTGAAGAATGGAGGGAACTTGTGGAGAATGGAAACCTTCATAAGGATTTTAATTTACAAAAATATTTTATATCTTTTCTTAAAATCAGAGAGGAACTAGAAAACACTAGTATATCTGAAGACCTCAGGTGTGGAAAAATTAAATATGTAGTAATATACACAAATATTGGCCTTGAGACAGAAAAATTAAAATTTAAGACCTGCTCAAGGCTCAATGCCCTTAATGATATTTTATCTGTTGATTCTAATCATTGTTATCAACTAGAAGATATAACTGACGAACTTCGCGATGTATTTAAAAAGAGTTCCGACAAATTAAGAATAGCCAGAGAATTAGCGCGGCATGTGGTTAGAGAAGATAAGAAAAAGAAGATTTTGGGAGAAAATGACACTGCTGTAAAATTCTATCAGACTCCAATAGGAAGAGAGGTCCTTCAAAAAACGTCACAAACATTTCGAATGGGAAAGAAACAATATTGTGTAGCCCATTTTAGAGATGTATTTCTAAACAATGAGGAATCAGGGTCAAAACGAGAATTGAGAGATGCTATATACGAAGCCATGAGAGAGTTTGGTGAATCAGAAAAATTTAATAAAAGTGATGTTGAATTAAAAGAAATTTTAAAAGAAGCAGAATTAAATGTGACTCCGAAGTTTGGTGAAATTAAAAGAAAAAAGACACATTTTCCAGTCAAGTGGAGAGCAATTGAAGAAGACGACATAGCTAGCTTTTTAGAATGCTTTGTGTTTTTACCAAACATGCCTAATGTAACAGATTTAAAAAATCGAATGAATGCTGAAAGAGATAGTTTTTTAGAAGGAATTAGAGTTGGAGATATAATTCGTAAAATGCGTCCTAAGCTGAAAGACAGTATGGAAAAACTACTCGGTATCTACAAAGAACAAAATCGTAAAGAAAGGTGGTTATCTGGTGAAAAAATTACTCAGCTTGTTCAAGAACAACAGGAAGCGGTCAATATTTCTGCATTGAGCTTAATATATGAAGACAAAATTATGCAGTATGGCAGGTTTCGAACTCCAAGTGATATGGAAGCAATCTTAGGCAGTTTTTTAAACAACGAAAAAGTAAAAGAAGTACCAGAAAAGCAACATCTACTACTTAGAGAAAGCAATGTATTGATTGTTGACTCTGAAATTCCTCTCCTGACTTCTGTTAAGATATTACAATATTTAAACGTTAAAAATTATCAAGAAAATAATGGACAAATTTACATAGAAATAAATGACTTAAAAAAGTACAGAGAACGAGTAGAGAAAGCATTCAGTTCAGAAATTATTAATTTATTAATTGTCGAATGCAGGAATACAGTATATGAAAAGAGTTCGGAAAAAATTTGTGAATATTTTTTGAGAATAATCAAGAGTAAGCCTAACAAAAAAATAATTTTGATTTCAAAAAAACTTTTCCAAAATGATTGTGATTACAAAACACTCTATTTTCAGATAACTGATTATATAAATTTAAATAATTTTGAACTGATGGTGAATCCATTGCATAAACAATTAATTAATTTTCAAGGTCAGGAGGAAAAAAATAGTTTAACAAATTTAACTGGTTTTGAAGACTGGTACACTTATATAAATTATGTTTCCGAAAAGAAAATTTCGAGTAATGCAAACATCGCAGATATTATGATTGAAATTCTTCAGAATGAAAAGATTGAAGTTGGAAGTAGACCGTTGGGAATGAGTAGCTTAGAAGGTGCATATGCTACACTCTATGAAGAAATACATCCAGAAACTTTAAAGCATAAATTATTAGAAACAGATGAAACAAATGATTCATATGAAGACGAAAATTCAGAATGCTTATCACTCTCCATTTTTGAAGAACAAAATTCAGATACATTATCCCAAAATTTCGATAAAGATGCTAGCGAAATATATATTATTCAGAGAATAAGTGGATCAAGTAAAGAAGAAAAAGCAGACAAGTTAATTGACTGTTTAGGATTAATTCACGAAGAAAAACAATCGATTAAAAATCAGCTGGGAGATATAGGTACCGAAAATAAAATACAAATAGCCGATGATATGTTCAAGGAAGAAAAGTTTAAAGAAATTTGTCAAAAGTATCCGAATAAAAACATATTTTGGATTAACATAAAAGGAGAAGGGAAAAGATTTCGGTTTATCTTACAACAAATTTATAGTACTGATTTCTATATTAAAAGGAAATTCAAAAGTGTTGTTATTCAAAAAGATGTAAAAAAAATGCTAATGGAAGAGAATCTTTCTGAAGTATTTATTATTTATTCTACGAGTAATCACAAAAAATTAATTGCTTCCTTAACATTTGGAAGCGTATCTGAAAAAGAAAAAATTGAGAAAAATGTTGCAAAAAATAAAATTATGTTCTTTTCAAAAGAAACTGATGCACGAGAAACATTTCAAGAAATCTGTAAAGGAAATCATAACGTTCATTTGCTTAACTTTCAAGAAGAGCATTTTATTTGGTGTGACTCTCAGGGTTCAGTAAATAATTTGAAAGTGTATACTAACCACGATGAAAATAAATCATATTTAATTGAAGAAGAAAATTTAATTCAGAATATTAAACACAGAAAAGTAGTTGTATTTGCTGATGATCCGGGAATGGGATAGGCCCTTAGCACTATTAAGAGTGACGTATAAAAATTCGACAACGCTGGGCCTTGGGGGGACTCATGTCAAAGTTGTGCCTAGGGGGGACTTCATTCAATAAATCCCCATTCAATAAACCGACTGAAATAGGCCCTTAGCGCTAATTAAGAGTGTATTATAAAAATTCGACAACTGTACCGACTGAAATAGGCCTCTAGCACTAAAAAAAAAAAAAAAAAAAAAAAAAAAACTTTTTATATACCATGTTTTTTAATTTTCTGTTGAATCTTATAGCTATATGCAAGCGAAGTGTGACGTCACTGATCGTTCGTAGATGCAAAAAAAAAAAAAAAAAACATTTCTTATGTTAATCGCCCATTGGAATTTTTTTTTTTTTTTTAAATTATTAAAAATCGATGAAAATTATTTCCCGATTTTAATCCTCATATTTGGGTATAGATATGTATTAGTTATCTATGCATGTGTTAGATTGAGTTATTTTGCTGTCAAATTGACAAAATTTTAATTTTAAATTTCAAAATTCTGTCATCCTTGGCGATTTTGTATTTGGCGATCAAAAACGTAATACGAAAATATACATGCCAGATGTATATTTTCGTAATAACGTATTGTACGAAATATTCTATCATATTATTCATTACTCTCTTAACACTTTCCCGACCACTGACGTAGATTCACGTCATCTTGAAATCTGTAAGTCTGCCAGTGGGCGTTTATTTGCAATTCGTACGTTGCTGTATTTCTTAAGAATATTCCCTATATTCCTATTTGTACGATTAAAATACTATGGATACAAATTCTTTCATTAGAAGGAATATAATCATTATAAATACTTATATGTAATATAAATATGGATACGGAAAACCTTTTCCTGAAATCGTGTCGGTTGAAAAAATAAAGCCCACAGCATAGAATAATAATAAAGAAAGAAGGAGCGTACGTGTTTTGGTTTCGGTTTGTATAATCTAGGAATGCCGGGTATAGGGTTGTAACAGTACTTCCATCTGATTGGTTGGCGACTTGTTGGCAAGATTTTTGAATCGTCTCGTCTCTCTGTCAATCAGTGTGCGAGGCAGAACCCACAACAAACAGCGATAAATGCACTGAGGATGGGTGCCCTACTTCAAAGTTGAGAGGAGCAAAAGTAGCTTTCGCTGGCATTTCACTGGAAGGGGTTTGTAAGCATTAGGGTATTGGAGTGCTCCTTCTTCCTTTATTATTATTCTATGGCCCACATGCGGAACATATTTTCAGAAAGACAAAAACATGCGGTTGCGAAAATGTCAATATAAGTTGTCGAAACAACCATGATTTTTGAAAGGAATTAAGTATGTTCGGCAGATAATTTGGCGATATTTTTTTTTCCTCCAGGGATGACAGATATGCAATCTATTCCTCTGCAACATATTAGTATCTTATATCAGAGACTTTATTTAGATATTTGAAAACAAATTTTATTTCAAATGATAGAATAGTTATCATTTTCCTTTTAATTAGTATATTAGTTGGATATTCATTGTGTAAACGTCATCCTTTAAAATGAAATATTTATGTTTTCAATCGAATATGGAAGCTTGCCTTTTTTTTTTTTTTTTTTTTTTTTTTTCAATTCCTACTATTAGTTCATACACTCTCCCTATATATATCTTTTTTAAATCTTGCAATCTATTTTTAATTAACTTCCCTACTAGCTAGACATTTGAAACTTTTACAATAGCTCACAACCCGATGACAACACAATACTTCGAAGTCCGATTTTCGAATTTTTGATTAGTTTCCTTATAATTAATTAAAATATGAAAATAATAACATACTAACAACGTTAAAATAGCCATTAAAATATTAGCTATAATTTAATTGTTACCAAAAAAATAATAATAATAATAATAAATAAATAAATTGCGAGTTCATTTTCTTTCGACATAAAAATAAATACATTTAACTAAACGTTAACATTAAAAAATTATAAAAAATTAAAATATGCATCTCATAAAAATGGACGCTATTATCACTTTAAAAATTTTATGCACATTGATAAGAGCTCTATGATTCATCAGAAAATTTAAAACATGGTATATAAAAAGTTTTTTTTTATCTTATAATTATTCAATTCCTACTATTAGTTCACACTTTCCTAATGTATATTTATAGAGGAGACCGGGGCACAGTGGACCACTTTTACACTTTTATTTTTTATTTCCACAAAAAACAGAAAAGCAATGTACTTGAAAAAAAATAGCAAACAATCTCTAAGCCCTTCTTCACATGTCTTAATATTTTTATAACAATATTTACAATAAATTATGAATTAAAAAATAAAATGTGAGCACTCACAAAGTGGACCTCTGTACCCCATGACCGGAGCACAGTGGACCAGACTCTTTTGTTTGTGTTAAATTAATTTAAATTACTTTTTTTTTTTCTCTTTAAAATTAGTTTCTTATAATATTGTAGTCTGAAGAACATAATTCAAGCATTTTCATAAAATAAAATAAACAAATAAGAAACCAAATCTCAGTAAGAAAATTTATTAAATTAAAATAGATAATTGTTTTTTATTTTTTTTATTAATATTATATAAATTAAATATTTCTTATTAATTCAGATATTAATAAACATTATACTACTATTCAAATATTTAATATAATATTTTTTAATTATTTTGAGATCTAATTAATTTACATTTCATTTGTAGAACACATTCGCAACGTCAAGGAAGGAAAGAGTTCGGCCTTAGTCAACTTTGTTTATGAAAAATCAGCTGCACCTCTATGAGATCAAGCAGAAATTATCTCCTGTCCAGCAATTAGTTCAGAATTAATAGTCTCCAAAGCTATAAATATAATTAAATATTATTCAGTTAATTATATATAGATGATGCCTTCCTTCCTAAAATTTGGTATTTTCTAATACAACCATATATCTAATATAATTTCCTTTCAATAGCATCGTTGTGTCAATGAATGTTAACAGCGAAAGTTTTTTAATCTGCCCTGTTTTTTTCCTCTTGGTGCTGGTCCGGCCCAACGAGATATATAAAGTAGAGTGATAAATGGTAACCCTTGAGAAGGTCCAAGATGAGTCATGTGACATGCTCTCCTTGCACCTGCGTATTCAGTGGCTATAGCTTATTTTCAGTAAATTTCTATGGCAACGGTTTGGAAATTGTTCTTTGCATAAGTCATACCGCCAATGTTTTTGTTTAATATCCTTTTGTTCTAAATCATTTTGATATTGATTTTGCTTCTTTTTTATTTCGTGTAGTTGAACTTTAACCGACAAAATGCTTAAAAATGGTTGAAAAATTATTATTTGTTGTTAAATTTAGCTCTTTAAAAGTTTAATTTTTTTTTTTTATAAACACTTTTAAATTTTGTTGGGAAACAATGAAAAAAAAGAGGTATTTTATTATTTATTAAAATGTGAAATATGTGTAAAATTATTTTAAAAACAATTTATTTCGGTCTTAGGACAGTCATGTTACCCAATAATAATGATAATTTGTCGAACTGATATTTTAAATGCCAAAATAGCGATAAAGGGTCAAACACAGTAACCTATTGGAGCATGTCACGTGACTCATCTTGAACCACAGAAAGCTAATCCTACATCCATTGAATCAACGCTCTAATTTATATATCTCTTTGGTCCGGCCTCTCCTTAATGCAAATGATTTAGATACTTCTACAGTTATTGCAAGTTTTCCTCTACTATTCTACCCAAAGAATTCTTCATTAAAGCTCAACCGTTGCGACTTTTTTAAAAGTTTTCTCCATGTTTCCTGTGGAGATCTAAATTAACACAAGTTTCCTTTACTACAGACTATAAGCTGCTCCATAGAAGTATAATAAAGTTCAACTAAATTCAAGTCCAAGAAAGTCTCAACCGTTGCACAAGTGTCTCCATGGTAACCAAGGGAAGCTCGACTAAATTTAGAAATTTACGTTTTCAGACTGTTTGATCTATGGTTAATCTGTTTCATCTGTAATAACTGTAACCGTTTTTTTTTTTTTTTTTTTTTTTTTTTTTTTTTTCCCATATATAATTAAACTGTTACTGTACTTCTAACTAGAAATGGCTTTGTCCTGATGATATCCTGATGTTCAGGGCGAAATGCCTTATAATAGATGTAATATAGATGATTTTAATTAAGTGTATCGTTTTATACGTGTTTTAAAGTGGATTTTTTTATTAAAAAAAATTACATAGTGTAATTTATTATAAGAAATTTACTGAGCAAATTAACTTGCTACAATATTAGATTCATTCTTATCTTTTATTTATTTATTTAATAGTATGCTTTTGTTGAAATATACAATTTTGATAGAATAAAGTGTTATAATGTTGTTATTCATTTATACATATTTATTTTTAAGTAGTATAGTCTATTTCTAAGTGTAAATAAAATTATAATTATAGATTATAAAAAAAACACAAAACATTATTAAAATTTATTTTAAATTAAATTATTTTGCCTTATAAATTTATATGATTTAAAAAATATTTTTTATGAAAAGAAAAAAAAAAAAAAAAAATTCTGAGATATTTCTTTTTTTTTAATTGATAGATTATAGATGGCACCACTGTCATATTGTAACTGAAATGGAATATTATTGTTATCGATGCTCGATACAAAGAATCTCTAGAGATTCTTTTGTTCGATTGATTTTATTTTCATGCTATGTACAGTCGTCAGCAAAATTATTGAAGCGCTAGCAATAATTAGTATTTAAAAGATTTGCGCTTAATACCGTTTTCTTAAATAAATAATCGTCGAGTCATGTTCTTTATCATATGCTGTTTGTAGAAAGATAAAAATTGTCGACCAAATAAAAAAAATATGTATGAAAAGTATTGATCAGGGCTTTCTTTCTCCATTTTTACCATAATTTATAAATTCTTTCTTTTAATTACTCCTCACATTTTTTTGGTCATATTTAGAGTAAAATTAGGAAAATTTTTGAGATTTTATTTTTATTATATGGAGCACACTTACATTTTATATACTAAAATTTTCGGAAATTTATTCCCCCTTCCTTCCCAACCAAAAAATAATTGATTACAGCAGGGGGGGGGGGTTAAACTGGTTAAGAGCAATGCGAAATATTAAAACAGGAATGTTTAAAACTTTATGCCGTGAAAAGATTTAAGTTGCACATGATCCGTCAAATTTTGACGGGTATTAACTAGCAATTATTTAATTTAGAACCACGAAGAAAAAACTGTTTAGAAAAAATATAAAAATCGTGCATTGAAAAGTTAAAATGCACTTATAAGAAATGTCGTTTATAGACCGTAATGGTACAATATTCTTTTGTGTGCCCTTGTACACGGTCCACAGTTATTTTAAACACCAATAGAAAGTATACAACTAATTCAATGTAACTCATTAATATTTGAAACAGATTTGACATCATTTGGATGATTACAGTATGCGGTTGAAATTTTTTCGTGTTGTCCTGTAAATAATTTATTTGATCTATACTTACCTTCTTTTGTAAGGGAAAAAAAAAAGCTTTAAGAATCTGAATAATATATGTTAATTCCATTATGTTAGATGCATTATAAGTACGTTAACATACGCTTAAATAAAAATATGTTCATAGGATCTGATGTCACGAAATATTTTTGTGAGTCCAGTAAATGAGCCACACACATATAAATGAATAAAAACTATAAAATTCATTTTATATAACTTATGAATACTTGTTCGAAATTTGACATAATTTAGATGATTACATAGGTGACATTGTCGGAACAATTTTGCAAGGTCCTGTACATTAATTCTGTACTGATAAGTATAAAGGATTTAAGTCCATATTCTTGATTTTTCAGGAGACTAAAAATAAAGTAAAACTAACTAAAAACTAATGAGCAGAATTGATTGGGAAAAGGGGATTATGTTGGTTTATATGCCTTATACCATTCAGCGATTGTCAATCTTCATTTAATAAAGGGAAAAATTGAATTAAATATTTTATACCAAAGATTAATGCTAAATTTCTGACTTGAATCTTTTTTTACCAATGGATTTTCTGAAAGACTAAATGACATGGATTTAAATCCTTTATACCAATCGATAGAGAATTTTTTTCTTAGTCTGACTATGTATTTAACTCAAAATTGACCTTTTTGGACTTAAATCCTTTATACTTATCAGTACAGAATTATTAAGTCTAAGTACACATTTTACTACAGAAAAACGCAAGCATCTCAAAAATGAATGTTAATTTTATTTTTAGAATGCTTTTTTATTCACCCTGGTTGTCTGTCATTCTATCTGTCACCGAGCCATTTTTCTGCTATATTTCGATTCAAAGGTATGTTGACCAAATGTCCCCATTTTCTGGTGACAAATGGTGACTTTTTTTTTTTTTTTTGAAGGCATTTTTCTAAGTTTAAAAAAATTGTAGAAAGTAAATTATTAATCAATAACACTTAATTTTTAGTCTGTATTTATTAGGAATGAAAAAATACATCCATAAATGGCTAATTGTAGAAATTTTTAGCGCTTCTCTATTATAAAAGTACTTTGATCTGGTCAGCCTATTCAAAGGTCATCCTTATGAATATGAGTAACCAGTGGTGACCCATGAATGACCAGTGAGCGACCAGGGAGTGACCTGTAAGTAGCCAGTGAGTTACCCCTTCAGTGAGTGACCCATAAGTTACTCAGAATATCAGAAAATTTTACAGTATTCGAAGGTTTTCAAACCTTCGTGTCCTGCTTCATTTCGGTTTTTTATATAAAGAAATATTTTAAAAAGTTTTTTTTTTTTTTAATCGGCGTCCTAAAAAGTAATAAATAAGGCAAAACTTTTTGTACTCAAACCAATTAAAAAATTAAAAGCATTCATTGTACTGCTATTCACATCCTACTGTATAATAACGTACCTTGTCCTCAATGAATGCTTTTGATCATTTAATTGGTTTGAGTACAGAAATTTTTGCCTTATTTACTTCTTTTTAGGGCGCCAACAAAAAAGCATTCTTTATAAAAAAAATTTTATAGATATACAGTCGGCTGCAAAATTATTCGAGCACTAGCAATAATCCTTGCCAAGAAAAAGTACACTTAATACAGCTTTGATAAATAAATCCTTGTCGAGTCATGTTCTTAATCAGTCTAAGAACATGATTCGACAAGGATTTACTTAAGAAAACAGTCTTAAATATATTTAAAACACTTTAAACACACGTAAATATAAATTTATTTAAAAGATGTTAAATTTTTTTTATCCAAAGCTTTTCGCTTTAATATTAAAGCATCATCAGGGATTTATGATTCGTTTCCATTGCGCAGTTTTAAATATGTTTTCTTTTTACAGTCAACAGTTAAGTCTTTTAATAACGTGATATATTTTAAATATCAGCCAAAAAACTATATGAATTCCGGTAGAGGTTGGACCAAGGAGTTAAGAAAATTGAGAGAAACTGGAACTATTGAATATCATACGAGGTTATTGTAGGAGAAAAAACATCATGAATTAGCAGAAATAAACTATTAACTATTTGATAATATTGTGCCAAATTATTGGTAAAATTGCAGCATCTTTGGAATTTATTGCATTTTTGCATTTAATTATATGAATAGCTTCGGAAATGTAAAGTTTTTGGATAGTAGATGGTGTTAAAGCTAAATTAAGAAAATCACCGTTTCCTTCTGCTTTCTAAAAACTAGTGTTATCTACGGACGCCAGTAAATGAAATATTCACACTTTTATCTTCAAAGCGGCTACTCAATTGAATAACACGTACTGCGTTTCTTCTTAAAATTCAAATATCAGTAAAAAAAGAACACAGCTACGTTGAATATTATTTACAAAAAGAAATCATTTAAAAAATACAAAAAACCTTTATTCCCAATGGAAAAAAACCTGCTGCTCTAAAACAGTAAATTACTTATTCTAAAAATTTTAATACACACGAGCTCTCGATTAAACGAGACCAAGTATCATATTTTTTTTTAACTAACGTTGCCATCCAATAATAATAATATTCATAAAATAAATAATAGATATAATAATACATTTTCAACATCCTCCCACCTTTTGATTATAAATAATAATCAAAACATAAAAACTATTAGTCAAACAACTTTGGTACAAAGATGGCAACATTACATTTAAAAAAATATAAAAATGAAAAAGTAAAATAAATAGAAGAATGATCAACAATATCTAATATAATCTACAAGTTCAGTCTTTCCGGCACCTTAATTCTTCGGCCAACTCTACTAAACTTCATTTGCTCATTAGTAGTACTGTCTGAAACTTTGGAGATGTTAGCTGAATCTTTAACTTTACTGAGAGTCATCGGTGTGGGAAGATCTTCAGACGATGTTATCTCTAGGGGATAAACTCTTTGAATCGGGCGTAAGAGCTCCTTTTGGGAAGTTTGCACTTTAACAAGTCGTACTTGTCCGTCTTTACCTGGTATAATCTCAGTGATACGACCTAAAGGCCAGTAGATTCTCTTTTTATTATCGGCTCCCACCATAACAATTTCGCCAACAGTAACAGTATGTTTGCCTGACTTTTTGCTTTTACTTTTACGTAGAATAAGAGCACCAAGATATTCAGATCTAAAACGGCTTCGTAAATCTTTGAGAATGGTTTGTCTGTATTTGAGCCTTTTACACAAAAAATTTTGCTCAACAGCATCCAAATCAGGAAGACTGCATTCATGCATATCTTGGATGAACATCGATGGCGAAATTGGTTTTACAGCTTCCTCTTCACAGATGTAAGTAAGAGGTCTTGAGTTGACTACCTTCTCACACTCAGCTAAAACCGTCATCATTTCTTCGTAATCGAGACGTGCCAGCCCTAACACTCTTTTTAAGAGATCTTTTAGAATTCGAATTAATCTCTCCCACCAACCACCCCACCAAGCAGCAGTTGGGGGATTGAACTTCCAATCAATAGAGTTGATAGCTCCATGTTTTCGTATGCGTTCCCAGTCTAGTTTCTTGAAATAGTTGGCTGCTCCTACAAAATTTGAACCATTGTCACAGTATACAGTAGAGCATCTTCCTCTACGAGCTATAAATCTTCTAAAAGCCATTAAGAACGCATCTGTTGAAGCAGCAGTAACAAGCTCCAAATGGACCGCTCTGTATACTGCGCAAGTAAAAATTAAAACCCAGCTTTTCTTGTTATCCTTGAGAAATAATGGCCCAGCCATATCAACACCAATTATCTGAAAAACTGCAGCATCTTTAACTCTGTTTTCTGGAAGTGGAGGACTGATTACTTCTAAGTTCTTTGACCGAAATCTTTTGCATGCAGTGCAGCTGGCTACAACATTTTTCACCGCCTTTCTGCCGTTTAGGATCCAATACTTTTCTCGAAGTATATTTAATAGTATCTGGACACCAGCATGGCAGTTCTCAACATGTGCTTTACAAATTAGCCGTTTTACCACTTCATGTTTTGATGGAAGAACAATAGGTTTAAGAAAATCTTCACTATCCTTTCGATAAATAATTTTGGTCTTCAAACGAATGACACCAAACTCGTCTTTAAACGTTTGCAAAGTTTTCAATCTCTTTTCGTCTTCTTGAGAAAAAAACTCATTCTGAATTAAAAGTAAAACCTTCATTTCTGCTTCATGAATTTCTGAGGCTGTCAATTGACCATGCTTCTTCCAATTTAAATTCTTGCAGTTGTGCTTGAAACGAAGGATCCATGCAACAAGGCGAATAATTCTGTCATAACTAGAAAAGTATCTATAGTACCAGTCTTCATCAACAATAGCTTCAGTATTTGTCAGTATACAAGTCTTTCTAGGTTTTTCCTTTTCAATTTCTTCCTCATTCCAATCGCGATTGGAGAAATCCATCATTGTTCGAAATTCAGAAACATCTTTCATCCATTGTGGACCCTCCCACCATTTTGATGAGACTAGATGCTTTGTTTTGCATCCTCTGGAGGGCAAGTCTGCAGCATTCTTCTCCCCCGTTATATGTCTCCATGATGAAGGATCACTCAGTTTTCTGATCTCCTGCACTCTATTTCTTACAAAAACGGACCAATTTTCTTCTCGCTGTATCCAGGCAAGAACCGTTGTAGAATCACTCCAGTAATGAGTCATAACATTTCTCCAACCAAGAGCTTCAATAACCGAATTCGTCAGTCTCGCTCCAATTACAGCAGCTAGAAGTTCCATTCTAGGTATAGTTACACCTCTTAACGGAGCCACTCGAGACTTTGCTGCAAGCAAAAATAAATTAACTTGATTAGCATCCTCTACTCTAAGGAATGTAACTGCACCATAGGCATCTTTGCTTCCGTCAACAAATGTGTGAATAGTGCAGTTGCTTAAATCTTCGGAAGATACTCGAATAAACCTAGGTATCTGTATATCAGACAAATACTTCAGTTCTTGAAACCACTGCATAAACTCTTTATGAAGCTCACCAGTTATCTCTTCATCCCAACTCGTTCCTAGTTTCCATGCTTTTTGTAACATTATTTTTGGACAAAGCATGACTGGTGAGGTGAAGCCAAAAGGATCAAAAACTTTGTGGACGACAGACAACATAGTTCTTTTTGTTAATTTTTCCATATTAATGTTGTCTAACCATTTCATGTTAATTTTCAATCTGTCTAGCTCTTTATTCCAAATAAGACCTAATACTTGAGTCTCTTTCTTAGAACTAGTCTCATTACAGTCGCCAGACCATTCCCATTCTCTAAGATCAAAACAACCTTTGGCCATTAAAGCTTTAGAATTAACGATAAACTTATCTAATTCTTCTTTGTTATTAACACTGGTAACAACATTATCTACGTAGAAACTCTCTAAAAGCCTTTTCTTTAAAGATTCTTCAAATCCGTTACAACGCCGAATATGATACTCAATTACCGCAGCCAAAAGGAAAGGACTGCATTTAACACCAAAAACAACTCTTGTATGGCGAAATACTTTTAGTTTCTTACCTTCTAAGTTTTCCCACCATAAAAAACGCAGGAAATCTCTGTCGTCTTTACGAATGCTTATTTGCAGAAAAGTTTTTCTAATGTCAGCGATAACGCCAAATTCTTTTTCCCTGAATCGAAGTAAAATATCTGGGATAAGTTCCATTTGATTAGGACCACATTCCAAGCATTGGTTTAAAGAAGGATAATTTGCTAATCTAGCTGAAGCATCAAACACTGGGCGAATTGGAGTAGTGCTGCTACTAGGTTTTATTATAGCACGATGAGGTAAGTAATTGCCATAAGAGTTTACTTCGTTCTTGGGAACTTCCTCAATTATGCCTTCATTAATCCAGCTCAGAAGAACATCTTCATATTTTTCATACATGTTCATCGCTATAAGCTTCGCTGTTGTGTATTCGAGCCGTTTCTTCGCCAAACTCAAGTTGTCGGGTAAAGGCGACTTATCATCAGCCCATTGCAAACAAACTTCATAGCGGCCCTCTCTATTAACTGCCACTGTTTCTAAAAAATGCTCTTTAGTCTGAATATCAGACTCGTGTTTGGACTTCTTCTCAATAGGATCATAGATTCCAATTAAATCCAACTTCCATAGATTTGAGATTTCAGCTTCATTTACATCTAGCGATAACACTGACATCGCCAAGTTTTCTTCCGAGGCTTTTCCAGGCGGTACTTTTCCCATTAAGGTCCAACCTAAGTATGTTTCTAAAGCCACGAGACCCGATGATAAGACCTTTCTTTTTCCTGTCAACATTTTTCCCATGACGTCAGCTCCGACGAGAATATCGATTGCTTCACATTTGTCGCCAATGTCCGTTAAATTAATCTCATTTTCTTCTAACTCTTTTATCCAAGGGCCTTTAAAAACCGGTCTAATATTTTCACATATTATAGACTGATCCAAAACTTCGAAATTGCAGCCAAAATTTTCTTTCAAATGTTTCAATGTCACTTTATAGCAGTTATGCTTGACCTCGCTAGTGATAACACCGCCAAAAAGGGAATGAACCATTTTCTCTTGGCGAATAGGTATATAATCCATTTCTTTGGCTACACTTTCCAGAATATATGACTTATGCGATGCGGAATCAAAGAGCAATCTCACAGTTTTCTGTTTATTGCCAGAGACCAATTTGGCTTTCACGGTTTGGAGAAATATCTTTGGACTTCGTTTGTTGAAATTGGACATACTAACATCATTTTCTGCAGGTTTTTCTTCTTTCTTTTCTACAGCCCTTTTTTGTGAATCAAGTACATCACACATTAGAGGAAAATGCTTTTTAGAACAGATCACACACTTTAGAACTGTTCGACATTTCTTAACAGTGTGAGTTGGCGATAAACAGGCAAAGCAACAACGCTTATCTTTAATTATTTTTTGTTTTTCTGCTAAACTCATTTTCTGAGCTGAAAAACAATCTGAACTTGAATGTTTGCCATCACAAAAAACTCAAGATTTCTTCACCTCTCTATTTGAAGTGGCCGTTAATAAACCCGCAGCAGTAGGTACTTTGCTTTTCAAATTTTCAAAATTGCATTGCTTCCTTTTTAAAGGTTTGTCCTCTTGGCTCTTTCCTAAACCGAAACCAGCTACTGCCAAAGATATCCTTTCTTCACCTTCAACTTCTTTTTTGAGAAATTGCATTAAGTTATTTAACTTCTCCTTAGCATCAGTATTTGAATGAGAAATGTTACGATTCCAAGCCTTTAAAAAATCAGCTGGGAAACAAGATTCAACCATGGGATACAATATAGATGCACATTTATCCGTGGTTACACCTAATGTTTCCAATGCACGTAGATACGATTCAAGTCTGTCATATAGAGAAGTTAATGAAAACATTTCCTTAATTTGAACAGAAATAATTAATTTTAGTAACTGTCTAACGTATACTTCGACTAAGAGGTCCTCTCTTCCAAAGCGTGATTTCAGGCTTTCAATCGATTTTTCATAATTGGCGCCAGTTGGCGGAAAACTTTCAACTACTTCTCTGGCACGGGAACCAGCAACCGTGGCTTGCACTAAATACTGAAATTTATCTTCCGGTGCGATATCTTCATCTTTATGCACCTGCTCAAATTGACTCCAAAAAGGAAGCCAATCTTTTAAGTCATCGCCAAATTGTCTAAATTCCAATCTTGGCAACGTAAATTTCCTTTTTGAATTGCTTAAATCAGGTACATAATTTAGTGGAACAGATTCACCTCGACTTTGAGCTTGAATTCTAGCGAGCTCGATTTCTTTTTCAGCTTCAAGTTTCATTTTTTCAGATTCAAATTTCATTTTTTCAAATTCATTATCTTGTTTCATTTTTTCCTTTTTATCTTCTCTTTCTCTTTCTTCTTGCTCTTGCAATTTTCGCTCGGCAACAGCATTTCCCAATAGTACTTGAACAAATTCAGCATCTTTCTTGTATTCTTCACTGTTCAATATAATATTTTTTAAACCTGAAATAGTAACATTGGCTGGTACTTCTTCGCCAATTTCAGACGCCACATATATCAAATCATCTTTCTTAAATCCTTTTATTGCTTGAAACATGTTGCTACTTCCTGTCGCTCAGACGCCACAAATGTTAAAGCTAAATTAAGAAAATCACCGTTTCCTTCTGCTTTCTAAAAACTAGTGTTATCTACGGACGCCAGTAAATGAAATATTCACACTTTTATCTTCAAAGCGGCTACTCAATTGAATAACACGTACTGCGTTTCTTCTTAAAATTCAAATATCAGTAAAAAAAGAACACAGCTACGTTGAATATTATTTACAAAAAGAAATCATTTAAAAAATACAAAAAACCTTTATTCCCAATGGAAAAAAACCTGCTGCTCTAAAACAGTAAATTACTTATTCTAAAAATTTTAATACACACGAGCTCTCGATTAAACGAGACCAAGTATCATATTTTTTTTTTAACTAACGTTGCCATCCAATAATAATAATATTCATAAAATAAATAATAGATATAATAATACATTTTCAACAGATGGTGCTGTAATAATTTTGGCTTTATCCCATATAGGGTTGGCGTTTGCGTTGGCATAAATGAAGTCGACTAGAGTAAAACTATTTGCTTCTTTGATATTTCTTATATGTTCTTGTATTCTTTTATTTAAAGTCCTCTTAGTCTGTCCAATATAATAGAAAAGTTCTTTATTGCTTTCTATGGGAATTTGATAGACTCCTCCAGTGGGTCCATTTAAGTCGCGGTCATGAAGGGTTAATTGTTTAATAGTTATAGGAGAACTGAATGGGATAAAGAAATTAAATTTACGTTGTATATAATGTTTAAAGCTATAGAATTCTTTACAGAAACGGAGACTATTAGTGTAACGAAATTTTAGAGTTGAATCTAGAGTGGGATTATTAGGTTTAATTAGCATGCGATTTTTTATTCTATTAACTAATCTTATAATACTGGATTTACTATATCCCGCAGCAGTACCTATTTGAATAATATTGTTAATTTGTTGTTTTTCATTAAATTTAAAAGTAGTATAATTTATAGCTCGGGTAATGTAGGAATTAAAAAAAGCATTTTTATAATTAGTAGGATGAGCTGAATCAGCCGGGATCGGTAAAGGGATAAATGTGTTTTTGGAAAAGACGTCAAACCATATAGTTGTATTATTTTCGTTACGATGTATCTTAAGGTCAAGAAACGGAAGCGTACGATTGATCTCAGTTTCGAATGTAAATTTAATCGATGGAAATTGGTTGTTGAGACAATCAATTAAATTAAGAAGTGCATTTTTTGAATAAGGCCAGGAGATAAAAATATCGTCAACATATCGCAAATATATAGTAGGTTTGAGTATGGAAGTTTCAAATACGCGTTTTTCTAATTCAATGAGTAATAAATCTGCTAAAATAGGACTAAGAGGGGAACCCATCGGGGCTCCAAAAGTTTGTTTATATATCACTTTATTAAACAAAAAGATATTATTAGCATTAATGAGGTCAAAAGCTTCACAAATAAAATCGAGAAAAGGCTTAACTGATGGTGTAGCAGTACATTTATCAAGGATAATGGATTTAACTAAATCTAAAGGAATATTCGGAAATAAGGAAACAACTTCAAGACTGAAAAATTTATCTGTAGGGGTAAATGTAGTATTTAGAATTCTACTTTTAGCTTCCAAACCGGATTTTACAATATGTGGGTCGTTAATTACTAATGGTTTAAGTAAATTTGCGAGAAATTTTTCTAGAAAAAATGAAGGACTATTGCATTTGGAAACAATGGGACGAAACGGGTGGTTAATTTTATGAGTTTTAATTTTAAAAAATATTTTAGGAATAGACGGGTATAAAGGAATTTTGATACTTTGTGGAGCAATTAAATCAATATACTTATGAATGAACTTTTGAATTTTACGAGTAAAATTTTCAATAGGATTAGTTTTAATTATAATACAGGCTAAGTCATTAATAGCTGCAAGAGCTTTATCGTGGAAATCATCTGTATTAAGGGCAACGATTTGTTTAGATTTATCAGCAAGTAATAATCTTACATTTTTGTTAGTTTTAATTTGTTTTGAAATAAAAAGATTTTGATTATTGGACCCACTATTGCTGTTAAGATGCTTATTTAATGAGAAAACTGCAGAAGTCCGTACTTGATCTTGATGCTCCTTAGGAATGAATATCTTTTAAAATGATTTCAAATTTAGGGATAACGTTTACAGGATTTAGGCGAGGTTTAGGAGCAAAGTTCGAACCTTTATTGAATAATTCCAGTTCTTTTGAGGTGAATTTGTAGTTGGAGAGATTGAGAAAATTTTCCGGTTTATTGAAGTCTTTAAACTTTTTAGATACTGTACTTTGTAAATTCAAAAGTTTTTTAATTTTTAAATTATATTTTAAAGTCATTTGATGTTGGAATTTATCCATACTAAGAAAAATATTTTGTAAGAAAGTATCGAGGTCTTCTGGTTGAGCAAGGTTTGTAAGTTTCAAAAAGCAATAATAAGTTTCGGTTTCAAGAGTTATAATAGATTTCCTTAAGTTCCGAATAGCATTTTTTAGCATATTCATTTGTGCAGTAAAAATTATGTTTACAGGCTGGAGGGAAGGATTTATGGTTAATCAATAGAGATCTTGGTACTATATTAAGGTTTTTGCAATCTTTAAGGAATTTCAAACGTAAAAGGAATTTGTTAAGTTTATATCGTAAATTCTTAAAACGTGAAAATATCGACATATTGAAAATAATCATCAAAGTTCAGAAATAACTGTAATGCAAACCAACTTCTTAGGTAAGTAATACCTGCAATTTTCTTTTTATATAATCAAATGCACAACGTCGGATGATATGAGGTAGAAAAGGTTATATTCGCCAAAGCTATATCAAATAGTGTCCTGACTCTTAAGCTGATGTAGAAACTGTAGTATTGTAGAAACCATCATCTGTGTCTTGAGTTTATGTAGAACTTGTAAATTGCAGAAACTCTCATCGGAAGATCGTCCTATTGATGAAAACCATTATACGCAAGCAAACCTTGAAGACACCACTAAAACATTATCTTCTGGAACTCGTAGTGTTGCGTTGATACCAAAAAACTGCACAGTGTAGAAACCGTTAGTCTAAGTAAAGTTATTATAAATAATCTCTAAAAAATAAAGAGTTAAATTAAACACGTGTCATTTGTATTAAATATATTTAAAACACTTTAAACACACGTAAATATAAATTTATTTAAAAGATGTTAAAATTTAACATCTAAACAAATCGTTGCCCTTAATACAGATGATTTCCACGATAAAGCTCTTGCAGCTATTAATGACTTAGCCTGTATTATAATTAAAACTAATCCTATTGAAAATTTTACTCGTAAAATTCAAAAGTTCATTCATAAGTATATTGATTTAATTGCTCCACAAAGTATCAAAATTCCTTTATACCCGTCTATTCCTAAAATATTTTTTAAAATTAAAACTCATAAAATTAACCACCCGTTTCGTCCCATTGTTTCCAAATGCAATAGTCCTTCATTTTTTCTAGAAAAATTTCTCGCAAATTTACTTAAAACATTAGTAATTAACGACCCACATATTGTAAAATCCGGTTTGGAAGCTAAAAGTAGAATTCTAAATACTACATTTACCCCTACAGATAAATTTTTCAGTCTTGACGTTGTTTCCTTATTTCCGAATATTCCTTTAGATTTAGTTAAATCCATTATCCTTGATAAATGTACTGCTACACCATCAGTTAAGCCTTTTCTCGATTTTATTTGTGAAGCTTTTGACCTCATTAATGCTAATAATATCTTTTTGTTTAATAAAGTTATATATAAACAAACTTTTGGAGCCCCGATGGGTTCCCCTCTTAGTCCTATTTTAGCAGATTTATTACTCATTGAATTAGAAAAACGCGTATTTGAAACTTCCATACTCAAACCTACTATATATTTGCGATATGTTGACGATATTTTTATCTCCTGGCCTTATTCAAAAAATGCACTTCTTAATTTAATTGATTGTCTCAACAACCAATTTCCATCGATTAAATTTACATTCGAAACTGAGATCAATCGTACGCTTCCGTTTCTTGACCTTAAGATACATCGTAACGAAAATAATACAACTATATGGTTTGACGTCTTTTCCAAAAACACATTTATCCCTTTACCGATCCCGGCTGATTCAGCTCATCCTACTAATTATAAAAATGCTTTTTTTAATTCCTACATTACCCGAGCTATAAATTATACTACTTTTAAATTTAATGAAAAACAACAAATTAACAATATTATTCAAATAGGTACTGCTGCGGGATATAGTAAATCCAGTATTATAAGATTAGTTAATAGAATAAAAAATCGCATGCTAATTAAACCTAATAATCCCACTCTAGATTCAACTCTAAAATTTCGTTACACTAATAGTCTCCGTTTCTGTAAAGAATTCTATAGCTTTAAACATTATATACAACGTAAATTTAATTTCTTTATCCCATTCAGTTCTCCTATAACTATTAAACAATTAACCCTTCATGATCGCGACTTAAATGGACCCACTGGAGGAGTCTATCAAATTCCCATAGAAAGCAATAAAGAACTTTTCTATTATATTGGACAGACTAAGAGGACTTTAAATAAAAGAATACAAGAACATATAAGAAATATCAAAGAAGCAAATAGTTCTACTCTAGTCGACTTCATTTATGCCAACGCAAACGCGCCAACCCTATATGGGATAAAGCCAAAATTATTACAGCACCATCTACTATCCAAGAACTTTACATTTCCGAAGCTATTCATATAATTAAATGCAAAAATGCAATAAATTCCAAAGATGCTGCAATTTTACCAATAATTTGGCACAATATTATCAAATAGTTAATAGATTATTTCTGCTAATTCATGATGTTTTTTCTCCTACAATAACCTCGTATGATATTCAATAGTTCCAGTTTCTCTCAATTTTCTTAACTCCTTGGTCCAACCTCTACCGAAATTCATATAGTTTTTTGGCTGATATTTAAAATATATCACGTTATTAAAAGACTTAACTGTTGACTGTAAAAAGAAAACATATTTAAAACTGCGCAATGGAAACGAATCATAAATCCCTGATGATGCTTTAATATTAAAGCGAAAAGCTTTGGATAAAAAAATTTTAACATCTTTTAAATAAATTTATATTTACGTGTGTTTAAAGTGTTTTAAATATATTTAATACAAATGACACGTGTTTAATTTAACTCTTTATTTTTTAGAGATTATTTATAAAACAGTCTCAAGTGTACTTTTTAAATATAGGAATTATTGGCTAGTGCTCGAATAATTTTGCAGCCGACTGTATATATATATATATATATATATTGTATAAGGCAGCGTAACCATGTTTAAGGGCGTTTAAATCAAATTCCGCCATTAGGCGGTAATGATATGAAAGATCGGACCACTGTACACGAACTACAAAGAGAATGCACACCAAAATGTATGTACAGTTGATTCTATATTGCGCGTGAACATATGTACTAATTCGCATGCTAATCGGATGAGGATTTTTGAAGCTACTGTCGTGGTACAAAGAACTTTTGTCCGTAGGCCATAATGATAAGTAAAATTTTGGTGTGCCTCTGCACATGAACTACAAATAGAATATACACCCAAAATTGAACATCTAATTCCGTGTGGCTCAGGAACACGTTTACCAGTTTACAAATCAATCGGTTGATTTTTGCGGCCGCTATCGCGATACACACAGACAAACACACAGAACCCAAAATCCTTTTGATTCTGCACACGGAGGCCACCACTGGCGTTTCAGCAAAAAAATATTGGAATCGTAAAAAATGTCTACTTCTGAATTTTGGCAGTTTTATTCTTTTTAAGAGGTTCTAAATGCTTCTTGAGTATGTCTAGACTGATGTGTGTCTGTCTGCCTGTGCAGGGGTGACAAATAGTTTGAGTTGAATATGAGAATTTTTCAAAAGGACTAGACAATTCTTCTAAAATAAATGGCTGAACCTTACATATGTAATAATTTGGAACAAATTTATAGATATTTTTTATTAAGAAAAAAAAAATAATAATAATAAATAAAAAAGATATATATATATATATATATATAGAGAGAGAGAGAGAGAGAGAGAGAGAGAGGAAGAATACATTTTCTAAGATGCTATCTGTCCATCACAAAACTGACTTTCTTTTACGGGTTTTACATTAAGAAATGCTATTTTCTGAAGAGAATATAGAGAAAAGTTTTGTGATGGCTGAACAATAGGGGAAGCCGGGGTAATAAGAGACAGGGGTTATAAGAGACACAGTCAAAAAACTCACCAAAAAATATACTTAGACAACTTTAAAAATATGTAATATTAAGTATCATGTGTATTCTTTACTACAATGCACTTATTGATGAGAAGTTTATAACACATTTTGATTTCGTTTTCTACGACGAAAAAAAAACCTTCACTTTGAACTTACCCTAAAAGTTCGTGACTTTTTCTAAATTTTTCTTTATTTTTCTTTGTAGGTAAGATCTTTGGGATTTATTAATGTGTAACCTTTTGACCAAGACTATGACTTTTGATGTAAAATTTTTTTAAACCTTGAAAGCATTCTTTATTTACATATTCTAGGCACGTTTCTTATTACACCATTTTTATTTTGTGTGGGGGTAATAAGAGACATGAGTCTTTTAAAACCCCCACTGTTAATTCCTGTATCCCCCTCATTGTAGTTCCTGTTAATTCTGCCTGACTAGTTTACGAAGAGTTTAGCTAGTGTTGGGCCTAGTCTAAGATTACCAAGAGAACATTCTTTTTTTTTTCAATTTAAATCAAAAAGCAGTTTTACTCATTAGGCTAGACCATATTTAGTTGTTACGATTATGTAAATTTATGTTTAGAATGTGTATAAGTTAGTATTTAGTCATTAATACTTCATTACATAATAAATAGGTTATTTATAATTACTAGAAAAATCCTTTATAACATTTTGTTCGCTTCAAAGATACGTTTTTTTTGCCTATTTTCGACTACACTTTAGAAAATGCGTAAAATATTTTCTGCCCATTTTAAAAATTATATTGATGTTTTGGGTTAATCCCTAGGTTATGTTGATCATGTAGAACTATCATTGAGTACAATATTATATTATTTAGGACCTAATATTAAAAAATATGAATTTCACAAACACATTTATGGCAGTAAATTTTCGAGAAAACATATTTTTTGAAATGATGCAAATAATAAAAAATAAAAACTATTAGCTGATTCAGAATTGTTTCCAGATATCTTTTATTATCCCACAGGATTTTACATTGCTATATCTGAACAGTTACAAGCCTGGTCTCTTATTACCCCGCGTGGGGTTATTAGAGACAAGGATTTAATGAAAATTTAAATAAAAAATTTAACAAAAAAAATAAGTTAAAAAAATCACCTAAAAAATCAAGAGGAGTTCATTTAATAAAGTTAATACGAGATATTTATTTCAAGTTATTTAGATTAATAGTATAGATTTTATTAATATTTTTTGTCTCTTATTACCCCGGCTTCCCCTATTAGTTTTTTAATGCACATAAAATAATGAAATTATAGGTGGTATTGTTACACCTTATCAGGGTGCCAAAGTTCAATATGTAGGATTGAAAGAAATATCTTTTATCTCAACTGATGTATCGGGTTATCATAGTTTGTTTCTTAAAATGTAAAGCAGTATTGGAAAATTTCTGTTACTTTTCGAAAGGGAGTTCTATGGTGAATATTTGCATGCATTGTGTTGCAATTTTCATTGAAATTTCGTCATTGTAATTTGGGGGCCTTCGAAGAAGTAAGTGTATATTTAGGATTTATTTTAAGTGAAAAGACTTCAATATAATTTTTTATCCAATGCTTCTTTATCAAAATTTTGGACCTTGAGCAAAGGAAATGTTTTGTGCTCTAATGTTTTCTATATATTTAGAGAATATATGTATACTAGCAGGCTTCGCCCACTTCGCTTGGCACTATATTTAAAGGATTTCTTTAAGTGAATAACTGAAACGTTTAAATAAATATACTTCGATTGGCGACTATTTTCTTCACATTTTTAGTATGGGATCTCCTTGACAATATCAAACATTTTTTGAACTTCTCGAATCTGTGCAACAAAACTGTTATTAAAGCGAATATTTTCGAAAGCAGTCTGATAGAAATGTTATTTCTTCGAATATTCTGGAAACAGTTGCAGCTGTTACTCGTACAGTAAAAGTCGCTATTCGATGAATGGTTCGGAACAGTCCAAAAAATAGTCACTTGTTCCACAGGAGTAAAGCAAATAACATCAAATACACCAGAGCAGAAATTTTCGTTCACTCACGAAAAATATCCAGTCGCTTGGAGCTCAATCCCAAAAGTGCAATAACTCAGAATAGACCTCTGAATAACTCTGAATCGCAGTGACTACATACTCTTTCGCAAAAAACCAACTCACTCCCTTTTATAACTTTTGACGATGGGACTTGGCGATGACTCCCTCGAGAATCCCATGGTAAGCTTGAGATCTATGTTCCCGTGTGTCGGAGAGCTTCGATACTTAGGGAACCCTAAACCACTATTTTTCACCAAATTTGGTCGTCCAGTCGACAAGTTTGTCTCCAACATTGACCCAAATGGAAGTGAATGATCTGCTCTTTTAATTATCGCTTTGCCTGTAAAACTATTTTCATTGCAACGGTACAATTGATGCAGGAAAAAGACTTAATCCTTTGTATCAATATGCTATGAGCACCTTTTCTGCCGTATTTTAGACAACTACTGTTTCTATGGTTCTACATATTTCCCATTAAACATATTTTTATTTATTTATTTAAATACTCACTTGAATTAATCAAATATTTTTGCCCGACAGCGTGCAAGGGCAGTCACACACAGCAGCTCATTTATCTGTATGTTAAATTAGCGTAGTGACTGATATATAAAAAAATAAGTAAACATTATCGTGCTACACAACTTTATTATATTTCTCCCTTGGCGGCTTTTGAAATTTGTCGCCATATTAGCAATGGATTTTTTTTTTTTTTTTTTTTTTTTTTTTTTAAATAATTTCTTACATAAAAATAGAAAGCGTTTTATCGGACACCTTTTCGTTAACATATAAGAACCCTTCATATTTTGTTTATTTTATTAATGGTTTTTAGGTTTAAAGTAGTGCTTGCTGAAATAAATTTTCTATTTTTAAAACTGCATTTTTTTTTCTATAAAATTATCAACTCAGATAAAAATAGATCATTTATGTGACTACTATTTCGGTTTATTTTTTCTTTTTGTAATATTTTATAATTTTTATATATTTTATGCGCTACTTCTTGGCAAAAAATGTTCGGTGTACTTCAACGCAAAAATCTAAAAAATCGCCCAGGAGGATCTATAAATAAAATTGATTTTAGTACAACATATATTAGCATCGTAAAGTATATTAGCACTTTATCAATGTGTAAAAAAAAATTTTATGTGATAATAACGTCAATTTTTGTGAGATGCATAATTTATTACTTCCATTAGCCTACTACCGTAGCAATGGAAGTATTTGTATATTGTATTTGGTCCAAAAATTCTACATCGTGATTTCACCTGATTTACACGTTTTAAAGTTCCCTGAGTCCAGAAAAGTGGGTTTTGGCAATTGAGTCAGTGTGTATGTGTGTGTGTGTAGGTATGTGTGGAATCTTCTGGCTATCATATCTCCGAAACTAATAGATATAGAACTACGAAATTTCAGAATTAAGACAGGTCTGGTGCACAGATGAATTTTCCAAGTTTTGGTGAAAATTGAAAAACCGGAAGTAAGACATCGGAGACCGGAAGTGGGACCAATTAAATTATGGATAAATTATGATTAAATTATGTGGCAACAATTAAATTATGGATAAAATTTAAATGGCTAATTTTTTGCTATTATAAGCTTATTATTTTCATATTTTTATTAATTAAAAGAAAATTAATCAAAAATTCGAAAATCTGACTTCGATGTGCACAATGACCCATCGGTGGGCACCTTTGTATTAAATCACGTGACTGTCCGAGCTACTGTTTTCGGTAACAGTGATATATATATATACACAAATATTGCTCACTTAATAGTATAAGATATATATGTTAATAAATTAAATGAATAAAGCCCAGTTATAAGTCCTTCTTCGTAAATGAAACTTTTCACTTTTGAAAAGGGCGGTAGACTTTTAAGCATGATATGATAAATTTTAATTTGATAAATGCAAATAAAAAACTGAAGTTTTCTGAACTGAATATGCAATTTTTACTTCCATTACCCGACTACCGTAGGTAATGGAAATATTGTATTCGGTCCAAAAATTCGATATCGAAATTTTACTTGATTTACATGTTTTAAGGTATCCTGAATCCAAAAAAGTGGTTTTTGGTAATTGATCAGTGTGTATGTGTGAGTGTGTATGTGTGTATGTATGTATATGGGCAATCTTCTGACTATTAGATCTCAGAAACGAATGAAGAGAGAAATACGAAACTTTAGAATTGAAACAGGTCTGGTGTACAGATAAATTTTCCAAAATTTGGTGAAAATTGGAAAACCGGAAGTGGGACATCGGAAAGGAAACCGGAAGTGATATCGTAAGTCTGTATCTCAAAAACGGTTCTAATGATTTTCTTCTAAGTTGCTATATAGACACTCTATTAGATGTCCTTTTGAATGATATAGTTGGTTAGTTCAGGAAAATTGATGGACGTCCTGTATAAATAGTTCAATTTCAGGCCTCGCAAGTGCTTTCCTTTAAAAATGGCTGCATGGATTTTTTTCAAACTTGCCATATTAACTGCCTTTTAAATATCCTTTTGTATGTAATTATTGTTTTCCGGTCAATAATTGAGTATGCCAAGTTTTGGCAACAGTCGGTATCTCAAAAACGGCTCTAATGATTTTCTTGAAAGTTGTTACATAAATCCATTTTAGATATCCTTTCTTATGTATTACTTGCTTATTAAAGGAAAATTATCAGTTGTCCTGTTTAGTTAGATCACTTTCAGATGTCGGAAATTAATGTTTCGAAAAATGGATAAACCGATTTTTTTTCTTCCCATTTTTAAATTCGCTATGTAAATATATTTTATATATCTTTACATGTGTATAAGTTTTCTGTTACCAGAAAATTTTAGGTGTCTAATTTGTTAGATCAATTTTATGTCTTCTGATCATATCTCCAAAAAATGCATACGATACATGCAACAGTAAGTAATGGAAGTCGTGTGGTTGTTTCACACCAGATTTTTTTTTTTAATGGAACATATTATTGCAAAATATAGCATAAATACATATTACTTAATTGTTAATACAGCTATATACGTACAATATGTAAAAAGTACTAATTCTACAGATAAAACAATAACATGGTGATGCAAAATTTTAAGAATATATATATATATATATATATATATGGGAGGGATTTGGGATGGTAGAGGGATGGTGATTCAAATTATTTTGTAAGATATTCATCTTACATACGAGTAAAACAACCAATTACAATAAAATAATCATAAAAATAAAATCTGATTTATTCGTGAGTGCACGTGTTTTAAAATTAATTGTGTATAAAAGTTTCTCTTTAGACATTTACTTATCAATCAGAAATCTAATTTAGGGGTTAGGGACAAAATCTCGCGGGTACAAAATCTCGCCTGCATAAATGAACGGAAAGCAAAAAGAAGTAGGTAATTATTAGTAATGTTGTATAAAATTTCATGACAATATTATTTAACCACATTTCTTGCGACCATGGAAGCCTTTGCGCAAGTGCGGATTGAACGAGTCCAGTGTTAAAATAATGGTGACTGAGAGAAAACAAGCGATAAGGGAACACCGAATAACTGGATGTTTGCCAAATAACAATCTCTCGGCCAATTTTGCATCCCTCTAAATTTTTGGATTCGTCCTCACTGCTAGTTGTAGGAAACGTGGTCGCACTATACATACCTTAGTCAGAGCACTAACATACAGACAAACCCATCACAAAAATTGTTACTAATTGTTTAAAAGAGTTTAAAGACTATGTTTATTAACCTTTTTCAAACTTAGTCATAATGAATTCAATCGTGTTTATTAATTTTAAAATTTTTAATTTATGTTTCGAACAGTGTTCAGCTTTGATGTCAGCAGTGACGTACAATATTTTAAAAATGTATTTTGAATGGTGAAAAGCAAATGATAAAATAACTAAAATTAAATATACATAAAATATTAAAATTCCACTCTCTGATATACATACTGTTACGAAATTGTAAATAATTGTGTTTATTATTGTATAAATTCTTTCAAAGAGGCTTAGTAAGTTGATAAAGTGCTAATTTTGTGCATTTCTAGTCGTTTTAGCGTTGAAATAGCCTTATTTTCCCTTAAAAACGCATTAAAAAGCCCCAGTAATGCACGTAATGGATTTGGCGCCAAATTTGGCGACTTTTTCCCACCTTGGCGATTTTTTTGGCGACCTTGGCGAGAAAATCCTTATATGGGATATACCAAATATGGAAGCTGTAAGTTGATTGGTTGACCACTTTCTAGAGTTTTCTCGAAAAATCTGGGCTCAATGGAACAGCATATAAGGAGCGCTTCCTCGCCAAGGCAGTTAGTTCAGTTCAGATCTCAGCGAGCTTCGCTAGTGCTTGCATTGCTCTTGAGCCTCTTTGAGAGAGACTTGCTTCAAGTGTTATTGGTATACAGTTTGTACTGTGGATTTGTTATTGACAGCTGTTGTTTAAGCTGTGTTTACTGTTTGAATTGAAGCTGATACTTGGTTTATAGACCTGCATTTTTCTGGAATTTTCTGTGAATAAATTACTGAATTTTTGTACGTTTGGCCTTTCATTCTCAGACAACTCACGAACCCCCAAGTACGCAACATTTCTGGTGTCAGAAGTGGGATTGTCTGTGAATGGTGATAACGAGGGCTATGGAGCAAGAGATGAAAAAAACTTCTAGAAACCTTAGCTACCCAGATGAATGAAATGAAAGCCGGTCAGGAAAAGATGGAAACCGGATTGAAAGAGAAAATGGAAACATCGCAAAGAGAGTTGAAAGACGGTTTGACTAAAGAAATGAAAGTAGCACAAGAGAAAATGGAAACATCGCAAAGAGAATTGAAAGACGGTTTGACTGAAGAAATGAAGGTAGCACAAGAGAAAATGGAAACATCGCAAAGAGAGTTGAAAGAAAGTTTGACCGAAGAAATTAAATCTAATCAAGACGAGATGAAGAGAGAACTTTCGACAGTAAAGGAAGTGATTGAAAGTAAATTATCGGATATGGAAAACAGAATGGATGGAATAGAAGAGAAAGTTATAAAGATAGAAGAAAATTTTGAAGACAAAGTTTTGAAAGTGGAAAAGAATTTTGAAGAGAGATTTATGAAGATAGAAGAGAATTTTGAGGAGAAATTTAAAGAAAACTTTGATCAAGAGCTGAAAGGAAAGGTTTCAGAGATAGAAAGCAAGTTTAAGAGAATGGAGGAAGATCTTGAGAGAAAAATGAGAGAAGAGCGGAGCGGAGAGGTAATAGGGAATGATTTGCAGAGCAAGATTCGGAATCTCGAAGAAAAGTTAGAATCCAAGCCCCAGGAAACTGAAAGGAAAGAGAGAAGAAACCAGAATCACGAATTTATTAAGCTATCTACCTACGACGGCAGTTCCTCCTGGCATGTATATAAGACGCAGTTTTCCATCGTAGCTGAAGCTAACGGCTGGGACTCTACCGCCAAGTCGGTCCACTTAGCAGCAGCATTACGGGGAGATGCAGCCGAGATCCTGAGAAATGTTTCTAAAGAAGAAAGGAACGACTTCGAGGCCTTGACTAGAGCACTGGAGCTACGGTTCGGAGAGAAGTGTTCTAAGGACTATAGTCGCCTCCAGCTAAAGTCCCGTTACCAGAAAACGGGCGAAAGTTTGCAAGAGCTGGCAGCGGACATTCAGAGATTGTCACACCTAGCATTCTCAGACTGTCAAGCTGACACTCGAAACGACTTAGCTCTTCAGTACTTTATCGATGCTGTTCGGAATCCAGAAATTCAAAAAGCGCTGAGACTCTCCAACATCAGAGACGTAGAATCAGCTTTAGGCTATGCACTTAGGATAGAGGCAGCCCAACAAGCCTCCCGTAAAGACCGCCATACCATAAGAGCAGTCTCATTAAATGATACGCCTGCTGATGAGAATGAAATGAAGAGAAGTTTCGCAGAGATCTTAAAGAGATTGCGCAGCCTGGAAAATAATATAGAAAAAAAGGATCGGAAGATAAAGTGCTGGGGCTGTGGAGGGGATGGTCATGTGAAGAGGAACTGCCCCGTACGACCAACTATAGGAAATCACCCGGCTTCACCATCACTGCAGGGAAACTAGGAGGAGGCCATCTCGCGGGGCGGAGGTTGCCTGAAATTAAAGAGCCCCAATTTACAGTATTTCATGTTTCATCGATGAGTGGCGGCGATAATGGACTTTACGTCTATGGCCAAGTCAACAACGCCACCTGCCGGATGATTCTGGACACGGGAGCCAATGTGACCATCATTAGAACGGATTTGGCTCAAGAACTAAAAGAGAAGATCATCTGGACGCCGCCCTGCGTTAAACTCCAGACTGTGACCGGAGACGAAATCAAAATATATGGAAAAATGAACTTGGCCATCACTTTTGGGAATGCCAGTTACCATCACATGGCATATGTGGCTGATATAAGAGATCCTTTAATCATTGGAATTGATTTCCTGAGAAAATTTAATTTTCAGTTGGACTTCAAGAATAATGAACTGCATTCGAGTTCGGAAGACATCGCTATGTTCAACACTGAAAATCAAGACATTCAGACAATCTGCCAGATAACAGCCAAGTCTGAAATCTCCATCCCCCCACACACAGAGACAATAGTTTCAGGAACACCACCTACAAAGCAATACTTCCGCTATGGACTGATTGAATACCCGAATACCGACAATAGCCCAAGAGGAGTTCTGGTAGCTTCATCTCTAGTTGATCTCTCAAAGAGTACTATACCTGTGAGAGTCGCAAACATCAGCGATAAGGTCCGAACAGTGAAGAAGGATGAAGTGTTAGCAGCCTGCACTCCTGTAACTTGCATAAACCGCCTCATGCAATCAACTGAATTCAAGTCTTCTGAACAATTAATAACGGAATTACTCAAGAATGCAGAGTTAGGAAAGGAACAGAGATGTGCTGCGGAGAAGCTACTCCAAGAATTTAAAGACCTTTTTTCTCGAACACCTGAAGACGTCGGGAGAACGAACATCACCCAGCACAGAATTGATACAGGAAATCATCCTCCAATTAAACAACATCCAAGAAGACTTCCATTTGCTAAACAGGAAGAGGTCACTGAACTTCTAAGTGAAATGCAGCACAATGATGTCATCGAGCCATCAACGAGTCCTTGGGCCTCTCCCATAGTACTGGTGCGAAAAAAGGATGGTTCAACAAGATTTTGTGTGGATTATCGTCGTTTGAATGACATCACGAAGAAAGACAGTTACCCTCTTCCCAGAATTGACGACACATTAGACACACTTGCTGGCAATAAATGGTTCTCGACGTTGGATCTGAAGAGCGGTTACTGGCAAGTAGAATTACATCCTGATGATCGTGAGAAGACTGCATTCACCACGGGACAAGGACTGTGGCAATTTAAAGTTATGCCATTCGGATTATGTAATGCACCTGCCACCTTCGAACGCCTGATGGAGACAGTGCTAAAAGGACTTTCCTATGAAGCCTGTCTGGTGTATTTGGATGATATTATCATTGTGGGGCGCACCTTTGAAGACCATCTACGAAACATCCAAAAGGTGCTGGAGAAACTCAGAATGGCTAACCTCAAATTGAATCCAGGCAAGTGTAACTTGTTCCGTCGTGAAGTGAGCTACCTCGGCCATATCATCTCTGCCGAAGGTGTGAGAACTGATCCTGAGAAGATCTCTGCAGTCGAGAACTGGAGTCGCCCTGAAAATGTACACCAACTACGAAGTTTCCTGGGGTTATGCACTTACTACAGGAAGTTTGTCAAGGGTTTCTCAAATATTGCCAGACCACTGCACAAGCTGACGGAAGCCAAACAGAAGTTCCTGTGGACAGATGAATGTGAAAAAGCGTTCAAGCGACTTAAAGAGGCCTTAACATCATCGCCTATCTTGACATATCCACAGCCCGACAGACAGTTCATACTTGATACAGATGCCAGCCATGAGAGTGTCGGTGCTGTTCTGTCGCAGGAAATTGATGGTCAAGAACATGTCATTGCCTATTGGAGTAAATGCCTGTCTAAACCGGAGCGAAATTACTGTACCACCAGGAAAGAGCTACTCGCCATCGTAAAAGCCATAGAACATTTCCATCATTACCTCTATGGCAGAAGATTCCTGCTCCGGACTGACCATGCATCTTTAACGTGGTTGCTCCAGTTCAAGAACCCGGAAGGACAGATTGCCAGGTGGATACAACGCCTGCAGGAATATGACTTCGAGATACGTCATCGTAAAGGGACTCTACATGGTAATGCAGATGCCTTGTCACGGAAGCCCTGCTCGGAAAGCTGCAAGTATTGCTCTAGAGCCGAACAGAAATACCTGCCGATAAATCCGGTTGCCTGCCAAGTTACTGTCTCAACACCATCAGATCAAGATCCCGATCCATGGAGTGACGAAGAACTTAGAAAATCCCAGTTGGAAGATCCTGACATAAAGCCAATATTACAGCTGAAGGAGACGACCAGCAACAGACCTACCTGGCAGGGCATTTCCAGATTTAGTCCCATTACGAAAAGTTATTGGGCACTTTGGGACTCTCTTCATATCAGAAACGGCGTATTATGCAGAAAGTGGGAATCTGATGATGGGAAAAGCTTCAGATGGCAGATTTTATTACCAAGATCAAAAATTCCAGCTGTTTTAGAACAACTGCATAGTAGCTCTACCGGAGGCCATTTTGGGGTAATGAAGACTCTGCAGAAAGTTCGGGAACGCTTCTACTGGTGCAAGGCAAAGGAGGATGTGGAGAAATGGTGTAAATCCTGTGATGCTTGTGCGGCACGTAAAGGCCCACAGAAACGAAGTCGAGGAAGACTGCAACGGTATAACGTAGGAGCACCATTTGAACGGATTGCAATCGACATCTTGGGTCCTTTGCCACGGACCTCCAGTGGAAATAAATACATTCTCGTCGTGATGGACTATTTCACCAAGTGGCCTGAGGCATATCCCATTCCCAATCAAGAGGCATGCACAGTCGCAGAGGTCGTAGTGCAGCAATGGGTGTCAAGGTACGGCACGCCCCTACAACTTCATACCGACCAAGGTAGGAACTTTACCTCTGATGTTTTCAAAGGACTGTGTCAACTTCTTGGCATAGACAAAACCCGGACAACACCTTTACATCCCCAGTCGGACGGCATGGTCGAGAGGTTCAATCGTACCATCCTGAATAACCTCTCTCTTCTAGTATCAAGGAACCAGCAAGATTGGGACTTGAAGTTGCCATTGTTCCTGCTGGCTTATCGAAGTGCTGTCCATGAAACCACCGGCTACACTCCAGCCCAGATGCTGTTTGGACGTGAACTTCGTCTCCCTTGTGATCTCCTGTTTGGTTGTCCACCCGATGCGCCTTCATCGCCCGAGGAGTACATCCAAGATCTCCAGGCACGATTTGAGGACGTTCACAACTTTGCTCGGGAGCGAATTCACATTGCATCGGAGAAAATGAAGACAAGGTACGATCTAAAGGCTACGCAACATGAGTTTCAGGAAGGAGAGAAGGTCTGGTTGTGGAATCCTGTTCGACGCAAAGGACTCTCTCCCAAGTTACAGTGCAGCTGGGACGGACCATACACAGTCTTAAAAAGGCTGAATGATGTAGTGGTGCGGATCACTAAAACACCTTCATCAAAACCGAAGGTGGTGCACTATAATAGGCTAGCCAAGTACCACAAGTAACGGTAATATTAAAAATTAAAAATGTAAATACTGGTAAAATTTGCGCATGCGTAATGTAAATATTTGTACATATTTGTGAAATTTGTAAATATTTGTATATAAATATTTGAACATATTTGTGAATTTTTTAAATATTTCTCACTTGATTTGTATTTCTATTTTATCGTTATATGCAACTTAGTTTTTGTGTTTTAGATTGTGTAAATTTGTTTAGTTTCGCCTCTTTACCAAGGGTTGCACTGCCCGGGACGTGCAGTCCTTGGGAGGGGGGCAGTGTTACGAAATTGTAAATAATTGTGTTTATTATTGTATAAATTCTTTCAAAGAGGCTTAGTAAGTTGATAAAGTGCTAATTTTGTGCATTTCTAGTCGTTTTAGCGTTGAAATAGCCTTATTTTCCCTTAAAAACGCATTAAAAAGCCCCAGTAATGCACGTAATGGATTTGGCGCCAAATTTGGCGACTTTTTCCCACCTTGGCGATTTTTTTGGCGACCTTGGCGAGAAAATCCTTATATGGGATATACCAAATATGGAAGCTGTAAGTTGATTGGTTGACCACTTTCTAGAGTTTTCTCGAAAAATCTGGGCTCAATGGAACAGCATATAAGGAGCGCTTCCTCGCCAAGGCAGTTAGTTCAGTTCAGATCTCAGCGAGCTTCGCTAGTGCTTGCATTGCTCTTGAGCCTCTTTGAGAGAGACTTGCTTCAAGTGTTATTGGTATACAGTTTGTACTGTGGATTTGTTATTGACAGCTGTTGTTTAAGCTGTGTTTACTGTTTGAATTGAAGCTGATACTTGGTTTATAGACCTGCATTTTTCTGGAATTTTCTGTGAATAAATTACTGAATTTTTGTACGTTTGGCCTTTCATTCTCAGACAACTCACGAACCCCCAAGTACGCAACAATACATATATCTATATATTTATATTTATAAGCCCTATTACCCCCATCAGAGATCACATGTGACACAAATTCAAATTTTTAAAATAGATCGTATTATTTTTTTGACGCGATATTTTTTCCGGCATTATTTTGTCCCGTGATATTATGTCTGGATTGGATCCCCTAATTTAACACAATCAAACATTATTTAAAAATAATATGAATATAAAAACAATATCGTTAACATGTAATATAAACATATCGTTAACTGTGAGAGTACATTTTACACTGTAAAAAAAGAAATCATGCAAGATTACGGGGCAAGCCCGGCAGCAGAGATTCCAGACAAAACCCGTAAAAAAAAAAAAAAAAAAAAAAAAAAAACGTTTAGACCGTAAATTAAGTATATAATGACCTTAAATTATATTACATGTCCGTAAAAAACTGTTTTTTTTTTTTTTTGACGGTCTCTGTCTGGAATTTCCCGTTGTCGGGCTTTTCCCGTAATCTTACGTGATTTTTTTTAACAGTGTATATATTTTTTTAACAATGTACTTTTAAAACTCGCAACCTTCTTGCCTTTTAAAATTCAACAGTCGCTCTAAGCAAGAAGAATGTCCCTATTTGGCTTTATAAGAGTACTTCATTCAAAAATAAAGTTTTACAAATTACACTCTTTAAACATGTCGGCTTACAAGGGGGAAAAGTCTGGTGTGAAACAAACGCACAACTTCCATTACCCACTATCACACGTATTATATGTATTTTTGAGAGATAATGTGATCAGAAAACATAAAAGTGACCGTATTTTAATACACTTACTTTTACATAGAACTTTTTGATGGAATACAATACTTCCATTAGCTAGTCTAGTCGGGTAATGGCACTAAGCATTAGTGTTTCTACGTCATAACGACATATATCGCTAACAAATTTGTTAAATTCTCAACACAATTTCTTAGTATTTGCATATATTAACAAAATATTTTATTTAACTTTTTTTGTTTTTGTTTTTTATGTTTGCAAGTATGAAACATTTTTTGTTAAAATTGCTAAAAAAGTTAAAACAAAATTACTGCTGTAATATATTTAAACAGAATTTTTCCTTCTGCACACCAAATTTTTATTGATCTAAACAAAAATTTTCTCTTCACGACACGAAAGTTACATATAGTAGATGTATAGTGCTCGCTATAGAAATCTAACAATACTGTACGAAGCGAGTTTTGACAAAAGTCACGAGATTTCATTCTCGATTCCAAAGTGTAGGTGTCATGATCTCTCTCTTGTTATATATTTACTCTGAGGCAATGAACTTCGGAATTCAAAGAACTTCTACTCATTCATATCAGATACGTTCAATATCCAACTTTGATTCGGACTCATACAAAATTACGGAAGTTATCGTAATGACAAATTTTAAAGTTGTAATTTGTAATGTCTGAGCGCTTGCTTTTGGCTGCTTCAGACCCCATTTTGAACTAGCACTTAATTTAATGAATGGCTTTACGAGACTCTGTATATAAATGTAACGTATCGTTCTTTAGTTGATGAATGACAGTCACTCAAATAAATATTCCACAATAAGTTGATGCAGTCGTTTTATTGAAGGCACTTAATCATTTTACACGTTATTAACAGTCAAATCATTCTGAGCACGCTGACGTACAGATCCGTAGCCGAGTCGGGCCGACATCGTCCCGTTAACGGTGGAACCGCGAACCAATCCCTCTCCTGGGACCGTTAAATTAAACTTGTTATTGACGTGAAGTAATTAAGCAGAAGCTTCCATGAAAAAGGCGCCGATTTTCGGGTGCTCCCGCTTAAATATGGATATTTGGGGGCGAGGCCAAACTCCTAATATGAATTCTTATTGGATAATTAATTGAGCTAAAATCCAGCCCACATTCACTTATTGGTTGACCCGGATATCCAGGATTTCGTATTTCGCAATGCCTTGCCGCTTATTTCGACTATTGCATAATTTTGATTATGAAACTTATTCTAACTCCGATTCCCGCGCTACGACGTGTTTTGCTGAAAAACTTTACTGGGGTTCTAAAATAGAATTCTCACAAAGTTTTTCTTAAAATTAAGATTTATTCTGAGCTAATACTATTAAGATATCACTTAATATTAATTTAAATACTAATTTAGAATCTTGCTTATTTTATCCTTTCATATCCCCCCCCCCTCCAAGCCGACGCTCCCCCATACTTGCCTGCAAGTATGTGGGAAGTCACCCAGAGACAGAAGATATTTCAGGAAACACCTCTGTCAAGGTTATCATTTTTAAGTAGGAGTTATGGCCTTTCCCTTTCTCTATATATTAAAAAAAAGTAACTGTCCCTGGCGTCAATTTTTTTTGTCTGCGACAGCATCTTCTCGCGGAGGGCAAAGTGCTCTGCCTCATGAGAGGTATCAGTGTATTCCGACTGCTTCAAGGAAGGCATTTCAGCTGCTTAGAAATTTCTATCATTTTAATTAACGAAGTTATTAAGAAAAAGTCGGGTTTATGAAGGTACTCTATTTGCCACCGGAGGGAAAAGTTTCTCTTATGACGTTTTTTTCTGTGTCTCTGACGTCACTTTCCTCAGGAAAATTAAAATGTGATCAATGGTGTAAATAAGAAAATTGAAATATTAGAATCTTTGAGATGCTCGAGAGAAGAAAAAAATTATTTAGAATAGCAAAACATGAAAATAACCGATATTTTAAAAATATTAAGTAAAAATTTAATAAAAATGAAATAAAAATTGGTTAATATTTTTATTTTATTTTATATTATTAGTTAAGTTTATACTATTACTGTTAAACCGCAGAAGGATGATCCCTGGCGTCTTCTGCGCATGAGTGAAAAGGGTTGGTCCATTTATAAAATAGGAATGTCCGTAGTACTTAGGGATGTGTTTGTTTATTTGTATGAAAAAATTATAAACTCACTGATTGCATTTCTTTTCCTTTTTTGAACTGATTCTTGAATATCTGGTTATATAAATATTTTCCGATTAATTAAAAGAAAGAAAAACTGATAATATTATAAAGGGGATAGTTTTAAGGTATAACTTTAGTATATCCCCATAGCTGAATTTGGCGATTTTTCTTTGGCGATATAATATGGCAGCCAATATGTTGTTTATTTTGGATTTATGATTTTATGATTTAGATTATGATTTTATCATTTATAATTTTTAGATTTATGATTTAGCCATAATCGCCAACAAAAAATTGCCAAATGTCGTTGTGGGGATATATTAAAGTTGTTCTTTGAAGTGTGTAACACTAATTTAAAAATTATGTCAATTATTATTTACAAACTAGTATATAACCCCTTAAAAAAATGACGAAATGTGAAATCAATTAAGGTAGTGAATCAACGAATTCTTTGCCAGCTTCGCTGGTCACTATATTTAAAGGGGACTAATGTGCAAGTCGTACCTGACGGGGAAGTTAAATCCTATTTCGTGAAGAATTCTTCTCAAAGTTTCTCTTTGATACTTAAAATTTATCTTTTCTTTAAGTACAGGAATTAATTTGGGAATTGTAGGTACGATCTTATTTACTGCGTAAAACTCATGTACTGTTCTTCGAATAACATCGCAATCAAAATTATCCATAGAAATGTTGTCGATGGTACTGTTCTTTTACTGCTTTTTTGGTGATACAAACATTGGATTGTCTTCTCCTTTTGATTCTCTACGTATTATTTTTATCGTGGTCGTGGCTTCTGATGTATTAGTTATTTCACTCGTACGTTTCACTGATTGGGAAAGTGGAACAATAGCTTCTCCTTCTAAAGCTTCTTTATCGTAAAACTTAATGACATTATGTACAATACGCTTCGTTTCACTATGAAGAGGTTTAATCCGAGAACTCGTACCACATGTACGATCCATTTCAAATATAAACAGACGTTATACAGAAAGAAATAAAAGAAAACAAAGCAGGAGTATTAATTATTCTACACATAACAGAGAAAACAAGAATAATAGAAAAATTTCCCCTCTCTCTTCATTGCTGTGTCTCCCAGAGCGTGAGTGGAATCGTCCTGGCACTTTGCCAACCAGGTATCAATCTTCGGCGGGCCAAGAGTAGTTTAGTTTATATTATTAGTTTTTATTTTAACATTAGGCGAAAAAGATTTAGTAATGAATATAATAATTATGTTAAACAAAGATTGGTATAAATTTAGAAGTTAAACCCAGAATTTTTTTAAATGAAATTTACGAGACAACAACATAGATTACTTTATATTAAGATTTAGTTTTTTCACTCAAAATATATTTAAAATGAAGGATCTTTACTATGACCAATTTAGCTATTTTTAAAATTTAGAAATGAAGAAACTCGTACGTTTTTCGCCAAGGAATTCATTTACGCAACCACAATAGCCATTTTAACTCTAGCCATGCCTTAAATACTGAGAAAAAGGTACTTACGTATTCACGCCACCGCAGCTAGGTACAACTACAGTATCTCCCCACAACTGAGTTTGGCGATTTTTCTTTGGCGCCGTTTTGAACGATAACGACGTCGTTCTGGACTCTTTCAGATATAATATGGCAGCCTGCATGCTGCTTATTTTGGATTTATGATTATATGATTTAGCTTATGATTTACGATTTAGCTTATGATTTTATCATTTATGATTGTTAGATTTATGATTTAGTCATAATCGTCAAATATAAGTCGCCAAATTCAGTTGTGGAGAGATACTATAGATGTTCACTCTGATAAATAAGATTCCAAAAGATGTCTCGCTGTCCCCCTATGCCTCTTGTGTGCGAATAACAAGATTACTCTTTACTGGCGCATTAGCGCAACTTCTGCTGCGGTGGCGTTAATACGTAAGTACCGAGAAAAATTATAAAATAGTGCAATAATAATAATAATAATAATAAAATTCACAACCTATTTTTGTGTTTTAAGCATTGATGTAAAACTTTGCAGAAAACAGAATTTAATTTAATACAACAGGACTATGACCAATTTAGCGATTTTTAAAATTTAGAAATGAAGAAGCTCGTACGTTTTTCGCCAAGGAATTCATTTACGCAACCACAATAGCCATTTTAACTCTAGCCATGCCTTAAATATAGAGAAAAATTATAAAATAGTGCAATAATAATAATAACAATAAAATTGGCAACTTATTTTTGTTTTTTAAGCATTGATGTAAAACTTTGCAGAAAACAAAATTTAATTTAATACAACAGGACTTTTCTTTTTTTTTTGTCTATTTTCCCATGTAATGGAAAGAAGTAACTGCATTGCTAAAATATTTTAGTTACGCCTAATACAGGACCTCACTGCCAGATTTAAAATTTTTCATTTATTTTGACGATGACTTAAATTATCTATCTCAGTTATGCATGTCAAGATTTTTGCGAGAAAAGTCTAAGCTACTTCAGTGCCAAATTTAAAATTTCGCCAAGAGGTTAAACTGTTCCATTGCTTTAACACATTTTTTTTTTTTTCAATTTTATTTTCAATATTTTTTAACTTAATTCAAGAGAGAAAAAAAGAAGAACATTTTATATTTGAGCTAAATATACAAAATATCTCCAGGTAAAATATTACCCGTACTATTAGAAAGAAAAGGGTTAAAGTAGTTTTTCCTGTACCTTTGATGTCTCTATAAATTAAATTAAATTATATTATCCAATATCATTATATTTCATTCTCCACACGCATTTTTTAGTTTCTAAATTCAATATTATATAATATATATGTAAAAAAATCAAGGTGTAACCAGTACACATCCAGAAGTTGTAGCCAACAAATATTTAGAAGCCAATCATTAACACAAGTTCAGGAGATATCGCCAACAACTATTAAGATGTCATGTTCAATATATACCAGTAGATATCACCAACGATAATAATTATTCAGAATGTATCGCCAACAAGTATTCAGGAGCCATCATGAATATTTATTCAGAAAATATTGTCAACAAACATTCAAAAGCCATCCAATTTATGAATGGTGATGGTCTATGTTGAATACTCCAAATCGGCAATTCGTTTTTACAATATAATCAAGGATGAATTTTTCGCTAATCAGTAGGTTTCGAAAAGTGTGATTTTTTCCCCCCCGATTTAACTTAATATTTAATATAGTTTAAGAAATGGTAAAATCAGATATTGACGGGCATCTTGGCACATTCATGGCGACAATGCAAAATCGCTATCTGAAAGAAATTGTCCTGTCGTACTACTACTAATGAAATGTTTAAAATAATTGCAATAATCACATACGATATTTAATTTCAATAGATCTGACTAAATCATATTCTAGGAAAAATGCACTTTAAAAAGTTGCATGTTTACTGTTATAAGCACCATTTTAAACCTTGTTGTACATTAGAAATAAATGTAGAGTGTTACATATTGCCCTAAATTAACTTAAAAAAATTCAATAGTAAAAAATATAGGCATTAGAAAAAATAAGTTCATAATTTCTTTAATCAAGCAATAATACCCGAAAAATTCATCGTCCAACAGTGACAAAAATTTAACAAGTGGATCGTATACCAAAGCTGTAGCGCTAAATCGTTTAGATAAGAATTTTAGATAAGAATCGTTTAGATAAGAATAACTGTTCTAAACAGTTAGTGTTATCGTTGTTTATTTTGTGTGTCTAGCTGTTTATCATATGTTTTCTCTCAAAATAATGGCAAATTGTTATTAAACTGTCAAATGTTAAGACAGATTTTTCACATATTTTAAACGATATAATATTAAATATTGTGTATTTCAATGTGATACCATATATGGTGGATTTCTATAATATTGTTCAACTTTTCTCTTGTGTTATGTATTATTAATATTCCAATTCAATGAAAGGCAAAGTTGCGAATAGTCGGGCAAAATCCAGCAGGGGTTAATGAGCGAAGCAGTCGGGGTGAGGGAAAGCCTTCCTCGGGGGTTGGTGAGCGGAGCGAGCAGGGGGCAGAGCCCCCTAGTATTTATAAAAAAAATAATTTTTCTTTTTTAATTTATTTACTTGTATGTTGGACTGGTCAACGTGCTCGCCTGATACATATAATGGTGTTTACAGCACTTGTTTACAAGCATAAGAAAAGTTTAATATAATGTATGAAAATGTATGACATACTGTACGAAAAAAAAATTATAACATGTTTGCCGGCGTAACATATTTGACAAGATATATTTCTTTCTTACAAACTAGTTTGTGTTGAGGAAAGTCTTTAAAACATAAAGTTCCTTTTGGCCATTAAAAGTTTTTGAATGTCTTGAATAATAACCATTGATCTTTGACAATAAATAATTGTTGATAAAAGTCTGATCTTCTTGGTTATTGAGCCCATATATAATATGTATAACAATAATTATAACACGGAAACTTTAACAGCACATTGTAAACAAAACGTATTCTACAATAAGTTGATGCAGTCGTTTTATTGAAGGCACTTAATCATTTTACACGTTATTAACAGTCAAATCATTCTGAGCACGCTGACGTACAGATCCGTAGCCGAGTCGGGCCGAAATCGTCCCGTTAACGGCGGAACCGCGAACCAATCCCCCTCCTGGGACCGTTAAATTAAACTTGTTATTGACGTGAACTAATTAAGCAGAAGCTTCCATGAAAAAGGCGCTGATTTTCGGGTGCTCCCGCTTAAATATGGATATTTGCGGGCAAGGCCAAACTCCTAATATTAATTCTTATTGGATAATTAATTGAGCTAAAATCCAGCCCACATTCTCTTATTGGTTGACCCGGATATCCAGGATTTCGTATTTCGCAATGCCTTGCCGCTTATTTCGACTATTGCATAATTTTGATTATGAAACTTATTCTAACTCCGATTCCCACGCTACGACGTGTTTTGCTGAAAAACTAACTTTACTGAGGCTCTAAAATAGAATTCTCACAAAGTTGTTTTTAAAATTAAGATTTATTCTGAGCTAATACTATTAAGATATCACTTAATATTAATTTAAATACTAATTTAGAATCTTGCTTATTTTATCCTTTCATAAATACAAATAAAAGGTTAATTTCAACTCGAAATATTGGGAGGAATTGCTCGTGGAGAAACTCAGCCAAATAAATAAATATAAAGATTAATATCGCCACTGTTGATTAACTTGGTCTGGCGAAAAGCTGGCTGCTTTGACTCTCAAGAGATACATTCTATTCAAAGCCCCGTCAATGCTACTTATTCCACACTAGAATGACAACGCTTCGACAATCACTAGATTTGCTCAACACTCCATCTCGTAATAATCCACTACCCCATACGCCACCAACCACACACTCTTTTACCACACTTCCCTATTTAACTACCTTGAAAACCGACAATCTCCATCACTTCAATTCACTAACTTCAATAACTAATCGTATTCACACACCCTACGCAAACTGCATGAGTCCTACTTTCCTTTTAGTGATTCCACGCCGGCGTAAATTCATCCCAACTCCAATCTATTGCGTCATTCTGTTCTGGGCCCAGTTAAGACTATTATATAACAGGCTGAATCATTCGCCGCCATTTGTACGTCAAGTCCGTCATTGCTAAACTTAAGATTACTGTATATAATAGTCTTATATAGTCTCATATAATAATCTTATGTGGTAGTTCGTCACTGCCAAACCTAAGTCTTATATAATCTCATATAATATTCATATACAGTAGTCTTAGTTTTAGCACAATGACGGACTTGACGGACAAATGGCGGCGAATGATTCAGCCTGTTATATTGTAGTCTTAGGCCCAGTCTTTGCGTTTCGACCTCCGATCTACTTTCACTTTTCACCGCTGGTTACATCCTTTTGTCTCAACTCCGGCGCTACGTTACGATTTTACTTTCCATACTGCTTACCTGCGGTGACCTGCAATTGACTCAATCTATTTTACTAAAGTAGCCAACACTCTGAAACATGACGGCAAAACAAGTTGACTAATGAATTCGTTTATGAGATTAATATGTGCTATATACGTACAGTCGGTAACAAAAGTGTCCGAACACTAGCGAAAATTCCTATGTAAGAAAAGTACACTTCATACGGTTTTGTTAAACAAATCCTTGTCGAATCCTGTTCTTAGACTGACTAAGAACAGGATTCGACAAGGATTTATTTAACAAAGCAGTATTAAGTGTACTTTTATTACATAGGAATTTTTGCTAGTTTCGGACACTTTTGTTACCGACTGTACAGGGTTTTAAACAAATTGTTTTCATGTGATTCTTTCAGTTTTCTAGTAGCCGTAATTTGCAAACAAAATGACAGATCAAATTGGTTAATGAACTTTTATAAGACTTCCTTTGATACAATAAATTAAGAAAAATGCTTAAACAATTTATTTATTTTTTTTACTTTTTCTTTCCCTTACAGTAGAGAAAGTATTGTTTTAGGGTCAAATTTTCGAAAGTGAGTTTTTGTTATATTTACATGTTCTGAGATCCCCTGAATACGAAAATCATGTTTTTAGCGAATGGTCTGTGTGTGCGTGTAGACTGTCTGTGTGTGTGTCTGTGTGTCTGTTATCAGCATATCTGAAGAACAAATAGTAGCAGAAATTCCAAACTCGGTATTCTAACTGTGTATCATATAGGGATGCTACACTAAGCTTTTCGTTGAGATGAAGCAAATGGTTCGTGTACAGAGACATTCAAAAGTATTCAAATGCATTACGTCTATGGGGGAAATTGCAGGTAAGTAGCGTTTAACATCTATAGACTGAACAGGGGAGCAGCCCACGCTCACCGCTCGAAGAGCGGTGTTGAGCGCGTCCAGAACCGAGGTTCACGTGGGCTGTCCCGAGAAGAACCCCTACAGACCTGCCTGACGTTTATTTAAAAAGCAAGAGGGTTTTACATAGGCATCGCCAGGCATGAAGCCTTACCGCGACAAGGGGCGATGGAAAACAACATAGAAAGAGTACATGGTCATCGCTTGGCTGAAAGCCACCTCGCGACATTGGGCGATGATAATTTTAGATGGATTGTGCCAGGCCCTTTAGGCCTCTCGCGACAGACGGCACTAGATGAGTTTTCACAACTCTTGATGTGTACTAGAGAGTTCAAGTTTGACTAGAATAGTCCAGATGATACAATTGGATGACAACATGGGTGACAGTATTGCAGAACAACTGTGCAGAAAACCAAATGAAACGAATATATATTTTTTGTAATACAGATAGTCAACTGGGAAAAAAATTTTGTGTATGTAGGGGCCTCGCCTCCCTCCCGGGGAGTAAATTTTCATGATGGGTATCTTTCAAAATAGCTCGTCAATACCTTTAAAACGAATGGTTGAACCATCGATCTGTGGTAATTTAAAATAAAGTTATCAATTTTTTTAATGTAATATTCAGGACAAATACAACTTTTTTTGGATGTTTAGTGTTATACTACTCTTAGAGTAACTTAAAAACGAATCATTTTAGGAGATCCAAATGTTGTATTTTAAAATTAATGTAAGTTTGTTGCTGGAAAAGTTTAATCAAGATTGATAAGTTTCAATGAATGTTGCGTGTGAAAGTTGTCTATGTGATGCTTCGTTCCCCACACCCAATAGTTGACGCTGACAATTTATGTACTTCTGTTTTGATTTATTTCGGTTTAGTAAAGTTGCAGACTTGACACTTTGAAGAATCACATTTGATTTCAACATAAATCAGTTTATTAATATACACAAAACGACTATCTATGTACAAGGTACCAAAAAATAAAAAATAACAATGATAATGATAATAAAAAAAATAATTAACACGAGAGATTATTTCACTTTTCACATATCTTATACTATTAAGTGAGCAATATGTGTATATTTCACTGATCTCGAAAACGGTAGCTCGGACAGTCACGAGATTTAACACAAAGGTGCATCCCGAAGGGTCATTGTGCACATCGAAGTCAGATTTTCGAATTTTTGATTAGTTTTTTCTTAATTAATTAAAATGTAAAAATCATAACCTTCTAATTTCTGATAAAAAAAGGCATTTAAATTTTAACATTTTATCCATAATTTAATTGTTGCCAATTTTTTTTTTTCAACAAAATAATAATTATAATTTAAAAAAAAAAACGTACATTTATTTAAAACTAGTATCGCCCAGTGGTCGAAACTCGACCATTTTTTTTTGCAAAGCGAGGCAAAGCAAAGTTATTGCCTTGTCCTAAACGGAATGCAATTGCAACACAGCTGCGGCAATTGTTTGCCGATCTTCACTCTAACTGAATCAGCAGAGTTTTACTTAATATAACTATTTCTCTCTGTAGATGTTAGCCTTTCCTGAAATGAGAGAAAATCGCAACGTGAAAACGCCACTTGTTGTGTGATACAGCCCAGAAGCTAATAGGTAACCATGTCAGACCAAGGTCCAACCAAGTATCAAATTCTGTTAAATTAATTCGATTGGTTCATAAAGTACAGTGTTTGAAAAAAAAAAAAAAAAAGATATTTTTCAAAAATGGTCGAATTGAGTTCGGGAAATTTCAAAATGTGTAACTTTATCGAAAACCGGAAATCTAAAACATTTCTGAATCTTATATTTTCTACTTATATATGCAGAGGAAAGAATAATAAATCCACTTTTTAAAAAATAAAAATAAGTAGTCAATTTCACTAATTTCACTTAATTAAAATGCAAGGAAATCTCAAAACGTGTAGATTCATCGAAAACCGGAAATCAAAAGTTTTTATGTATCTTCTACTTGCTTCTTCTACCCACAAAAGCCAGCAATAAAGACACTTTTTTAAAAAATAAGTAGCCAATTTCAGTTAATTGAAACGTAAAGAAAGCTCAAAACATGTAAATTCAGCAAAAAACGGAAATCGGAATTTTTTCCGTATCGTCTACTTATACATGCAGCAGTTAGTAACAAATCCATTTTCCTTTTATTTAGTATATTAGTTCAATATTTATTGTTTAAATATCACCCTTTGAAATGAAATGTTTATGTTTACATTCGAAACTGGAAGTTCGCCATTTTTTTTTTCTGGAGTTTTGTGATTTTAAATTAAAATTTTATCAATTTTACAGAAAAAATAACTCAATCAAACACATGTAGGCAGTAACTTATATATAACTATACCCAAATATCGGAATTAAAATCGGCAGATAATTTCCGTTATTTTTTAATAATTTTTAACAAAAAATTCAATGGACAATTAACATAGAAAATCTTTTACATGGCTCCATGGACAGACAGTGACGTCATCACTTCGCTTGCGTATAGTGATGCTACATTATACAAATTACTAAGTCTATGGTTTTATTTGAGCTTTATGAAATTGCCAGATTTAACAACTTTCTACTTTTAGGTATTTTTTAATGTGAAGGAATACGTGTATAAAAGGGAAAAATGGGGGAAAATGCATAAAAAATAAATGTATTTTTAAATACCTTCTTGACACCGTAAGAAAATAATATTTGTATTCGCACCTTCCGGCTAACCATACCTTTCGAATGATATCATTTTCAACCCTCTACTCCCATAATTAATATGTTAAAAAGGGACAACAAATTTTATGCTTGCCTATTAATATATAGATGAGGAAAATAAATCAGAAAGATTAGAAAATAAATTAGAAATATCACTCGCATCGTTACAAATAAGACACCAAATGAAAGGGAAAATTTTTGTAAATCCGATGCATTAAACAGCTTATCAATCGGATGATTAGTTTTTTCTTAATTAATTAAAATGTGAAAATAAAAACCTTCTAATTTCTGATCAACGAGATATATAAAGTAGAGTGATAAATGGTAACCCTTGAGAAGGTCCAAGATGAGTCATGTGACATGCTTTCCTTGCACATGCGTATTCGGTGGTTTCCTTGGTAACAGCTCATTTTCAGTACATTTCTATGGCAACGGTTTCAATGTTTTTGTTTACTTTACGTAGTTTAATATTCTTTTGTTCTAAACCATTTTGATTTTGATTTTCTTCTTTTTTATTTCGTGTAGTTGAACTTTAACCGACAAAATGCTTAAAAATAGTTGAAAAATTATTATTTGTTGTTAAATTTAGCTCTTTAAAAGTTTAAATTTTTTTTTATAAACACTTTTAAAGTTTGTTGAGAAACGACGAAAAGAAAGGTATTTTATTATTTATTAAAATGTGAAATATGTGTAAAATTATTTTAAAAGCAATTTATTTCGGTCATAGGACTGTCATGTTACCTAATAATAATGATAATTTGTTGAACTGATATTTTAAATGCCAAAATAGCGATAACGGGCCAAACACAGCAACCTATTCAAGCATGTCACGTGATTCATCTTGAACCACGGAAAGTTAATCCTTCATCCATTGAATCAGCACTCTAATTTATATATCTCGTTGTTTCTGATAAATAAGACATTTAAATTTTAAAATTTTATCCATAATTTAATTGTTGCCATTTTTTTCGACAAAATAATAATAATTAAAAAAAAAAAAAAAAAAAAGTACACTTATTTAAAATGAGGAAAATAAATCAGAAAGATTAGAAAATAAATTAGAAATATCAGTCGCATCGTTACAAATAAGATCCGCGATTGTAATGAAATGCTCGCCCTCTGGTGGGCTAAGGTGAAATTACAATAAACATGGTTTAATTCGAATTCCATACAGCCGCCATTGTTGGCCGATGTTTAGTTTCACATATATTTATTGAATAAAAATGAATAAATACGGTAAAAAAGATAACACATACTTTTGTGTGCCACAGTGTAAGTCCAAAGGATCAAGAAATCCAGAATTGAGCTTCCATTTATTTCCAAATGACAAATTTAAAATTTCAGTTGCTTCGGCTAATGGAAGTGAAGAATTAATCAGATGATTTGAAATTAATATTTGTTCAACTTCAGTTAAAAATCTACTTCCGATCGAACTTTGAATAAACTGAAGTATTTTTTCCAAAAGCAATCAACTTTCCATAATGTAATGGTGGAGAAATTATAGTACGAATATTAAGTAGAATAACAAAAACACTAATGGAACACACGTGGCAATGTTTACTAACAACTGCAGTGTTCACAAAGCGCCGTCTATCGATCATTACAAACGCGGATAGCAAATGAAAGGGAAATTTTTTTTTAATCCGATGCATTAAACAGCTTATCAATCGGATAATTAGATTTTTTAAAATTAACTAAAGTGTGAATTTTAGGTGGCAACAGCAGAAGATTGTATGGTAACTGTTAGGAGAAAAAAAAATGAAAAATCTGCTTCACATTAAGGGCCCTCTTCACTCACCGCCGCCGGAAGCCGAAGCTAATGTTACTCAATGGGAAATTTTTCTTTACAAATAACTTATTAACTAATACATATTTTTAAATTCTGTTTTCACATTCTGAAAATTCCCAGCTGTTAAACTGACGGACCTTTTTTAAAAAATTATTTTTTTAATCTTTTATATTTTATTTTGAAGCTGCAAAATACGAATTTTCAATATGTGAAATTTTTTCATTTTCCAATTTCAAAATAAAATATAAAAAAAAAATATATATATACATTTTAAAAAAAGCTGCGTCAATTTAACAGTTGAAAATTTTCTGAATGTGAAAACAGAATTTAAAAATATGTATTGGTTAATAAGTTATTTGTAAAGAAAATTTCCCCATAGAATAACATTGGCTCGGGCTTCTAGCGTCGGTAAGTGAAGAGGGCCGTTAAGTCACATGATTTTTAAAAGGGATTAAAAATTGCAGTTTTCAAATTCTTTTAAATTTTCTCTCACGAACACAAAAATATAATATACAGCCTGTAACCCACAAGAACAACTTGCATTTCAAATTTCATCAATTATTTTGGTTAATAAACAAAAGTTATTATTATTATTATTTTTTTTTTTCAAATTAAGTTTTATTCTATTTTCGAAAAGATTTATGTGATCATAGATATAATAATATATATAGATCTATCATCCTCATATTACCGTGGAAAGATTTTTTGATGCCGAAAAAAAAGCTTTGGAATCAGCCATTAAGTGGTATTGAAGAAGAATGAATTTGAAACTATATCTGGAGCTTTTCATTCACCTTTAGTAAATAAATTATTCATGAATTTTATTTGCTAAAACATTCGTGCATATTCCAGTGTGTATTCACTCGGGGAAAGACTGCCATACTTTGGTAAAATCGCCGTCTTTTCCCGACTGAAAAGGAATCACTTTTTTGTCCCCAATGATCAATCTATATATTATTACTATATCTATGTATGTGATGCGATAGATTAATAATTTGGGTTTTAAAAAATTTTTTAAATAGATTATTTAAACTCTATGAACCATATTTTTATTTTATCAGCTTCATTAACAGATCCTGCTGGGCGATTTTTTAAATTTTGGTGTTGAAGTACACCGAATGTTTTTCGACAAGAAGTTTAATATAGCAACAGCCATTTTAATCTAAGTAGCGCATCGAATATATAAAAACATAAATGATTTATTTTTACACAAAATTTACAGAACAAATGCAGTTTTAAAGAAAATTTATTTCAACAAGCACTATTTTAAACCTAAAAAGCATTAAAAATATAAGCAGAATATAAAGGATTCTTATGTATAAACAAAAAAAAGTCTGATAAAATTATTAGCAAAATAGTCTTCCCCTTTTCATACAAAAAAAAAAAAAAAAATCCATCGCTAATATGGCGACAAAAATTCAAAAGCCGCCAATGGAGCGACATAATAAAGTTGTGTAACACGATAATGTTTACCTATTTATTTATTTTTTTATATAATAATCACTATGCTAATTGCTAATTTATCATACAAACAAATGAACCTCTGTGTGTTATTGCACTCTCACGCGGTCGAACAGAAATATTTGAAAAATTCAAATTAATATTTAAATAAATAAATAAAAATATGTTTAATGGGAAGTTTAATGGGAAATATATATAACCATAAAAAGATTAGTTGTCTAAAATACGGCAGAAATAGCGCTCATAGCATATTGTTACAAGGGATTAAGTCTTATTGTTACAACGGATTAAGTCTAAAATGGTGACAAAAATTCAAAAGCCGCCAAAGAGAACTATATTAAGGCTGTACTATCAGGTTTACAACCCATGAATTATATATAAACACAAAAAATTAATTGTCTCATGCGACAGACGTAGCCGGTCACAGCATATTGTAATATTTGGCGTGAAATTGCTGTCATTTAATGGTTGATTGGATTAACAACAAAAAAAAAAAAACATATGAAATAACGTAAAAGCAAATATTATGTTGTCTAAACCCAGTTACGTTTGAGTCCAGTCCGAGTTACATGTGAACAACACGTATAGTGTTGTTCACATGCAACTGGGATTCAAATATGAAAGGGAAACTCCAATTTTTTCGATACTATCTATTTCGAAACTGTTATATAATAAGCACCTAAATGGAAGCTCATTGGTAAACTATTGTCGCAGGTAATAGGGACAAGCCCCCGAGTTGCAGTTGATGACCAAATCGCTGCCGAATGCAGCAGGGACCTGGAGCGAGCTTTTGAACAATTTCAGTAATTTATTTTATTTTATTTTTATAAAGCTATATAGAAACGAGTTTCCTTTAAATTTAGTGGCCAGCGAAGCAGGCAAAGCCTGCTAGTGTAAACAACATGAGGCTCGCACTCGACCTCCGTTCGCAGCCTTCCCTGCTGCCTCTCTCTTCTCTGAAAGAAAAAAAAAAAAAAAAAAAAAAAACATCGCAGTGTGCTTTTCACACCTGGTGGGCGTGACGTCACTGATGACATCACAGTCCATATAATTTTAAGTAAACTTTTAATTTTAATAACAGAATTAAATTCTATATAAATGAAGGTGCATTAATGAAACGGGGGGTTGAGGGGGGCGGTAGCCCTCCTCACACAGAAGTAATTATCATATAAAACTCTTCCGAAGCCTAATTTGAATTGTTTAACATAGGTTTACATAACAGTACTCGTTATCTTACCTCTTAGTCTCCAACCTGTATTTATAGTATTAAATTTCAGGGTTCGAGAAAGTCGTGTGAGTAACACACCAGATTATTTAAATTCATTTACTTACTTACCAAACTTATATTTTATACAAATAATGTACTATATTTTTGATTATTATTATTTTTTTTTTACAGTTAGTTGGTCATAGCATAGCTATCAGTCAGTATTTCCAAATATTATCCCTTTTTTACTTATTTGTGATAATCATTTTAAATGTCTCTCTCTGTCTCTCTCTCCCTCTTATTTAGCTTCATGTTTTAACCATAATTTGGCGTTTTTCGGGGGTGACGAAAATGGGAGAAGAAACAAGAAAAAAAAAAAATTATACAGACACGACATTATTTCATTATTTAAAACATGAAAATCTGACATTGACAGATTTTAATTTAGTGCCAGAGGCCTACTGCTAAACTTGTTAATATCGACAAATTCTTCTTTAGTTAATTCGTGACGATCTAAATTCCATGATAAAGTTTTCATTAAATCAAACCAATGTGTTTCAGCTGCAGATACTGTAAGAAATAACGTTGGAAGTCCAAACTGTCTTATAGCCGCAAAACAACGTTTTTTCTCTTTTTCCCAATGAGGGGGAGGTGTGCCTTGGGGGGGACTCATGTCAAAGTTGGGCCTCGGGGGGACTCATGTCAAAGTTGGGCCTGGGAGGGGACTCATGTCAAAGTTGGGCCTTGGGGGGACTCATGTCAAAGTTGTGCCTTGGAGGGACTTCATTCAATAAATCTCCATTCAATAAACCGACTGAAATAGGCCCTTAGCACTATTAAGAGGTGTATTATAAAAATTCGACAACGCTGTACCGACTGAAATAGGGGTACCTTGGTGGGACTCATGTCAAAGTTGGGCCTGGGGGGGACTCATGTCAAAGTTGGGCCTTGGGGGGGACTCATGTCAAAGTTGGGCCTTGGGGGGACCCATGTCAAAGTTGTACTTTGGGGGGGACTCATGTCAAAGTTGTTCCTTGGGGGGACTTCATTCAATAAATCCCCATTCAATAAACCGATTGAAATAAGCCCTTAGCACTATTAAGATTGTATTATAAAAATTCGACAACGCTGTACCGACTGAAATAGGGGTACCTTGGGGGGGACTCATGTCAAAGTTGTGCCTTGGGGGGACTTCATTCAATAAATCCCCATTCAATAAACCGACTGAAATAGGCCCTTAACACTATTAAGAGGTGTATTATAAAAATTCGACAACGCTGTTCCGACTGAAAAGGGGTACCCTGGGGGGACTCATGTCAAATTTGTGCCTGGGAGGAACTCATGTCAAAGTTGTGCCTTGGGGGGACTTCATTCAATAAATCCCCATTCAATAAACCGACTGAAATAGGCCCTTAGCACTATTAAGAATGTATTATAAAAATTCGACATCGCTGTACCGACTGAAATAGGGGTTCCTTGGGGGGGACTCATGTCAAAGTTGTGCCTTGGGGGGACTTCATTCAATAAATCCCCATTCAATAAACCGACTGTAATAGGCCCTTAACACTATTAAGAGGTGTATTATAAAAATTCGACAACGCTGTTCCGACTGAAAAAGGGGTACCCTGGGGGGACTCATGTCAAATTTGTGCCTGGGGGGGACTCATGTCAAAGTTGTGCCTTGGGGGGACTTCATTCAATAAATCCCCATTCAATAAACCGACTGAAATAGGCCCTTAGCACTATTAAGAATGTATTATAAAAATTCGACAACGCTGTACCGACTGAAATAGGGGTACCTTGGGGGGACTCATGTCAAATTTGGGCCTGGGGGGGACTCATGTCAAAGTTGGGCCTTGGGGGGGGGGGACTCATGTCAAAGTTGGGCCTTGGGGGGACTCATGTCAAAGTTGTACTTTGGGGGGGACTCATGTCAAAGTTGGGCCTGGGGGGGACTCATGTCAAAGTTGTTCCTTGGGGGGACTTCATTTAATAAATCCCCATTCAATAAACCGATTGAAATAAGCCCTTAGCACTATTAAGAGTGTATTATAAAAATTCGACAACGCTGTACCGACTGAAATAGGGGTACCTTGGGGGGGACTCATGTCAAAGTTGGGCCTGGGGGGGACTCATGTCAAAGTTGTGCCTTGGGGGGACTTCATTCAATAAATCCCCATTCAATAAACCGACTGAAATAGGCCCTTAACACTATTAAGAGGTGTATTATAAAAATTCGATAACGCTGTTTTGACTGAAAAAGGGGTACCCTGGGGGGACTCATGTCAAATTTGTGCCTGGGAGGGACTCATGTCAAAGTTGTGCCTTGGGGGGACTTCATTCAATAAATCCCCATTCAATAAACCGACTGAAATAGGCCCTTAGCACTATTAAGAATGTATTATAAAAATTCGACAACGCTGTACCGACTGAAATAGGGGTTCCTTGGGGGGGACTCATATCAAAGTTGTGCCTTGGGGGGACTTCATTCAATAAATCCCCATTCAATAAACCGACTGAAATAGGCCCTTAACACTATTAAGAGGTGTATTATAAAAATTCGACAACGCTGTTCCGACTGAAAAAGGGGTACCCTGGGGGGACTCATGTGAAATTTGTGCCTGGGGGGGACTCATGTCAAAGTTGTGCCTTGGGGGGACTTCATTCAATAAATCCCCATTCAATAAACCGACTGAAATAGGCCCTTAGCACTATTAAGAATGTATTATAAAAATTCGACAACGCTGTACCGACTGAAATAGGGGTACCTTGGGGGGGACTCATGTCAAAGTTGTGCCTTGGGGGGACTTCATTCAATAAATCCCCATTCAATAAACCGACTGAAATAGGCCCTTAGCACTATTAAGAGGTGTATTATAAAAATTCGACAACGCTGTACAGACTGAAATAGGGGTACCTTGGGGGGACTCATGTCAAAGTTGGGCCTGGGGGGGACTCATGTCAAAGTTGGGCCTTGGGGGGGACTCATGTCAAAGTTGGGCCTTGGGGGGACTCATGTCAAAGTTGTACTTTGGGGGGGACTCATGTCAAAGTTGGGCCTGGGGGGCGGGCTCATGTCAAAGTTGTTCCTTGGGGGGGACTTCATTCAATAAATCCCCATTCAATAAACCGACTGAAATAGGCCCTTAGCACTATTAAGAGTGTATTATAAAAATTCGACAACGCTGTACCGACTGAAATAGGGGTACCTTGGGGGGGACTCATGTCAAAGTTGGGCCTGGGGGGGGACTCATGTCAAAGTTGGGCCTTGGGGGGACTTCATTCAATAAATCCCCATTCAATAAACCGACTGGAATAGGCCCTTAACACTATTAAGAGGTGTATTATAAAAATTGGACAACGCCGTTCCGACTGAAAAAGGGGTACCCTGGGGGGGACTCATGTCAAATTTGTGCCTGGGGGGACTCATGTCAAAGTTGTGCCTTGGGGGGACTTCATTCAATAAATCCCCATTCAATAAACCGACTGAAATAGGCCCTTAGCACTATTAAGAATGTATTATAAAAATTCGACAACGCTGTACCGACTGAAATAGGGGTACCTTGGGGGGGACTCATGTCAAAGATGGGCCTTGGGGGGACTTCATTCAATAAATCCCCATTCAATAAACCGACTGAAATAGGCCCTTAGCACTATTAAGAGGTGTATTTTAAAAATTCGACAACGCTGTACCGACTGAAATAGGGGTACCTTGGGGGGGACTCATGTCAACGTTGAGCCTAGGGGGGACTCATGTCAAAGTTGTGCCTTGGGGGGGACTTCATTCAATAAATCCCTATTCAATAAACCGACTGAAATAGGCCTCTAGCACTAATAAAGAGTGACGTATAAAAATTCGACAACTGTACCGACTTCAATAGGCCTCTAGCACTAAAAACTGCCAAATGGTGGCTCTTACATGTTTTAAACCTGTTAGCTTTTCATCTATTATTCTATTAACTATTATCATTTTCTTAATACATTGTTGCAATTCTGACGTCATTTTTTTCTGCTAAATCACCCTTCTTCAATTATTTTATTTATTCCTCCAAACGAAGGATAAAAATATATTTTCCTTGTTTCAATTTTTTCTTTTTTTTTAGGACTGAGGACTATTTGTCTCAATCTGGGATTTTTGCTTTGTCGTTTTCGATAGTTGGACATTTGTCGAAATCATTTTTCGATAGTTGGACATTTATCGAAACGAAAATATAATTGAATAATTTGAAAGCGATGTTATAATTTGAAAAAAAAAAAAAAAAAAAAAAAAACTAATAGTCCTCCGTCCTAAACTATATTCTGCTTTTGCCAGAATATCATCAAAATCTTTTTTTTTTTTTTTTTTTTTTTTTTTTTTGAAAGAAAAAGAAAAGAAAATTAATAATAATCAGTATCGTTACAAGCGATATCAAAAACGTTTTTTTTTTTTTTAATAACTTTGAATTAGGAAATAAAAAATATCATATGATGTAGACCTATCGTCCAGGGTTAGTAGGTATTTTCGTTGAAAGAAATAGTTTGTTCGTTCGGTGCAACTTTTACATTAGTCCCGTGAGGTACAATTTTCACGTTAGTCCCTTGAGGTACAACTTTCACATTAGTCCCGTCAAGTGCAACTTGCACATTAGTCTCGCCAGGTACAACATGCGCATTAGTCCCCTTTAAATATAGTGACCAGCGAAGCTGGCAAACATTCGTTGATTCACCACCTTAATTGATTTCACATTCCGTCATTTTATTATTTATAATAATATATACAAGTAATGCTAAGATGATTATTTGATGTTCGCGTAAAATACTACAACAAAATAAAATTCAGAAATGTCGCATTATACAAACAACATTAAATTTTCTAATTTAAATATCTTTTAATTTATGATATATATATCTATATTAATAAAATCAGACTTTAGTCTGTAAGTTTGTCGGAGTCAAAAAATTTTACGATATCTTCACGTTTCACACCTCATGAAAGCCGAAAATGACTTCATAAAATTTTGCCTGCGTGTGTGTGTGTGTGTGTCATCGTGTCTGTATGTCGCTTTATTTATTTATTTATTTATTTTTAGGACTGAGGGCCTATTAGTCTCAATCTGGGATTTTTGCGTTGTCGTTTTCGATAGTTGGACATTTGTCGAAATCATTTTTCGATATTTGGACATTTATCGAAATCTAAAATGTACCGAAAATATAACTGAATAATTTGAAAGCGATGCTATAATTGGGAAGAAAAAAAAAACCTAAACTAAATTCTGCTTTTGCCAGAATTTCATCAAAATCTTTTATTTCTATTATTATTATTGAAAGAAAAAGAAAAGAAAATTAATAATAATCAGTATCGTTACAAACGATATCGAAAAAGTTTTTTTTAATAATTTTGAATTAGGAAATAAAAAGTGAACGTGAAATAATATGACATAAAAAGAAGTAAAAAAAATGAATTTAATGATTTAATGTTTTTGTTTTTCGGGGGCTGCTCATGCATATAAAAAATGCGTATTAAAACGAGTTGAAGAAGGAAGCGAAATAAGTATTGAGTTATATTACGATAAATACGATGTATAATAGGATACGATATATTAGACCTATCGTCCTGAGTTAGTAGGCATTTTCGTTGAAAGAAATAGTTTGTTCGTTCGGTGCAACTTGCACATTAGTCCCGTGAGGTACAACTTTCACATTAGTCCCTTGAGGTACAACTTTCACTTTAGTCCCGTCAGGTACAACTTGCACATTAGTTCCCTTTAATTTCCTTTTTTTTTTTTTTTTTTTTTTTTTATTGCAATATTATTTTATAAAAGTAAATAATAATAATAATATCAGAGAACATGAAATTTTAGATTTGGATTTGATATATTATAATTATTACAATCTTTGTAAAATATTTCATTTATATACTATATTATAGAAATTTGATGAGCAAATTAATCAATTTATCAATTTATTATTATTATTATTATTATTATTATTATTATTATTATTATTTATTATTATTATTATTATTATTTTATTTATTTTTTTATTTTTTGAGAAAACTTATTACTTTAGGACTTTTTTTTTTTCCCATGATATTAAATGTAACGTAACCGGTTTTATATCATGCCATTGGAAATATCAAATTAATTATAATACTCAATTTCTACAGTTAAAGAAAAATATATATATATATATATATATATTTCCTTAATGTAAATAATGTCATTTTATTCAAAGAAATATTGATTTAAGTATTATATATTTAATTCCCTAAAACTTTAAAAATGCCAATAATTAATTATATATAAGTATAGGAAAAATTAAAATACACATTTAAATATTGAAGCAGTTTTTTTTTTTTTCTATTCCTAAATAAAAATTTATATATAAAAAAATAATAATAAGTGTTTTATTGAATGTTATCAAATAATAATAATGATAATAATACTATTCATTTACCTGAAACAATTTTTTAAATATCTATAATAAATGTATTTTATTTATAAAACAATATTAAAAAAAAAAAATCATGGAATAAGAATAATTTTATAAATATATATATAAAAAAATTTTTTAAACCAAATATTGTTTCATAATACATTTCCTATGAAATATTCTATTCATTTAAAATATTTTTAAATACATGAAATGTAAATATAATACATAAATTAAAAAATTTATATAGCAGTTAAAAAAAAAAAAAAAGGGGGGGGGGGGGAGGGGTGGCTTTTAATGTACATCAAATAAGGCTAAGAGCAATAATCATTGGAAAATTAATGCAAATAACTTATACTATCGGACAGCCTTTGTTCAATGAAAGCAAGATAATGAAAAGAAACGACTGCGTCGTTTTCCTATAAAGTTGTTTTTGGTTTACGTTTACGTTTACGTTATCGCTACGGAAGCAGACCTTCTATTGTTTGCTCTGAGGCATGTGCAAGCAAAGTACATTTTTGCATCCGCCAAAATAAAGAGTTGATTTTGATTTATTTTTTATGATTTATCTCGTCTCACATTTATCTCCAATCTGCATTAGATATTTCACATGTCATCGGACAACAGACGATTTTTTCTTCTTTTCAACCGTGTATATACGTTGGCATTACATATCAGTAACTCTGTTGTAAAATATATAATCACACATTTTAGAAAGAGTGCTATTAACAATGTGTTGCATAAATAGTGTTTTGTGTTTCTCATATCTCATAGTTTTACCAAACTTTGGACTAGAATATTCAGTCCCAATATTATCAGGATTTGTATTGTCAGTGAAACTGGTAAGTACGTTCGTTGTTAACATCTGTATTTAAAACTGTAAGGCTGTAAATCAGTCAGATTCACCCCTTCTTCTTCCCTAAGTATCCATGTTTGTTGAACAAACATTCAAACCGTGTTTTCTCCAAAAGTAAAAAAAAATATAAGTTAGTGATTTTTCTTTGAACTTAACATAAACAATTATAAGATAAAAACTTTTATATACCATGTTTTTAAATTTTCTGATGAATCATTAATAAAATACGCGAGGATAAATAAATAAATATATATATAAGCAATATTTAAGCATGCGGACTGAGTTCATTGAACTAATAATAATAATGAAAAGAAAAAAAAGTTTATTTTTTTAAGGTCCACTTTTAATTAAATGTATTTATTTTTATGTCGAAAGAAAATGAACTCGTAATTTTTTTTTTTTTTTTTCAACAATTAAATTATAGCTAATATTTTAATGACTATTTTTATTGCTATTAGGAGCTTATTATTTTCATATTTTAATTAATTAAAAGAAAACTATTCGAAAATCTGACTTCAAAGTATTGTGTTGTCACCGGGTTCTGAGCTACTGTGAACGTTTCAAATGTCTAGCTAGTCGGGAAGTTAGTTAAAAATAGATTGCAAGATTTGTACCGCACAAACAAACAAGAATAGCAGTTAATGTGGTAAAATAGCTTGTGTACGTATCTTCCTAGATATCAGTGGCGGATTTAGGGGGGGGGGGCTAGGGGGTTGAAGCCCCCCCCCCCCCAAAAAAAAAAAAAAAAAAAAAAAAACACTGACATTTACAATTGAATATTGCAATTGTAAATTTTTTATTGGTCTAGAATAACACTTTGAAAAATCCCCCCCCCCCCAAAAAAAGTCAAGTTCTGGATCCGCCACTGCTAGATATGTCTATATATCTTCTTAGATATGTATGTATACATATTTTCCTATTATCTAGTAATACATCTAAACAAACGATAATTAGGTTTTACGTATAGTTATTTTTTAATTTATTATTTTTTTAGTGTTGTCTGAAAAACTGTATCCGAAGGCGAAAACACGGTTTGAATGTTTGCTTCTCATAGGGGAACATCGTTGCTTTAAATTTTACTGATATCTCAAAAAAAAAAAAAAAAAAAAAAAAACAAGAAAGAAAAATCATGCAGTACGCATTGTTTAGTAACACTTTCCAACTGTACGCAATTGTTGTATCGAATAACTATTAATATTCTTTGCCTATGTTATCACACAACAGACAGAAGGACTGAAAAACATACAGATAGACTAATTGGTTTTAAAATTACTCTTAGGCATTTTGGAAAGTGTTAAAAAGACTTAACGCAAAAGAAAATGCAGCCGTTAGATTATAATTACAGCTTTTAAACTCTCTGAATATTTTACTGTAGCCCTGTAAATCTGAAAGTTAATCATATCATATTCTATACAAAACAATATTTTAGAATATTAATAATACACGTCAATGTTTTTAAGATTTTTGTAGTAGAAAGTTCTTTAACTATAACTTTTAAAAAATTCTGTCCTAAAACGTAATACATTGGCTTTTTGTTGTTATTGTTGTCCCTGTAAACAAACTAGTTCTACAGGACCTATTAATGACATTTTAAATAGGGAACATTCCATAGGGAACATGAGTGTATCATTTAAAAAAAATTCTGAAAATATTCACGGATGATAGGAGCCGAAGACAAACAGATAGAAAGATAGACAATCGGACAGACAGATGCATAAATTGAAATCATATTCCCACTAAAATTATAAGAAAGTGTTAAAACGCTCATGTAAACAAAAGTGCAATTCCAGCAAATTTTTATTAATACCTCTTAATGTAACTGATTATTTTTGTGTGGCGCGGTAAATCTAATGCTAACCATACTATATTACATAGAAGGCACACTCTTTTGTGCATACGAATAATATATTTCAATTGCATTAAGCTTTGTGGAAGACAAAATTATTAAAATTTGGTTTATAAAAATAACTCTCATACAACACAATGCTTTGGAGTATTTTCAAGTGCCCCTGTACACAAGCCAGTTAGAAATGTACTCTACTTTACATAGGAAACATCCGATAGGGCATTGAATAACATATTAAAGTTACATTAAAGTTTCTATACATTAAAGGTATTAAAATATGATTTATAGAAACCCCTCTCATAGAACACAATGCTTTCGAATACTTTTGGGTGTCCCTGTACACAAACCAGAAGAGGTATCCATTCCATTTTCAATAGGGAACATCCGATAGTGAATTTCAATAAAATATATCGGGTTAAAGAAATTCCATAAATATTTACGGGAATTAGAGCGCAGAAAAACGGACAGAGAGACAGACAGACGTACAGAAAAACAGTCACAGATATACACAAATTGAAATTATATTCACACTAAAAAAGTGATAGAAAGTGTCAAAAACGCTTAATGTAAGCGAAAGTACAATTCTACCAATTCTTTATTCATAGCTCTTAATATAACTGAATATTTTTGTGTTACCCTGTAAATCTAATGGTAACCATGCTATATTCTATGCAAAGCATTCTTTTGTGCACATAAATTACATATTTCAATTTCCTAGAACTTCGTGGAAAGTAAAGTTATTAAAATTTGATTTATAGAAATATCTCACAAATAACGCAATGCTTTGGAGTGATTTTCAGTGTCCCTGTACATAAACCAGTGGTGGTATGTATTCTATTTTATATAGGAAACATTCAATAGTGAACTTGAATAATATATTTCAATTTCATGAAGATATTGTACAGTAAAGGTATGAAAATATGGTTTATAGAAATGCCTCTCATAGAACACAATTCTTTGAAATATTTTCAGGTGTCCCTGTACACAAACGAGAAGAGGTATAAACTCTATTTTCAATAATAAACATCCGATAGTGAACTTGAATAACATTTGTCAGTTTCAAAAAATTCCATAAATATTTACGGGAGTTAGAGCGCGGGCAGACAGATAGACGAACAGATACACAAACTGATATCATATTCACACTTAACAAAATGTTAGGAAGTGTTAAAAACGTTTAATGTAAACGAAAGTAGAATTCTAGCAAATTTTTAATAATAGCTCTTAATATAACAGAACATATTTGTGTCACCCAGTAAATCTAATGCTAATCATGCTATATTCTATGTAAATCATTCTTTTGTGCATATAAATAACATATTTCAATTTCCTATAACTTCGTGGAAAGTAAAGGTATGAAAATACGATTTATAGAAATACCTCTCATAGAACACAATGCTTTGAACTACTTTCGGGTGTCCCTGTATACAAACCAGTAAAGGTATAAACTCCATTTTCAAAGGGGAACATCTGATAGTGAACTTCAATAACATAAATCAGTTTCAAGAATTTCAACTAATATTTACGGGAATTAGAGCGCGGAGAGGCAGACAGACAGACAAACCGAAGTCATTAACACTTTTCAACCTTTATGGGAAATGGTTAAAATGTTAGAAAGTGTTAAAAACGCTTAATGTAAACGAAAGTACATTTTTAGCAAATGATTATTAATAGCTCTTTATACAACTGAATATTTTTGTGTCACCCTGTAAATCTAATGCTAATCATGCTATATTCTATGCAAAGCATTTTCTTTTGTGCTTATAAATAACACTTTTCAATTTCAAAAATCTTCGTGCGAAGTAAAATTATTTAAATTTAGTTTATAGAAATATCTCTCATAAAACGCAATGCTTTGGAATACATTTGTGTGTCCCTGTACACAAATCAGTGGTGGTATTTGCTCCATTTTATACAGAGGAAACATCCGGCAGTGAACTTGAATAACATATTTCAATTTCATTAAGATTCGTGTACAGTAAGGGTATGGAAATATGATTTATAGAAATGCCTCTCACAGAACACGATGCTTTGAAATATTTTAGGGGGTCCCTGTACACAAACTAGTAGAGGTATGAACTCCATTTTCAACAGGGAACATCCGATAGTGAACTTGTATAACATATTTCAATTTCATTAAGATTTTTGTACAGTAAGGGTATGAAAATATGGTTTATAGAAATGCCTCTCATAGAACACAATGCTTTGAAATACTTTCGTGGGTCCCTGTGCACAAACCAGTAGAGGTATAAACTCCATTTTCAATAGGGAACATCCGATAGTGAACTTGAGCAACATATATCAGTTTCAAGAAATTCCATAAATATTTACGGGAGTTAGAGCGCGGACGGATAGACAGACGGACGGACAGACAGACAGACAAACCCATGTCATAAACACTTTTCAACCTCGTTGAAAAGTGTTAAAAATGGAATTTTTTTTTTTTTTTTTTTTTTTAGATACAGAGGACTGTTAGTCTAAATCTACGGATAAAACGTTGTCGCCAGTTTTACGGTGGTTGGACGTTTATCGAAATCGAAAATTTATCGAAAATATAATTGAATAATTTGAAAACTGTGTTACACATTAAAAAAAAAAAAAAAAAAAAAAAAAAAAATGATGAAATTGTGGCAAAAGCAAAATTTAGTTCAGTACGGAGGACTATCTTTTTTTTTTTTTTTTTTTTCAAATTATAACATCACTTTAAAATTATTAGGACTGAGGACTATTAGTCTGAATTTCGGATCTTAGCCGCGTCATTTTTCGATAGTTGGACATTTATCGAAATCTAAAATTTATCGAAAATATAATTGAGTAATTTGAAAGCGATGTTATAATTTGAAGAAAAAAAAAACTAATAGTCCTCCGTTCTAAACTAAATTCTTCTTTTGCCAGAATTTCATCAAAATCATTTTTCAATTACGTTTTCGATAAATTTTCGATTTCGATAAATGTCCAATCCTCCTAAAACTGGCGACAACGTTTTATCCGCAGATTGCGACTAATATTCATCCGTACTAAAAAGAAAATTAGTAATAATCACTATCGAAAAAGTTGAAGAAGCCCTTTCTTAGACAAAAATACACAATTTATTTTAATATTGTTGCCAAAAAAGTTTACGATTTGATTTTAAAATTTTTTGAGATGAAAAGAAATGTACGTGTAAATATTAAAATTGAAATAAAACTTTGTGAAAAATTAAACTTACTGGGAAAAATTGACGTCATTATAGCTCTAAAGTTTTTTTTTTTTCCTCTCTGTCTTTAAACTCCACTCTTTTTTATAAGACAGCAATTAAATAAATAAACATTTCTTTTCGAGATTCTAAATTAGAGCTCTGAGTTTCCAGAATGAAATAAAAAATTTAAATCTGTACACATAGATATTAAAATTCTAAAACAAATGGCGACATGTCGAAATGGCAATCCTATAAAATTGAAGAAGGTTAGACGGTGAATCTGATCTTCATAAAAGCAGAGACACCAAAGAATTTGGAGACACTTCGTATCATCAAGATTCGTTATCATGAAGGGCTACAGACAGGTTAAAAGGCACGCTTTCATAATTTCTCTTTCGGATGTACTGCTCTATCGCGAAAGGAAATAAGAGCGTTTTAAAGGTTATTAAGATAATTTACATATTTTTTTGCTTTGCTTAACAACTCGAAACTTTCGTTTCATTTGCATCAACAGTAATTTTAAAGTCTAATGTTTACAAGTACTATTATTAATTCTTTGCATTCGAGGCCTTTTTCGTGCCGGTGGACCACCAAAACGAGACGATTTTCCTATATTTCTATAATTCTATAGGAATAATCCTATACAAAAAATGTCCGCTTAATACTGTTTTGTTAAATAAATCCTTGTCGAATCATGTTCTTAGGCTGACTAAAAATACGACTCGACATCCGACAAGAATTTATTTAACAAAAGAGTATTAAGTGTACGAGGGCTGTCCGTAAAGTATCCGGATTTAATTTATAACTAAAAAAATCTGGTGTGAAACAACCACACGACTTCCATTACCCGCTATTACATGTATTATATGCATTTTTGAGAGATAATGTGATCAGAAAACATAAAAGTGACCAAAAAAGAAAATCGTTAGAGCCGTTTTTGAGATACCAACTTTCACAAAAAATCAATTATTGACCGGAAAACAATAATTACATACAAAAGCATATTTAAAAGTGAGTTAAAATGGCGAGTTTGAAAAAAATCCGTACAACCGTTTTTAAAGGAACGCCTTTGCGAGGCCTGAAATTGAGCTATTTATACAGGACGCCTATCAATTTTCATGAACTAACCAACTATATCATTCGAAAGAAAATCTAATAGAGTGTTTATATAACAAATTTGAAGAAAATCGTTAGAGCCGTTTTTGAGATACGGACTTACGGTCCCGCTTCCGGTTTCCGATGTCCCATTTCCGGTTAAACTCAATTATTGACAGGAAAACAATAATTACATACAAAAGCATATTTAAAATTGAGTTAAAATGGCGAGTTTGAAAAAAATCCGTACAACCGTTTTTAAAGGAACGCCCTTGGGAGGCCTGAAATTGAGCTATTTATACAGGACGCCTATCAATTTTCTTGAACTAACCAACTATATCATTCGAAAGGACATCTAATAGAGTGTTTATATAGCAAGTTTGAAGAAAATCGTTTGAGCCGTTTTTGAGATACGGACTTACGGTCCAACTTCCGGTTTCCGATGTCCCACTTCCGGTTTTTCAATTTTCACCAAAATTTGGAAATTTCATCTGTACGCCAGACGTATTTGAATTCTAAAGTTTCGTAGCTCTATCTTTATTAGTTTCTGAGCTATAATAGCCAGAAGATTCTCCACATACATACACACACACATACACACATACATACACACTGACCAATTGCCAAAAACCACTTTTTTGGACTCAGGGGACCTTAAAACGTGTAAATCAGGTGAAAACCCGATATCGAATTTTCAGACCGAATACAATACTTCCATTACCTACGGTAGTAGGGTAATGGTAGTAAAAATATAGTGGATATACATACTTCAGTTTAATCCCCTTCAAAGTATCGTCCTTGAGAAGCAACATACTTAGCCCAACGTTATTGCCACTCTTGGATGCAGGAATGGAAGTCGTTCTTTGGAATGGCCAACAGCTGTTTGATCGCTTTTTGTTTGATGGTCGTCACATCCTCAAACCGTCGTCCTTTAAGCGTTTTCTTTAGCTTTGGAAATGTGAAATTTTTAACCAAACATGGCACCGTTCAAATTTTCAAAGTTTGGCACCAAACATAGCACTGTACAAATCGCTTAAAGGACGACGGTTTGAGGATGTGACGGCCATCAAACAAAAAGCGATCGAACAGCTGTTGTCCATTCCAAAGAACGACTTCCAATCCTGCTTCCAAGAGTGGCAACAACGTTGGGCTAAGTGTGTTGCTTCTCAAGGACGATACTTTGAAGGGGATTAAACTGAAGTATGTATATGCATTATATATTTTTAGTTATAAATTAAATCTGGATACTTTACGGACAGCCCTCGTACTTCTTTTATATATGAATTATTGGTAGCGCTCGAATAATTCTGCTGCCAACTGTATATTAAATTACTCATCATGAACATAAAATGATTTCACGCACAATTTAATTCTTAAAATTTTTATTACACCATTTTATATGTAACTTCATGCTTCAAATAAGGACATTTGTTAAACATATCAAACATTACCATATCAAATCAAGTGATAATCGAGTGTCACCCCTCCAGTACAAAGGGTTAAACTGATTAGAAATCGAATGAGTTTTAGAATTGTATAATGCATCTCGAATAATTACTCCAGCACGCGAAATCGGTAAATAATCGGCTTTTTACACATTCTAGAGGCTTTTTATCCTTTTTTAATAAAAAGTAAAATGCGATTCGGTTTATAAATGTTATTTAGAATATCAGGTAAATTTCATGCGATGCGAAAAACTAAGACTCCAAAATTGTGGGATAGAGTTAATTGTATAAATTCAAAACATGTTTAAATAACTGCACACATTTGAAATTTACGATAAGAAATTCTTTTCGGTTATTAGTTTTAAGATATAGGGGCCGAAAAGAAAAAATTAAAAAAATGTGTATGTTGTGACCACCACATGATTTTCTTCTATATTTTCCTATACAAATTCACTCAGAAAAAATAATTTACCAAAATTACTATTTGTTAAAATTATCTTCCATGATAATGCAGACGATTTTCATTTTAGCGAAGTATAACACTAAATATCCAAAGTCAATTTTATTGTCTACAAATGATGTCTTAAAAAAGTATTATTATTATTTTTTTCAATAAAAAAATCGATAGCTTTATTTTAAATTATCGCAAATCGATAGTTCAACCACTGATTTTAAAGGTATAGACAAGCTCTTTCGAAAGATACCCATAATGAAAATTTGCCTCCATCCTCGCGAAGGGGAAGCGGGGGGGGGGGGGGGGGGGGGGGGGGGGGGAAAGCGACGCTCCTGTATAAAAAAAAAAAAAAAATCACATCGCTGTTGTTGTTATAAATAATTCTTTTTAATTTCATAATGATTATTTTAAAAAAATTCTCTTAATGTACATTTATACGAGATTTTGTTCTGTACCGGAATGTTAAAAATTTAGAAAATGCGAGATGACAACGTCATCTGTTAGGTGATTGTCACAAAATATCAAGGTGCAACTACACATCAAGTTTTATGAAAATCTGAGCAGAAGTTTCTGAGATAAAGTTACCACAAACTTTTTTCACACACACACACACAGACATTTTCTAAAAATGGATACAACGTGTTCTAAACTACTCAAAACGTATAAATCCATCGAAAACTCGAGGTCGAAAAATTCACAAATCCAATACTATCTTCTATTGAATCTAGAAGAAAGGGGGAAAAAAAAGATTGACTTGACAGTTAGTACAATTTGTACATGGACCTTACAGAATGAGCTGTATTGTAGAGTAAATGATTTTATAACGAAATAGTTCTTTCCATTATTGAAGGAACTATTGTGTTTGGGGGAAATTTCCGAGATCTGAATATTTTCTGCACCCTGTTCAAGATTGAACACGATTTGAATATTTTTATAAATTATAATTAGAAATAAACACGCACATACATACCCGCACATACATCCGCGCACATACACCATATGTGTGGGGCATATCCTTAAAATCGAAGTTTCACTGCAGTAGATAAAGTAACAGTTCTAAATGTTGCCACTTTGATTAAATAAATCAACATAAAATTAAATAATGTAAACTTAAAATGGCTATAATATTTTCTTATTTAAGCAAAGTTAGGAGACTAGAGTTAGTTAGCATAAAAGCCTAGTTGGCACACAGCTTCTATTTTCTGCCACCATGAAGTTAAAGCGCTGTCATCTTACTAGTGGGGAGTATATGTATAGGTGCATCATCCACAGTAACTTCAGTCTGCCTGGAAGCGTCAATAAGAAAAAAAATCTCTGCTTCATCGTTTTTCTCACTTGTGAGTAATTTTTTTAGCGCAATTCTTTTCTTATTCTGGTGAACCTGTAGATTGAATAATGGAGCTGCTTATGGTGATTTTCAAATGAGCGATTAACTGTAGTTTCACGCATGTGTCATAACCTTTTGTTTGTGATATTGGAGATTCTGTGGTGCCAATTTTGTGTTGGATAACACTTTTGGACTAGTTGTCATAACTACACTGTAAAAAATATGTCCTATTTGCTACCAGAAATTTTCTGTAATTACAAAAAATACGTTCCGACGTAATATTTTCGTAAATTACGCGAATTTTCTCAAATTACAGAGAATTTCTGGCAGCAAATAGGACATATTTTTTACAGTGTATGATATAGCTATGGCATATCTTGGTCTTCCGTATCCTTAATGATAGTTCAAGAGCTGAAGAATATCTCCATAAGCTTCTACCCTCAACTCCTGCCAAAATGATAGTGAGAATTTTCATTCGACAATTTCCATGAATTCCGGAGAATATATATATATATATATGTATATATAAGACAACAGGGATCACACTGAATAAGACCAGCAACGAATTCTCCCTAATATGAAGGACTTTCTAATCACCCTAAATACAAAATATATGGCTTTGTTGTAGTAAACTATCAAACCTATTGATACCTTGAGAAAACTGACGAAACCAATAGCAATGAAGTTCCCGTGTTTACTTCAGGGGCATAGGAAAGAGTGAAACTCGGGCTCAAGCTCCCCCCCACCACCACCACCACATACACACACCCTATTCCTTATTAAGAAATTTCCTTTTTTATGGCAAATGAAAGAATCGTCAATTTGAAACCGAAATTAATGTCTTACAAATGTTCATAATTAGACGTACTTTATAAATAATACTAAAAATTAGTTAATATTAATTAAAATCTAATTATTAATTGAGCCCCTCCCGTGATTTTCGAATTGCTGCGCTCCTGGTTCACCTTGATCAAATACCGGAAAAAAATGGAGATGGTCAGGCGAGGATGATTCAATTTGGAAAAAACAAAGTAAAATCGGTCAAAAATTGAACTACCCTTTAAAGGAAAAAAAAAAGAGCTAACAACTTTTATGTTTGTGGTTGATTTTACACAAAGAGCTAATTCTATTTGAATAAATATGGACAGCTACAGTAATGAGCAGAATTTCTTTTTCTTGAGGAATTCATTATTGTTTATACATTTAAGACGAAATTTTTGGTCAAATAGAGGAAAAAAAGGGAGTTGACCAGGCGAGGATGATTTAATTTTGAAAAAACAAAGTAAAGTCGGTGAAAAAAAATTTGACCTGTCCTTAAAAAAAAAAAAAAAAAAAAAAAAGCGCTAGCAACTTTTACATTCGTGGTTGATTTCCCACAAACAGCTAATTCTTTTTGGATAAATATGTATAGCTATAGTAATGAGCAGAATTCTTTTTTCTTGAGGAATTTATTATTTGTTCATACATCCAAGCAAAAATATTTGGACAAATATTATTAAAATATATATTTTTATAAAATGTTTTTCCTCTAAAATTGCTATTTTCTCCATAAGTATTCCTACCGATATCACGTTAAGCCATCTCACCGCTATGGGTTATGCTAACTAGCCACACACTCCCAATTGGAATAGTAGCAAAGTTTTAGGAAAAGTCTCTTTTGGGTTTCTTCAACACGCATTTAATTAATGGGTCTTACATGTGTTTGTAGCCCAAAATTCAAGCTTTCCTGCGCATTCACCATATTTTCTCTAAGTCCTGCGTAAAAAATAATGATAAAAGTAAACGAGTATAGAATATAAAAAACAAAAACAAAATTCTATGCCAATTAGCTCTGGTCTCCCTTGCGTCAGTTCCTTTTTTTCATATTTTTTGTTGAAAATTGTACCTTATGTTCTTTATCACACTAAATTAATAAAAATTATAGGAATAAATGTATTTTAAATATATCTTTTTAATCTTTTTATTTAACATATATTATATAAAACGTATTTTGTAATTGTTTGATAATATATTTCATTACAGGATTAGAGACATCATGGAGAAAGTTCTGTGGAACGCAGGAGAAGATTCCCTCATCTCAATTGCTGTTGTGAACTAATAAATACTTCAGTGATAAGTTTGCAGAAAAATGAAGTATACTTGTACTATGTATTATACAACTCCAAAAGAAAAATGTACTTAGAAAGAAATATTTTTCAAGATATGTGGGAATGTTTAAATGAATGACAGACAAAACAATTCAATAGAATATTTTCATTTATAGATAAAAAAGAAATTGTTGAGAAAAAAAGAAAAAGATCCAAAATTGTATATTTCTTCAAGATATATTTTAATGACATGCATTATATATATTCCACATAAGTATTTACTAAAACTATATATATGTAGTTAAATCACACTAAAGGCTTATAGCTACATTGCACATTCTCCTATAATAGGTAAACAAAAAACAAAATGTCTATTTCACCATACGAAATTGGAAGTGTTTCAGAGGCAAAATCTAAAGATCAAGATGGATCAGAAAAAGGGGAAACATATGAAAGATTAGTGTTTATGTTACTTGCAAAGAAAGGATATAAACTTTATAAAAATGGTGCCTTTAAAAATGGTGAATTCTCTATTGGTAGGCAAGTTGAGATAAGAGACGCAAAATTCGATGATATTGTTTTCAGTTATAAAGACATCGATGATACTAAGAACTTAGTTTTTGTTCAAATCAAACACAAACTAGACGAAAATCAAGATATTGACGACAAAATTTTATCAGCTGAGGAGTGGAGGGAAATTGGAGATCTCCATAAGGACTTTAATTTACAAAAGTATTTTATATCTTTTCTGAGAATTAAAGACGAATTGGAAAACACTAAATCTGAAAAACTCAAAAAAGGAAAAATTAAATATGCAGCAATATACACTAATATTAATCTTAACACCAAAAGATTAAATTTCCAGGCTAGCACAAATGTTACTGCACATGATAACATTTTATCTGTATTTTCATTTGAGAAATTAGCAACACGAGAAACTAATCACTGTTATCTGCTAAAAGATATAGATGACGAACTTCGCAAAATATTTACAAAAAGTTCCGACTTACATAGAATAGCTAGAGAATTCGCGCAGCATGTAGTTTGGGATAGTCATAACCAAAAATACATTTTAGGAAAAGGTGAAACTGCTATAAATTTTTATCAAGTTGCTATAGGAAGAGAAGTTATTAAAAAGTCCCCAGGAGTCACAAAAATGGGAAATAAACAATATAGCGTGGCCTATTTTAGAGATGATTTTCTAGATAATGAAAAATCAGGATCAAAACAGGAACTGAGAGATGCTATATACGAAGCGATGAGAGAATATGGAGAACTGGAAAGAAATAAAAAGGAGGATGTACTAAAAAATATTTTAAAAACAGCAATATTGAAAGTGACACCGAAATTTGGTGAAACTAAACAAAAAATTACACATCTGCCATGCAAATGGAGAGTCGTTACAGAAGATGACATCGCTGACTTTTTAAAATGCTTTGTTTTTTTAGCAAATAAACCTAGTGTAACAGATTTAATAGCCCAAATTTATGATGTCAAAGACATTTTTTTAGAAGAAAGCGGTGTTGCCCAGGCTCTCTATAATATGGATCCAAAACTAAAAGACCGTATAGAAAAAAAACTCGGAATCTATGAAAAAGCATCTCGTAAAGAAATGTGGTTATCTGGTGAACAAATTATTCAATTTGTTCAAGAACAGCAGGAAGCTATTAATATTTCTGTAATGACTTTGCTACATGAAGATGAAATTATGCAGTATGGTAGTTTTCGAAACAGTGGAGAATTAGAGGAATGCTTAGATACTTTTTTATTTTATGAAAAAGCAAATGAAGTAACAAAAGAGCAACACGCATTACTTAAAGAAATTAAAGTGTTGATTGTTTATTCTGAAATACCTCTGTTGAGTTGTATTAAGACGTTACAATATTTAAATACCAAAAATTACCGAGCAAAGAATGGTCTAGTTTATACTGAAGTCAACAACTTAATAAAATATAGGAAACGAGTGGAGAAAGCTTTTCGTTCAGAAATTCATAATTTACTAATTATCGAATGTAGGAACGCAGTTAATGAACAAAATTCGGAAGAAATTTCTCAAAGTTTTTCTAGCATAATCAAAAGCAAGCCTGACAAAAAAATTATTCTAATTTTAAAGCAAGACGAATCTGACTCTTTGGGCGTTAAATTCATATTTTATTTGAAGAATTTTTTCCAATATGCTTGCAAATACGAAAAATTATATGATGAAAAAATTGACCCTATAAATTTACTTGATTTCGAACCGACTGTGAATCCTTTAAATAAGGAATTAATTATTTTTCAAGAAGAAAATGAAAATGTGAGTTTGTCTAAATTAACTGGTTTTGAGGACTGGGAAACTTATGTAAATTATATATCCCAAAATGAAATGTTTAATAATGCAAATATAGCGGATATTATGATTGAAATTCTTGATAATGAAAAGATTGAAGTTGGAAGTAGGCCGTTAGGAACGAGTGGTTTAGAAGGTGCATATGCTACACTCTATGAAGAAATAAATCCAGAAACATTAAAGCATAAATTATTAGAAACAGGTGAAACACATGAGCCATATGGAGACGAAAATTCAGAATGCTTATCACACTTCATTTTTGAAGAACAAAATTCTGATAGTATATCGCGAAATTTCGGTAAAGATACTAGCGAAATATATATTTTTCAGGGAATAAGTGGATCAAGTAAAGAAGAAAAAGTAGACAAGTTAATTGACTGTTTAAGATTAATTCACGAAGAAAAACAATCGATTAAAAATCAGCTGGGAGATATTGATTGTGAAAATAAAATGGAAATAGTTGATGATCAGTTACAAGATGAGAAAGGTTTAGAATTCATTTGTACTAAAGAAAAGATTAAAAACCAGTTGGGAGATATAGGTACCGAAAGTAAAATACACATAATCGATGATAAGTTCAAGGAAGAAAAGTTTAAAGAAATTTGTCAAAAGTATTCGAATAAAAACATATTTTGGATTAACATAAAAGGAGAAGGGAAAAAATTTCGGTTTATCTTACAACAAATTTATAGTACTGATTTCTATATTAAAAGGAAATTCAAAAGTGTTGTTATTCAAAATGATGTAAAAAAAATGCTAATGAAAGAGAATCTTTCTCAAGTATTTATTATTTATTCTACGATTAATCACGAAAAATTAATTGCTTCATTAACATTTGGAAGCGTATCCGAAAAAAATAAAATTGAGAATAATCTTAAAAAAGGTAAAATTATGTTCTTTTCAAAAGAAACTAATGCACGAGAAGCATTTCAAGAAATCTGTAAAGAAAATCCTAACGTTCATTTGCTTAACTTTCAAAAAGGGCGTTTTATTTGGTGTGTCTCTCAGGGTTCAGTAAATAATTTGAAAGTTTATACTAACCACGATGGAAATAAATCATTTTTAATTGAAGAAGAAAATTTAATTCATGATATTAAACACAGAAAAGTAGTTGTATTTGCTGACAATCCAGGTATGGGAAAAACTACCACTTTAACTAAATTGTACGAAATGAAACACCTATCGGTGTCATTTATTGAAACGCACTGGGTTATCAAAATAAATCTAAAAGATCATTTGGACGCTGTGAGGAATATTGAATCAAAAAATGACTCTATAAATGTCGCTGATACCGTTGAATTTTTGACAAAAGTTGATTTAAAATTGGATCATAATCTTGGAAAAAACATACTTGGCATTGCTTTGCAAAAAGAAAAGGAAAATAATTCAAAGCCATTACTTTTGGTTTTCGATGGATTCGATGAAGTCTTACATGAGGAGGATAGAAACAAGATATTATTGTTGTTGAAATTTTTAAAAAATGACACCTCTGCAAAAATATGGATAACTACTCGTCTACATTATAAGGATGTTTTAGAAATGGAATTATCTACGTTTGCTGTTGTGTTTAATCCGATGGACGAAGATGATAAAGTAGCATACATAAAAAATTATCTGAAAGATCGTTCAAGTTTGATTTTATCTGAGGAAAAGTTTAAAAAACTTTTTAGTGAAATGAAGGTAAATAAGGTAATCCATAAATATGCAGCTACATTTTTAAAGAAAATGTCATCTGTTTTCAAAGGTAACACATTTAAATTTATAGGTACGCCATTGCAATTATACTTGATGCTTGAGGGTTCCATAAGCCATTTTAAAAATTGGATAGAATATGAGAGTGATAAGTGTCGAAACTTTGATTACCTGGGTATTGATATAATGGAGATATATGAAAATTTTCTCGACAGAAAATATTCTATCTATTTTGAAAAAATGGGTATTAATGAAATCCTGCGACAAGAAGAGGATAAATTCGTTGTTAATCAATATTGCCAAGATTTTGCCATGTCAATGGTATTAAAATCAGAAACACAAAATTCTTTAACACATTTAAAAAATATAATCTTGTCAACTGGCATTATTATATCTCATGGTACTAACAATGAGTTTATTCATGCAACATTTGGAGATTTTTTTGCTGCTGAAGTATTTTTTCAATGGATAAAAAAAGTTCCAAATAAATTATGGAATTTAAGTAAACAAATGTTTATCATGAAAGAAATTCTGCTGAAGCCAGATTATCAGTTGATTCGAACTTTCATTAATATAAAGCTTGACAAAGTTTCTAGAAGTGAATCATTTCCAGAAATTTTGAAACAGTATGGGATGATTTTCAAAAACCTCCTTAAAGAACAAAATTTGTTACGCCGTCATAAACGATCGATTTTACATGTCGCTATTGTAGAAGTCAATAAAAATATAATTCTTTTTTTGCTAAACAGCTTTAAAGGGGATGAAGATATTCTAAAGAAATTCCTCTTTCATCGTTCTAAAAGTGAACAAACTGCATTGGGAGAAGCAATCATTACAAAAGATATTGAAATAATTAAAATGTTATTAGATGCTGCTGAAGGAATTTCAAAGAAAACATTGCAAGAATTTCTTTATTTTTTTCCTAGAAACGAACATGATGCATTATCCAAAGCAATTATGAAAATGAGCAATGTAGAAATATTCAAAATATTAATAAACAGAGCAGAAAACAAATTAGATCTTATTATTAATCAAAAGAAAAATCACTGTTCTTTACTTCTAGCTGCTCGATATGGAAATGGAGTATTTGTAAAGTTTCTATTTGGAGAATTTAAACCTGATGAAAGAATTAGGAGACAGTTATTACTATTTTGTAAGAAGAAAGGTCGCAATGCTTTATGCTGGGCTTTGTCAAATGGTAACAAAGATATTGCTGAATACTTGTTAGGTATTGCGAAGGAAATGAAAGATAATAATGAAACGCTCAAAAAAATGATTTTACCTGAAAAGGGTGATTCGCCTTTAAGGTGCGCGATAATTAACGGTGATGTTAGTTTCATTGAAATTTTATTGAATGATGCTAAAAATATTAATGATGATAAACATACATTTAAGCAGATGTTTTTGAGTCTGAAAAGTACCAACACCTTTTTATGGGCTCCAATCCATGTTCAGAAACTATTGTTAGAAGAATCGGTTTCTGTCGACCTCGAGATGTTTAGGGAATTTATTTTTTCTGCTGACAAAAATGAGATGATTGTTTTAATGGGGAAGAGATGGCAGGATATTTTGACTCATTTACTTAATGTACTGGAAGAGATTAAATATCAAGATATCCAAAAAGTAGAAACGCTACAACAGGAAATTAAGTTTTTTTATACCAAGAGCCTGTTTATACGCTCAGTTATTCGAAATGACATTGATGAAGTTAATAGAATTTTAAACTTTGTTAAACACTCTGATACATATAGCCTGGAAAATCTGAGGTTCCTTTTTTTAATTGATAATGGTAAAAATAATGTTTTAGATATCGCATATAACAGGAGGGATACACGTATTATCAAAGAACTGCTTTATTTTGCCTTAAAAATCGATGATGAAGGAATGTTTCTCAAAGAATTAACAGCAAACACGGGTTCTCATCTAGTTAGTTTCTTTGAATCAGTGGAATATGAATATGATAAAGAAATGCAGCAAATCATCGAATTTCTTCTCTTCGAATGTAGAGATAATAATAAAAATATAGCTGAAAACGTTCTAAAAGAAGTATATCAAGAAGTATATCAAGTGGATTAACTCTTATCTCTCTTATTCGATTAAAGAAAATGAAGAATGAAACAATTTTTGAATCAATGAGAATAATAATAAGAAAAAAAAAAAATCTGGAGTGACTCCACTTGACTTTCCGAGCATTGAGTAATTAACAGTTTTGTAGATAAAGTAAAGAAAGAGGAGTTGTTAAACAAACAAAAGAGAGAAAACCATAATAGAGTGTTTGAGTGTTTTTCTCCATATATTACACGATGTTTTATTTAACGCTACTGAACTTTGAGCCCACAGATCATAATGATAATTAATTTTTCGTTGTGTCCCTGTAAAAACCTATAAAGCTAGATTCACCAAAATGCTTATAGCTAGTGCAACAGTGATTTATAATATTCATATAAATTTTCAGCTTAATTGAATAAGGCGTTTAGATGCTATCGCACTTTTAAAAATTGGGTCCCATAGGCCATAATGATAAAGAATTTTTCTTTGTGTTCCTGTAAAAAAAACTGTAAGTGCTAAATTCACCAAAACCTATACAGTTGGTGAAACTGTAACCTATAACACGTGTACAATTTTTTGGCTCAGACTAATAAATCGTTTAGACGCTATCGCACTTTTAAAAATTTGGCTCCATAGGCTATAAGGATAAAGAATTTTTCCTGGTGTCCCTGTAAAAAAAAACTATAACCAACTATTCACCAAAATCAATTGGGTTCCTATTATGGTGACTTACAATATACGTACCAACTTTCAGCTTATTTGAAAAAAGCGTTTAGACGCTAGCGTGTTCACTCACAGACATACACACAGGCATACACACATACATACACACACATGCATACATCATCGTAAAAATAGTGGAAACGGACTCAGCTGACCTCGAAACGTATAGAAACATCAAAATCTCAAATTCGGATTTTTGACATGATTACAATTAGGACTGGGCGATGTAGCGATTCTATAAATCGATTTATCTTCCATCTAACATCGCGATATAGAGATAAATCGATTTAACACTGATTTAGAAAATACCTCCTTCCTACCCCTCCTACGTATATAAGTCTTATAATCAATAGTATATGACCGAAAAGCAACGATTCTGTTACTCATTTTCTGCAATTTCCCATATTGCTTTAACTCAGCATCTGTGGCTTAAAATTACGCCAAACTGCATAATTTAAAATTAAAATTTTAAATTATGCAGTTCAAACTGTAAAATTTTTATCAAGAAAAGTTATGTTAATTAAACATTTAAGAATGATTAACATTAGGGGGCGTTGTTATAAATATTGATATTAAAGAGAGTTTTTGATGGCCTTTGGCACAACAGTTTTTGCCGTATGCGTTGCCAATTGTTTGCAGCACTTGCGCCTACTTTGTTCACTTGACCTTTTAAAGTCGTGTTTTATTTCGACTCGAAACAATTGTTGCTAGTTTTTTACATTTTATGGTGTTTATTTAAAGTTGTTAATAAATTACTTTTCAACCCTAGTCCTTTGATGCACTTTTGTTATTGTTGGTTTTTATAGAACTTTTTTTCTTTTTCTTTTAAACTGTTGAGCCCTATTTTGTGTGTTTCTGATACATGATGCAATACTGAACTTTGTATTTTCATTTATAAAATTTATCTTTTACCACAGTCAGTAAATTAAATTTCCGCTTTCTTAAAAAAAAAAAAATAAATAAATAAATAAAATTTTCAAGTCGATTCATGTATTTTACGCGATATTTTTGAACCAACTGCCCAGTTAAGTAATAATTTAGAAAAAAGTTTTTGAAAGCTGCTTCTCAAATTTTTTATCATTTTACAAAATTTAACAAAATTTCTGCTTTTTTGTGTCATATTGCCGAAATACGTTATTTTCTGGCGGTCAATATTCAGTCTGCCAATAAATAAACCACACATCATTCTGAAAAAAAAAAAAAAAATCAAGACCAATTTGTTCGTTAAATGAAATAGGTAGCAGAGTTTGAAAAAGAAATTTAATAATAAAAAATAAAATAAAATAAATAAACTCTGTTTCCATTTAATAGTATTTTAAAGTATTAACATTGTAGAATTTATTAACTCAGAAAAGTAATATTTGAAGCGTATTAATGGTATTATAAAGGGCGTAATAAAAAGTACGTAATAAGGAGCACCATTAAAAATTCTTGTGTACTATCTTTAACCCCCCCCCCCCTTCGCCCTCTTACAAAGTACTAATAACAGATGTGTCTGACAAAGCCAAATTATTGAATAAATAATAATAATGACACACAGCTATATTGTATTGTATTATTAAACTATTTTTATTGTGATTTACTGTATTCTTAAATATTGTAAAAAATAAATTTATTTTCTATTCAATTTAATGTAAAAAATCTATATTTATGTTAATATTTATTACAACAATGCATACTGTAATTGCCGAATTACTTATTATAAAAAGAAAGAAATCATTACGTAGCAAACAAATTGGAATTTCCGTGAAACCGCAAGAAGTTAAAAGTTTGGAATAGTTATGATTCATCTAAAATCGTATTTTCTTTTCTCCCAGATTTAGCATAGCACAAGCGCAGTACTTCGTCTCTCCTTTAGAATAAACGGAGCACACGACAGGCGATTTAAGCGCATCGTCTCTATGGTATCTCCTTTGAAATGAAAAGCTGGCACAATTCATATTACGCTAAATCGTAAGACGGCTTTTGCACTTACTGTTAAATCGTTTTCATTAAATCGGTAAAACCTCCCTTGATGCATTAACTCGTAAGCGTGGCGAGGAAACTTGATGCCCAGCTAACATCGGATTTTTCCAGTTCCAGTCACTAAATCGATGTTGCCTTACATCGTCTAACATCATCATTCCAAAATTTCGTAGTATATGTTATCTTTAAATCGGATCGCCGATTTTAGCTATAAATCGATTTTTGCATTACATCGATGTAACGCCCAGTCCTAATACAATACTTTCCTCACTATAGTGTTCGGAAAGTAAAAATCTGGATTGATTCCATTTGACCTCGAGAACATTTAGTAATGAAAGCATGTTTAAATAAATTTAAATACGAGATGTAGCTAAATAAATAAAATTAATCAAAATAAATTAACTTATAAAACGAATATTTACTATAAGTTTATATTATAATAAGGGAAAATGTACTATTTGACATTTTCCAAAATTAGTAACTATTCGCCAGTGCCCATTTCAATGGTGTAGCATCAGTGACTTTCAACTTCAAGAACTTTGCGTATAAATGCCGATTCCTTGCAATGACACTATTCGTGCTCAAAAATTTCTCAATAAATAAATAAATAAAAACTATGGAATTTAGTAACACAGGGCTACTTATATTTGTATTTTCACCCTTTCAATAATAATAATTATTATAATAATAATAAAAACAGGCGCTCAGTAAAATTCTTAAACACATATTCAAATAATGTATTGATTTTTAATTTCAAATAAATTAATAAAATCAGAATGCATTAATTGTATAGTGTATACTCATTAATTGTATACTCATCTACTAAATATTTTAATTACTAAAATAATCTTAATAACAATTTAGTATTTATTATTAATAATTAACAGTTTCAATTTCTAACGGAACAAAACATAATATTAAAAAATCTAAAAACCAATTATTCGATATTTAAATTATACCCAAAATTCATCACAGATTAATTAATATTAATCCATTAATTTCTCAAAAACATAGTTAATATCAATGTATTCATCTTATAAATCAGAAAATAACATACATTTTAAATAAATTTCACAGTTTTAGTCTAAAAATATCGGAAAACACTAGTCTAAATAATCAGAAATTTTTCAGAGTAGGCTCGATGGCTCTCTGGTCAGAGTACGCAACTACAAATCTGGAGGTTGTGAGTTCAATCCTCACCGATGGGTAGTAAAAAAAGAATATATACATATGTATATAAAAGTTTTTACTAATTTCACAAAATATTTTAAGATAGAGTAAACAAGAAAGAAAAATCCTGCAGTACGCATTGATTATACTCGGGGAAAGCATAAGTTGACAGTGTGTGGAAGCCTGTAGAAAATGTACTTCCGCGAAAGAAAATAGTTCTTTACTATATTTAAGTGTAATAAACTTTTTACTCGATTCTTTTTATTCCGGTAAACTGAAAAATGATTGTTTATTTAAACTAAACGTATTTATGTTAACACAAGGTATTTTTTATAATAGATAAGCATAAATTTTATGTGAATGTATTGTTTCGCGAAGAAAGTCTGTTGGCGAAATATTGGCGGAAGAGGGAATACTGGAAGCAACCTTTTAACCCATATTGTGAGTGCGAAGAAGTTTGGTGGGGCTAATAGATTACTTTATTTTCCGAACATTTGAAGATAATTAATGTACAGTCCGCTTCTTTAATTTCACAACTATCAAAAATAGAGAAAAAATTTTGACGGATTTGAACGTTTCGGAAATTTTTACAACAGATTCATACCAAACATGTCAATGAAATATTCAAACTTACAGGAATGAGGAAAAATATATTATATTTCGCTAAATACTTTTTTTTTTTTTTTGTGTGTGTGTGTGTGTGTTATTATTATTACAATGATAATATAATTTCAATTCGGCGCGTTTTTATATAAAATATTTTTATTCCCAATACCAACAACTAATCTGGTGTTTACATTAATTTATACTATGTATTATATACTAAAGGTTTTACTTTCTTTTTGTTTTTCCCTAACAAAACAATAAAAGAAAAACATAATTATCTTTAATAATAATATTAATAATATAAAAAGAATCAGACTTATGTATGTAAAATTTATGTATAAATGAGAGACAGATCAATTATTTAAAGCCGAAATTACATAATTAGCAAGCATTCCTTTGTAAAACAAATTTTATTTTAATGGATATTTACTTAAAAAAGAAAATTAATTAGGAAATAAATACTGTTTCAGACTTTATAACAAATAGATCGATACCTTGGAGAGAAATTACAAAATTTTAAACATATATAGAGCAATTATGTAGCGATTTATATATTGTAGTTTAAAATATTTACTTTTAAAGATATCATTAGAAAAAATGTTGATTAGAAAAAGCTTACATCGAATAGAATTATTACTTATAATTCTTTGGATTTTGTCGGTAAAATAATAATTTCTTCAAATGAATAAAAACTATATTATTTAACTACCATTATGTTTAAATTAAATTAAAAATAAATAAATAAATAAAGGCTGATAGTGGTCAAATGAATTTAAATGAAATTTAAATTCTGTCCTACACATAGTATAATTTTCTAAAAGAGGCCTATTTATTTATTGTGTATGCATGAGACTGTATTCCTGACACTGCCTGCTTTAATCAAGGTAGTCTATCGCAAAATTTAACGACACAATTATTTTTATTATTACTGGCTCTTTGAAAGAAATAGTTCTCTCGTCCTTATAAATCTATCTTTTAGAGATTTGATTTAGAGCCAAAAGCCTTCTATATTCATAAAAATGCCACGAAGTTCTTCCAAAAGCTACACAAAGTCAAAAACTTTTATTTTTAGATATCTAAATTAATTCCAAATGGCTACAAAATTGGTATTGATTCAGTTGCTAAGTTTTTCAGTATCAAGTATGACGGAATTGTCACTCATTTGCTGCAATTGCTCAATAGTTTACTACAATAGTTATTTTTCGATTTAAATATACAGATATCCTTAAAAAAAAAAGGAGGGGTCCTTAACTTTAATTATAAATTGCAGCCCTTTGAAACGGTAACTATATAATTTTCTGAAAATTTCTGTCGAACATTATCTCTCAATTTTAACTTTAATATTTTTTTAACTGTGCCAAAGGGAAAAAAAAAAAAAAAAAAAAATCACAAAATAAAAAGGTAAATCGTTTTTATTTAGTTTATGCTGTCTGAAAAAAATAGTTCTAAAAAAAAAAAAAAAAAAATGGGAACATTGTTTCTGAAAATTTTAAGATTGCTTTTAAATATAATATCACATTAATATCAAAGCTTTCTTATCCATTACATACATCAAAATAAATTGAAAAATACGTGAAATGCCATGCTTTCATTCATATTCCAAAGAATCGAATAACTTAACATTTCCCTTTTTCTCATCTATAAAAATCTCATTCCAACCTCATAAAAATGCTAAGAAAATAGATGTTTCAACTCAGTTTTTTAAAAATAGCAATCGCAAAGGTATGTGTTTATCAGTATTAAATAAAGACATCAAGAAAAGTCATATTTATAAGTAAATTAAAATTCGTTTCCTTTTCACGTAAATTGTGAGTTTCTTAACTTTATTCATAAATGAATATAAAAATTCTCATATTCATATTTAGCTTAAAAAATCAGGGTACAGACAGAATGAATATACAAACAAATTGTAAACAGAAATTGCCTCTGCACATGAAAATTCACTATATTTATTTATTTTAAATTAATATTTTTTTAATTTTTAAATTTATCATAAAAGCAATAAACTACTTCCACTTTCTCATTTTTTTTAACTACTTTTAACATTTACTGATTAACCGGTAAATAATAATGCAAATTGAAAATCTATTATCTTTTGTTCATTCAGAACTTTTTGCTCATTTTCTCTTGAGAAAATACTGCCATTTATAAATCACAGTTTAAATCTTATGATAAAATAATTTTTCTGCCAAATATATTCGAAATATTTTAAAAGTATATTTTTAAATTAAAAAAAAAAAAAAAATCAATTTCTCTTTGAAGGGAACAAAGACAAAAAATATACATACAAATAATATTTAATTTAGATATATTTTTTTTTTTTTCTTTTTTCGTTTTCAAAATATTTAGGTATTAAACTTTTTTTTTCTCTCTCTCTCTCTCAGGGTAAAAATTAGTATATTACTCAATTTGCAGTAATATGGATTCACAATAAATTGTAAGTAACCAATTTAGTGTAAATTCATCCAATTTAGTGTAAAGAAACTAAAAAATATACTCTGAAAAAATATTTTTACTTTAATCAAAAAAAAAAAAAAAAAAAAAAAAAAAACTTTCTCAAATCACCGTTAAATCGCCCGATGTGGCAACCCAATTAATGCCAAGTGCGTAAAAAGGTCTCTGTAGCATATACAGTGCTGTCAAGTTTTGCTTTCCCCGAGTATAGTAACACTTTCCAACTGTACGCAATTGTTGTATCGAATAACTATAAATATTATTTGCCTACGTTATCGCACAACAAACAGAAAGACTGAAAAACATACATAGACTAATTGGTTTTAAAATTACTCTTAGGCATTTTGGAAAGTGTTAAAAGGGCTTAACGCAAAAGAAAATGCAGCCGTTAGATTATAATTACAGCTTTTAAACTCTCTGAATATTTTACTGTAGCCCTGTAAATCTGAAAGTTAATCATATCATATTCTATACAAAACAATATTTTAGAATATTAATAATACATGTCAATATTTTTAAGATTTTTTTAGTAGAAAGTTTTTTAAATATAACTTTTAAAAAATTCTGTCCTAAAACGTAATACATTGGCTTTTTCTTTATTGTTGTTATTGTTGTCCCTGTAAACAAACTAGTTGTACAGGACCTATTAATGACATTTTAAATAGGGAACATTCCATAGGGAACATGAGTGTATCATTTTTAAAAAATTCTCGAAATATTCACGGATGATAGGAGCCGGAGACAAACAGATAGAAAGGTAGACAGTCCGACAGACAGATGCACAAATTGAAATCATATTCCCACTAGAATTATAAGAAAGTGTTAAAACGCTCGTGTAAACAAAAGTGCAATTCCAGCAAATTTTTATTAATACCTCTTAATGCAACTGATTTTTTTTTGTGTGTGGCCCTGTAAATATAATGCTAACCATGCTATATTACATAGAAGGCACACTCTTTTGTGTATACGAATAATATATTTCAATTGCATTAAGCTTTGTGGAAGATAAAATTATTAAAATTTGGTTTATATAAATAACTCTCATACAACATAATGCTTTGGAGTACTTTCAAGTGCCCCTTTACACAAACCAGTTAGAAATGTACTCTACTTTACATAAGAAACATCCGATAGGGAATTGAATAACATATTAAAATTACATTAACGTTTCTATACATTAAAGGTATTAAAATAGGATTTATAGAAACTCTCATAGAACACAATGCTTTCGAATACTTTTGGGTGTCCCTGTACACAAACCAGAAGAGGTATTCAATCGATTTTCGGTAGGGAACATCCGATAGTGAACTTCAATAAAATATATCGGTTAAAAAAATTCCATAAATATTTACGGGAATTAGAGCGCAGAAAAGCAGACAGAGAGACAGACATACGTACAGAAGAACAGTCAGACACAGAACACAAATTAAAATTATATTCACACTAAAAAAATGATAGAAAGTGTCAAAAACGCTTAATGTAAACGAAAGTACAATTCTACTAATTCTTTATTCATAGCTCTTAATATAACTGAATATTTTTGTGTCACCCTGTAAATCTAATGGTAACCATGCTATATTCTATGCAAAGCATTCTTTTGTGCATATAAATAACATATTTCAATATCCTAGAAGTTCGTGGAAAGTAAAGTTATTAAAATTTGATTTATAGAAATATCTCACAAAGAACGCAATTCTTTGAAATACTTTCGGGTGTCCCTGTACACAAACCAGTAGAGGTATAAACTCCATTTTCAATAGGAAACATCCGATAGTAAACTTGAATAACATTTATCAGTTTCAAAAAATTACATAAATATTTACGGGACAGACAGACGTACAGATACACAAACTGATATCATATTCACACTTAACAAAACGTTAGGAAGTGTTAAAAACGCTTAATGAAAACGAAAGTAGAATTCTAGCACATTTTTAATAATAGCTCTTAATATAAGAGAATATTTTTGAGTCACCCAGTAAATCTAATGCTAATCATGCTATATTCTATGTAAATCATTCTTTTGTGCATATAAATAACATACTTCAATTTCTTAAACCTTCGTGGAAAGTAAAGTTATTAAAATTTGATTTATAGAAATATCTCTCATAGAATGCAATGCTTTAGAATACTTTTGAGTGTCCTTGTATATAAAACAGAGTTGGTATTTAATCAATTTTATACAGTAAAAATCCAATAGTGAACTTGAATAACATATTTCAATTTCATTAAGATATGTGTACAGTAAAGGTATGAAAATATGAGTTATAGAAATACCTCTCATAGAACACAATGCTTTGAAATACTTTCGGGTGCCCCTGTACACAAACCAGAAAAGGTATAAACTCAATTTTCAACAGGGAACATCCGATAGTGAACTGGAATAACATATTTCAATTTCATTAAGATATGTGTACAGTAAAGGTATGAAAATACGATTAATAGAAATACCTCTCATAGAACACAGTGCTTTGAACTACTTTCGGGTGTCCCTGTATACAAACCAGTAAAGGTATCAACTCCATTTTCAAAAGGGAACATCCGATAGTGAACTTGAATAACATATATCAGTTTCAAGAATTTCCACAAATATTTACGGGAATTAGAGCGCGGAGAGGCAGACAGACGAAAAGACAGACAGACAAACCAAAGTCATTAACACTTTTAAACCTTGTTGGGAAGTGGTTAAAATGTAAGAAAATGTTAAAAACGGTTAATGTAAACGAAAGTACACTTTTAGCAAAAATTTTTAATAGCTCTTTATATAACTATTTTTGTGTCACCAAGTAAATCTAATGCTAATTATGCTATATTCTATGCAATGCATTTTCCTTTGTGCTTATTAATAGCACATTTCAATTTCATAAATCTTCGTGCAAAGGAAAATTATTAAAATTTTGTTTATAGAAATATCTCTCATAAAACGCAATGTTTTGGATTACTTTTGTGTGTCCCTGTACACAAATCAGTGGTGGTATTTGCTCCATTTTATACAGGAAACAGCCGATAGTGAACTTGAATAATATATTTCAATTTCATTAATATTCGTGTACAGTAAGGGTATGGAAATATGGTTTATAGAAATGCTTCTCATAGAACACAATGCTTTGAAATTTTTTGTGTGTCCCTGTACACAAACCAGTGGTGGTATTTACTCCATTTTATACAGGAAACATCCAATAGTGAACATGAATAACATGTTTCAATTTCATTCAGATTTTTGTACAGCAAGGGTATGAAAATATGGTTTATAGAAATGCCTCTCATAGAACACAATGCTTTGAAATATTTTCGGGGTCCCTGTACACAAACCAGTAGAGGTATAAACTCCATTTTCAATAGGGAACATCCAATAGTGAACATGAATAACATATTTCAATTTCATTAAGATTTTTGTACAGTAAGGGTGTGAAAATATGGTTTATAGAAATGCCTCTCATAGAACACAATGCTTTGAAATATTTTTGGGGGTCCCTGTACACAAACCAGTAGAGGTATGAACTGCATTTTCAATAGGGAACATCCGATAGTGAAACTTTATAACATATTTCAATTTCATTAAGATTTTTGTACAGTAAGGGTGTGAAAATATGGTTTATAGAAATGCCTCTCATAGAACACAATGTTTTGAAATATTTTCCCTGTACACAAACCAGTAGAGGTATGAACTGCATTTTCAATAGGGAACATTCGATAGTCAACCTTTATAACATATTTCAATTTCATTAAGATTTTTGTACAGTAATGGTATGAAAATATGGTTTATAGAAATGCCTCTCATAGAACACAATGCTTTGAAATATTTTCGGGGTCTCTGTCCACAAACCAGTAGAGGTATAAACTCCATTTTCAATTGGGAACATCCGATAGTGAACTTGAATAACATATATCAGTTTCAAGAAATTCCATAAATATTTACGGGAGTTAGAGCGCGGACAGACAGACAGACAGACAGACAGACAAACCCAAGTCATAAACACTTTTCAACTTCGTTGAAAAGTGTTCAAAATTAAATGGTAAAATTCGATTAATACAAAAACCCTTTACGGGTGACGCATCTACTTTATGGCTATAAGAATTTGAAATAGGGGTCTTAAAAAGAATGATATCATAGTATCCAACTAATTAAAATTTAAGCAAGGACATACTGTGATACAAAGAAAACATTTGTACAAATTTTACCTGCAGTTTTGGATAGCGTGACGCAAAAGACAAATCAAGTTATTGAAATAAATAATTTCATTTTATAATGCAAATTCAGTGAAAGTGTGATTAAGTGCCAGTATATTTGAAAATTAAAAGTACTGTTTCAATGTGTAAATATACTTTGTTAGACCATACAAAAGTGATTTTAAAGGAATCTAAAACCAAATCTTTTAAAGTAACACAGAAGCGTCACTGGAATTTTGATATATTTCCTTTTAAAACCTTTTTTTTTTTAATTTGAAATGTGAATGGAAAAGCATCAGTGAGTATATTTTATATATCTGTTTGATCTTGAAGCTAAAAATATTATGTTTGCATTGTAAATGTAAATAGAAGAAAAAAAGCAAATGAGAAAATCTATGTATATTTTAACTAATAGCAAAGCGTCACTTAATATTTGATATCATTATTTTTAAGACCCCTATTTCAAATTCTTAAAGCCATAAAGCTTTAAGAATTTACAAACTTTGCTTTACAAACTTTTGAACCGCGAAGGGTTTTTGTATTGATATCATTACTTTTAAAAGGTTGTTGAATTAGATTTTTTTGTATGCACGTGCATCTGTGTTAAAAAATTTGTCAATGCATTTATTTATTTAGATTTTTATAAAAATTACCTTATTATGTATATATATGCATGTAAGTGCATAAAAAAAACATGTAATTCACTTTAAATAAACAAATTATGAAATATGATTTACTGTATATTTACAAAAAAAAAAAAAAAAATGCTTTTTAGCAAGAAAATCCTAATCAAACTCCAATTTACATCTATTTAATATTTTCCGTTATTTTCTATTATCTATCTATTATTTTCTTCAAAATGGAGCAAAAAAAAAGGTGGGGGAGGGGTTCAAATGCATAAATTTTCTTATATGAGCTCGTACCAGTTTTAGCATTCTAGCGAAGCGACATAGGACCTCGAAATCTGAAAAATAATTTCTTATAAAATTCTGTGAAATCCTTATTATGCTTATTTATACTTCAGTGCACAAAAGGAATATATTACTCACCTCAAATGAGCACATTTTAAAACTTTTTGCTGAATATTTACAATAAAACCTGCCAACAACTGCAAATTTGGCGAAATGCTAAAAGGAATTTTTTTTTTTTTTTTTTTTTTTTTTTTTTTTTACATTTATTTAAAAAAAATAAAAAAATAAATAAAAATAAAAGTAAATACATAAATAAAATATACATTTTATATCTACTTTATACATTTATGGAATATTTTCTTCAAAATGGAGCAAAAAAAAAAGGTTTTAAAGACATAAATTTTTGGATATGAACTCATACCAATTTTAGCATTCGAGCGACATCGTACCCCGAAATCTGAAAATGATTTTCTTAAAACTTTTCATGAAAAGCATCGTACTATGCTTATTTATACTTCAGGACACAAAAGGAATATGTTATTCACCAAAAATGAGCACATTTTAAAACTTTTTACTGTATATTTACAATATGACGTAACAATACTTGCTAATTTCGCGAAATGCTACAAGGAAAATTTTTTCACATTTATTTCAGAAAAAAAAAAAAGTCATAATCAAAATGCAATTTATATCTACTTTATTCTTTTATCTATTATTTTCGTGAAAATGGAGCAAACAAAGAGTTTTTAAACACATCAATTTTTGATTATGAGCGCATAGCAATTTTAGCGCCCAAGCGACATTGTACCTTAAAATCTGAAGCCTAATTTTTAAAAATTTCCATAAAAAGCACCTAATTATGCTTATTTATATTTCAGAGCACAAAAGGAATGTGTTATTCAACTGAAATGAATACATTTTCAAACTTTTTACTGTATATTTACAATAAGACATAACAATAATTGCTAATTTGGCGAAAAGCTAAAAAAGGAAATTTTTTTTTCACACAATTAAAAAAAAAAAAAAAAAAAGACAATCAAAATGCAATTTATTTCTACTTTATGCTTTTTCCTATTATTTTCTTCAAAACAGAGCAATTAAAAAGCTTTTAACACATCCATTTTTAAAATATCAGCTAATAGCAGTATAGCGTTCGAGCGACATCATACCTCGATATCTGAAATCTAATTTCTAAAAATTTTTCATGCAAAGCACCTTATTATGCTTATTCCTTCTTAAATGTACAAAAGGAACATGATATTCACCTGAAAAAAAAAAAAAAAAAAAAACACATTTTAAACGTTTTACTGTGTATTTACAGTAAAATATAACAATAATTGGTAACTTGGCAAAACGCTAAAAGGAAAATTTTTTCATATTAATTTTATAAAAAAATATAAAAAAAATAAATAATAATAATCAAAATGCAATTTATACCCTATTTTAAGCCTTTACCTATTATTATTTTGAAAATGGAGCAAAGAGTTTTTAAACACATCATTTTTCGAATATGAGCTCATAGCAATTTTAGCATTCGAGCGACATCATACCTCGAAATCTGAAACCTAATTCCTAAACTTTTCATGAAAAGCACCTTATTATGCTTATTCCTACATCAATGCACAAAAGGAACATGATATTCACCTCAAATGCATACATTTTAAACTTTTTACTGTGTATTTACAGTAAAACATAACAATAATTGGTAACTTGGCAAAATGCTAAAAGGAAAAAAAAATTCACATTATTTTTACAAATAAATAAATAAATAATAATAATAATCAAAATGCAATTTATACCTACTTTAAGCCTTTACCTATTATTTTCTTGAAAATGGAGCAAACAAAGAGTTTTTAAACACATCATTTTTTTAATATGAGCTCATAACAATTTTAGCGTTCGAGCGACATCGTACCTCGAATTCTGAAATGTGATTTCTTAAAACCTTTCATGAAAAGCACCTTATTATGCTTATTCCTACATCAACACACAAAAGGAACATGATATTCACCTCAAATGCACACATTTTAAACTTTTTACTGTGTATTTACAGTAAAACATAACAATAATTGCTAACTTGGCAAAACGCTAAAAGGAAAATTTTTTACATTAATTTTACAAAAATATATAAATAAATAATAGTAATAATCAAAATAAAATTTATACCTACTTTAAGCCTTTATCTATTATTTTCTTGAAAATGGAGCAAATAGTTTTTAAACACATTATTTTTCGAATATGAGCTCATAGCAACTTTAGCGTTCGAGCGACATCGTACCTCGAAATCTGAAACGTAATTTCTTAAAACCTTTCATGAAAAGCAACTTACACATTTTCAAAACTTTTTACTGTGCATTTACAATAAAACAAAACAATAATTGCTAATTTGGTGAAACGTTAAAAGGAAAAATTTTTTCACATTAATTTCACACACACACACACAAAAAAAAAAAAAAATAATAATAATAATAATCAAAATGCAAGTTTTATCTACTTTTTGCCTTTACCTATTATTTTCTTCAAAATGGAGGAAACAAAAAGTGTTCTTGCTCTTAGCAAACATTTACAATTAAGAAGTATTTTGACATAATTACATAATGTTTCTATTTTATTTTTTCTTTTATTAAGAAATTTCTGAGAAGTTAAAAGAAAGATAACTACAGGCTTCAAAACCCCAACTTCTTACCCAACTGAACTAAAAATTTGATTACATACGCAGAGAGCAATGTGGAAAAAATTTTTGGGCAAATCGCCCTTATTGTACATTTTTGAGGGGAACTTTTCAAAATATTGAGAGTGTGGTAGTGTCGAAATCACAAACAGCTAAGAACAATTAAAAATTCAAAGATTGGGCAGGAATGAAGAGCCATTTGGACAATTCTCTAGTTTAATAAAGAAATATTTACAAAAATTTACAGTATTTACAATTAAAGAAAAAACTAGAATTGATTGGCCTCATGCCTGATAAAAAAAAAATGCATCGTCCATTTCAGGCTTCCTGCCTCCTTCGAGATCTACAAGATCCGGTCTGTCTCCTCTTAATTCTCGAGGTCATCTCCCATCTTGTCTGCCGGTCTCTCCCTGGACTTGAGAGAGGGGACCAACCCCCTGATGCAATCAGGCTCCTATAGGTTCTCAGGAATCCTAGACTACACCTAGGAACTTTCGCCGGCCAGTCGCTGGACCGTAAGAGTGGCGCCGCTCTGTCGCTTCTCCCAGGGGTGTGCTAGAGTCATCGGAAAAATCAAAGGGCAGCATGAAATCAGGATTCAATGGTGTCGGCATTACTCAAAAACCACGCTAGCCACCAACTCCTTTCTAAAGTCCAGACTTCCTGTCTCTGCCATCAATCAAGTCCGTGAGAACTCCATGCAAGATTCCGTGAAGGAAGGGGGGTTCATCACAGCCCTTTCCCCCTAAAAGAATTTCCTTAATATGAAGGAAATTTCATCCTGGAAACAGGGCCCCAATTACACTTACCAAAGAGAGGTCATGAAGACCCAAAATTTATACCATAAACTTAAAAAATATCATTTAAGAGAAAAATAAAACAAAAATTTGACCCATATACTCAGTTTTAAGTGAAAAATCACAATCTATGAGACTTATACCTAGAATACTCTATTAGAATTCCCATGAGATCCAAAATAACATTGTATTATACCAATCACTTAAAATAAAATAAATAAAAATAAATGAAATAAGAAGAAATAATTTATTTTTCTCTAAACCATATTCAATGAATCCATTTCTAAATATTAGGTACATTTATTCCAATTAAAAATTATAAAAATATAAAAGAAAAAAAATTATTATTTTTAATCCTTAAATTTATTTACAAAGGATTTCTCTTTACTGATTTACATTTTCAATCAGATTAATTCAGTCTGCTCAACCCCTGCATTAGAATGTTTTTTTTTCCCAGGCTTATGTTCTGTCGAAAAGTAATATTTTTGTAACCACAAAGCCCATTGAATAAGACATGAATTAGTTACCATCATTCTTTCTATAAAAGTTGGTGGATTATGATCCCTCTAACCGAATGATATTTTTTTCACAGAACATAAGTCTTACATTTAAAAACCTCTAAAACATTCTTATCATGCAATCAAAACAAACACACGAATATGGACAATAACAATAATAATATTAAGAATGATACTTTTTCAAAGAAGAACTATGTATACACTTTGCCTCGTTTGAACATTAAATTTAATGACTTGTTGTTGTAAACTTTAAATTAAATAATCAGAATATGAAGTGAACTTAAATTCAACATATCGCAACAATTGACCGATTAAATTTTAAAATCTCCATGACATCATTTTCCTAAACAAACACATGGCCAAACTAGTGTTTCAAAGGCATACACCGAACAAATGTGTATTGTATACATAGATTTTTATTATTTTTATTATTATTGCCGTCATTACAATCGTAATATTAACCTAATTCAATCAATTTTATAAAAGCATACATTAAGAATGAAAAATAAAATAAAATAACCAAATTAATATAAAATAACTGAATAAAAATAAAAGTTTCTATGAAATGAAACTTGTGTACATGCAACTTATGAATAGAATTATGACATTTCGTAGTCCTCAAACCTTTGTAAATCCCATTCCGAGATTTTCCGATTCTCGTATTGTAAACAAAGAGCTTTATCTGCTATTTTCTCTTTCTTAGAGTCGAAGAAAATGGGGGAGAGCCGATTCTTTGTTCCCGCGTCAAACTTCGGATTAGCCTTCCTATACTCAAATTTAGAACAGAAATTTTTATCTTTCACTCTTCTCCCGTTCCTTTTAACATTTTCGGATAACGATCTGTAACATTCGCCTTTATGATTACAATAGCTAAATCTATCGGATTTACATTTTGGACCTTTGCGCCTTTTAAAGCCTGATTTAAAAGGTTTAGGATTTCTTCTGAGTTTTTCAATAAGCTCTGCCGTTTTATTGCCTAAAACATAATAATTTTCTTCTATGTCATCAGGTCTGACAGCTGCAATAGTTACAATTTTTCCGAGTAGATAGTTACAACCTCCTTTTATAGTTACACGAGCTAATGGCAAGCTCTTGCTTTCTTCATCAATGGGAGAGCGCATTAAGAAATTTTTTCCGATAAAATAGCCCTTTTTAATCCAACTGCGATTGCATAAATCCCATTTTGACCCTGTATCTCTAAGATATTCTCTTTCAACCCCATTAATCACCGCTTTATCCACGTAAGGTTTGAAACAATGACTTAAAACTGAGTTTGCTCCAATATGATGAATAACATCGCTAGTTTCATTCCTTTCTAGCTCAGGGCGATTCGGACGAATATAACCGCGTTTTTTGCAGTGAAAACACGTTACCTCTCGTCTTTTATCAAAATTTTCGTCGATTTTTTTTCTCCCGACTGCTTTCGTTTTTCCCGGAATTTTGAAATAGGTTCTCTTTTTTTGATTTGTTTTCAACGAATTTATTATTTCCGACTTGACGTCCTTCATAATTTATAAATGCCTTATCGCTATGATCCGAACGTATACTTTCGTACATATCACATTTGTCAGCTAGTTCACTCGCTGATTTAAAATTCTCCCATTCATCTAGATATTTATCGCGGATTTCTAAGGGAGCCCTTTTTTTCAACTGTTCCGTAAGAATAAGCTCTTTAAGTGACTCGTAGACTTTTGCGCCTACGGTTTCTAACCAGTTTTCCATGTAACCCCTTAATTCATAAACGAGGTCCGACCACAAGGCAAAGGGCTTACGGGTATGTTCTTCGAATTTTTTCTTCAATGCATTTTCACCTTGTCTATATCTTTTTAACAATAATTTTTTTATATGTTGAAAATCATCGGCTTTTTCAACTGGTTCTTTTATTATTAACTCTGCGATTTCAGTTGGTACCAAAGTGAACAACTGAGCAACCCATTTGTTTTCATCTAAATTTTCTCTCTGAGCCTGACGCTCAAAAATCATTAGAAAAAGAGTTATATCCATAACTTTTGGATCAAATTTAGGCACTACATCTTTTAGATTAACTTTATTTACAGGCGCGCAATCTAACCCGGAGCTTCCAGAATTCAGACTAACATTTTCTACAGTGCCCTGTAATCGTAATTTTTCCAGTTCAAATTCCCGGTTTTCCCGTTCTTTTCGGTCTAATCTTTCCTGTTTTTCACGTTCTACGCGTTCTTCTTCCTGTCGAAGAATATGCTTTAAGAAGATTTTTGCTTCTTTCTCGGTGTAATCCAGCGCTTTTAATATAGCTTGTCTTATCACCTTGATACAATCTTTTTCTGATACATCTGTATCAAATTCCTTAGCTAACGCTAACAAAACATTTCGGTTTTGACCGCAAAGAACATCTTCAAAATTAGCCATTTTGCCCGAAATAATAAAATTAAACTAAATCCTAAATTAAAAAATTTTCTAATTCTATACTTGAATTTAAAATTATACACAAAATATCATGCAATACAATAAATACAAAAAATAAATAGAAAAGAGATATATCAAACTTTCAGCACAATTTTCAAAATTATCACCAGGTATAATAAAAACCCACTCACTTTAATAGTAAGAAAACATAAATTATGACTTATTTCCCAATTAACAAATCCCGTTAATTTCAGTGTTAATTTATCTATTTTTATATCAGGTAATTTTAAAAGCGCAAATAATTTCTAACCTTTTGCAATTTCCGCTAAAGTTAAATAAAATTCTCAAAGAATTTTTCTCGAAATCAATTTTGCTAGTTTTCTTTGAATTGACACATAAATTCAAAATTCAGAAATTATTAAAAAATTTCTATAACATTAAACTCGATTTTCAAGTCACTTTTAAAAACGAAATTAAAAAAATGTTGTCTCCAAACCCAGATTATAATTTTTCTGTTTAAAACTGAGTTTATCGCGATTAATTCTCATACATATAAAAAACTAGTAAGTTGATTTCAAAATATATTTTAAAACACTTTAAACATAATTAAAAAAAATACAAAAAATCAATGCAATTTAAATAAATATTACCCTACTCTACAACAACATTGACGCAACTAAATACTTCATAAAATTTGACATGGATAAAAATTTCCCAATTTTTAAAACCTACGACAATTTTAAATTAAAATAAAAAAATCATAATGACCTCTCCGTAGAAAATGTACTGGGACTCACCTGTTATTTGTTGGCTTTGCTCTGACCACTGGAACAATGAGTCGTCACTTGTCCTTCTCGTCTGTATGGCATCAACAGGAGCGACGTGCCATCACAATTGCACACACGTATAAAAAGCATTTATTTTTCTCAAATATTTTACTGTCAATGTCGAAGAGTGGCATTGGATCATGAACTTTAAGAAGATTTCAAATGTATCCCAAGTAGCTGCCACCATTTATCTTAGCTGTGGTAGCGTCGAAATCACAAACAGCTAAGAACAATTAAACATTCAAAGATTGGGCAGGAATTAAGAGCCATTTGGACAATTCTCGAGTTTAATAAAGAAATATTTACAAAAATTTACAATATTTACAATTAAAGAAAAAACTAGAATTGATTGGCCTCATGCCTGATAAAAAAAAACAAAAAAAAAAAATTAATCGTCCATTTCAGGCTTCCTGCCTCCTTCCAGATCTACAAGATCCGATCTGTCTCCTCTTAATTCTCGAGGTCATCTCCCATCTTGTCTGCCGGTCTCTCCCTGGACTTGAGACAGGGGACCAACCCCCTGATGCAATCAGGCACCTATAGGTTCTCAGGAATCCTAGACCACACCTAAGAACTTTCGCCGGCCAGTCGCTGGACCGTAAGAGAGGCGCCGCTCTGTCGCTTCTCCCAGGGTTGTGCTAGAGTCATCGGAAAAATCAAAGGGCAGCATGAAATCAGGATTCAATGATGTCGGCATTACTCAAAAACCACGCTAGCCACCAACTAATTTCTAAAGTCCAGACTTCCTGTCTCTGCCGTCAATCAAGTCCGTGAGAACACCATGCAAGATTTCGTGAAGGAAGGGGGGGTTATCACAAGTGATTCTTGCAATACCATTCTCTAACGCAAACACTGATGATGCTTGGAGCATTTTACTGAACTAGTGGCCCAACTTATGAAGCAGAAGTTTTTAAAGCTTTGTTTATTATATATTATTATTCATATTAAAAATTAAAACTTAATTTATGTATATTAAACCTTGATTTTCTCAGTTTTTAGTTTTTACACTTTCCTGCAAGATTAGAAAGAAAGTTATAAATGCAGAGATACAAAACTTTGCAAGCATATTTCATTCATGGATCTTTATTCTGTAAAGCTCAATTATGTTAAATTGGCCATCACATTTTAATGGATAGTAAACAAAAGTCTGAAATATATATATATTTTTTAAAATCTTAATTAAACTTTTTTTGAAATATTATATATCCATAAATTGTGAGGTTTACAGAATAAAGGTTTTATTTAGTTTCAATTGGATTTAAAAGTTGTGGTTCCAGAATGTATATTTAAGAAAATATCGTGCGGGAATTGAAGATACATGAAATGAATAATTTTTATTTTTGCGTTTATATTCCCCGTCATTTAAAAATGTATATGCATTCAAGTGCTTTAATTGAATCATATTTTGAAAGTTAATACTTTACATTAAATATTGTAAATATTTTACTTTAAAATATTCCATACGTAATGACTTACGGAAAGTCGTAAGATGTATATTATAATGAAAAAATTGTGTCTCGCAAATGCACTACCCCCCTTAATTTCTCCTTGCCCATCTTTTTGTATGAGCCATGTTTAAAATGAAAAAAAAATAATGATTGGCTAAGCCTATTTATGTCACAAAAAAAGTAAATAATTAAAACAGTTACATTACAGTACAAAACTTAATATGATTGTTAGTTTACCAATTTTATTTTATAATTTATATTTTTATCTCTCTCTCTCTTTAGGTATATAAAAAACCACTTTTCTGAAAAATAAAAGGTAATACGATAGTATTTGGCGGATATTTATAAACAGAAATGTAAATATATAAGAAAATGCATTATATTTCATAGGATCACTTTTATAGTATTTATACATATACACGCATTAATACGAATAATAAAATACACATCTTGCATTAACTCCATGATAAAATATATCACTCCATCATGCAAGTAATTCGTAAGTACCAAAAAATAAATACTGCATCATTCTGGTAATTTATAAAATTTGAGTAAAGGGAGAAATTCTCAATTTTAAAGGGCATATATAATAAATCTTACATCGCGAAGACCCGTAAATTAAAATTTCCACCTAAAAGTTAATAGCTAAAACTAATGCAAAATATAGATGAACTTACGGGGTGACTGGAGAACAGGATACGGTCTCTCTTTCATATTCCGATTTGAGTAATAAATACCTCCAAACGACTGAAATAATATTGCCTTAGTATATGATAAAATATTTAATAAACACATGTTTAAAGCAATAATTATTCAGTCTCCAAATTATTAAGATTTATAGCAAACCATACTTTCATAATATGACAAATATAATAATAATATAACAATAATAATAGCCCACGTATCAAGTGAGCGGAACGAAAACGATACTCGAAAAATTTACAGATCACATGATCACAATATTTGTTTAGTAGTTTCACGGCTGTATGTAGTCTCCGCCTGAGAGAAAATCATGCAGATGAATACATAGAAATGCTATTTTCGCCTAAAAAAAATTATAAATTCATCCTAAATAACGATTAAATAGAATACATAAAATTATAAAATACTTTTTTAATTTAAACTAGTATGTTGTGGCCACCACAAGACTTTCTTCTATATTTACCTATACATATTCAATCAGTAACAATATTTAAAAAAAAAAAAAAAAAAAAAAAAAAGTACGATTTTTTTTTTTTTTTTTTTTTTTTTTTTTGTTAAAAGTGAAAAAAATCGATAACTTTGTTTTAAATTATCACAGATTTATAGTTCAACCATTCGTTTTAAAGGTATTGACGAGACCTTTCGAAAGATACCCATCTTGAAAATTTATCCCCCCCATGCAGAAAATTTTTTTCCTAGTTACATACTACTATTATCAATAATTCATATTAATTTTACAATCACAAGTTTAAAACAACTCTAATTATGCACATTTATACGAATTTTTGTCCTATGCTGCCATGTTAAAAATTTAGATAAAATGCTATCACAGCGCCACCTGTTGAGCTATTGATCCCCAAACATAATCAGCACCAGTTTATGTCGGGGACCAACTAAATACCAAGTTTGGTTAAATTTCGTTAAAAAAAAAAAAAAAAAAAATTGCGATATTTTTGTTTTTTTTTTGTTAAAAGTTAAAAAAATCGATAACTTTGGTTTAAATAATCACAGATTTATCGTTCAACCATTCGTTTTAAAGGTATTGACGAGATCTTTCGAAAGATACCCATCTTGAAACTTTGCCCCCCCGGGTGGGAACTTCCCCCCCGGTGGGGGGGGCAACCGATGCCCCCACATGCACAAAAATTTTTTCCAAGTTAACTATTACTATTATCAACGAGACCTTTCGAAAGATACCCATCTTGAAAATTTACTTCCCTGGGGGGGGAACCGATGCCCCCCCATGCACAAAATTTTTTTCCTAGCTAACTACTACTATTATCAATAATTCATATTAATTTTACAATCACAAGTGTAAAATAACTCTCTTTATGCCCAATTATACGGAATTTTGTCCTATGCTGCCATGTTAAAAATTTGCATAAAATGCGATCACAACGCCACCTATTGAGCGATTGATCCCAAAATCTAATCAGCACCAGTTTATGTCAGGGTGCAACTAAATACCAAGTTTGGTTAAATTTCATTCATTGGTTCGTGAGATACAGCGTCCACAAAAAAATGATACAGACAGACAGACAGACATTTTCTAAAAACTATTAATTCGTGTTCTCCATATCCCAAAACATGTAAATCCATCAAAAAGTGGACTTCGAAAATTTTCGCGAATCCAATACTTTCTCTATATTACATATAGAAGAAAGTAAAAATGAATAGAAATATATTTTGAGTAAATCCAAAAATCTAAAATATTGAATTTTCTTCATAAACAAATAGGAAAAATATAAAAATGCTAATTTGATTTAATATATATACAATAAATATTTTAAACATGTAATAAAGTATTTTTGCATTAAAAAAAAAAAAAAAAAAATCTAAATAATTCATTGGCTGCATTCAAATCGGTCAACCAATCAACCCACATACCTCAGAAGTAGAACCGCATAAGAGCGTTTTCATCGAAGAAACACATGTAATTGGCGGAGTAATATAGTTCCATATTTAAAACGATTTATATAAAAAAACAACAGTTTTCCTGGGAAAAAAAAAAAAAAAAAAAAAAAAAAAAAAAAAACAAAGACGTTACTTGATTTAAAAAAATCCCATTAACAACATATATTAATTAAAATAAAATCGTTCGTGCCATTTTAGAGATATTTTCCATTTTTCCATGATTTTAGTCCATTACACCATCGTTTTTCCCCATTTGGCTTTAAATTGAGATTCAGATCTCAAAACATACTGCATGTAGAAATGTAAAAATTTCAGGATAGATTAAGACCGAAGATAAAAGACTATTTTGAAAAGATCAGAACAAAATATGGCATATTTTCTGAGATAGTAAGTGTCGACTTTTACAAATCTCTTTGATGTCAAACTAGCCGTATACATGAGTTCGCATCTTTCCGTTTGTCCTCCCGCTTGCGTCACTCGAAAAACATGATATTAACAGGCATTTTCGAAGAGGTACAGTATAAATTGATGATGACGCAAAATGGCAGATTGAAAGAAATAGCCCTGTCGTACTATTAAATAAAATAAATATTATTTTTTAATAATTTATAATACTGAAGCACAATGAATAAAATGTTAATATTATTATTATTATTATTATTTTAAGTTAGTTATGAAAATGATATGTGGCTGAATATTTATTTACGGATTCCGTTTAAAATTCGTGGCATCATTTTTCTTCCGAGACATTTATATTCAAGCCGTTATTTAAAGAAACAGTACTTCTTAGATAATATAAATAGAAAAAAAAAATGTAAAGCAAATATTATTAAAAATACCTTTTGAGCTGTATAATGACATCGATTTTACCCTGCAAGTTTAATTTTTCACACAGTTTTATATCAATTTTAATATTTACGCGTGAATTTCTTTTCATAAAAAAAATAAATAAATAAATAAATAAATAAATAAATAAATCATCTCGTAAATTTTTGGGCAACAATTAAAAATTAAAATAAATTATGTATTTTTTGTCTAAAAAAGGGCTTCTTTAACTTTTTCGATACTGATTATTATTCATTTTCTTTTCTATTCTTTTTCTTAAAAAAAAAAAAAAAAGATTTTTATGAAATTCTGGCAAAAGCAGAATTTAGTTTAGTACGGAAGACTGTTAGTTTTTTTTTTTTTTTTTTCAAATTATAACATATCTTTCAAATTATTCAGTTATATTTTCGATAAATTTTCGTCTCATCCTGAAGGGATAGACTTGCATTATGCATCGTCTTCGAATATTTTCCCCTCCCCTATTTTTATTTATTTATTTACTTTCACTTAACATCTGATGCAATCGGAATCGGCCATCTTATTTTGGTTGGACTCCACTTCATTGCGTCAATTTCTTAGTATTTCAATTGTTTCACGAAACCGGGCGTAGTTACGATTATGGTAGTTAGCTAGCTTTTAATACTGTAGAAATCTATGTCAAAGTTAATTTTTGGTTAGATTTTTTATTTTAAATCTGTGATTATTTTTCCATGTTTTATATAATTTTTATGCTCTTTAATTATATTATTAATCCATCGCTTTGTCATACCGAAGTAAATACCTTTTCTATTTTCATTGTCTTTAAAGCTAATCTTATAAATTCCGGTGGTACTTAGAAAGTTAATATGATGTTTGCCACTCCTCATGTGTTCAAAATAATTTTGTTTGGTTTTATTAGTATATTTATATTGATTTTAGCTGTTTCATTTTTTATTTCAACTGCTGTGTTCCTATCATATTGGAAGTAGTATATTTGATTTTGATACGTTGACCGTTTTCTATACGATTTAATTTTTTTTTAACTCTATTTGTGTATAATTTAATTAAACTTCTTTTGGAACCTGCCTTGCTTGCAATTTGGGAGTTTTCTTCTATTTTAGCTTTTAGATGTTTTTCATGAGCAAACGTCAATGGTCTGTCGATATAAGTTTATAATATAAACAAGAGAAAGGGGAATAAGGTGTCATAGCTGAATTTAAATTATGACTGACAAAGAAAAAAAATTGCAGGGGTTTTTGAAAATATAATTAAATACTTTTTCAGGTATATTGACGATGGTTTTCCCGATGCTGACAATAAATGAAGACAATAAAACATCTTAAACGGTCTCAATAAAATTGATTCTAATATATAAGTCACATACAATCCCCGAAAACGATAAAAAGATTAATTATCTTGATGTTACCATAATCAGAAATGAAGATAATAAAATAAAAATTACACTTTATAGTAAAACAATAACAAAGAAATTATTAACATAAAACTCCATGCAGCTACAAAATCTATTCAATTCTGTATCAATCGTATATAGAAAGCAGGCAATGTATAAATATGAAATACCCCCCAAGTAACACAGAAACGTTCTCTGAACGTTTAAAAATAAATCTACTAGCACGTTCTAAGAATGTTCAGCTTGAACGTGTTATAGACGCCTATCTGTCCATCTTGAAGGAAGACGTCAAACAGTACGGTACAAAACACGTTCTTCACACGTGTAATCATCACAATTGTTTCTATAGACACGTTGTGATAACGTTCTGTATATATGTTTTCTGAACGTTTTAAAATTGTGTGACATATGTACTGATTTTTTTTTTTTCATTTCATTTCTTCTTTCTTTTCTTTTCTTATAATATTATATACTAGCAGGCTACGCCCGCTTCGCTGGTCACTATATTTAAATGAATTTTCAAAAGAATTGGATCAGTATTTATTTTTTACATCACATTACAAATAAAAACTTAAAATAAATAAATAAATAAAATAAACACTGAAATCGCTTTAGATCTCGCTTCTTCGGGTACCTGTTGCCTAAGGCAGCTCTTTTTTCTACCCGTACTGCATCGGGTACAGTTCCCCACTGTCTATAGGCACTTCAATCTGGGTATTTATCGACGACTTGTGGATTTTCTGTTATTTAAGAACTACAATTTTAAAGATGACTGTATCTCAGCATCTATTATGTATTTTAGTTTTTGAACCATGTGTTTTATAGCCCCCGTTATTTACACTATATTACGATTTGATTCCGACCAGTGCAATAAAATAAAATAAAAAAGTAGATTTTCTTTTAAAAGGAATTAAATACATGAAAAACGAATTTTAATCAGTTTATCCTTTCTGCTATAAACTACCATTTTTTTACCCAATAAATATTATAAATATAATAATTATAAAAAAAATAAAAAAAAAGGTTTTTCTTTTAAAGGAATTAATTAGAAAAAATGAAAAATAAAAAGTTGCCATAGTATAAAATTTATACATAAACGTAACAATTTATTTCTATTGCATTTGATTTCCAATAGATATAATAATAATGATAAAAAAGAAAAAAAAAATCGACTTCAAATGAATGTATTAAATAAAAAATGAATTGCATAATAGCCGTTGATAAGATACGCAGACGATAACAATCGAAGAATAAATTCATGAAAAATGAAACATTAAAGCCAATATTTAAAATCGAAAAAACATTAATTTAAAAAATTCAAATTCGAAATTTGAAAAAATCTCGATGAGGTGCCCACCTGCAGGGTCCCAGGTACCTTTATGCCAAATTTGGAAGCTCTGTGATCAGTAGTGTGAGCACCAGAGCGCAGACAGAGACACACACACACACACAGACACTTCTCTTTATTTATATAGATAAAAAGAATTCTCGAAATCTATTTAAATTCACAATAATAATAAAATTTTTATTTTCAATTTTTTGAAAATATTTTAAATGTTAATCTTAATAAAGTTTTCTTTTATTTTTCCATCGATTATACATTATTATAGTTATAGAAGTTAAACATTTTTTAATATTAATTTGTACATTCTTAGACAAGTTAAAATTTTAAAAATATTTTTCTTTAAATGCTGAAATTCATCGCCAAGTTTTAGCATTTAAACATAAAAATATTTTTAAAACATTAACTTGTGAATCAATTCACAAATTAATACCTAGAAATGTTTAAATTCTATTTCTAAACTATAATAATGCACAATCGATGGAAAACTAAAACAAATATTTATCAAGAGGTACGTCTAAAATATTTCCAAAACACTAAAATTAAAAGTTTATCATTATTGTAAATTTAAATAAATTACGAAAAATTTTAATATACTTAATAATATTAAATTTTAATGCATGTGTATGCAAAATTTTATTTAACTTACTAACTTACGAGGTTATGGTTGGTTGGTTGGTTGTAGGATTTAAGGCCGACTGACTCCTGATGTGTCCTAGGCCTAGAGGGGGAATGCCCTCCGTGAGGGTCTTTCTAAGGGGTCCTAGCCCGTATTTAACACGAGGTTATGAATTTTACATATATATGCGCTGAAATTAAATAACATAAAATATATAATTCGAGGAAAACTACTTTTATTTATTTATTTATTTTTCAATTATTTATTTATTTATTTATTTATTTATTATTTTTTGAAAATTTTTAATGAACTTATTGCAAACTAATCTTTAATATTTCCCTCCAATTTTTTCTTACTATAATGTAATAATTACATCTAAACACATTTGAATCTTTATTTATTTATTCTTTTTTTGTGGATTCGTTGATAAGTTAATGTTTTAAAAATATTTTCATGCTTAAATGTTTAAAATTAAATTACAGCACTTACTTCCAAAATATTTTTATGAAATAAACCTATCAATCTAATACAAAGAAATACTCAAATATATTTAGAATATATCGTTAAACTATAATAATACTAATTTGTTGTAGGGCGACGAAGGCGCCCGTTGAAAAATAATCGTTTCATTTTATTTATTTCTCACTTTAAATAATTCATTTGCTAGCAAGCTCATGCGAAATTTTCTCACTTTGTTTATCTCTTCATTACCTTTAAAATTATTATTTTATAAACGTCATTTTTTTCACGCATGAGCAAATTTATTTATATTTTTTTTATTTTATTTTATTTTATTTTATTTATTTTATTTATTTATTTATTTTTTTTTACGGGAAAACATATTTCATTTTATGCTGGAAAAAAAAAATGGCGACAATTAAAATTTTAAAATGTATTTTAAAGATTTTATTTTTATATTTTAATTAATTCTAAAAAATCTAATTATATATTCGTTACAAATAAGATACCAAATGAAAGGCGCAATTTTTCTGAATCCGCTGGTTTGTTCAAACTTATCGATCGGACGATTAGATTTTTTAAAATTATCTGAAGTATGAAAATTAGGAGACAGAGTCCAAGGAAATCTCTTAAGCCTATCTCTTAACCCTAAAGTGTAACAGAATCAGCCACGGATGTGGGTAACTATATATGCTGATAAAATCAACGGAAAAAATTAAAGTGGAACGTTTTAAAAAAATTTAAAAAAAAATAATAATATTTTAAATTTAATTTTTCTCTAAATTTAAACAGTTTTGGAGAATTTTTAACATACTTCATAGTATTGTAAAACTCCGATATATATAATGATGCAACTCTTAAGATTAGTAATAATCTGGTGTGTCACTCATACGACTTTCTCTTACCCTGAAATTTAATACTATAAATACAGGTTGCAGATTAAGAGGGAAGATAACGAGAACTGTCATGTAAACCTATGCTAAACAATTCAAATTAGGCTTCAGAAGAGTTTTATACGATAATTAGTTCTGTGTGAGGGGAGCTACCAGCCCCTCAACCCCCCGTTTTATTAATGCATCTACATTTATATAGAACTTAATTCGGCCATTAAAAAATAATTCTGTTTTTTTTTTTTTTTTTAATAATTTATTAAAATGATTATTTAAAAAGATTATCTTTCATGATAATGCAGACGATTTCCATATTAGAGAAGTAGTGTAACACTAAATATCCCAAAAAAGTCCATTTTACTCTCAATATTAAAAACGAAAAAAGAAAAAATACGATTTTTTTTCTTTTTTTTTTTTTTTTTCGTTAAAAGTAAAAAAAAAAAAAAAAAATCTATAACTTTGTTTTAAATTATCACAGATTTATAGGTCAACCATTCGTTTTAAAGGTATTGGCAAGCTCTTTTGAATGATACCCATCATGAAAATTTACTCCCCTCGTGGAGGGGGAACTTCCCCCCCCCCCTCAGGGGGGGAGGCGAGGCTCCTACATACATAATTTTTTTTCCTAGTTGACTATCTCTATTACAAAAAATATATATTCGTTTCATTTGGTTTAGTGCAGTCAATAGCTGTTAAACTCTACTCACCTGCAATTTCCCCCATAGACGTAATGTATTTGAATAATTTTGAGTGTCCCTGTACACAAACCATTTGCTTCATCTCAACGAAAAGCTTACTGTAGAATCCCTATATGATATACATTTAGAATACCGAGTTTGAACTTTCTGCCATAATTTTTTTTTTTTTTCTTTTGATATATCCTGATAACATACAGACAGACACACGCAGACAGACACACAGACCATTTGCTAAAAACATGATTTTCGTATTCAGGGGACCTCAGAATATGTAGGTATAACAAAATCTCACTTTCGAAAATTTGACCCAAAAACAATACTTTCTCTATCTTATGGGTAAGAGAAAGTAAAAATGTACGTGTAGAAAGAAAGACTTATTTGTTTCTTGTAGCTTTCCTTTGTCAACGGGTGGTGTTAAACAGCTAAATATTCACACTCATTGCCAATTGCCACTGACTTCGCACTTTCGCTAGTAAACATAGGCTGGGAACCTAGTAGTCCAGACAAAAAAGAAAAAAAACTCGTGTAGTTTTGACATTTTGCATATTCATAGCTGAGAAGGTCCTGAACAACATATTAAAAATCCCCGCCCTTGGTGGGTGAACGGGGTTCAGGGGTGGTTAAAGGTGGCACTTTTCAGTTTTTATTAAATATCTTGAAAACTGTTGCATTTAGAAAAAAAAAATGTCAATAACAAAATTAATTTACGTAACATTTCCTACAAAAATGTCTATTACATTTTGTTTGAATGATAAATAGTTTAGAAGATGTGAAAAAAAGCATTTTCTTGAAAGATGCTTTTTTGCAATACTAAAATCAACTAAAGTGTGTAATTTAAAGGGTTCTAGTCAAATGTTTTCTGATGTACAAATATATATATATATATTGAAAACCCTTTCAAACATTGCATTATATGAAACCAAGTTTCACATGAAGAACTATAAAAAATGAATGAAGTTGACGAAAAGAGTACATATATATGTATATATACACAGGGAATATGTAAGGATAATACAGCATGTTTTGTGCGTTTTAAATAATTTTAAGTCTAGTAGGCGCAAGTAGTAGTTTGAGTAAAAATCCAGATCACGAAGATCCAAATCAGACGAACAGTAAAAAAAATCTTGTAGTTTTGAAATTGAGCACAGTTGTAAGGTTAAGTGTCCTGAACAACATACTAAAAGTCCACAACCATGGGGAGGTGAGCGGGGGGCATGGAACATTTAAAGGTGGCAGGCACTTTTAAGTTTTTATTAAATATATTGAAAACTATTGCATTTAGAAAAAAAAAAAAAAAAAAAAAGTCAAATACAAAATTAATTTACGTAACATTTCCTACAAAAATGTCTATTACATTTTGTTTGCATGATCAATAGTTTAGAAGATATACGGAATGAAAGAAAAAGCATTTTCTTAAAAAATGTTTTTTTGCAATACTAAAATCAACTAAAGTGTGTAATTAAAAGAGTTCTACTAATGCTCTAGACTAGTAATTATGAATGGTATCCACTGGCGACCAGAGTCATAAAAAATGGTCGCCAATTTTGCCCTTTTGGTAGCCACCTTCAGATAAAAGTCTACTGGCAACACAGAAAGTAAGTAACTCGTTCTCTGTCAGTAATATTAACAAGTTAAAATGGAATATATATATAAATATATGATACTCAACAAAAGTATTATAAAATTTTAACATAAATATTTTTACTATGCAGATACGTAAAATGCTAGGGTTGACAGTGCATTTATGTAAAATTATCTCAGTCATTTCAAACATGATAAAGAGGGTAAAATTCAGCCACTATAATGTCAACCACATAAATTGCATCGCATTTAAAAAAGAAGTTAAACTGATATTGCACATTGCATTATTCACAATAACATTATGAAAAAAAAAATTACAATATTTCCGCATGTAAAAGAGACTCAAACCCGCAGCTTCTGAGTTGCGATAAACACTAAAATAATGTTAAATTTGTCTTACAAAATACTGAATTATAATTCTATTACAGGAAATAGATTTATGATATTAAACATATTTTTATGAAATTAAATATTACATAAAAAATATTTGAAATGTATATGTTTAATCCCTTGAAGGGAAGTAAGATGTATTTTATATCATTTACTTTTTATTCCCGCCTGCAAAATTCATCTCGGAAATTATTATTATTTTTTTTTTTATCAGCCGAAAAAGTTCATTTTTATCTTTTCTTCTTACCTTGCTTATAAATACCGGTGGCTTTTGGTTTTAAACGACCGTAGTTACTTTGCCACTGAAAGGTTAAATGTAAGCAAAACTTTAGTTGTTTACAATATAACAAAACTTCAAATGTATTGAAACTTATTTTTAAAAATTTCACTATTTCAAATATTTTGACAATTTAAAAAAGTATGTTATGTTTAAAAAAAAAAAAAAAAAGAAAGAAAAGAAAAGAAAAGAAAAGAAAGAAAGAAAGAAACCTGCAGATAAAAAAAATTATAAAAAATCCGCACCCGACGGGATACTTGATCTGATGCAAGTCTCATTTTTGACCTGCATTAATCTAACCACAGGTTTATAAAAATTTTTAATTTTTGGAATAGAGGTGCCTGATTCTATTAATTTATTATTGTATTATATCTATTTATAGCTTAAATTAATTTATTAATATATTTTTATTTATTTATTCCTTAAGAAAAACTTTAAATCGAGGGGGGGGGGGGAATAATATTGATAATTATAAACGTGGAAATCTGTCGAACATTGGCATTCTGTGAAGTCATTTAATTCTGATTTCATTAAAATCAATAAATTATTGATTAAAACAGGAATTTACTTTCTAGATATTAATGAATAATAAGAAAAATTATAAATATTATGACTTGACAGTTGGTATTTGAAACGAACTTGGTTGTCTTGTTATGTTTAAAAGTTATGTTTAAAAGTCTTTCTACTGTAAAAATCATAAAAATATTGAAATGTATTGTTAATATTCTAAAATGATATTTTGTATAGAATATGATATGATTAACTTTCTGATTTACAGGGCTACACTAAAATATTCAGAGAGATCAAAAGCTGTAATTATAATCTAATGGCTGCTATAATGTTTATATTCTTGTTTTTTTTTTTTTTTTTTTTTTTTTTTTTTTAGATTATAACTAGCGATAAATATTTTTCAATTAAAATCATATTCATTATTATTTATCAACTAATTATCGAAAAGGTACTCACCCTTTCTTCTATTCTCGGCCGACTTGAGTTAGAACAGGATATCGATGACACAAAATAATTTTTCTGGAACTTTGGTTTTTGACATGTTTAATTAAATGATGATGATGTATATACACTGCTATGAAAATATTTACAAGAAGTGTTAATTTCAAAATTATTTCGATTCATTTGTTATTCACATATTAATAATTCTCTCAATACTTAATATTTTGTTTTCCCTTTTCTTTATCTTAACTAAATAATAATAATAATTTTTAAGACACAGGAAAAGTGCCTTTCTTATATCTAGTCTACATCTTTCAACACTAAACTTTCGAAAGTGCTTCTTATTCTAAAGAAAACCAAAAGAATAAAAAAAAGTAAAAAAGCATTTCCACTGTCGCGACAGGTGCCGCGAAAAAGACAGGGAGGAAGTGGGGGAAGGCAATGATGTTGCAACATCCTCCCACCTTGAGCATGGAAAGACTCTGTACATGCTCAACAAAATATTAAAGAAAAAGGAAAACTGTTTACATTATAAAATATTCTTAGTAAAATAAAATAAAAATAATAATAAACAATATAATATAAAGTCGTACACAAGTTTTCTTTAAAAATAAAAATAGTTCAGAAAAAATGTTCTTTCGAACTCAGAGTTTTAGAGTCAGTTTATATATTAATGTCTTTTCACTGGTTTAATAGGTCTACCAACTCTAGAAATCTGAATTTGATTCTTGGGTACAGTTGTATCACTAAGTTCTAAAGGGCAAATCCTCTGTAGTGGTCGTAGCATTTCACCATTCATGGTTTTCGGTTTGGCAACACGAACTTGTCCATCTTTACCAGGATATAGTTTACCTCTTTCGCCAATGGCCACTGAATGCGTTTTAAGTTGTCATTTTGCACTAAAACTAAATCTCTAATTTTAATATTGTTGTTAGGAGGTTTCTTTACATTGTTAAATTCTCGAAGAGATCCCAAATTTTCAGTTCTAAATCTCTTGCGAAGATCGTCTTTTAGTTTCTGTCGGTATTCAAATCTTTTTCTCAGGTTATTTCTTTCTATAAAATCCAAGTCAGGTACTCCAGTTTCACGGAGATCTTTATGAAACATTTCAGGTGTGAGAGGTGTTAAATCTTCAGTATCCTCAAATATATATTATGTAAGTGGTCTGAATTTACCATACTTTCTGTGCCACAAATGGTTGTGTATAACTCTTCATAGTTCAAATGGGCTTTTCCTAAAACTCTTTTCAACATTGATTTGATAACGCGAATTAATCTCTCCCAAAATCCACCCCACCACGGAGAGGCTGGAGGGTTAAGTTTCCATTTAATTCTTTTTATAGTGGCAAATTCTTCAATCTGTGCCCAATCTAAAGAATTCAATTCTTTTCTTGTCGCAACTAAGTTTGTTCCATTATCACTGTAAATGATACGTGGTCGTCCTCTACGTGAAATGAATCTTCTCAAGATCTGTATGAAATTCTCTGTTGTTAAGGAAGTCGTCAATTCTAGGTGAATAGCTCGAAAAACTGCACATGTATGTAGAACTACCCAATATTTGCAGCCATCTTTTAAGAATAGCGCTCAAAAAAGGTCTGTTCCAGTAATTTCAAAAACACCAGCTTCTCTCACTATCTTCAGGCAGAGGTGAACTCAGCACTTCATCAGCTTTCGAAGAGAATCTCTGACACTGGACACATCTATGCAGAATCTTTCTAATGGTCTTCCTGCATCTTATTATCCAAAATTTCTCTCGAATTGCTGACATAAGAATTTGTATTCCTGCATGATTCATTTCTCTATGTTCATTTTCAATAATTTTATAGGTTACGTTATGGTTCGCTGGCAAAACTACTGGATATCTAAAATTTTCTGAATCTTTTCTCATTGATATTCTAGTTTGGACTCTGATGACTCCCATTACATCAACAAATGTACGCAAAGAGGATAAGTTTTTCTTAAAATTTAAATCTTGATTCTGAACAAACTTCATAATCGTAAGTTCAGCCTTTTCAATTTCTTCAACTGTTAAATTAGTCATTACTCTTGCTTCTTTAGGCTTTTTAGCATTTTCTTTAAATCTGAGTATCCATGCTGTGACCTTTAACATCTTTTTATACGAGGAACATTTCTCGTAAAAGTCTATATTTTCCGATGATACATTGGCTGCAGAAACTATTGTTTTTCTTCTCTCTGATTCTATTACATTTAAATCAGGTTCTAAAACTTCGTTAGGCCAAAATTCTGAAGATTTTCTTAACCAAGAAGGTCCTTCCCACCACCGGGATTTTAAGAGAAATTCAGCGGAACAGCCCCTAGAGGGCAAATCGGCAGGATTGAGCCTCCCTGGTACGTATTTCCAATTCTCTGGATGGCCGAGAGATCTAATTTCTTGCACTCTATTATAAACAAAAGGTGCCCAATTTTCATTTCTTTTGATCCAAAATAGAGCATTTCATGAAGAGCATTTCATGTCCAAAAGTGTGTTGGAATACCTGGCTGTCTTAAATCTGTTTTTACACTTTGGGTTAGTCTTGCTCCTACGGTACAGGAAACCCAAGCAGCACCGAAACGTTCTCTGAACATTCAAAAATTGTTCTACAAACACGTTCTAAGAACGTTCACTTTGAACGTGTTATAGACGTCTATTTGTCCATCTTGAAGCCGTACAATAGTACGGTTCAGAGAACGTTCAATGAACGTGTAACTATCACCATCGGTGTTATAGAAGCGTTCTGAGAACGTTCTATGTATACGGTCTCAGAACGTTCTAAACGTTTTTAGAACGTTTTCAAAACGTTATACACATTTTCAGAACGTTCTAGAAAACGTACTGTAAACGTTCTAAAATAGTGTAGAAAAAAAAAAAAAAAAAAAAAAAAACTGTGACGTCATTATAAAAAAAACACCACAGTTTGGGCGTTTAAAAGTAAAAAGCACATATTATTACTTACAGACTTTGAATAAACACCATAAAATGCAATAAACTCGCAACAATTGTTTCGGGTCGAAAAAACACACGACCCTTCATCAGGCGAATAAAGTAAGCACGAGTGCTGCAGTCAAAGCGGCAACGCAATTGGTGCGTTGCCGCTTTGACTGCAGCACTCGTGCTTACTTTATTCGCCTGATGAAGGGTCGTGTGTTTTTTCGACCCGAAACAATTCTTGCGAGTTTATTGCATTTTATGGTGTTTATTCAAAGTCTGTAAGTAATAATTTTTACAACGTCAGTTTTGTGGTGCTTTTTTATTAAAAAGTACATAGCTGATGACGAATAATGATGTAACACATGAACAGAAATATAAATTCCTTTTTTTTTTTTTTTTTTTTTTAATTCAAATAATGTTTGAGAAATTTTAACATACTTACTATTCTTTTAATTTCAACGTATATGCATCAAAAATTGTATATTCTATGACAGTTTTCCGAAAAAAGTGCCATTACGTCTCTTTATCCCTTAAAAAATTTCTTAAATTTTTCATTTTTTTTTTTTTTTTTCATTTCTTTTTTTCCCCTGATCTGAAGATAATGAAGTTATAGTATTGATTACAAAAGTTTGAATAAACACCATAAAATGCAAGAACTCAACTCGAAACAATTGTTTCGAGTTTAAAGAAGACACAACCCTTCATCAGGCGAACAATGTAAGCGCGAGAGCTGCAAACAAGCATGTTGAATGTGTTGAATGCGTTGCCTGTTTTTTTTTTTTTTTTTTTTTTTTGTAGCAGCTGCGAGTTCTTGCCTTTTACGGTGTTTATTAAAGTTTCGTAATTAATACTATAACGTCATTATCTTCAGATTAGGGGAAAATAATTTTTTTTTAATGCAAAAATTTAAGGAATTTTTTAAGGGATATAGAGTTGACATCCACGTTATGAAAATTTTTGGGAATTACTGTCGGAGAATATGGAATTTCTCATGCATATACGTTGAAATTAAGTATGTTAAAGTTTCTCAAACATTATTTGAATTTTTAAAAAAGTAATTCATATCCTTGTTGCTGTGTTGTATCATTCTTCATCTGCTATGTACAACTAAACTCTTAAATTATTTTGCTTGTTTTAATCCTTGGGATTCCGAATGCATCATCCTGTGAGTAATGTTTGTTTTTTATAGTTGTTTTCTGTTTGATTCTCTGATTTCTTGAATTAATAGTTTATTCCAGGGGTGCAGAAAATATTCAGACCTCGGAAATTTCCCCCAAACACAGTATAAACTTCCCTCAATAATGCAAAAATCTACTTTGGTATAAAAAGTCATTTGTTCTATGTAATAAATCTTTAAGAGAATAAACATACAGTGTAATATAAAAATATCGCTGTTAGTGTATAAGCACTTTAAAGTAGCAAATTGTTATTTTTGATTTACATTTTTATTTTCTCTTAAAAATATATTCAAAATTTCCCCCGAACCTGAGCCCTGGTTCTGCACCCCTGGTTTATTCCACTTTATTCTTCATTTTTAACTTCAATTAATTTCTTGTACGATTGGGTGTCCGCTGGCAATTTGCTATTATAGCTGCTAACGAACGAAATCGTACATTGGTGCTCAACGGTGAAAAAGGTCACCCCTGACGAGTTTTTTTTTTTTTTTTCTTCTTCTTCTTCTTCTTTTTCACCGTTCTGTGCTTTTCCTCTAAAAAAAAATGCTGTTTTTATTTTATTTTTTTTTTTTTCTCGTTGCTTGTTTGTATCTTTTGATTTGAGATTCATGTCGTTTTTACGCACCGGCAAAATTATTAAAATTGCAACGAATAATCTAGGAATAAATGTATGATTAGATTGAAGTTAAATAAAATAAAAATCAATAAACAAAAAATAAATGTTTCAATAAATCACAATCAGTCTCCACAGGTTATTTAAATTTGTTGTAATTTCCTTCTCATTGTTCTATGTGGTTTCAGTGATCTTATATCGGTTGCCTGGTTTTAACTACGATTAAAAATTCATTTATGCATATATATATATATTAATTTTTTTTAAATACAGGGTGCAAAGATAGTCACGAGAATGTCTTTATCTCCGCAACTATTGGTCGCAAACATATAGTTTCAGTTACAAAATGTTTTAAAAAATATGAGCATTTGCGGTATGACATGTTTAAATTTAAAATATCTATTTTTTCAAAATTACAAAAACTAAATTTTTATACAGTCCCAGATCCCTATAGATCCCTTTAGAAAAATTGACACTCATCCTAACAAAAAGTTTCATTTATATTCTCCCAAAATGGAACAAGATATTTAAAGTTTAGATTTTCTAACATATTTCAGCCTTCAATAAGGGATCGGTTTAAAAATCCTATTTGGAATTTGTTTGCTTTTTTCCGGGCTTTATTAAAGAACTTTTCATTGACTTTTTAATAAAGCCCGAGAAAATGCGGAATAATCCTAAATTTTGAAACTAACTATCTCAGACAATTTTGGGCGCACAAAAGTGAAACTTTTCGTGTTATATTTTTTAAGTTGAAAGTCAACTTTTACTATTAGCGTCCTGAAAACTGTATAAAAATTATCAATTTTTGTGATTTTTAATAAATTGATTTTTTAAATTTAAGCATGTCATATAATGAATGCTTACATTTTTTTTTTAAATACATTTTGTGATTGGAGGACGTCTGAGACCAATTGTTGCGCAAATAAAGGCCTGCTCTCGACTTTGCACCCTGTATATTCTAAACATTTCTGGGTACTACTTTGTAAGTCCATGGATAGTTTAAAAATATATTTGAATGCTGAAGTTCATAGAAAGTTTTAATATTCCAACATAAAAAATATTTTCGAAAATTAATGCACCAATACACCGCTAAAATTATATGCAATTGAGTTTAAAATATATTGTTAATTTATAATAATAAGAAATTGAAACGAGTATTTAAAAATTAGTTAGAAGGAAGAAATTTTAAAAATTTCCAAATACTTAAATATAATTTTTTTTAAATCAAAATATTTAACATACTTCATATTTTTAAATTTCAGTGCATGTGTGTATTCATATTTTCAGTTTACAGCAGCAGTTTACAAAAATGATGTTTACAGATATTTAAACTTATTCCACATGGCAATGTAATTGGTAATCATTAAATGTTTAAATTTCTTTAAAATGAGTCAACGCAATTTTTACTCATTTGATGTAATTACGCTATCATGGCATGTTAAATAATAAACAAATGTAATTATTATTATTATTTTTAATAAAAAATATAGGAAGTATATTATTTATAATTAACATATCATTTCTTAGTATATTATTTATTTACTTATTAAATATATTATTTATTGTTTATTAATAATAATTATAATAAATAGTATAATAATAACAAATACTTATAAATAAATAAAAAAAACAATTACGTAATAATTTATTTGTTTTCATTTTTTCCCTGTTGTTTTCATGTTTCCTTTATTTTACTAAATCTGGATAAAAATAACCCACCAGAGTTGTGCTTTAAAATTGATAACGTTTTCCCTTTTTCGTTTTTATATTATGTTAGACATAAGTAAAAGGAAAGAAAGCCGTCCTCACCCAATCTCTGTCTATGATTATGCTAAAAACATAATTTTTACTTATTGGACGCCATTATTTTCTGGTTCAGAAGGTTAGTATAAAAAAAAAAAAAAAAATTAAAGAAAGAAAACATATAGAAATAGCTTTTGTATAAATACTTTATAAATAAAACTATTGCTCTTTTGTGTATATATATATATATATATATAATTATATTTCACAACACTTTTATCGTGTTGTATCCATTAATATAAATAGTTTTTATTCCAGAGAATGCTTGAATTCCAAACTTTAAAACTCAATTTTTAGCCATTTTCATGACATACAGACGAGTGGCAAAATAATGTGTAATTTTCCGATTTAGCCTTTTTGTCAAATACCTAGAGAAATCTTGATAAAGTGCATAGAACTTCATGGGTATAAAAAACATGTTATTCCACATATATTTATGTAAAGATTTTGTCCAGAAAGAAAAGAAGGGATCTTAACGGGGGAGGGGGGGATGTTATTTTATTTATAAAAATTTGCACTTGAAATGCGTTGTAGCTGTAGCATTTATTCTTATATGTGGCTTCTTTAATTTATGTGTATTCATAATTTTGTCAGTATCACGCGCATTCATTGAGAATAAAGTTTTTTTTTTTTTTTTTTTTTTTTTAACTTTATTGAAAATTTGCGAAATATTTTTTGCTTATATAACATAAAGGGTTTTCAGATCAATTTAATGCCATTTCTAGAAAATTTGACATAGTGCATTAGACATAACATAATACAAATATAATATAAAAATATTAATATAAGATGAAATATGAGTATTTTTACTAAATAAGTTTTAACTTTGCATCCACAAATGGTGACAAAGTTTTTTTTACAAAATTTATTATCGAAATACATAAATACTCTGAAAAAATAACCAAAGCAATATCAGGGAAATTTAGAAACATATCATCGATAGAATTAGTTAAATTTAAAGCAGTATGAAAGAGAAGCGAATGATAAGTGGTTTTATAAAGATTTCAATTTAACTAACTTACAGTGTATTCCCAAGGACTTATTAAAAATAAAAATATGCATTACATACTTATACTTTTGCTTGTCTTTCATAGTGCTTAAATTTCAACTAATTCTGTTGACGATATCTTTTTGATTTTTCACAATGTTTGCATGAGTTCTATACATTTCACTAAATAATACCTAAAAATTTTTTTTCGTTAAATCTTGTGCATGCGCAGATAAATATCTTTTAGTAAAAATGCTCATTTTTTTGCATAAATTTAATGTTCTTACTCTCTGATTACAGAATGTTGTGTCTAATGTACTATGTCAAGTTTTCTAAAAATGACTTATAATAAATTAAAAACCGTGCTTATTATAAATAAAAAACACTCGAAAGTCTTTAATTTCGTTAAAGAAATTTTCTGTGATGGTGAATTATTAATGATAATTAAAAAGAGCGTCATAAAAATATGTTAAAGCTACAATAAATTTCAAGCATTATGGATTACAAGATGCTGCCAAATATGTAAAAATATAATTTTATTAGTGGTTCTTTTGTTATCTTTGGGACATTTTTTTTTAAAACATATGTGATATAACATGTTATTTACACCCACAAAGTATCCATCAAATGTTTCTCAATATTTCCGACAAAATGTTTAAATTCGAAAGTGTCGCTTTTTTTCTTATTTGGTCCCCCATCATCTGTATACGTATATAAAGATGCACAATAATTATTCTGTGGATTACATATGTGCTTATACTTGTGTGTATTCAGACTAGCTTTATCTAAATTACTATTTGATTATTAATCATAAAATTGACAGATTCATTAATTACATACAGTTCAATATACTCTTTATAAATATACGGCATTGTAGTTCTTAGATACAGTACAACGTATGTCTACTATGTACATATTTAATATTTATGAGTTTTGTACGTTATACACCAAAAATGATAAATTCGGAACAATAGTTTAAATTTTTCATGCATACGAAAATAAAACTTTAAAAGATTAAATTAAAACAATATTGTGCATTGTGTTTTTACATAATGCCCAATGTTACATAATGTTTTTACGCAACCAGATACCCCCCCCCCCCCTCAAAAAAAAAAAAAAAAAAAAAAAAGGATTATATTAACCAAGAGTGTTGTTTGTAACATTAATGTTCAGGTTCACTTAACTAGTGGATCTGCAGATCAGGAGCCTAAACGTCCTATTTGCATCAGACATTTTTCAATAGGTCATTTTTATTTATTCCTTATTATATAATAGTGTATATTGATTCGATCAACTTATTACCATAATCAGATACATTCCTGGGGGGCTGCCGTCCCCCTCAACCCCCCGCTGTATCTCTCTTTGTATACCTATTTGTATATCATATAAAGTGTTATGGAATTGTAAATAATTGCATTTATTTTTGTATAAATTTTTTCAAAGAGGCTTAGTAAGTCGATAAAATGCTAATTTTGTGCATTTCTAGTCGTTTTAGAGTTAAAATAGCCTAATTTTCCTTTAAAAACGCATTAAAAAGCACCATAAAAGGGAAGAAATGGATTTGGCGCCAAATTTGGCGACTGTTTCCCTTCTTGGCGATTTTTTTGGCGACCTTGGCGAGAAAATCCTTATTAGGGATATACCAAATATGAAAGCTCTAATCTCATTGGCTGATGAGATACGATAATTTTCCAGAACAGTCTGTGTACGATAGAATAGTATAAAAGGAGCATTTTTTTAGCCAAGGCGGCCAATCTCAGATCTGTGTCAGTTTCGTCAAATGCTTGCTTTGCTTTGAGCCTCTTTGAATGAGACTTGCTTTATGTGTTATTGATAAACAGTTCGTACTGTTGTTTTGCTGTTAACGGCTGTTTTTTAAGCTATGCTTACTGGTTGAATTGAAGCTGATACTTGGTTTATAGACCTGTATTTTTCTGGAACTTTCTGTGAATAAATCACTGAATTTTTGAAAATTTTGTTTTTCATTCTCGGACAACTTACGAACCCCCAAGTACGCAACAATATGTATTCTTAATAAACGACGGTCTTGTATTATTTCCCTGAAATTCATAAATATCAAATTTCATACAAAAAAAAATTACATAGCATATCGGAAATATTTTGCGTAACCTTTAAACTAATTATCAATTCTATGCCCAATATTTTCAACAGGAAAACATGCTTTTAAATTTCTAATAAAATTTCATTATATTTGAAGGTGTGTAACCATGTTAAAATACACTTTTAAGAAATGCCGACTATAGACCGTAATAGTACGAAATTCCTTTATGTATCCCGGAAAAGTAGCCACAGTCATTATAAACGCCAATAATAAGAATAAACCAAATTAATTATAACTCATTAATTTTTCAAACTAATTTGACATCATTTGGATGATTACAGTACATACTCGGAATTATTTTGTGTGGTCCCATAAATTATTTAGTCTATACATAACCTTTTTAAAGAGAAAACATGATTTTAAGCATCTTTATAATGTATGTTAACTTTATTAAGTTCAATTCAGCATAAACGCATTAAAGTGCGCGCTTAAATAAAAATTTGTCCATAGGCTTTAATGTTACGAAATTCTTTTGTGTGTCTCTGTAAACGAACCATAAACATTGTATACACCAGTAAAAACTATTCAGCTTATTTTGCGTTTAAAATTAATAATTGTTCCAAATGTAACATCTTATGGAGGACTAAGTGACATTGTCAGAACACTTTTGTAAGGTCCTGTACATTAATTAGAAAGCTTAAGAGCACATATTTTCTTCAAACAACATAAGTTTAAGCCTCTTACTCACGTACTCTAGTTTCATTTTCTTCATTCCAAAGTAATGATATTAAAATGCGTTTAAACGAAATTCACCCCATACGCCGTAATTTTAAGAATTTTGGCGTGTCCCTGTACACAGTTTATAAAAAATATAGCAATAAAAATTATACAGCTACTTATATGCAAAGCTGGAACGTGTACGCCAATTTGCAAGTCAATCGAAGGATTTTTGCGGCCGCTCTTGCGGTACATACAAATTCTTCCCATAGGCCGTAAGGATAAGAAAAATTTTGGCGTGTCCCTGTACACGAACAACAAATGGAATACACACCTAACATTATACAGCTAATTCCGTTGGGCTCATGAATATGTGTACAAAATTGCAAGTCAATAGCGTTATTTTTGGGGCCGCTATCGCGGTACATACAAATTCTTCCCATAGGCCGTAATGATAAAAAAAATTTGGCGTGTCCCTGTACACGAACTACAAATGGAATGCACACCCAAAACTATACAGCTTATTTTGTGGGGATCATGAACATGTGTACAAAATTTCAAGTGAATAGCGTGATTTTTGCGGCCGCTATCGCACGACAGACAGACAGACAGATGGACGGACAGACGGAACCCAGAATCCTTTTGAGTCTCAACAGAGGGCCTCCACTGACGTTTCGGCAAAAATTAGATGTCAATAGCTTGATTTTTGCGGTGGCTATTACGGTACATACAGATTCTTCCCATAGGCCGTAATGATAGAAAATCTTTGGCGTATCCCTGTACACGAACTACAAATGGAATACGCACCTAAATCTATACAGCTGATTCCGTTGGGCTCATGAACATGTGTACCAAATTACAAGTCAATAGCGTGATTTTTGTGGCCGCTATCGTGGTACATACAAATTCCTCCCATGGGCTGTAATGATAAGAAAAACTTCGGCGTGTCCCTGTACACGAATTACAAATGGAATACACACCCAAAACCATACCGCTGATTTCGTGGGGCACATGAACACGTGTACCAAATTGCAAGTCAATAGCGTGATTTTTGTGGCCGCTATCGCGATACATACAAATTCCTTTCATAGGCCGTAATGATAAGAAAAACTTTGGCGTGTCCCTGTATACGAACTACAAATGGAATATATACCAAAAACTATACAGCTGATTTCGTGGGGCTCATAAACATGTGTACCAAATTGCAAGTCAATAGCGCTATTTTTGCGGCCGCTATCGCGCGACAGACAAACAGACAGACAGACAGACAGACACAGCCCAAAACCGTTTTGAGTCTCAACAGAGGGCCTCCACTGACGTTTCGGCAATTATATTTTTGTAGATCTCTATATAATTCAGATGAAAGAAAAATATAAAGCTACGCAGACTTATATATTTTTATTTATTTAAATTCGTTTAACCCGTTCAAAGGCTTTGGAATACATTATATCAAACCTAATTTTAATTCCCAACTGTAAAAACGTGTCCAAGAATTTTTTTTACAAAGTTTTACTGTAATAATATAGAAGAAAAACTCCATTTTTTTTTTTTTTTTTTTTTTTTTTTTTTTTTTTTATCTCTTATATTTGTTTGTACGTACTGGTGGCAGTTAATTTTAAATGATCAAAATTATCTTGTCCCTCAAAGGGTTAAGTGAGAATAACTTTTACACACTTAACATAAACATATTTGGTTACAAGAAGAAATATTTTTAGAAATTTCTTTATTAGCTATATATTGAAGAATGTTAAATATTGAATGTAGCAGACATATTTTCGTAATCAATTAATTAAAGAGGTATAATAAAAACGCTTTAAAGATTAAATTGAAATATATGTATGCAAACATTCAGATGCATTAAACTTGTCTATCACAGTTGACTTAAGCAAATTATTACAGTAAAATTCACGTCTGAAAAAGATGCATTAAATCTGAAAATGGAATATGAGAAAAATAAAGGAAAAAAAATATGAAACTGTATTCCATATTTTATGTTGTGTTTTTATTCCAAACTTTATAACAATACTCTGTACTTTAAGAATTTAAATTTGTACATTTTTTACTTTTTTTTTTCTCTGATACAATATATATATAGTCGAATCTAATTAACTTAAACCGCTTAACGTGAATAGTTTCCACAATCCCCGCTAAAACAAAGGTCAGTTTCTGAGTTACTGACAATATAAACTACTGATAACATGAACAATTTTTTTTAGTCCCCATGAAATTCCCGTAAACGAGGTTCGACTGATATATATATATATATATATATATATATATATTATATATAATGTATGTTGCTTGGTAAAAAATCAGTAAGTAAGCTTAAAAAAAAAAAAAAAAAAAAAAAAAAAAAAAAAAAAAATATATGCATCTAAATATCTCATGATAAAATGAGTATTTATCAACAACAGGTGGATCTGTTATTATTTAAGAACTACAATGTTAAAGATGACTGTACCTCTTTAGATTTTGAAGCATGTATTTTATAGCCCCTGCTCTTTCCATTATATTACCATTTGATTTCGATGAATATAATAAAACGAAAAAGTACATTTTCCTTTAGAAAGAACTGAATGAATAAAAAAAATAAAAAAAAATTAATTTTAATTAAATTTTAATTTTAATAAGTTTAATCTTTTCAGCTATATACTACCATTGTTTCCAATAAATACTACAAATAAATAAATAAATAAATAAGATTTCTCTTTTAAAGAAATTATTTAAAATAAACAAAAGTAAAAAGCTGTTATACTATGAAATTTATACATTATGCATAAACATAACGGTTATAAATAATATTTTATTTAAAATTTAATGCACTTTTTTCTTTTTTCCTTTACTTCATTACCATTTGATTTGAAGGTAACAAATAGGTTATAAATTGAAAATAAAAGAAACGCAATAGCTGTTTCAGGTCAAATTATCAGTCCGACTCTTCTTCAAGTGAAAAAAGAAAGCACCGAAATATTATTAAAGCAACTACGCATTCGTAAATTTTAAGTGAATTTCGGAGTAGTGCTGCTATCTATTAGTATTTTACAAGAAAGATATCTTACGAACTGTTATATAGTTAAACGCAACTCACAAATTATCTTAATTTCAAACTATATATATATGTGTATGTATATTTTGTCAAAAATATAAAAACATGAAACTTCATACAATATTTTAAATAGCTAAATGTGAAATAAACTTTTTTACTTTAAAAAATATACGAATTTAAAATAAATGTTGGATAAGAAATTAATAATCTCAAGAAATTCTGCCATAAAACGGAAATTTTAGAAACTGTTGTTATAAAATTTCTTGTAAAATTTCTGTTTTTATTTCTTAATAAATTTCCGTTTTTAAACATGTTCACTTAATATTTACCGTAACTGACTGTAAACATTTACAACATTAAATTAAATTAGCATTTTTATAAGCAGGCTTTTACTCACATCTCTTGAGAAAATCGATGCTATTGAATTTAAGAAAACTAATACATAATCTCTTTTTTAGCATTTATTACATGGATATTGAAACTGAAATATAATGTCTGACCAGTAGAATCACACGTATATGGTCATAAACGGTTATAAAAATCAAAAGAATAAAATTCATAATATTTAAAAAATAATAATAAAAATTATCTACGTTATTTAATTTTTGAAAATTCTCCTTGATTTTGCACTAATATTGTTTATAAGTATAATCTGAATACATTTGTGCTTTACTTTGTGGATCGATTGATGAGTTAATTTTTATTTTTGTAATATTTTTAACTGTGGAATTTTCATGCAATTATTTTTTCTCTAATTCAAACATTATATATATATATATATATATATATATATATATATATATATATATATATTTATAAATAATGTACAGATGCATTTAGAGTATATTTATAAACTAAAATAATATAAGATCGAAGTAAAAACTTAAGACTAAAGCATTTTAAACAATTTAAAAAAAGATTAAAATTTGTAATTTTAATTTTTTAAACTTTGGTAGTATTCAGGAAATTTTAATATATTTAATATTCATACATTTCAACTCATATAGAGACACTGTGAAACATACGCTGTGAAATAGGTGTAAACTCCACATTTTTTAAATATGAATATTTTTGCTTAATTTTACCACATTTAGTTACATCTTTCATTATAAAAGTGAAAAACCTCTTATTGCATTAAAATCCCATAAATGGCCTTACATTGTTTTTTCAGAAAACTAAAACTTCTAAATAATTATAAAAATGAAATTTCTAAGATTTTTCACATAATTTATAAATTCTTACTACTCTGATTTGTTTTAAACGCTAAAAATAAATAATGCTTACAAAATCTTAAATTGTTTTCCTACATATAAATTTGCAAAAAGTTCGTTATTTCAAAATCTATTTAGAAAGAAATAATTCACTTTACATTGAACGACCCATTATATGCAATGCAAACAATTCTAAGACAATAATTTCAAAGAAAGATTTTCAACGTCCACCATACCCTTATTAAGACTGACATAATAACACAAGCACACATACCTTAAAATTAGATTTATAAGAAATTAATATATGTTTTTTTCTCTTGATGAGAAATTTAAATTATGTTTATTTTTTACACAAAAATCCCGCTTATTTATGACAGAAAAAATATTTGATGTCATAATACTATTACGACACATAAGTTTTGCTTGTAAAATTTATTCATTGGTAATACTAATATTCAAATGCTGTTAGAAAACAAATTAGTAGTTAGATTTATTTTAACAGCATTTTTCAATTTCTCGAGCTAAAAAAAAAAAAAAAAACTTAAAAGTAATAAGTCAAGCTTTTTAGCATCTGATTAATAATTATATACAAACTTTTATTATAAGTATGAATAAAGTATTAATAATGTATCAAAATATATGTATGTAAGATATATAAAGTAAATTCACTCTTACGTCTCTCTTTGATAATCAGAAAGTCATCAACATGAGAAAATTGATATGAAATCTGAAATCATTTGGTTTTCGCGCCTGAAAATTATGGAACTGGCAACCCTTGCTGGTAATTTGGCGGTCAAGTCAAATTTGGCAGCTTTCTATTTTGAGATAAAACAACACAAGTAGTCCTTTTCATTTTGTGGCATAGTCATTATTTAATTATTAGGGGGGAAAAAAACTATTTTTGTTTTATGTAGTTACTTTAATGAAAAATACAGAACTCAACAATTGTATTAAAAAAATGTTACAGAGTTTGTATTTAACAATATTTTGTTAAATAGTTTATTTTTATGATGAGGCAAGATATAAAAATTCGTCGTGTATTTAAAATGTTGCATGCTTGTTTTATTGAATTACATAAAATGCCACTTCAAGGAAAGCTTATCTAACTAAACAGGATGATAATTACAAAATCAAGCTAGTACGTCGTGGCCATTACAAAACTGTATTTTATATTTTTTTAAAGAAATCCACGTTGTTCAATTAAAAGCAGTTATTTCTGCATTTTACATTTATGAAAAAAATGAGAGAAAGGAAAAAAGCCAATAATGGAAAAAAATATTATTTATTTATTTGTTTATATATATATATATATATATATATATATATATAAATTGAATTATTTCAAATTATTACAGAAGCTTGATTCAATTATTCATTATAAAAATGGTGAGCTATTTCAAAAAATATTTAAAAAATTTTGCCGGCACAAAAGAGCGGGTGTGAATGATGCTACTCCATATACTGTCGGCAGAATTATTATTGAAGCTCTAGTAAATCAAAATATTTGCACCTAAACTGTTTTGTTGAGTAAATATTTATCGAGTCATAATCTTAGTCTTAAGCTGTTTATAAAAAAGTAGATTGATGATAAAAATTAGTGATCAAACTAATATCTATATAATATTTCTCTAACGTGGACCAATTTCATTTTTTTTTTTTTTTTTTTTTTTTGAAACGATACGATAGTGGTAAAATTAATAAAATACGTCAGGATAAAAAATAATATTTAAAAATGAACAATATTTAAGCACGCGTATTCAGTTCAATGATCTAATAAAGAAAGCATGACGATATTTGTTTGAGGACATTATTTTATGAGAAATGTATTTTTGAAAGTTATTTCTGCAAAATCTTTGCAAGAGTCAGTATAAACCTAGCAATATTTCAAAGATATAAACAGAATATGATATATTATCATAAATTGGCTACAAAACGCAATCATAAAAAATATAATCAAAATAAGATTTTTTTTTTTTTTTTTTTGCAAAAAATTACGCCAAAATAAATAAAATGCCATTGCATACTTGGCGATTAAAATTTAAAAGGCGTCACAGGGGTCCTTTAATAAAACCATACTGCCTGCGGAAGTATGAAAACTGAGTCATAAACCATGAATTTTATTTTGAAGCTTTTCTTTGAATAATACTGGTTTCACTATTGCACAATATTTATTTGGATCTTATAATAATTTGGCTTCTGGTAAATTAAAATTTTAATTAAGGGGTGAAATTGATATAATATTTATAAGTTTCAAATTTTAAATGTAAATAAGAAAAGAAATAAAGTGCGAAAATGCCGCACGGGTTTGCTAGTATATATAAAACGTGGATGTGTGCTTCAGTAATTTTTCTGCCGAATGTACAAAAAGTTTTTTTGAATAATTATCAGTATTGTGTATATATATATATATATATATATATATATATATGTATATAATCATTTCACAACCATTAGTTAAAAATAATCTGTGTATTTTTATACCAAACGTTATTCTAGATGACTGCACGGGTCGAAATTTTATCCTTTAAACCTTTAATTTAATCCTTTGCCGGTCCTATTGAATTTCCCTCTCCTTTTTTGAATGTTGTCAAATTTAAGGATTTTTTTGTTCAATATCTACCAATAAATTTCTACTGCATCGGTTGTCTAATCACTTCGAAGTTTATTCGTCCATTATGTATAGCAAATATCACTCCTCAAAATTATTGGTGTTCGTTAAATAGAAGAGTTCCTCAGTTTGGCAATACTATGTACAGCGGTTTAGAGCATTAGGGCCGGCAAAGGGTTAATATAGGAGAAAATAAATAAATAAATAAATAAATAAAACATTTTTTTAGCTGTTTTTAATTATTTCAACCTCAAGATTTGATCAAGCGTATGATTACCGATTATTATTATTATTATTATTTTACTTACATCTGTCAAGAAGAAAGTATTGGATTCGTGAAAATTTCCGACTTTCGATTTTCGATGAATTCGCACAGTTTGTGATTTTTGGAATATGATTTGACTATTGTTAGAAAATGTCTTTGTATGTGTGTCAGAAAGAAAATTTTGGACTCACGAGCCAGTGGACAGCATTTAACCAAACTTTATATTTGGCTAGACTTAAATTACTGCTAATTAGATTTTAATATGTGGCTTTCATAACATATTGCTTCTATATTGCAATCCTACTGGACAGGCTCTATCTAATCATCTATAGTTATAAATACACTAAGCTTGTACATGAGATGGAAATCATGTAAATCTGTACTGATTTTATTTGGGTACAAAAAGCCAACAGATGACAATTTAATTTCGTTTCTGGTAAGGTAAAACCTTGCTTCTAAAGTATACATATTTTGTATGTTATTTATTGTTATTTAAATCCACCAAAATTGGTATATGATATTTATATTATTAAAAGGTATGCTGATTCAATTCGGATGTAAACTATCCACAATGTGGCGTTGCTGTTAGTGTCTGGGATTTCCAGTTGCCTATACAGCAGCACCTATTGGTGAAAATTGTACGAAATTATGTGTATAGAAAGTTAATTGTGAGAAGCTAAGTTTCTTGAAATTTTGTGCGTATTAATCGTTGGTGACGCTATTATATAGAATGGAATAAAATGAACTTTTATAGCCGTCACAGTATAACTAGTTTTGTTTTGTTTCTGTTTTACTAATGCGCAAGATATTTATATTTTTATTAAAATATTACAGAAATTGCTACATTTTTACTAAATTTAGTAATAAACAAAAGAGAAAAATCAAGCGGACCACTTAGTTTATAAAACACCTACACCCTACACCTAAACATACACTTTTGTACGTCTAAAATTTTAGTGAGTCCCCATATCAAACCACTTACGGTATACCCATACTTTCAATAAAAAATGCGCACGGTTACGATGTAACTGAGGAATTATAAAATATATTTTTGAAATTAGAGAACGGATAGACAGACAATGGTGTGGACGTACTTAAATTTTAAGCATACTTTTAACTTGTTGGAAAGTTGAAAGCGTTTAACAAAATTTAAAACACACTTCGATCAATTTTCGCTTATTATCCTCTAATATATCTAAATATTTCTATATGACCTTATGAACCATAAGCTAACAATAAAATATTTTATAGGAAACATGCTTTATGTGCATACGAACAGTATTTGTTAATTTTATTACGTTTCATGTAGCATATCTAAGTATGCTTTAAATAAACATTAGCAGGCTTTGCCCGCTTTGCTGCATAGTATATTTAAATAAATTCTCAAAATTCCATGTCATTATTAACAAAATCTCAAAAAAAAAAATAATAATAATAATAATAATAATAATAATAAATAAATAAATAAATAAATAAATAAAAAATCGCTGAAATCAATCGAAACTTAAGTTAATGTTCCTGCTGCGTTTGGTAATGGTTCTCCCGCTCCCAACATGATTAGTCTGGGTTTGCATTGCTTTCGGCAGCGTCTTACCCACTTTTTACTCTCCCTCTTCGGCGGGTAAGTTAGAAGTTTCGCGAAATACCACCGAAGTGCCTATTGCATACACTTAATCAATACCCACCAACCAAAATTCGACATTCTAAGATAATTTGAAGCAAAATTTTGGATTTCATAATGTGTGAAATTTGAAGGTATCGCAAATTTTTTTAATAACGACCGTCATCATGAATGTAGACCATCATCAATTAAATCTCTTCTTTCATTTGACAGACACCTCACTTCTCAACCCAAATAAATAGATAAAAATAAATAGATAAAAATAAAATAAAAATTACTATTTAATTATGCATTATCAGTATTTAAAAAAGACTGTTTTTATTTAAATATTAATAACAATTTGGTGGGACACTCACACGGCTTTCTCTTACTCTTACCTAGCATTTGAATGCTATAAATGCAGATTGCAGGAGGGGCGGGACCCCGTTTAAATATATTGCATAATGCCTACTATAAAAAATTCTTGGCTATTATTAAATTTAAAAGTGCATTCCAAATTTTTCAGTCAACTTTCTTTCTCACCACTCTTTCAAGCTTATTAATCTTGAACAAACAATTTTAGCAATCTCAAAATAAATTTCAAAATACAAAATTTAAATTATCTGCAAATATTTGTTTTAAAATTAGTTGATAACAGGCATACACAAAGATTAATCATTAAAAATTTGTTTTTAGTATTCAGGGAACCTCAAAACGTGTAATTATAGGAAAAAAATAGCTTTAAAATTTCCACTTAAAAATTTTTTTGTTTACTCTGTAGGTTTGAAGTATTAATTATCATTCCTAGGTAGCCCTGTAGATGAATGGAGAATGATTTTTATGCCATATTTTACACTAAACATACTTTTATGCATATAAAAAAATATATGTTAACTTCTTTTTCTTTAGTACAGGCTACAGATATCAAACTGTAAATAGCAAAAAAATTTCGCTCACATACCTAATGTATTTGAATTCTCTTGGATGTCCCTGTACAAGAAACATTTGCTTGATCTCAAGCAAAAGCTAAGTGCAGCATCCCCTTACATGATTCAGATGTAGAATACTAAGTTTTCACATTCTGGAATTATTTGTTTTTGAAATGTGCTGATACCTGGCATACATGTACAGGCATACACAAACACACACACACACTCACACACACACACACACACAGATCAAATACAAAAACCTGATTTTGGGATTCAGGGGACCTCAAAATGTGCAAAAATATTGCAAAAAATCAGTTTCAAAATTTGACCCAAAAACAATACTTTCGGGTCAAATTTTGGATTTTTCTTATCCATATCTGTGGATAAGAGAAAGAAAAGAAAGAAAAATATATGCGATAGTAAATAGAGGAAAAAAATAGCCAAATTAGCGAGAAAACTGCCAAACCGTTTGACTTCCTGTAATAGCAGATGCTTGCTTATCGTTAAGTTAAAGCGCGAAAATTTTTGTCACATTCTGCAATTCTGTTGATGGAGTGCAGACCGAACCTTGTGCAGTTTGCTGATCAAGCAGTAGATTACTTATTCAATAATAACATCCGTGATTAGTTTTTTTATCTAAACTTTGGGTCTGGAGAATGCAAAAGATTTTCATGACAGAAGACAATCATTTTTATGCTATGTAGAAGATCTTAGAAAATTTATTTTTCTAAGGGTTTATTATTATTATTATTATTATGACAAATGAAAAAAAAAAAAAAAAAAAAAACGGTAAATTTGTTTTAAATCATCAGAAAACGATGGTTCAATTTTTCGTTTTAAAGGTGATATCGAATTCTTTTGAAAGATAATCATAGTGAAAATTTTTATCCACCCCTCCCCCATCCCCGTATACTTATTCCTAGGGGGAAAAACAATGTCCTATGAATAATAATAATAATAATAATAATAATAATAATAAAACTGTTTGACTATTACTCGTTATACAGCCAAATTGAATCAATAATGTATATCAAATGTATGTCACACAGAAGGTTTGGTGAGTATATATATTACAGAAGCTGATAGATAGCCTTTCTGTGAGTGGAAAATATTGGAACGTGGCAGTGCCACCTGTCGTCCAATATGCACCCAAAGGCAATCTGTAGAGTTTTACGTAATATTAATTTCACGTACCAAATTTACAACATTTATAAATCACAGAAGTTGAGATTTTTCGTTTCCGTTATGAGATTACATTGCAACATAGCCACGCTACCTATTGGCCGATGTGCATCCAAAATGGACCAGTAAAGCTTTACATAAAATCGATTTCACTTATAACTTCAGTGTATCACAAAATTTCAGTGTTAAATCACAAGAATTAAAATATTGCCTTTCCGTTAAAATGATTAAATGGCAGATTAGCAACGCCACCTGTTGGACAATGTATACATCCAAATTGTATTAGCAGAAGTTATGATGATATATACCAATATATTAAGTTTAATGCATTTGTACACTATAGAAGCTGAGATATAGCCGTCCCATAAATGGAGGGTTTCATTACATAGCAGCGCAATCTATCGGACGATATATCCCAAATGAAATTTAAATAAACTCCAATTTAGGGCAAGATCTAATTATGTAACAAGTTTGGTTGAATTCCATACATTGATTGATGAAATACAAAATTCACAAAATTTTTCCATGAGTTTAAAATTTTGTAATTTTTTTTCACCTCACCGCTACTGATTCTTGAAAAGCACTCTTTACTTACGTGCTAACAAAACGTTAAACTGAAAATGTAAAAAATGCTCTATTCTCTATCAAGCTAAAAATTATAAATTTCGAATAACTTACGAAGTTTTTAAATTAGAATGTTACAAATCTCTCAATAGGATTCTTATCAATATCATAAGCGATATTTTAAAACTGGTCCGATCTCTCTGCAATCATTTGTTCTTGAGATATCGTGTACATGGACTAACGGTCTATCACGCTAATGGGTGCCGATACACATTAACAGATACCATACCAACCTTTTGACTTCCGGATTCCTCACGCCACAAAACGTGTAAAAAAATCAAAAACTGAAGTCAAAAATTTTCATGATTAACCTAGTTTCCCAACCAATAGTACTAAAAAGTCATTTTGTCATATTCGTTATAATTACACTGTTACAGAACGTGTTATGACGGTGTTACACTTGAACGTTCTGTATAGAACTAGAATTGTACGTTTTATAGATGGTACAAATCAAACATTTTCAGAACGTTCTAAATAATACTATTTCTGAACGTGTTTTAGAACGTTCTTTTGACACGAAACACGGTGTTTGAACTATTGAAACCGTTATTAGACGTTCATAGAACGTTCCTGTGCTACTTGGGAAGAAGCTCTAGTCTAGGAATGGTGACTGACTCCAATGGGGCTACCCGAGATCTGGCTTGCACAAGTTGGCGTGTAATGTAATTAAAATTTTCTGCTCTTATAAAAACGCAAGTTGCATAGGCTGCTTTGCTTGCATCGCAAAATACATGTAGGCTCAGCTCCGTATTCTCCGGATCAGGTACAAGGAGTCTTCGAATAGCAAAGTCGTTCAACTTATGTAGTCCCCTTTTCCATTTCTAAAATTTTTTCCCAACACATGCAGGTAACTCAGAATCCCAACTCACTTTTAGTTGCCAACATTCTTGAAGTAAAATTTTTGGTGCTAACGTTACTAGACAACTATATTCAATGGAGTTGAATACTTTATGGGCTACTGACAATAATTGTCTTTTGGTAACTGTCTTGATTTCTTCTTGATTTTTCGCAAGTCTATACTTAGTGAATCATTGTTTAAATCCCACAGTAACCCTAAAACTGGAACATTTCTTTTCTTAGAGGGAGTAGAATTTTTTTCTGTTGGATTGTTATTATGCTCCCACCCTCTTAGATCGAATTTTGCAGTACTAAAGATATATTTAGACTCCGAAATAAATTTTTCAAGTTTTTCGGCACTTTCTACACTTGTGACGCAGTTGTCCACGTAAAATGATTCTGCTAGTTTATCAGCAGTTTCTTTTAGTTCATCGTTAACCTGTTGCAAGTGGTACTTTAGAGTTGCTCCTAACAAGTAGGGACTACAAGTAAGGCCGAATACTACTCTTCTATGTTGAAAAATCTTAATATTTGAAGGATCACCCTCCTCCCACCACAGGAATCTAAGATACGGTCGGTCTACTTCGCTGAGCTGAATTTGTAGGAACGCTTTACGAATATCTGAAATATCACCAATTTTCTGAAATCTAAATCTATTAATTACAGAGGGAATTAGTTCGACTAAGTTGGGACCCTTTCCTAAACAATCATTAATAGAAGGAGAACCCCTTTCTCTTGCTGACCCATCAAAAACTGGACGAATTTTAGTTGTGGAATTTTCTTTAATTACAGCTCTGTGGGGCAGGAAATGTTCATTTAGATGATCTTTACATGGCTCAACTTCTTCAATTATTTCTTCTGTAAGCCATTCGTCAAAAACTGCTTCGTAAGCTTCTAATCTTCCAGATTTCTTCAGTGATTCCACGCAGTTCTTCAATCTTCGCTCAGCAATTGGTCTACAACTGGGTATTGGAGGATGGCCTTCAATCCATGGAAGGCTTACTTCATATCTACCGTCTTTAACAGTTTTAATATTTTGGTTAAAATATTCTTCAGCAGCTATGTCTAATTCTTCTCTCGTGTTCTTATTTCCTGAATCCAAAATTCCTAAAGTATCCAGGGACCAAAGATCTGAAATCTGTGCATTGGCCACATGGAGAGATAAAACAACATTTGTATTATCGTTGGAACTAAATTCTTCAGTTTTATCCATCAATGTCCAACCTAATTTTGTTTCAAAGGCCACTAAACCCTTCGAGAGTAATTTATTTTTCCCAGTAAAAAGTTTCCCACATACATCTGCACCAATTAACAAATCAGTTTCTCTATTTTTATTTCTTCTACATTTTGTTCAGTTCTCATAATCCGAAAATTGAATTCCCCGTCTTCTTGCTTCATTAATCCATGGCCCATTTCGTATTTTAGGTACTTCTGCGCAAATTTTTTCCTGATCAAGAACTTCAAAATTACATAAATAATTTTTATATAAATCACTCAAATTTATTCTGTACCGTAAATGATCATGTGTTTGTTGTAACCCACCAAACAAACCATGGTTTAATTTTTCTTGACCTGTAGGTGTATAACCAATTTTCTTTATTATTTCTTTCTTTAAGTAAGATTTCTGAGATCCTGAATCAATTAATGCTCGGATAATGTATTCTTTATCTTTATTGATTAACCTTAGTGTTAAAGTTTGGAGTAACACTTCTTGATTACAAGTTTTGTTAGATAAGGTGGTATTTTCGTTTGTAACTTGTTTTTCGGAACTATTTTCTGGACACATTATATCGAAATGACGGCGAGAACAAATACGGCATTTTACAAAGCAGCGGCATTTTTTTGCCAAATGACCTTTAGAAAAACAAACAAAACAATGACCACGTTTTATCAAAAAATCTCCTTTTTCATTGAATTGCTTAGATTTGAATTCTTTGCAATCCTGTAATAAATGTTTTTCGCTATTACAAAAATTACAGAAATGTCGTTTATTGCCTGAATTATTATTGTAAAGGCCAGCTGCAGTTGATGGACGAATTTTGTTTATTTTTCGTGATTCATAACTTTCATTCTTATTTGATGTGGTGGAAATATGTTCAGAGTGTTGGGCATTTGAAATTAGTGCAGTAGCTTTTTCGCGACTAACAACTTCTGTTTTTAAAATTTCAATCATTTCTGAAACTTTCCACTGATCATCATCGCCGTATTTTTTCGTTATTTCTAAAACTATGTCTGCTGGTAAAAGTTTTATGAAAATTGGGCAAAATAACGTGCTGTAATTTTCTTCCTTTATCCCTAGGGATTCTAGATTTCTTATTTCTGTCTGACATGTGTCCAGTAATTTTCTTAGTGCAAATATATCGTTGGATTTTTTTTACAGGACATAGATTTAGTAATTTATTTAGATGGGAATTAATTAGTAATTTTTTTTTTTCAAATATATCTTTTAATGTTTCCATAGCCGCGTAGTAATTATTGTTTGTTAGCGTGAAACCCTTTATTACATCAGAAGCTGTACCAATTAAATAGGATCTAAAATAGCTAAATTTGTCAATGTTTGACAAAACTGGATTCTTATCGATTGCTGCTTCAAATTGATCAATAAACCTCTGAAAATCGGTTGGATCACCGCTAAATTTATCAATACTTAATCGAGGAAGATTAATATAACATTGATCTAATTTTGGTGTTCTATTACCTTCTATTACTGGGCTAGTTGATAAAATGTTAGAATTACTATTTTTTATTTTAATCATTTTACTTTTTACTTTAGTTTTCCAAATCAAAATATTAGAGTTATATTCATCACATTTTAAGACTTCCTTTTCAACCTCTTCTACTTTGATATTTTTCTGTATCTCATCATCTAATGTATTAAGTTCTTTGTCTTTTAAATTTAATTCTTCTAAATATTGTTCTAACTCTTCTTCTCCAACATCAATTTCTAATAACCTGCCTTCGATTTTATTAATTAACTTCGTGGTTTGCGCTCTAAGAACACTTCTTTTTTGTTTTTGAATTACACTCATTATGCTAATTATAAATAACAAATCTCTAAAAATATTACTAGTCGATCAATTATCATACAAAATTTCTTGTCAAAGTTGTTTATTAAACAAAACATTTCAAAGTTATACATTCATCATATTAATATATAATGCAATAATTCAAAACACAAAGTAATGCACAAACCAAAACTAAAATATTCTTTCATTTAATTTTTATCAAAGGAACAAATTCCAAGAACAAAAACATCAATATAAATATCATTTATTATTTATTTCAAATGTAAATGAAACCAAAACTCTTTCTTTGAAACCAAAACTTTTTCTTTTTCCTTACAATATCATCAAGGAAAACAAAATCTTAAATATTCAATTCAAATAACATGTATTATATATTTATTTATTTCGATGTTGGAGAAGGTAATCTAAGTCGGCCGTCCCTGTTCTGGGCGCCACTAATTTAATATAATGTTTATATTCTTGGGTTCTTTTTAAATTAGATTATAACTAGCGATAAATATTTTTCAATTAAAATCATATTCATTATTATTTATCAACTAATTATCGAAAAGGTACTCACCCTTTCTTCTATTCTCGGCCGACTTGAGTTAGAACAGGATATCGATGACACAAAATAATATCTCTGGAACTTTGGTTTTTGACATATTTAATTAAATGATGATGATGTATATACACTGCTATGAAAATATTTACAAGAAGAATTAATTTCAAAAGATGTATTAATTTCAATTTTTCTCTAAATGAGACAGTTTTCAAGATATTTAATAAAAACTAAAAAATGCCCCCTGTAAATCCCCCGCTGCCCTCCGCTCATCCACAACAGGCGGGGACTTTTAGTATGTTATTCAGGACCCTCTCGGCCATGAATATGCAAAATTTCAAAACTACACGATTTTTTTTTTTTTTTTTTTTTTTTTCTATTCGTTAAATTTTAGCCTTCGTTGCCTGGACGAATCTTTACTGGAATTAATACTCAGATGAAATCCAAACTGAAGTCCAAACTGCAACTTCAAACCGAAAGTTTTTAAAACAACGAAAGCTGTATATAATTTTTACTGAACTCAAATTTATGTTTCACATCCCGGTAAGACCCCCCCCCCTCCCATGTTTTCTATAAATACGAAGAATTTCTCATAATTAAACTTGTTTCGCCATTCAATCATGAAAATTTTAGAATAGAGCTCAAGAATAATTAATTACATTAGAGTACTAACACACTGAGATGTTTAATTAGGAAGACAAATTTACAATTAAATATTTATAATATTCAAAATTTTTTTAACAGTAGAAACTTTTTATTGTGGAGCCCTAAAATCGTAAAATAAAAATTTATTTGTGCAAAGATACGCTATAAAGAAATGGGAGTTTCAGTGCTAAGAAAATTCTAGAGAAACATATAGATACACCCCGCGACAAAAAGATAGGTACAAAGGGTTTTTTCTTTGATTTTTCATAAAATAACACTATCTAAATTGTGCTTATCATTTATTATTATCATAAAATAACACTATACCCGGACTAATTTTTGTTTTAAGATTAATTTAGAAAATTTTTAAGTCTAAAATTTTTTTCTAATTTAAGACTACACACCGCGACAAAAAGATAAGAACAAAGGGGTTTTTTTTTTTTTTTTTTTTTTTTTTTTCTAAATTTTTGAATATGATTATTTTGAATATGAATATTTTGAATATGATTCAAATATTTAATACGTTTTTGATATGATAATATTTTGTTATGATAATAAATGATGAGCACAATTTAGATAATGTTATTTTATGAATGATTTAAAAAAAAAAAAAACTTTGTTCCTATCTTTTTGTCGAGGAGTGTAGTCTTAAATTAGAAAAATTTTAGTCTTAAAACTTTTCTAAATTAGTTTTAAAACAAAAATTATTCAGGGAATAGTGTTGTTTTATGATAATAATAAATGATAAGCACAATTTAGATAATGTTATTTTATGAAAAAACAAAGAAAAAACCCTTTGTACCTAGCTTTTTGTCGCGGGGTGTATATCTCTTTTACAAGAAATGAACATTTTTAAATATTCAAAATATTTTAAAAACATTTAGACCCTTATTCATAGTTATTAGTTTTTGTATAAATATTCGTTAAGCCATAAATTCCAAAGGTCTCGGGAGCTTTTTAAAATATTTAGAATATATAAAAAATTTTATTTCTTGTAAAAGAGAAATATATATATTTTTTTTTCTCTGAAATTTTCTCAGTGCTGAAACTTTCATTTCTTTATAATATAGCATATCTTTGCAAGAATAAATTTTTATTTTATAATTTTTGGGGCTCCACAATAGAAAGCTTCTACTTTTAAGAAATGTACTTTTACTTAAATTTTAATTTTATGCTTTTTAGTTACAAAAAAAAAGAAACCTTCTAAAAAAACTAATCGGGAATCTTTAGAACACTATATAGGTTATAATTACAGAACTTTAGATAAACATCATAAAATGCAATAAACTCGCAACAATTGTTTCGGGTTGAAAGAACACACGACCCTTCATCAGGTGAACAAAGTAGGCACGAGTGCTGCAGTCAAAGCGGCAAGGCACTGACTGCAGCACTCGTGCCTATTTTGTGTCCCTGTAAAAAACTATAAGTGCCTAGATTCACCAAAATCAATAGGGCTCGTGTACGGTCACTTAAAACATACGTACCAACTTTCAGCTTAATCGATCTAAGCGTTTAGACTCTATGGTGTTCACTCACACACACACATACAGTCGGTAACAAAAGTGTCCGAACACTAGCAAAAATTCCTATGTAAAAAAAGTACACTTAAAACTGTTTTGTTTTAATAAATCCTTGCCGAATCCTGTTCTTAACCAGTCTAAGAACATGATTCGATAAGGATTTATTTAACAAAACCGTATGAAGTGTACTTTTTTTACATAGGAATTTTTGCTAGTGTTCGGACACTTTTGTTACCGACTGTACATGCATCACCGTAAAAATAGCAAAAATGAATTCGAAAATGTGTAGAACCACCAAAATCTCAAAGTCAGATTTTTGTCACGAATTCAATACTTTCCTTACATAATATATGCTCCGAAAGTAAAAATGATGTTACAGTAAAAAATTGACACTTTTATATATATATATATTCATTTTTTACAGAGATAAAATGATCTATATTTGTTTTTTAGAAAATCTTTTCAGTGAGAATAATGAAATCTGAAAAAAACAGGTGACGATTTATCGCTTGTGTCAGATAGCGAGACATAGACGTGCAGTCAAATTTTTTATATTTAGGGCAAAACAATGCATATCAGGCATATCTTATCATACTGGCAAAATTAATATTGCATTAACGAGAAAAACTTTATTGTTTTTCCTTTATCGGAGGGATTTTTATCCAGCACATATCAGTTGCTCATGGTTTGCATTTTATAAAATGTCATCTGATACTGCATGGAATTCTTCATTTTTTGTCAACAACGTAAATACAACAAATATTTTCAAGAAGGAGTTTTATTGATAGTATTTTGTTATTTTGACGTTTGATAGTTTTGTTTAATTTTGGAGTACAATATTCTGCAGAAACACAAAGAGTTTGCAGGAGAACATTGTCAGCGGACATGGTAAGTAATAGTTTAAAATTAAAAACTACTGAAAGTTTAAAATTTGTAATGACTTCACGTGTAAACATATTAAAAATAATCTGGTGTGTCACTCACACGACTTTCCCTAACCCTGAAATTTAATACGATAAATACAGATTGCAGATTAAAAGGTAAGATAACGAGTACTGTTATGTAAACCTGTGTTAAAAAATTCATATTAGGCTTCTGAAGAGTTTTACATGATAATTAGTTCTGTGTGAGGGCGGCTACCGCCCCCCTCAACCCCCCGTTTCATTAATGCACCTACATTTATATAGAACATAATTCGGTTATTAAAAAATAATTCTGTTTTTTTTTTAAATAATTTATTAAAATTATTATTTAAAAAAATTATCTTTTATGATAAGGCAGACGATTTCCATATTAGAGAAGTAGTATAACACCAAATATAAAAAAAAAGTCCATTTTATTCTCAATATTTAAGAAAATTAAACTTTGTTTTAAATTATCGCCGATCGATGGTTCAACCATTCGTTTTAAAGGTATTTGGCGAGCTCTTTTCAAAGATACTTATCATGAAAATTTACTCCCCTCGAGGGGGGACTTCCCCCCCCCCCAGGAGGGGAGGCGAGGCTCCTACATACACAAAAAAAATTTCCCAGTTAACTAACTCTATTACAAAAGATATATATTCGTTTCATTTGGTTTAGTGCAGTCTATAGACGTTAAACTGTACTTTCCTGCAATTTCCTCCATAGACGTAATGTATTAGAATTCTCTTGATTGTCCCTGTACATGAACCATTTGCTTGATCTTAACAAAAAGCTTACTGTAGCATCCCTATAGGATACACATTTAGAATACCAAGTTTGAACTTTGTGCCATAATTTGTTTTTGAGATATGCTGATAACAGACAGACACACAGACACACACACAGACATACAGACACACAGACATGCACACAGACCATTTGCTAAAAACATGATTTTCGTATTCAGGGGACCTCAAAACGTGTAAATACAACGAAATCTTGCGTTCGAAAATTTGACCCAAAAACAGTACTTTCTCTACCTTATGGGTAAGAGAAAGTAAAAAGTATAAAATCACTTTTAAAACACACATATATATATATATATATATATTAAAATCAAACACAAAGCTTTTCGCTATTATTAAAATAGCATCTTCAGGTGTTGTTAATTAAAAGCAGAGTAGACTGCGTTATATACTGGAGAAGTTCGATACAGTTACAGTTAAAAAATAAGTCTTGTAACAATCACGAGTCATTTAAGATCACTTGGCGTCACACTAGGGTTACACAGCAAGTTCTGTAGAAAAACGTTGACACATAAAAAGAAGGTCCAGTTCAAAAAAATTCGCAAGAGAACTACATGGCATTTTTGAACTTGACCTCCTTTTTATGTGTCAGCGTTTTTCTAAAGAACTTGCTGTATAACCCTAGTGTGACGCCAAGTGATCTAAAATGACTCGTGATTTTTACAAGACTTATTTTTTAACTGCAACTGTATTGAACGTCTCCAGTATATAATGCTGTCTACTCTGCTGTTAATTAACAACACCTGAAGGTGCTATGTTAATAATAGCGAAAATCTTTGTGTTTAAAAGAAATTTATATACGTGTTTTAAAAGTGATTTTATACTTTTTTTTAATGGTAAGTAATAATTTTTATTTCAAAAACCTATGCAAAAGAAACAAGAAGGAAAATAAGAATGAAAAATCATGCGTTACTTATTGATTATTGATACTTTCCAAATGTACCTATACGTTTTGTCATATAACATTCAATGTTGTTTGCCTACGTTATTTCACAACAGACAGACACAAGGACAAAAGTTAGGCATACTGACTAATTGAATTCATAATTACTCTTAAGCATTCTTGAAAAGTGTTAAAAACGCTTTACGATGAAAATAACCCTCAAAACCAAAGTTTATGCGAAATTTTGTCGTATTCTGCCGTTTTCAGAAATTCATAATTTTCCAATAACTAGCGAAAATATCAAAGTAGCATGTTCATAGTTAATGATGTTCATCCCAGCATCAAAACTGATATATAAGAGCTGTTGTTACATCTTTACAGTAAAAATATTTCATTCATGCACGTTTAAGTGAAATTTTACCCTATTCTCTCACGTCCGACCTCTCTGCCATCAGTTCGTGAGATATCGAGTACACAGACTAACATACTAATGGACTTGTGATAAAGGAGATTTATGGTGCTGTTGAAAGATTTACTTGTAGTGATACAAAATGTCTATTATTGGTGAGAAAAATTTCTTAGAAGCAGATCGCTAAATCTCACAACTATATAAACTAGTTGGCATAGGTGAACTCTGCTCAGTTCCCCGTAATATGTATATTTTCTCATAAACTTCTAGGGCAACACATATTACATTATTGCGAGTTTGTAAATAATTCCGCTTATTTTTGTAGAAATTCTTTCAAAGAGGCTTAGTAAGTTGACATTGTAATGACGCAAATCATCGGCCAATCAAACGTGTGGATGCCTCACATATAAATGCATCGTGTCTCACAAAGTTAATCATCTAATATATATATATATATATATCAGAGGTTGTAACATGGAAAGCGAGGAGGAGTGTATAAGACATTGCTTGTTATACAAGTTCGATAAAAAGATTACGGCAGCCGCAACATGTCCGCAATGTGTGTCAAGTTTATGGGGAGGATGCAATAGACGAAAACATATGTCGTCGATGGTTTCGTAAATTTAGGGAAGGAGACAGGAGCTGCCAAGGTCAGGCTAAGAGTGGATGGCCGTCACACGTTGGAGACGACGATATTGACCAAGCCATAACGAACAACCCGAACACAACCGTGCAAGAATTAGCGGAGACCTTCCACGTACACCGGACAACGGTCAGGAGACGGCTGGTTAAGTTTGATTTTACGAAAAAGTAATATCGTTGGGTTCCACATAAACCGACAGCTAATCAACGGGATGACTGAATCGCCACATGTGTTTCCTTGCTTTCTCGGTACAAAAATGACCCATTCTTAACAGGAATTGGGACAGGAGATGAGAAGTGGGTTATGCACCGTAATGTAAAGCGTCGTAAGACTGTGAGTCGCCCTTCTGATCCACCTGCATCGACTTCGAAAGCTGAAATTCATCCCAAGAAGGTGTCATTGAGTGTGTGGTGGAATGTGCAGGGAATAATTCACTGGGAGGTCCTGCCACTCAACCAAACCATCAATGTTGCCTTCTACTGTCTACAGTTGGCTGCATTCAAATTTGGTAGCAAAGCGGCCATGTTTCATCAATCGGTGTTATCCTTCATCACGATAACGCCAGACTGCTGTCATCACTCGCCAAAAGTTACTGAGCTTTGGTTGGGTGGTTTTGCCCCACCCTCCTTATTCTTCTGACTTGGGATCAACTGACTATGAACTATTTCGTGCGTTGAACAATTCCTTCAGTCAGTAAATCTTTAATGATTTTGATGCTGCTAAAACTGCCATCCAAGACTTTTTTGATTCGAAACCGCCGGAATTTTACCGCCGTGGGATTCATCTCCTAACAGAAAGATGACAAGAGGTCATACATAGCAATGGGGATTATGCACAATAATACGTACATTTTGCGTTTATTTGCTTTCCTTTATGGGTAATAAAAACGGGTAGAACTTTTGCACTCACCCAATATTTTCAAAGATTATTTTTTTACATCGTATTTTCGTGCAAATAGCTTTAATATTTTACTTTTGTTTAACTGATTTAATGAATTTTAAATTGCCTTTTAAGTATAATTATAAAACTAATCACACTTAATTTTCATTTATTTATTTTTATCCTGTTAACAAAATAAATCTGTCATCCATAGTTAATAATAACTCATTTCCTATTAAAAAAAAAAAAATAATAATAATAAAACATCTATAAAACATTTAAATATGATAATATTTAAATGTTTAATAAGGATGTGAATTTTTTATTTTACGAATATTATAGTGAGGAAAGTATTGTTTTCATGTCAAAAATCCAAGTTTGAGATTTTTTGGTTTCTACACGTTTTGAGGTCCGTTGAATTAATATTTCTATTTTTACGCTGATGTATGTGTGTACGTATGTGTATATGTGTGTATGTATGCATGTGAGTGAACACAATACCGTCTAAACTTTCGGTTTAGATGAGCTGAAATTTATGTTGTATGTCCCCATAGCAAGAAACCTATTGATTTTAGTGAATCTAGTACTTGTACATATATATATATATTACAGGGGCAATTTTTATCTTTATGGTCTATGGGCTCAAATTTTGTAAAGTGCGATAGTGTCTAAACGCCTTATTCGTCTGAGATGAAAATTTATACTCATAGTCACTGTCACACGAACTGCATAAATTTTGGTGAATCTAGCGTTTATTTTTATTTTTTTTTACAGGGATACAACGAATAATTCTTTATGATTATGGTCTATATGGGGCAAATTTTTTTTAACTGCGATAGCGTCTAAACGTTTTTTTCAATTGAGTTGAAAACTTGCACACATGCTATAGGTCGTTTTTGCACGAAATGCATAAATTTTACTGACTCTATCACGTACAGTTTTTTACAGGGACACAACGAAAAATTCTCCATCTTTATACACTACGGCCTGAAATTATTGAAAGTGCGATAGCGTCTAAATGCCTTATCAGAGAGAGGTGAAAAATTATATACATGTTAAAGGTCACCGTTGCTCGAACTGTATAGCTCTTGGTGAATCTAGTATAGGGGAGACAGGGGCACAGTGGACCACTTTTACACTTATAAATTTTTTTCACCAAAAATAAAAAAGCAAGGTACTTGAAAAAATTAGCAAACATTCTTTAAACCTTTCTTGACAAGTCCTAATTTTTTTATAACAATACTTCGAATACATTACGAATAAAAAAAATAAATTGTGTGCACTCAGAAAATGGACCACTGTGCCCCATCACCGGGGCACAGTGGTCCACAACCCGGGGTACAGTGGACCAACCTCTGTTGTTCATGTTCAATTAATTTAAATTACTCCTTTTTTTCTTCTAAAATTAGTATCTTATGCAATACTAGTCTAAATAACATAATTCGAACATTTTCATGAAATAAAATTACCAAAATTTAAAAGAAACCAAAATAAATAAGAAATGAAATTAGAGGAAAAATCCTATATCAGATATCCTTTGTCTTTTCGTGCCATCACTAAAAATAATAAGATATATTTTTAATTTGTTTATTAATGTTATATAGTTATAAAAATTATGTAATATATAATTAAACATTATATTACTATTCAAACATTTTTATTAATTATTTTGAGATATTAATATTGTACATTATATTTGTGAGATAAGTTTAACTAAAATTATTCTGCTTTTATCTTTTACATGTTATTTCTAAAAACAACAACAATAAATTTATATATCCTACTATTTATTAGTTCCCCATCATACTATAGGTATGGGGAACTTAGGTAATCGTGAAAATTTTCGACCTCGGTTTTTTGACGTTTTTACACGTTTTCAGGTGTGAGGAATCCGAAAATGACAAAATTTGTATGGTGTCTGTCTGTAGGGTGTCTGTTAGTGTGTTAGTCTGTTAGTGGGTTAGTGTGTTAGTCCGTTAGTTTGTTAGTCTGTGTACACGATATCTCAAGTACAAATTGTCGCAGAGAGGTCAGATCAGTTTTAAAATATTACTTTCGACACTGGCAAGAACCCTATTCATTTGTAACATTCGAATTTAAAAACTTCGTAAGTTATTAGAAATTTGCGATTTTCTTAACATGGGAGAATAGGACAAAAATTCACTTAAACGTGCATTAAATAGAAACTTTTTACTGTAAAAATGCCAGACCAGTTTTAAAATATCAGTTTTGATGCCGGAATGAATATCAGTAACTATACATATGCTACTTTGAAAATTTCGCAAGTTATTGGAAATTTACGAATTTCTTAACATGGGAGAATAGAGCAAAATTTCACATAAACGTCAATCTTGAGGGATATTTTCGTCATAAAGATATCAAACCACTTTCGAAGTATTATTTAGGATACTGGCATGAATATCATAGACTATGATTTTTCCAATTTAAAAAATTCGTAAGTTATTTGGAATTTACGATTTACTTAACATGTCAGAATAAGGCAAAATTGAGCATAAACTTTCATTTTGAGGATCATAAATACATTAGACAACTTCAAAATTACATTTATGATATTTGTTTGAACATGATTGAATACAATTATTCTAATAGGAAAATTTCGTAAATTATTCGTAATTTACGATTTTACCAACATAGCGAAATTGTAAATTTTTCATATAAATATGAATTTTGAGGATTATTGCATTGGAAATAGTAGCATGAAAACTAAACAACGCAATTGACCCTGATAAAATAAATTGATAGATTATAATAAGTAAAATATATCGAAGTGAACGGTGGATAGCCTATTAGGCGGGGATTTCATTCTGTCACTGTATCAAGCTTTGGTCAAATTCTTTTTTTTTAACATGATTATAATATATCTTGCACTAGAAATTTATGAGAACATAAATATGATGGGGAACTGAGCAGAGTCCACCTATGTCAACTAGTTATATCAAATAATCATTTTGTTTATTTTTTTAATATTAAAAAATTCAAATAATTATTAAATTTAGATGTTCATAATTATTGTACTACTGTCCAACTACTTTCTTTTTCAGAAATTTATTTATTATAACATTAAAATTATTATTTTTTTTTTATTAATAATTATTTTGAGTCACATTATATTTGTATATGTAAATTTAACGAAAATAAATAATGTATTAAGTATAATTTGGACTTTTAGGCACACTGGTAGGCGATCCACTGTGCCCCATTTAGAGGTGGTCCAATGTGCCCCATGTACAGACAAAACAACTAATAATGTTAAAATTATATATACACTATAAATATGCTAATAATTTTTATAAATTTAAAAACAACAATATCGTACCTTTTCTTAACAACTATCTAATATTTGTAGTCAATAGTTAAGTCCTGATAAAATTAAGAAAACTTCAAGCGTGAAAAATTACTTTGAGCAGCTCAAAACATAAAAATTGTATAAAATGACTACCTTAGCATTTACCATGTGGTTTTTTGGATGTATACAAGTAGTACCATGCTGTCATCTATGAGTGTCAATATAAACTAAAAGAGTTAAATATTAAGAGATTTAAATAGGGGTGGTTCACTGTGCCCCTAGGTCCACCATGCCCCAGTCTCCCCTACTTATAGTTTTTTTACGGGAACACAACAAAGAAATCTTTATCATTATGCTTATGGGCATCTGAATACTTTATCCGATTCAGTTAAAAATTTATATACATACTGTAGGTCATCGTCGCATGAAGCATAAAGATTCTGGTGAATTTAGAACTTACAGGTTTTTACAGGGACACAAAAAAATTAGCTTAAATTATTTAAAGAATGATGGCATCTAAACTCCTTATTTGAATAAACTGAAAATTCATATACATGTTACAGGTCACAGTCGCAAACACCATATAGATTTTGATGAATCTAATTTTTATAGTTTTTTTACATGGGCACAAAGAAAAGTAATTTATTATTGTTGCTTATGGGCTGAAATTATTGAAAATGCAATAGCGTCTAAATGATTCATCTGGCTGATCTAAAAATTTACATGCATGTTATAGGTCACCATTGTACGAACTTTATAGATTTTGGTGAGTCTAGTACTAACAGATTTTTACAGAGACGCAACAAAAGTTTATCATTATAATCTATGGGCTGAAATTATTTGAACAACAATAGCGTTAAACTGAGCGACATACTATATGAAGAAATGTCCTCATGCATTTCTCTTTTACGTATTTAACGATTTCCCTTACTTTATAATTCATTTATACAACCCTTAATTAATCAATGTTCGGAAAGTCGAGTGGAGTCACTACCCTTTATTGGCGCGAAAATCCATACGTGATAGACAAAATTTGGATTCAATTTTAGTTTCAGCACACCAAAAAACATAAAGGTCCACTCAAATTATCAAATCAAAAATCTTAGATGTAGATCTGTGTAATCAGTTGGTTTTCTCTCGATTTACTTTGAATTATTTACAAAATTATTATTGATTATATATGTGGTATAATAATTATAGTAATTATAAAAAAGCACCGCAAAACTGACGTTTAAAAGTAATAAGTAGAAAACTTTAAAAAACATCATAAAATGCAAGAACACGTAACAATCCTTTCGGGTTGAAAGAAAACACGGTCTTCGCCAGGCCAACAAAGTAGGCACGAGTACTGTAAACAAAGCAGCAACGCATTTTATCTTGAACCTAGCAGCAATTTAGCAGCAATAATGCATTACATTTCCATAAATGACGGGGCATTTTCGATTTCAGACATTTTGTCAAATATTTCAAAAAGTACTTAGCGAATCATCTTGAAAATTAAAAAATTTAAAGAAAATATTATATCTCATTTATTTCAGCGAAAAGTTTTACCTGAAGCAAAAAAGGGGAATACTAAGTATTTTAAGAAAAAAAAAAAAAAAATAGAATGTTTGGGATCACCCTGTAAAACTGAATTCTTGGAATACATTCTGATTCTGTGTGCATCTTCTAATTATCTGCCTTCATTTGTATGAGTAGCATTTGTGTTAATGGAGATATAAAGGTGTCTTTAAAAAATTACCCTTTTTTACTTCCTTATATGAAATATAAGGAAGTATTTTAATTACCTTTACCGGATTTGTACAATATCATCAAGAGTGCAGGACATAACAGGTCGCACAGCATACAAATCCGGGTAACTTAGTCTTTTTGGTACTCATCTAGTTTTGACACGCACTTCTTTTCTCAATTGTAGGGGTAATACCTTCCTTGTTAAGCCTAGAACTATTTCCTGTCACATTTCTTTTTCGTACTCATCAAGTTTTGACCCGCACCAATTTTAATTTAATTACTTATTTTAATTTATTTATTCTATATTATTATTTTTATTTTTTTTATTCTAAATTATTTTTTTTTATTTTATTTATATTTATTTTTATTATTATTTATTTTATTTTATTTATTTTATTCTATTTTTTTTACGAGGGTGTTGCGGTGTCTGGTCCTCGTTAATCTGTGCTGCACCGTCAAGTGCTCGATGGGGTCGTTTAGCAGTCATCGGGCTACCAACGCGGGGTACCATCCCCCCGTGGTGGATCAAAATTGCGATGGTCCCTCTTTCTCTTCTCCATTCGGCTTCCCTGCGCATAGTAATTTCCCTCCCAATTAGGATTATTTAGGCCTTGCACTTCAAAAACTTCAAAATTTTCGCTATGCGTCCAAAACTATCTTCCATCCCTCAGTGGCTTCACGTAATCATTTTTTTTATATATATATATATAATCTCATTGTTCCTTCCTCGTTCAGCTTGTCTTTCTCAATTCTTAAGTGTTGTCCCCTTCCCCTTTTCAAACGGCCTCCTCTTTCGGTTTTAATTATTGTGTGCATTACTAACTTTAGCGGCTCCCCCAGCGTTTTTTTTTCTCCCTCCCTGCCTAAATTCAAAATTGTTTTAATTTTGTATAATTCCGGTTATTTTGACTCTCAGCTAGTAAGTGCACTTATTCCAAATTCCTTAACATCCTGGAGCGTGTCTGTGCGTTTCTTCCGTAGCTATTTTGGAGGGTGTGGTGTACAAATCGAGCTGTGTGTCCAAAGCAGAAGTCAATACCCTGCAATTCCTGAGCTTTGGCGTTCTAGTTACATTGCTGCCAAGCAGCTTCCATGCGGTGATCTGGCGATTTATTCGCTCCGGCGGACGGCATCCAACCCGTTAAGCTTGGCCGAGCCCAGGCAGGCAGGGGCCGTCCAAAGCTTTCAAAGGAAGTATAGTAATCTCGATTTCTGAAATGGATTTTGTATCTCCCATATCTCACAAACGAATCATCGTAGAATATTCCAGATTTGTAAGTGTGACTGTCATGATTGTGTGTATGCGTGTATATGTATATCGCATAACTAAATATCGGTTGGACGTATAGAACGATGCAAATTGCTATATAGGTTTGATATAGCATCCAATTGTGGACCTCCCTTTTTTGGTCTTTCTGTGATTTTCCGTTTAGGAGATATTTACAAAAATTATATTCATAATGACCAAATATACAAGGGTTTTGGCCATTATATATGACCTACAATCATAGAGATTTCAGAAGAAGCTAATGATAGAGCACGTAAAATGTCGACATTTTTGCGTGTAGAAAGTAATTTGTAAAGATACAAGCAGGTTCTTGTCGATGAAAGCTCGTAGATATTCAGCGCGTAGATAGAGCCCGTAATGATATTGTTTGGAATGTTTCCGACAATTCTGCGTGTAGAAAGCAATTGTTAAAGACATAAACAGGTTCTAGTCGATGAATGGACATTTTAAAGTTTAGGAAATAATTCTTAATATATAAGCAGGTTCTAGTCAGCGAATGCACTTCACTTTATTTTAATTTTGTCTTGTTTGTCATTTAAAGAATTTTCGAAGAATTTAGTTCAGCGGTTTTAAACAATGAATCTTTCCGGAAAATTCCAGAATTCTATTCTTATTGAAATTAGAGCTTCCAAACTTTGGCAATCCTAAACTACAAATTCTTGCCAAATTCGGTTACCGAGTCGCTAGATTCGGTGCAAAATCGCCAGAATCGATGCCAAGACAAAAATCAGCATTGGGTACAAACTTGGTGACTTGGCGAGATTAACGATGAAATTTGGCGGCAAATATTGTTTCAGAATGGCCAGAATTAGTTAAGTCCTTTCTCAATTTCAGCTGAATTAATTGTTTCGGTAAAATGTATCGTTTTTCGCCTCTAATTTTCGGCAAAGAGAACAAAAATAGGCCATCTATGCTCGAATGATCTTCATTAAACACTAATCTATGAATTTGCCAATGAGAGATTCTGTAATTAGCCATTCTTGAAAAAGCTATTATATTTGATTGGAAGTATATATAATCCTATTATTAGGATTTTTACATTGGAAGTAGCAGTTTTTTTTTTTAACCTGCCTGTTTATTTACGAATCAGTTACCTCACACTAAAATGTCATTGTTTTCATAGCAGTGCGTATCTTACATTGGGTGTATAGGGTAGTCATGTGGTGTCCACATCAGATTTTTGATTATAATATGCAGAGAATTAAACCTCCTGAAAATCTATTTTTAAGAAATTTGACATACTACTTCAGACACATTACTATATAAACAGAATCTAAGAGCATTCAATGAATACTTAAATATAAACGTTTTCACTAAGTACTTTTAACTGTGCATGGACAAATGTCAATATATATATATATATATATATATATATATAAATACCATTTTCATAATTTAATAATCAAATGTATTGAGACACTGATATTAAAACGCGAAAAAAAAAAAAAAAATGTCGAGGGAAAAAAAATTAACATCGGTAGAATGAACAGAATAAATAAAAAATAAGTATAAATTATCTCTAAAATAGTTCTTGTTAAATCACGTGTCATTGATATTTTTAAAAATAAAATCACTTTAAAATCACGTTTATTAAAATTATATTTTATTTTAAAACGTTTCAAAAATGTACACATTCAGAGCTTTTCGCTTTGAGAAATAAAGCATCTTCTGGAATTTAATCAATATGTTTCCAACCAGTTAGTTGTAGGGCGACTAAAGCGCCCGTTGAAAAATGATCATTTCATTTTATTTATTTCTCACTTCATTTAATTCATTTGCTAGTAAGCCCGTGCGAAATTTTCGCATTTTATTTATCTCTTGGTTAGCATTAAGATTTTAAATTATTATTATTATTTTATAGACGTCCTCTTTACTTCCTTATACTTTGTATAAGGAAGTATAGTAATCCCGATTTGCGAAATGGATTTTGTATTTCACAATTGCTCGAAAACGAACGATCGCTGAATGTTGCCAATTTATACGTGTGACTGTTATGATGTATAGTTGCACACCTGCAAGTGTCGTCTTAACACGAGCTCTCGTTTTAGAGATATAAGGGATTTTACACGATTTTTCGTGACGTCTGTATGTGTGTGTGTGTGTGTATGTCGCATAACTCAAAAACGGTTTGACGTTGAAAGTTGTGAATTGGTACATACGTTTTTTATAACATATAGTTGTGCACCTCCCTTTTCGGGCTTTCCGTTTTGGAGATGTTTAGGAAAATTAGGTTCATAATGACAAAAATACATAGGTTTTGGCCATAATGTATCAAAAAACGGTAATAACTCAAAAATGGTTTAGACAAATCTTGCAATTTAACTGACTTTCCGACTAGCTAGACATTTGAAACTTTCAGAAAAGCTCAGAACACGTTGACAATGCATTTTTTTTTTAATTTTTAGCCAGCTGTTTCCGATATCTGCTGCCTTCAGCAGCGTTTATGCGATCCAACAGAAAATTTATTTAACTAACTTCCCGACTAGCTAGACATTTGAAACTTTCAGACTAGATCAGAACACGGTGAAAATGCATTTTTTTAATACTTTTAGAAAACTGTGTAGGGTCACTGCTGCCTTCGGCAGCGTTACCAGTTCAAATCTTGGAATCGATTTTTAACTAACTTCCCGACTAGCTAGACATTTAAAACTTCCGGAAAAGCTCAGAACACGGTGATAATGCATTTTTTAAATATTTTTGGCCAATTGTTTTGGTTTACTGCTGCCTTTGGCAGCGTTTACATGGTTCAACAGAAAATTTATTTAACTAACTTCCCGACTAGCTAGACATTTGAAACTTTCAGAATAGTTCAGAACACGGTGAATATGCATCTTTTTAATACTTTTAGTCAACTGTTTCAGGTCCCTGCTGCCTTCGGCAGCGTTTATATGGTCCAACAAAAAATTTACTTAACTAATTTCCCGACTAGGTCGACATTTGAAACTTCCAGAATGGTTCAGAACACGGTGAAAATGCATTTTTTTAATACTTTTAGCCAATTTTTTCGGATCCCTGCTGCCTTCGTCAGCGTTATCCGTACAAATCTTGTAATCGGTTTTTAACTAACTTTCGGAAAAGCTCAGAGCACGGTGATAATTCATTTTTTTTTTTTATATTTTTAGCCAACTGTTTCGGGTCTAGTGTCAATGTTTTTTAACATTATGTATATTTCTAAAAGTGTATAAGGAAGTCATGTGGTGCCCACATCAGATTTTTTCATATGCATCAGCAAATGTAATATTTTATATTATTGTTGTTTTTCACGGGAAAGCATATTTCATTTCATATGCTGAAAAAAAAAAAAGAAAAAAAAAATTTGGAGTGACTCCATTCGACTTTCTGAACATTGGGTAATTAACTGTTTTGTAGATAAAGTAAAGAAAGCGGAGTTATTAAACAAACGAAAGAGAGAAAACCATAATAGAGTGTTTGAGCATTTTTCTTCAGATATTACACGATGTTTTTTTTTAACAATACTGAACTTTCAGCCCATAGATCATAATGATAAAGAATTTTTCATTGTGTCCCTGTAAAAACCTATAATTGCTAGATTCACCAAAATGCTTATAGTTAGTGCAACAGTGATTTATAATATTCATTTAAATTTTCAGCTCAATTGAATAAGGCGTTTAGATGCTATCGCACTTTTAAAAATTTGGTCCCATATTGATAAAGAATTCTTCTATGTGTCCCTGTAAAAAAACTGTAAGTGCTAGATTCACCAAGATCTATACAGTTGGTGCAACTGTGACCTATAACATGTGTACAATTTTTTTGCTCATGATAATAAGGCGTTTAGACGCTATCACACTTTAAAAAATTTGGCCCCATAGGCCATAATGATAAAGAATTTTTTTCTGTCCCTGTAAAAAGACTATAAGTGCTAGAATCTCCAAAATCTATACCGATTGAGTATCTGTGACCTATAATATGTGTATAATTTTTTTTCTTAATTGAATAAGGCGTTTAGATGCTATCGCACTTTTAAGATTTTGGTCCCATAGGCCATAATGATAAAGAATTTTTCTTTGTGTCCCTGTAAAAAAACTATAAGTGCTAAATTCACCAAAATCAATAGGATTCGTACTATGGTGACTACAATATACGTATCAACCTTCAGCTTATTCGAACAAAGCGTTTAAACGCTAGCGTGTTCACTCACAGACATACACACATACATGCACACATCATCGCAAAAATAGTGAAAACGGACTCAGGGGACCTCGAAACGTATAGAAACATCAAAATCTCAAATTCGGATTTTTGACATTATTACAATACTTTCCTGACTATAGTGTTCGGAAAGTAAAAAGAGGGGAGCAACAATTAAAAATTTAAATGTCTATGTTAAAGCTATGTGTATTTTCATATTTTAATTAATTAAAAAATCTAAACAAAAATTTGTTACAAATAAGATACCAAATGAAAGGGGCAATTTTTATGAATCCGTGGAATTGAACGGCGTTTCGATCAAACAATTATAGTTTATAAAGTTAACTAAAGTATGAAAATGAGGTGGCAACTTGCGTTCACACACAGACAGAGTCCAAGGAAATCTCTCAGCCTTTTCAAGCGTGACAGAGTCAGTCAGTCAGTACAGCGATGATCGTAACTATATATACTGATTAAAAGTAATAAACTTTTCGGATTGATAAACATTAAATAATTTAAGCTTAAACAGGGCTGCCACAGACGACTCTTTTTTTTTTTTTAATTTTCTTAGTCCTATTTCAATATATATATATAACAATAATTTTATACGTAATACATCTCATTTCAAATTTCATTGTTGGTAATTCCATCTATCTTTCATTTGCTGAGTGTTCTAAAGGAATTAAATTATTCAAATTATGTATAGTAATATATTTACGCAGGTAAATCAGCAATTTACATGCATAAATTTATTATAAACTGTATGGTATGGAAATAGTGGTACGAATGAATATTTAAAAAAAAGTCGCCCCTGCTTAACAGAATGCTAATTTTGTTTATTAAAGCAATATACCGAATTTTACTTTATTGCACTAACGTAATTATATTATATGAAAGAAAAATCACATGCTATTTTAAATATTTTTTTTAAAATCATAATTGACATACAGTCGGCACAAAATTAGTCAAACACTAACAATAATTCCTATATAAAAAAAGTACACTTAATACTGCTTTTTTAAATAAATCTTTGTCGACTCATGGTCTTAGTCAGACAAAGAACATGATTCGACAAAGATTCATTTAATAAAACGGTGAAGTGTACTTTTTTTATATAGGAATTATTGCTAGCACTCAAAAAATTTGCTGCCGAATGTATATCTGTACTGATAAGTATAAAGGATTTAAGTCCATATTCTTGATTTTTCAAGAGACGAAAAATAAAGTTAAACTAACTAAAAACAAATCAGAAGAATCGATTAGGAAAAAGGTATTTCGTTGACTTTACCCTTTATACCATTCAGTGATTGTCAACCTTCATTTAATAACGGGAAAAAATTGAATTAAATATTTTATACCATACACGAATGTTAAATTTCTGACTTGAACCTTTTTTTACCAATAGATTTTCTCAAAGACTAAATGACATAGACTTAAATCTTTTATACCAATCGATTGAGAATTTTTTTCTGAGTCTGACTACGTACTTAACTCAAAATCGACATTTTTGGACTTAAATCCTATATACTTATCAGTACAGATATATTAAGATTAGATTTGCTAATGATTTTCTAAATTTGTTTATTTTCAGGGTTACAATATTGAATGCAGAGGAAACTTAGCATAGTGCATGAGAAGATGCACGCGTCTGACATGCTTATTGTGATCCAAGTAGAAGTATATCTGAAATATTACCAAAATGTAAAGCATTCTAGTGTTATGTATCACAAAATTTAAGTTTAAAATATATTTTTCTAAAAAATGTTTTTCGAGAAATGAGACGATGCTTAAATGGTGCAAAAAATATCATCGCAAATTGTACTTTTATTAGCATTTGTAAATAAAAGAGATTGTCAAAGAAGAAAGTATGATCCTGCATTCTACAATAATTTGAAACATATTTTGACGACATATCTTACATATCTATTCCATATAAACAATTAGTGCGATTTTGGATATGTCGTACAACATATAGTTTGCAAAACAATATGTATTGTGAAAATGGAATAAAGAACAATAAATATACAATAACTCTACATTTCTGTCTATCTACATATTGAAATGTCTACTTCACCAGCTGAATCCGGAAATACTTCAGAAGCAAAATCTGAAAATGAAGTTGAATTAAAAGACGGAGAAGCCTATGAAAGACTAGTATTTACGACACTTGCAGAGAAAGGATATGACTTTTATAGAAAGGGTGCTTTTAAATGGGATGAATTTTCTATTGGCAGACAAGTCGAGATTGAAGACGCAAAATTCGACGATATTGTTTTCAGTTACAAAGATAAGGATGACACTACGAAAAAGAATTTAATTTTTATTCAAGTGAAGCATACACGGAAAGAAAATAAAACACTAGACGACGAAACATTATCTGCTGAAGAATGGAGGGAACTTGTGGAGAACGGAAACCTTCATAAGGATTTTAATTTACAAAAATATTTTATATCTTTTCTTAAAATCAGAGAGGAACTAGAAAACACTAGTATATCTGAAGACCTCAGGTGTGGAAAAATTAAATATGTAGTAATATACACAAATATTGGCCTTGAGACAGAAAAATTAAAATTTAAGAACTGCTCAAGGCTCAATGCCCTTAATGATATTTTATCTGTTGATTCTAATAATTGTTATCAACTAGAATATATAACTGATGAACTCCGCGATGTATTTAAAAAGAGTTCTGACAAATTAAGAATAGCCAGAGAATTAGCGCGGCATGTGGTTAGGGAAGATAAGAAAAAGAAGATTTTGGGAGAAAATGACACTGCTGTAAAATTCTATCAGATTCCAATAGGAAGAGAGGTCATCCAAAAAACGTCACAAACATTTCGAATGGGAAAGAAACAATATTGTGTAGCCCATTTTAGAGATGAATTTCTAAACAATGAGGAATCAGGGTCAAAACGAGAATTGAGAGATGCTATTTACGAAGCCATGAGAGAGTTTGGTGAATCAGAAAAATTTAATAAAAGCGATGTTGAATTAAAAGATATTTTAAAAGAAGCAGAATTAAATGTGACTCCGAAATTTGGTGAAATTAAAAGAAAAAAGACACATTTCCCAGTCAAGTGGAGAGCAATTGAAGAAGACGACATAGCTAGCTTTTTAGAATGCTTTGTGTTTTTGGCAAATATGCCTAATGTAGCAGATTTAAAAAATCGAATGAATGCTGAAAGAGATAGTTTTTTAGAAGGAATTAGAGTTGGGGATACAATTCGTAAAATGCGTCCAAAGCTGAAAGACAGTATGGAAAAACTACTGGGTATCTACAAAGAACAACATCGTAAAGAAAGGTGGTTATCTGGTGAAAAAATTACTCAGCTTGTTCAAGAACAACAGGAGGCGGTCAATATTTCTGCATTAAGTTTAATATACGAAGACAAAATTATGCAGTATGGCAGGTTTCGAACTCCAAGTGATATGGAAGCAATCTTAGGCAGTTTTTTAAACTACGAAAAAGTAAAAGAAGTACCAGAAAAGCAACATCTACTACTTAAAGAAAGCAATGTATTGATTGTTGACTCTGAAATTCCTCTCTTGACGTCTGTTAAAATATTACAATATTTAAGTGTTAAAAATTATCAAGAAAATAATGGCCAAATTTACATAGAAATAAATGACTTAAAAAAGTACAGAGAACGAGTAGAGAAAGCTTTCAGTTCAGAAATTATTAATTTATTAATTGTCGAATGCAGGAATACAATATATGAAAGGAGTTCGGAAAAAATTTGTGAATATTTTTTGACAATAATCAAGAGTAAGCCTAACAAAAAAATAATTTTGATTTCAAAAAAACTTTTCCAAAATGATTGTGATTACAAAACACTCTATTTTCAGATAACTGATTATATAAATTTAAATAATTTTGAACTGATGGTGAATCCATTGCATAAACAATTAATTAATTTTCAAGGTCAGGAGGAAAAAAATAGTTTAACAAATTTAACTGGTTTTGAAGACTGGTACACTTATATAAATTATGTTTCCGAAAAGAAAATTTCGAGTAATGCAAACATCGCAGATATTATGATTGAAATTCTTCAGAATGAAAAGATTGAAGTTGGAAGTAGACCGTTGGGAATGAGTAGTTTAGAAGGTGCATATGCTACACTCTATGAAGAAATAAATCCGGACACTTTAAAGCATAAATTATTAGAAACAGATGAAACAAATGATTCATATGAAGACGAAAATTCAGAATGCTTATCACTCTCCATTTTTGAAGAACAAAATTCAGATACATTATCGCAAAATTTCGATAAAGATGCTAGCGAAATATATATTTTTCAGGGACTAAGTGGATCAAATAAAGAAGAAAAAGTAAACAAGTTAATTGACTGCTTAGGATTAATTCACGAAGAAAAACAATCGATTAAAAATCAGCTGGGAGATATTCATTGTGAAAATAAAATGGAAAAAGCTGATGATCAGTTAGAAGAGGAGAAAGGTTTAGAATTCATTTGCACTAAAGAAAAGATTAAAAACCAGTTAGGAGATATAGGTACCGAAAATAAAATACAAATAGCCGATGATAAGTTCAAGGAAGAAAAGTTTAAAGAAATTTGTCAAAAGTATCCGAATAAAAACATATTTTGGATTAACATAAAAGGAGAAGGGAAAAGATTTCGGTTTATCTTACAACAAATTTATAGTACTGATTTCTATATTAAAAGGAAATTCAAAAGTGTTGTTATTCAAAAAGATGTAAAAAAAATGCTAATGGAAGAGAATCTTTCTGAAGTATTTATTATTTATTCTACGAGTAATCACGAAAAATTAATTGCTTCCTTAACATTTGGAAGCGTATCTGAAAAAGAAAAAATTCAGAAAAATGTTGCAAAAAATAAAATTATGTTCTTTTCAAAAGAAACTGATGCACGAGAAACATTTCAAGAAATCTGTAAAGAAAATCATAACGTTCATTTGCTTAACTTTCAAGAAGAGCATTTTATTTGGTGTGACTCTCAGGGTTCAGTAAATAATTTGAAAGTGTATACTAACCACGATGAAAATAAATCATGTTTAATTGAAGAAGAAAATTTAATTCAGAATATTAAACACAGAAAAGTAGTTGTATTTGCTGATGATCCGGGAATGGGAAAAACTACCACTTTAACAAAATTATATGAAATGAAACACCCATCGTTGTCATTTATTGAAACGCACTGGGTTATCAAAATAAATCTAAAAGATCATTTGGAAGCTGTGAGAAATATTGAATCAAAAAATGACTCTATAAATTTCGCTGGTACCGTTGAATTTTTGACAAAAGTTGATTTAAAGTTGGATCATAATCTTGGTAAAAACATACTTGGCATTGCTTTGCAAAAAGAAAAGGAAAATAATTCAAAGCCATTGCTTTTGGTTTTTGATGGATTTGATGAAGTCTTACACGAGGAGGATAGAAACATGACATTATTGTTGTTGAAATTTTTAAGAAATGACACGTCTGCAAAAGTATGGATAACTACTCGTCTTCATTATAAAGATGTTTTAGAAAAGGAATTATCTGCGTTTGCTATAATGTTTAATCCATTAGACGAAGACGATAAAAAAGCATACATAAAAAATTATTTAAAAGATCGTTTATCATTGATTTTAAGTCAGAAAAAGTTTACAGAGCTTTTTTTTCAGGACGATGAAGCGCAGGAAAATGAAAGTATTTCTCGATACATAATTGAACTGTTCAATAAAATGTCGTTGATTTTCAAAGGTAATATATTTAAATTTATAGGAACCCCATTACAATTATATTTAATGTTGGAGGGTTCTATAAGCCATTTTAAAAATTGGATAGAAAAGGAGATTGACCAGTGTCCAAACTTTGACTACTTGGGTATTGATATAATGGAGATATATAAAAATTTTCTAGACAGAAAATATTCCATCTATTTTAAAAAGATGGGTATTAATGAAAGTTTGCGACAAAAAGAGGATAAATTCGTTGTTAATCAATATTGCCAAGATTTCGCCGTGTCAATGGTTTTAAAATCAGAACCACAAAATGCTTTAACTGATTTAAAAAATATAATCTTGTCAGCTGGCATTATTATATCTCATGGTACTAACAATGAGTTTATTCATGCAACATTTAGAGATTTTTTTGCTGCTGAAATATTTTTTCAATGGATAAAAAAAGTTCCAAATAAATTATGGAATTTACATAAACAAATATTTCTCATGCAAGAAATTTTGCTGAAGCCAGATTATCAACTGATTCGAACTTTCATTAATATAAAGCTTGAGACAGTTTCTAAGAGTGAATCATTTCCAGAAATTCTGAAAGAGTATGGGATGATTTTTAAAACACTACGTAAAGAACAAAATTTTTTGCACCGTCATAAACCATCAATTTTACACGTCGCGATTGAAGAAGTCAATAAAAATATAATTCATTTTTTGCTAAACAGCTTTAAAGAGAATGAAGATATTCTAAAGAAATTTCTCTTTCATCGTTCTGTTTATGCACAAACTACATTGGGAGAAGCAATCCTCACAAAAGATGTTGAAATAATTAAAATGTTATTAGACGCTGCTGAGGGAGTTTCAAAGAAAACATTACAGGAATTTCTTTCTTTTTCTCCTAAAAGAGAATATGATGCATTAACCACAGCAATTGTAAGAACAAGAAACACAGAAATATTCAAAATGTTAATAAGCAGAGCAGAAAACAAATTAGATCTTATTATTAATCAAAAGAAAAATCATTGTTCTTTACTTCTAGCTGCTCGATATGCAAATGGAGTATTTGTAAAGTTTCTATTTGAAGAATTTAAACCGGATGAAAGAATTTGCAGACAGTTGTTACTATTTTGTGAGAAGAAAGGTCGCAATGCTTTATGCTGGGCTTTGTCTAATTTTAGTAGTGGTATTGCTGAATACTTGTTAGGTATTGCTGAGGAAATTAAAGATAATAATGAAACGCTCAAAAAAATGATTTTAAATGAAAAGGGTGATTCGCCTTTAAGATGCGCGATAGTTAACGGTGATGTTAGTTTCGTTAAAATTTTGTTGAAAGCTGCTAAAAATATTAATGATGATAAACATACATTTAAGCAGATGTTTTTGAGTATAAAAAGTGCCAACGCCTTTTTATGGGCTTCAGTCCATGTTCAGATGTTGTTGTTAGAAGAATCGATTTATTTAGACCTCGAGGTGTTTAGGAAAATGATTTTTTCTGCTAATAAAAATGGGATGACTGCTTAAAACTTAATGTGTGAGAATTGTCAGGTTGAAACTTTGACTCATCTGCTTAATGTACTGGAAAAGATTAAATATCAAGATATCCAAAATGTAGAAATGTTACAACAGGAAATTGAGTTTTATTGTATCAAGAGCACGTTTATACGTTCAATTTTCCGAAATGACATTGATGAAGTTAAAAGAATTTTAAGCTTTGTTAAACAATCTGATACACATAACCTGAAAAATCTGAGATTCCTTTTTTTAATTGATAATGGTAAAAGAAATGTTTTCGATATCGCCTATTTCAAGAGGAATACAAGTATTATCAAAGAACTGCTTTATTTTACCTTAAAAATATATGATGAAGGAATGTTTCTCAAAGAATTAACAGCAAACGTGGGTTCTCGTCAATTTAGTTTCTTTGAATCAGCAATGTATGAATATAATAAAGAAATGCAAATGATCGAATCACTTATCCTTGAATGTAGAAATAATAATAAAGATATAGCTGCAAATATTTTAGAAGAATTAAATCAGAAAATAATAATAAAATGGATTAACTCTTATCTCTCTTATTTGGATTTAAGAAAAAGAAGAATGAAACAAATTTCGGATTAATGAGAACAATAAAAAATAAAGAATGGGATAAGAGGAAGTTAGTTAAATTTAGATTAGACTATATTTTAATAAAATATCACCTCTTTCTGAAAAAAAAAAAAAAAAAAAAAAGAATTATTGTTACTGGTACAGACCGATTTCAGAAGTATAATGTTATTAACTGCTCAAAAAATAACAGGAATGAAAAATTTCATAAAAAATATTTTTAAAAAGTAAAAATTCTATTAAAGACAGAATTTATTTAAGTACGGAGGACTTTTAAATTCAATCTGTAAAATTTTTATTTTTATTTTTTAATTGATTTTTTATCTCATTTTTTGATCGTGAAATTGGGCCACGTACATTTTAAAATGACTGAAAGGAATTCAAATGAAGTGTTGCCACCTCAATTTCATACTTAATAAGTTAATTTTTAAAAATCTCATTGTCGAATCGAAAAACTGTTTGCACCCCTGGATTCAGAAAAATCTTTCCTTTCATTGGGTACCGAATTTGTAACGATAGAACTGGTATTTCTAATTTATTTTGGTATTCCACAAAACTGGTCTACAAAATTAACGACGACGATTTTACCCAAATTGAAATTAGATCCTCCTAGTCCAAAATAAATAAATCAAATAAACTAAAATCAAATAAACAAATAAATAAAATAGAATAAAATAAAAAATTAATTAATTAAAAATTAAAAAATTAAAAAATAAATAAAAAATTCCAAATCCACATCATGTGCAAATTTATGAAGTTTTTTTTTTTTTTTTTTTTCTTTTATAAGGGCGGAGAACTATCAGTTCCAATCTGGAGTTTTAAAAGACCAACTTTGTTTAGCACCAAAATAAATTAGAAATATCAGTCCTATCGTTAACAATTTGGTACCTAATGAAACTGGCGATTTTTCGTAATCCCTGGATGCAAACAGTTTTTCGACGCGACAATTAGTTTATTTTTAAATTAACTAAATTACGAAATTTAGGTGGAAGCACTTCATTTTAATTCATTTCAGTCATTAAGTACGTGGCTCAGTTTTACGGACAAAAAATGAGATTTAAAAAATAAATAACAATTAAAAATTTAAAAATTTAAATTTAAATTTTACAGATTGAAATTAATAGTCCTCCGTACTAAACTAAATTCTGTTTTTGACAGAATTTTTACTTTTACTTTTTTTTTACTCTATAAATTAAAAAAAAGTAACTGTCGCTGGCGTCAATTTTTTTTTTTTTTTTTTTTTTTTGTCTGCGACAGCATCTTCTCGCGGAGGGCAAAGTGCTCTGCATCATGAGAGGTATCAGTGTATTCCGACTGCTTCAAGGAAGGCATTTCAGCTGCTTAGAAATTTCTATCATTTTAATTAACGAAGTTATAACTAAAAACGTTGGGTTTATAAAGGTACTCTATTTGCCACCGGAGTGAAAAGTTTCTCTTATGGTGTTTTTTTCTGTGTTTCTGACGTCACTTTCCTCAGGAAAATTAAAATGAGATCAATGGTGTAAATAAGAAAAATTGAAAAATTGGCGTCTTTGAGATGCTCGAGAGAAGAAAAAAATTATTTAGAATAGCAAAACATGAAAATAACAGATATTTAAAAAATATTGAGTAAAAATTTAATAAAAATGAAATGAAAATTAGTTTATATTTTTAATTTAGTTTATATTATTATTTTATATTATTAGTTAAGTTTATACTATTAGTTTAGTTTATATTATAATTTTTTATTTTAACGTTAGGCGAAAAAGATTTAGTAATGAATATAATTATTATGTTAAACAACGATTGGTATAGAATTAGAGGTTAAGCCCAGAAATTGGTATAACTTCAGTATAACCCCACAGCTGAATTTGGCGATTTTTCTTTGGCGCCGTTTTGAATGATAACGATGTGGTTCTGGACTGTTTGCGATATAATATGGCAGCCTATATGTTGTTTATTTTGGATTCATGATTTTATGATTTATGATTTCGATTATGATTTTATCATTTGTCATTTATGATTTTTAGATTTATGATTTAGCCATAATCGCCAACAAAACATCGCTAAATATCGTTGTGGCGTTATACTAAAGTTGTTCCAAAGATACTTACGTATTAACGCCACCGCGGCTACAGATTAAGTGCCGTCAATCGAAACCTAAAATTTTTGCGACAAATCATAAAATAAAACACTATTTAAAATCAAAACACTTTCAAAATTCAAAAAACTTTATTTAAAACAAAGTAGTCAATCTGATTCGGTGGAAATGGGCCGATATAGAGTTTAACATAGATTCAAAACTGTCTCTATTATCTTTCACCAGATGCTGTCGCCGTATGAACTTGATAAATAAGATTCCAAAAGATGTCTCGCTGTCCCGGTATGTCTCTTGTGTGCGAACAACAAGATTGCTCTTTACTGACGCATTAGCGCAACTTCTGCTACTGTGGCGTTAATACGTAAGTACCGAAAAAAATTATAAAATCGAGCAATAATAATAATAATAATAATAATAATAATAGAATTCGCAACCTATTTTTGTTTTTTAAGCATTGATGTAAAATTTTGCAGAAAACAGAATTTAATTTAATACAACAGGACTTTTTTTTTTTTTTTTGTCTATTTTTCCATGTAATGGGATGAAGTAACTGCATTGCTAAAATATTTTAGTTACACATAATACAGGACCTCACTGGCACATTTTAAATTTTTCATTTATTTTGACGATGACTTAAATTGTCTATCTCAGTTATGCATGTCAAGATTTTTGCGAGAAAAGTCTAAGCTACTTCGGTGCCAAATTTAAAATTTCGCCAAGAGGTTAAACTGTACCATTGCTTTAGCACATTTTTTTTTTTTTTTCAATTTTATTTTAAATATTTTCTTAACTTAATTCAAGTGAGAAAAAAGAAGAACATTTTTTATTTGGTCTAAATGTACAAAATATCTCCAGGTAAAATATTATCCGTATTATTAGAAAGAAAATGTCTAAAGTAGTTTTTCCTGTACCATTGATATCTCTATAAATTAAATTATCCAATATCATTATATTTCATTCTCCACACGCATTTTTTATTTTCTAAATTGAATATTATATAATATATATGTAAAAAAATCAAGGTGTAATCAGTACATATCCAGAAGATGTAGCCAACAAATATTCAGAAGCCATCATTAACACAAGTTCGGGAGATATTGCCAACAACTATTAAGATGTCATGATCAATATATGCCAGTAGATATCGCCAACAATAATAATTATTCAGAAGATATCGCCAACAAGTATTCAGGAGCCATCATGAATATTTATTCAAATTGTCAACAAATATTCAAAAGCCATCCAATTTATGAATGGTGATGGTCTATCTAGAATACTCCAAACCGGCAATTCGTTATTAGAATATAATCAAGGATGAATTTTTCACTTATCAGTAGGTTTCGAAAAATAGGATTTTTTTTTCCCGATTTAACTTAGTATTTAATATAGTTTAAGAAGTGGTAAAATCAGATATTGACGGGCATCTTGGCAAATTCATGGCGACAATGCAAAATCGCTATCTGAAAAAAAATTGTCCTGTCGTACTACTACTAATGAAATGTTTAAAATAATTGCAATAATCACATATAATATTTATTTTCAATGGATTCGACTAAATCATATTCTAGGAAAAATGCACTTTAAAAAGATGCATCTTTACTGTTGTAAGCACCATTTTAAACCTTGCTGTACATTGGAAATAAATGCAGAGTGTTACATATTGCCCTAAATTAACTAAAAAAATTCAATAGTAAAAAATATAGGCATTAGAAAAAATAAGTTCATAATTTCTTTAATCAAGCAATAATATCCGAAAAATTCACCGTCAAACAGTGACAAAAATTTAACAAGTGGATCGTATACTAAAGCTGTAACGCTAAATCATTTAAAGAATTTCTCTCTGTTCTAAACAGTTAGTGCTATCGTTGTTTATTTTGTGTGTCTAGCTCTCTAACATATGTTTTCTCTCAAAATGATGGCAAATTGTTATTAAACTGTCGAACGTTAAGACAGATTTTTCACATACTAGAAACGATATAATATTAAATATTGTGTATTTCAATGTGATACCAAATATGGTGTTTTTCTATAATATTGTTAAACTTTTCTCTTGTATTATGTATTATTAATATTCCAATTCAATGAAAGGCAAAGTTGAGAATAGTCGGGTAGAATCCAGCAGGGGTTAATGAGAGAAGCAAGTCGGGGTGAGGGAAAGCCTTCCTTGGGGGTTGGTGAGCGGAGCGAGCAGGGGGCAGAGCCCCCTAGTTTTAATATATGGAAATTACAAATTCAAATTATTTTTTAATATTTCTATACATTTAATGCGTCTATGAACAAAACAGTATAATTTGGAGCAGTATATTAATTTTGTAGCTCAACATGCAATAACTGTGTTATTCTTTAACGTCACAAAAAATTGCTTTGTATTTCCTGAAAAATAAAATAATAAATGTTGTTTCAATCTTTGACATTTGATAATGAATGCGAAAAATATCCCAATCAAGCAATAAAGCAAATGGATTTGTTAAAAAAATTCCCGGTGCCCACTTTTCTTTCCTCAAAAAAAAAAAAAAAAAAAAAAAAGGATCGATTTCATTTGACCTTCTGAACATTTAGTAATTTGCGCATGTTTAAATAAATTTAAATACGAGATGTAGTTAAGTAAATAAAAGGAATCAAAATAAAGTAGCTTATAAAACGAACATTTATTATAAATTTATATTTAAAAAATACCTTACTGTTCGTTTTACTGGAACATCTCAACCCGGCTCCGCGCCGTGTCATCCTCAGTGGATAGACTTTTATTGTGCATCGTCTTCGATTGCTTCCCCCACCCCACCCCCACCCCCTTTTTTTTTTTCCTTAAGGCACAGCTGCCAATATTTTAATTTATTCCGGAGTAATTTTAGCCCCGCCTCTAATTCATGCCACTTATTTTTTAAAAGTATTTTGTCTTATTTGATCGAAATTATGTATTGAAGAAACTTTTTCTATAAAGAAAGTGGTGCGGAATAAAGGCGGAGCTAAAAGTACTCCGGAATAAATTAAAATTTTGGCAGCTATGCTTAAGGACTAAGAGGACTATCAGTTTCAATCTGGGTAAAAACATCGTGGCCAGTTTTTGTAGACCAGTTTTGCGTAGCACTAGAACTATGAGTGCTATCGTTACAAATTTATTACCCAATGAAAGAAGCGATTTTTCTGAATCCAGAGGTGCAAACAGTTTTTCGGCACGACAATTACGTTTTTTTAAATGAGCTAAAATATGAAATTTAGGTGGCAACACTTCCTTTGAATTCATTTCAGACATTTTAAAAAGTACGTGGCCCAATTTTACGGTCAAAAAATGAGGTAAAAAATAAATTAAAAAAAAAAAAAAAAAAAAATTTTACAGATTTAAATTAATACTCCCCCGTACAAAACTAAATTCTTTTTTTTTTTTTTTTTTTCAGAATCTTTATCTTTTATCTTTGTTGTTGTTGTTGTTGTTGTTGTTAATTCTGGGGTTATTTTCCCATGTTTTATATCATTTTTATGCTCTTTAATTCTGTTATTAATCGGTCGCTTTGTCATGCCGATGTAAACGCCTTTTCTATTTTCATTGCCTTTAAAGTTAATCTTATAAATTCCAGAGGTATTTAGAAAATTAATATGATCTCTGTGTTAAAAATATTTTTGTTTGGTTTTATCAGTATGTACTAGCAAACCCATGCGAAATTTTCGCACTTTATTTCTTCTTTTTTTTTTATTTACCTTTAAAATTTGAAACATAAATATTATACCAATTTCACCAAGTAATTAAAATTCTAATTTACCAGAAGCCAAAATATTATTGGAACCAAACTAATATTGTGCAGCAGTGAAACCAAAATCATTCAAAGAAAAGTTTCAAATTAAAATTCATGGTTGAAAACCCAGTTTTCACACTTCAGCAGGCAGTACAGTTTTAGTATAGGACTTCCATGATGTCTTTTTAATTTTTTTCGCGATGACATTTTATTTATTTTGGTATAATTTTTTGTTTCAAAAAACTAATTCCTATTTTGATTATACTTTTTATAATTGTGTTTTTTAGTCAATTTATGATAATAATTCATATTCTGTATATATCTTTAAATATTGCTATGTTTAAAATGACACTTACACTTGCAAAAATTCTGAAGAAGAAACTTTCAAAAATACTTTTCTCGTTAAATAATTCAATCAGACAAATGTTGACATATTTTTTATGAATCCGTTGAATCCACGTGCTTAAACATTGTTTCTTTTCAAATATTATTTTTTATCCTCGCGTATTCTATTAATTACACCAATATCGTATCGTTTCGACAAAAAATAACTTTGTAACTGGTCCACGTTAGAGAAATATTATGTAGATATTTATATTGATTTTAGCTGCTTCATTTTTTATTTCAAATGCTGCGCCCCCTATCATATGTAATGGAAGTAATATATTTGATTTTGATACGTTGCCCGCTTTTTCTATACGATTTAATTTTTTTAATTCTATTTTTGTAGAATTTAATTCAACTTCTTTTGCAACCTGCCTTGCTTGCGTGTTTTCTTCTATGTCAGATTTTAGATGTTTTTCATGACCAAATTTTAACGGGTCTGTTGATGTAATTTTATAATATGAACAAGAGAAAAGGGAATAAGCTGAATTTAAATTATGATTGAACGAGAAAAAGATTTGCAGTGATTTTAAGTATATAATTAAATACTTTTTCAGGTATGTTGACGACGTTTTTCCCGATGTTTACAATAAATACAAACAAGAAAACATCTTAAACGGTCTCAATAAAATTAATTCTATATCCAATTCACATACGAACCCCAAAAACGATAAAAGGATTAATTATCTTGACGTTACTGTAATCAGAAATGAAGACAATAAAATAGAAATCACAGTTTATAGGAAAACAAACAATAACAAAGTACTTATTAATATAAAATATAAAACACCATGCAGCTACAAAATCTGTACATTTCAATTCTACATCAATCGTATAGAAAACAGGCAATGTATAAAAAAGAAATATCCCAAGCAGCACGGAGACGTACTCTGAACGTTTAAAAATAGTACTACTAACACGTTCTAAGAACGTTCAGCTCGAACGTGTTATAGCTGTCTATCTATTCATCTTGAAGACGTCGAATAGTATGGTACAAAACACGTTCTGCACACGTGTAAGCATCACCTTGTTTCTCCATTCACACGCGTAATCAGCATCTAAAAAAGTTCTAAATAAAGTATTTTGAACGTTTCAAAATTCTGTGACATATGCACAGTTATTATTATTATTATTTTTTTTTTCTTTTTTTTTTCTTTTCCTTACTTTTTTTTTGTAAATTACTGTCATAGTAATTAAACAATTTTACATAAATGTATTGAAATATAGTATAATATTATTATATGTAACAAATTTTCTCGAAAGCTATTTAAATTGACAATAATAATAAAATTTTTATCTTCAATTTTTTGAAAATATTTTTAATTTTTCTCTTAATAAATTTTTATTTTATTTTTCCATCGTTTTTACATTATTACCGTTTAGTTATAGAATTTAAGCATTTTTTAATATTAATTTGTGCGTTCTTAGACAAGTTAAAATTTTAAAAATACTTTTCTTTAAATGCTGAAATTTATTGCCAAGTTTTAGAATTTAAACATAAAAATATGTTTAAAACATCAACTTATGAACGAATTCCCAAATTAATACCTAAAAATGTTTAAGTTCTATTTCTAAATTATAATAACGTACAATTTGTGGAAAACTAAAATAAAAATTTGTCAAGAGGTACATATAAATTATTTCCTAAAGACTAAAAATAAAAGTTTTTATTATTGTAAATTTAAATGGATTTCTCTTTTTAATATACTTAATAGTATTAAATTTTAATGCATATGTAGAGGAGAGTGGGGATGAGAATGGGACTTTTTCATGTTATTATTAATAACGTTCACCCTAAGTAATTCAGAATTTTGTAACATGGCTCATAAGCACACTTCAGTAATCAGTTACATATAAACATGTTAACTTTAATAAAAAGTTATCATTTTAAATTAATAATATATATATATTACATGCATGTGCATTGTCCCATTCATCCCCACCTATAGGGATGAATGGGACAGGACTGGAGTTAACAAAAAAAAACAAAACAAAATAAAAAGTAAATAAATTTTTAAAGTTAAATTGGTTTATGGGATTTTATTACACATTATGAATTTGTTGAAATTAACATAAACTGATGCATTAACTCAAATTAACATCAAAAGGTAAAAGTCTTTTGATTCGCATAGTTCCTAGTGCTCTAGGCTTTTGTAATTTAATCTAATAAGATCTAATCTAAAAATAAATAAATAAGTAAGACACTAGAAAGAGATGAAGCATTATAATAGAGTACAAATTATCCACATAAATTTTTGTTTAAAAGTGATCGGGAAAAATCAGCACTCTATTCTGTATTACATTAATAATCGCCAGAATTTATTTAATTAGCTTGATTGAAGTTGTAATTTTAATCAAATTATTATTAGTTTATTTATTTATTTTCTTTATTATTGATATTATTGAATTAAGCTGTATTGAATATTCTAAAATATAATTTTTTTTAATCATAATTATTATAAACAAAAATCAGAACAATTAATTTCAATCTATTTTTCTCTAAATCCATGCTACTTTTATAATTCCGCGTTATAACTATTGAACTACAGGTTATAAAAATATTGAAAATCTATTTACGATTTGTTTTAATATAATTTTTTTGTACAATTTTAAATTAGCACATAGTGGGGAATGTCCCATTCATCCCCATTCAAACTGTCCGTTTATTCCCACAACCACTTGATCATATAAAACAGGAAATAAGGCTTGAGGAACAATTGTCAATATTCTTCTTGACTGTCATAAACACAATAAAAAATTATGCCTTTTCATCAAATAAGAGTTATATTAACATTAAGCAAATAGTTAATTTTTAACTGCTATATCCAATTCAATTAGTAAAAACTTACTTTGGCAGCAGAAAAAGACACTTTATTTATTTATTTTTTTTTTCCTTCTATGAATAGAACAATTCTGAAACTACACTTGATGAATGACCTCAGTACTGCCATATATTAGAAATAATTACAAGATAAAAAGAACTTTTTATATACCATGTTTTTAAATTTTCTATTGAATCATATAAACGCTACCGAAGGCAGCGGGAACCCGGAACAATTGGCTGAAAGTATTAAAAAAATTCATTGCTATCGTGTTTTGATCTATTATAAAAGTTTCAAATGTATAGATAGCCGGGAAGTTAGTTAAAAATCGATTGCAAGCTTTGTAATGGTAACACTGCCGAAGGCAGCAGGGTCCCGAAGCAGTTGGTTTAAAATATTTTAAAAATGCATTTTCACCATGTTCTGAACTATTCTGAAAGTTTCAAATGTCTAGCTAGTCGGGAAGTTAGTTAAATAAATTTTCTGTTGAATCATATAAACGCTGCCGAAAGCAGTAGGGACCTGAAACAGTTGACTAAAAGTATTAAAAAAATGTATTGTCCCCGTGTTCTGACCTATACTGAAAGTTTCAAATGTCTAGCTAGTCGGGAAGTTAGTGAAAAATCGATTGCAAGCTTTGTACTGGTAACGCTGCCGAAGGCAGCAGGAACCCGAAACAGTTGGCTAAAAGTATTTAAAAATAGTATTTTCACCGTGTTTTGAACTATTCTGAAAGTTTCAAATGTCTAGCTAATCAGGAAGTTAGTAAAATAAATTTTCTGTTGAATCATATAAATGCGGCCGGAGGTATTAGGGACCTGAAACAGTTGACAAAAAGTATAAAAATAATGTATTGTTACCGTGTTCTGAGTTGTCCTGAAAGTTTCAAGTGTCTAGCTAGTGGGGAAGTTAGTTAAAAATGGATTGCAAGATTTGTACTGTATAAACAAAGAAACAAGAATCGAAGTTAATAAAAATATGGTAAAATTGTCAAGTTTATGGCTCTTGCAAAACATAAAAATTTTTCTATTGTCCCATTCATCCTGCGTCGTAACCCCACTCTCCCCTATGCAAAATTTTATTTAACTTATTGACTTACGAGTTTATAAATTTTCCATATAAATGCGTTGAAATAAAATAATATAAAATATAAAATTCGAGAAAAATTACTATTTCTTTTTTCTTTTGAAAAATTTTAAAGAACTTCTTGCCAACTGATTTTTAATGCAAAGGGCATTCCATAAAAACTGAGCGTAAAATCATAAAAAATCAAGAAATATATTTACAGCAAAAAATACATCATTCTTTTTTCAAAATACCTTCCGTCAGATGATATGCAACGGTCCCATCGTTCAACCCACTTTTCAAAACAAGTAGAGAAGCCCTTTTCTGGAAGCTGCTTCAAAGAACTCTCCACTGCTGAAATAACTTCAGAATCTGTATTAAATTTTCTGCCACGGAGCTTCTCCTTCAACGTCGGAAACAGCCAGAAATCGCATGGTGCGAGATCTGGACTGTAAGGGGAATGTGGCATGATTTTAATATTGCATTTACTAAGATATTTCTGAACAGAAGTAGCGACATGCGGGCGAGCATTATCGTGATGTAATGTCCAATTCCCTACCAGTTCATGACGGTTTCTCGATATGTGTTGTCGCAAAATTTTCAAAACTGAAACATAATATTCACCATTCACAGTAGTTTTTGGAGGCACAGCATGCTGATAGATTACACCTTTATGATCAACTAAATAATCATCATGACCTTTCCAGCAGATTTGGTTTGTCGGATTTTTTTCGGAGGCGGAGAATTAGTATGTTTCCATACACTTGTTGCGGACTTAATAAGAGCATCATAATGATGCACCCAAGTTTTGTCACCTGTTATTACAGTCTTTAGGAGATTTGGATCATTTTGAAGCATCTGTTTCCATTCACAACATTGGTGAATTCTTGTTTTCATTTGTTCTTTAGTAAGGTGATGAGAGACCCATCTGGAACAAACATAGCGAAGCTGTAAATTGTTGCGTAGAATGCGAAATATCGACGTTTTCGAAATGTTTGTTGATGCCGCTATCTCCTCACATATCATTCGCCGATTTTCTTGAAGGATTACCCACACAGTGTTAACATTTCGATCATTCATAACACTTTTTGGTCGCCCAGGCCTAGGAGCCAGTTCTGCAGACAAACGGCCTTTCTTGAAATCACCATGCTATCTAAAAATCGTAGACTCACCAAAACATTTGTCTTTGTAAGCTTCTTTCATTAACTTAACTGTTTCTGGAGCTGTTTTGCCCAAACGGTAGCAAAATTTTATGGCACAACGCATTTCGTTTTTTAACTCTGAATCACTCATCTCCATTTCTGTAGGGCAAATAAAACAGTTCTTTAAACAAGCACGGAAATAGGAAAAAATAATCGTCTGCTTTGTTTAGAATTTTGTATAAACGTACAGTTAACAGTTCGAAAAAATCGCCTGCACTTCTAATTTTTAGTTTCACGGTGTTGCCACTACGTAAAAAAAAAAAAAACTCTCAGTTTTTATGGAATGCCCTTTGTATTTTCCTCTAATTTTCCCTTACTATAATGTAATAATTACATCTAAACAAATCTTAATATATATGCAAATGTACTTTTTTTTTTTCTTGTGGATTCATTGATAAGTTAATGTTTTAAAAATATTTTCATGCTTAAATACTAAATGTTAAATTTCAGCACTTAAACACAAAAAATATTTTAAAGAAATAAACCTATCAATCTACTACAAAGAAATACTCAAATATATTTAGAATATATCGTTAAACTATAATAATATAAAATCAACGGAAACTAGTATGTTGTGGCCACCACAAGACTTTCTTCTATATTTTCCTATACAAATTCATTCAGTAGCAATATTAAACAATCAGTAACAATATTTAAAAAAAAAAAAATTTTTTTCTAAGTTTTTTTTTTTTTTTTTTTTTTTGTTAAAAGTAATACATATTCAATCAGTAAAAATATTTAAAAAAAAAAAAATACGAATTTTTCTTTAAGGTTTTTTTTAAAAAAATCGATAACTTTGTTTTAAATTATCACAGATTTATAGTTCAACCATTCATTTTAAAGGTATTGACGAGATCTTTCGAAAGATACCATCTTCAAAATTTACCCCCCCCCCCGGGGGTACTTCCCAGCCAGGGGGGAAGCGATGCCCCCCATGCACAAAATTTTTTCCTAGTTAAATACTACTATTATCAATAATTCATATTAATTTTACAATCACAAGTTTAAAATAACTCTTATTATGCACATTTATTCGAATTTTTGTCCAATACTGCCACGTTAAAAATTTAGATAAAATGCGATCACAGCGCCACCTGTTGAGCTATTGATCCTCAAATGTAATCAGCACCAGTTTATGTCGGGGATCAACTAAATACCAAGTCTGGTTAAATTTCGTTTAAAAAAAAAAAATGTTAAAAGTAAAAAAAAAATCGATAACTTCGTTTTAAATTATCACAGATTTATGGTTCAACCATTCGTTTCAAAGGTATTGACGAGACCTTTCGAAAGATACCCATCTTGAAACTTTGCACCCGGGGGGGGGAACCGATGCCCCTACATGCACCTAGTTAACTAATACTATTATCAACGAGTTCTTTCGAAAGATAACCATTGTGAAAATTTAATCCCCCGGGGCGGGGTACTTCCCCCCAGGGGGGAAGCGATGCCCCTCCCCCATGCACAATTTTTTTTTCCTACTTCACTACTATTATTATCAATAATTCATATTAATTTTACAATCACAAGTTTAAAATAACTCTCATTATGCCCATTTATACGAAATTTTGTCCTATACTGCCATGTTAAAAATTTAGAAAAATGCGATCACAGCGCCACCTGTTCAGCTATTGATCCCCAAATCTAATCAGCACCAGTTCATGTCAGGGTGCAACTAAATACCAAGTTTGGTTAAATTTCATTCATTGGTTCGTGAGATACGGTGGAAAATACGAAATTTTTCGATCACAGCGCCACCTGCTGGGCGAATGATCCCCAAATCCAATCAGCTCCATGCCCCGTCAGGTTTCAACTATACACCAAGTTTGGTTCAATTTCATTCATTGGTTCGTGAGATACGGTGAAAAATACGAAATTTTGTCCTATACTGCCATGTTAAAAATTTAGAAAAATGCGATCACAGCGCCACCTCCTGGGCTATTGATCCCCAAATCTAATCAGCACAATGCCCCGCCAGGGTCCAACTATATACCAAGTTTGGTTGAATTTCATTCATTGGTTCGTGAGATACGGTGAAAAAACGAAACCACAGGCACACAGACAGACAGACACACAGACAGACAGACAGACAGACATTTTTTAAAAACTATCAATTCGTGTTCAGGACATCCCAAAACGCGTAGATCCGTCAAAAAACGGAGGTCGAAAATTTTCGCGAATCCAATACTTGCTCTATATTACATATAGAAGAAAGTAAAAATCTGGAGTGACTCCACTCGACTTTCCGAACATTGAGTCATTAACAGTTTTGTAGATAAAGTAAAGAAAGAGGAATTGTTAAACAAACAAAAGAGTGTTTGAGTTTTTTTTTTCCATATATTACACGATGTTTTTTTTTTTAACGCTATTGAACTTTGAGCCCATAAGATCATAATGATAAAGAATTCTTCGTTGTGTCCCTGTAATATCCTATAAATGCTAGATTCACCAAAATACTTATAGTTAGTGCAACAGTGATTTATAATACTCATATAAATTTTCAGCTCAATTGAATAAGGCGTTTAGATGCTATCGCACTTTTAAAAATTTAGTCCCATAGGCCATAATGATAAAGAATTTTTCTTTGTGCCCCTGTAAAAAAACTGTAAGTGCTAAATTCACCAAAATCTATACAGTTCGTGCAACTGTGACCTATAGTATGTGTACAAATTTTTTGCTCAGATTAATAAAGCGTTTAGACGCTATCACACTTTTAAAAATTTGGCCCCATAGGCCATAATGATAAAGAATTTTTCCTGGTGTCCCTGTAAAAAAACTGTAAGTGCTAGATTCACCAAAATCTATGGGGTTCGTACTATGGTGACTTACAATATACGTACCAACTTTCAGCTTATTCGAGCAAAGCGTGTAGACGCTAGCGTGTTCACTCACAGACATACACACGTACATACACACATATATATACACACACACATACATACATCATCGTAACAATAGTGGAAATGGGCTCGGGGTACCTCGAAACGTATAGAAATATCAAAATCTCAAATTCGGATTTTTGACATGATTACAATACTTTCCTCACTATAGTGTTCGGAAAGTAAAAATTAAAGTGGAACATTTTAAAAATTTAAAAAAAAATTAATATTTTGAATTTAATATTTCTTTAAATTTAAACAGTTTTGGATAATTTTTAACATACTTAAAAGTATTGTGAAATTTCGACGCGTATACATACTATATATATAATTTGCAATTCTTAAGACATGTAAAAATGTATGTGTATTGTGTAGAATGAAAGACTTATTTGTTTCATGTAGCTTTCCTTTGAACGAGTGGTGTTAAACAGCTAAATATTCAGACTCATTTGCAATTACCACACCACTGACTTCGCACTTTGGCTAGTAATATAGGCCGCGGCAGTTCTGCGTTTGGAGAGATTTAACAAAGCACGCGATTATTATTTTAATTTCATTATTAAAAAGGAGCTAATTTATTTTTAGTCTATGTATATATATATATATATATATTTTTTTTTTTTTTTTAGTTTTTTTTTTTTTTTTTTTAAATAAAATTTGTAAAGTTGATCGTAACTAAAATACTAAATGCCTGTTTCATTGGTTTGCTTGAAATAAATTGCACGCGCTGTTATTTTAATTAAAGAAAACTATTAATCAAAATGGAATATAAAATCCATAGAAAAATTAAAATCACAAAGAAAGTAACACAATAAATTTTTAGCTTTTTTATTTATTCCAGGTAACAAATTTTAAATTCATATGGAATGAAAATTTGTACAAATTTATATTTATTATTGTTGTTGTGTTTTGCAGGGGCGGCGGAACGTGAATTTTATTGACCGGGCCTGGAATATTGAAGCATGATCAATGCCGCACCACTTTGGGGGGGGGGGGCTAATGGGGATCGAGCACCCCAGACCAAAACGACACATAAGAATAATATTTTATAAAAGCTGTGTTAGCAAAATTTTATTTTTAACTTTGTAAAACAGAAAAAATTAGGCGACACTTCGTACCGATTTCTCTTGTTCGTTGCATAATGGGCACATACAAGGTTCAGCATTTGCAGTTTTTGTAAAATTAGTGTTATCTTCATTTCTACGAGTATCATCATTGTTTTTATCAAGTACAGTTTCTTTTTCTAAACTTGGAATCGGGGAGTTTGAAGACACTTTAAAATATGACTCGATTTTTTGCAGTTTTCTGGAACTCATTTTTATAGGTGAAAAAAATAAATATCTAGTTTAATTAACCAAAATGCGTTTTTAGATGGAGCACAGGAAAAGCGTCTTCCTCGTTCTCTTCCTAGATTTGTGACTGAGACCATAGAAGCCACTGAAGGAGAGAGGGGACTTGTCACCCCAAAAATACGGACATATGAATAGTCGTCTCTGAAAGGGGAGGGGGCGGGAGCACATTCAGCGGCTAAATTCTACTTTACCTCATCCCCCGAGGCGCGAGTGACTGAGACTGTAGTAATGGGTATTGCACTTCTCACCTGAAAATTCATATAGAACAAGGAATATAATACAACACACAGATGAATGGGGATTCCGGGAAACTTGTTAGCAATCCCTGCTTTCCAGAGAGTAAAGAAACTGGCCTACTAATCCTTTTTCTGCCGTCACCCCCCCCCCCCGCACACACACTGTTATCCTTTCAGGAATGTCGTATCTGTAGGGAAATAGATTGCAACAGCTATTAGACGTATTATAAGCGGCGACCAGAGAGTTATCCTGCTATGTAACTCTTCACCTTCTTTTATTATCAAGTCAGGTCAGAAAAGATACAGTACAAAAAAAAAAAAAAAAAGACAAAACTAATGCCCGGGCCCGGTCGGCCCGGGCAGTTCCGCCGCGCCTGGTGTTTTGTTTTTAGTACTTTAACCCATTATTTATAATCGTCCCTTTTTTCGGACTTTGCATTTTTTTTTTTTTGTATTCTGCCACTGTCCCAAAAATAGGACGATCTGTGGTAGCACGCTTAATTTCCTGAAATTTCTTACAATTTTTAAATATATTTTACCAAAGCTTACAAAATTCACTAATTAAGAAAAAATTAGACAATTAGTTTGGAAAATAATTTAGTAATAGAACAAACTGCTTAAACGGTGTGAAACTGTAGGAGTTTTTTTTTTTTTTTTTTTTTTTCTTTTGGTAGATGATAGATTCCAGTTCTTTTTCATATTTTAATCGACGTCACAGTACAGAACAAAACAAACACTATACGTAATTGACATGAATGAAAGAAGAGGCCAAACTCGCTGTTACATTATGGGGATAAACTCGCTAATTAATTCTTTTGGGAATAAAACCCGCTGATATATAATGGGAATATACCTGCTATGCAAAACTGACTGCCATTGCAGCCGAAAGCCAAATTACTACTTACCAGAAAAGCATCCCATAGTGTAATTATAATATATATATATATATATATATATAAACAATCATTAATCGAAAGAGCATATATAAATATGTTTTTTGACGCATAAAGCAGTAGCCCTTGTCAGCTCGTGTTTTTGAGTTATAAATTCTGAAAATTCGCTAATAATAGAGGCGCAACTACGCCTGAATCGATAACACCACGCCTTACTGAAATAATGAATGAAATTCAAAACAAGCAGAAATCGAAAGGGCATAGGCAAACATGTTCTTTGATGCAATAATCAGTTGCCCATTTCAGCTTTGAGATATATTCATTCGAGATATAATGTCTAAAAATTCGCTAAAATAGAATCTAAAAATTGAAAAAAGTCATTGTTCTGGTAGGTTTTCCCGGGACTCCTCCCACTTCTTTCAGATTACTGTATTTTTACCCAAACTTAAATATAGATTTTTCGAGAACGGGCTTACGAGGGCTAACGGCTTATGCATCAAAAATCACGTTATATTATAACCTCTCAAATGAACATAATTTAATTGATTTCTATTATTACACTATTACGGTCCTTTGCTGTAGATTGTTTAAGTATTTGTTGGACCAAAATTTCCAAAACGTTTAAGTTAATTTACATGTTTGTTGCCACAAATTTAATCTATTGGTTTGAATGTTGACCAGTGAGGGTTCGGGGATGGGTGTTAGCCATCGACCGATAAGGAAAAGACCCAGGGTCAGAATTTCCAAATCCTCTATGTCCACTGAAAGAGAAGTTAATAGACGGAAATTCAACATTGATTCAATCTGAATCATTATGGTTTGGAAGGCTTCGTATTTCAATTTAGCGTCATTTATAGCAGGGGTGGCCAACCCGCGGCCCGCGGGCCGCATGCGGCCCTTCGTGTGGTTTCGTGCGGCCCGCAAAGAGTTTAACGATATTTAAATTTTGGCAAATTTTGTTAAAAGTTTAAAAATTAATAAATCCTTTCTCACTTTTCGAAGTAAAAATATCTTTCAACGATTATGGTAGCTAAATCCCACTGTTGTAATGAAATTGTTATTAGATCCAGTATTTGTTCTTTTTTTATTATACTTCTTAGTGTATAGTCATAATTTTTTTCCGATTATGTTGTTAATTTATGAATGAAAAAAAATATTGTGCTCCGAATCTTCACCCTGCCCTCCCCCCGAAAAAAGTATATACTTTCATTGCCATAAAAGTTTGCACACCAAGAACGAGTTGTCAGAATGAAACGAAATTTTACATACGTAAGTGCAATGTTGATATAAGTAAATGATTACAAAATTAAAGCGAAATTATCATTTATTACAGGAAAAATTACGAAAGAATGGAGGTTTTAGTACCCTGTTGGGCCACCTCTAGCGTGAATGCACGATGCGATACGGGAAAGCATTGTGGCATACAAGTTCCGTATGATGTCTTGCGGCATCACGTTTCACATTTGTTGTAAACGCGCCTCTAATTCGTCCAAACTCGTAGGCTACCAAACTTGCCGTCCCAAGTGATCCCAGATATGCTCAATTGGTGACAAATCTGATATCGAGCAGGCGAGGGAAGGGCGGTATTGTGACGGAAGCAATCCTTTGACACCCTTGTTGTGTATGGCAGAGAATTGTTTTGTTGAAAAATGGCTCCTGGTAGCCTTGTCATAAGTGACAACCCCTATGGCTGAAGGATGTTACGAACGTACCACTGGTCTGTCATGGTGCAGTGGATCAATATTAGGGATGACCGTGCAATCGTATGCAATGTCATCCCATATCAATACCATCACATCAGCTATGGGTGAGGTTTGCAGCTGGAAAGCAAAGGCAGGATTGAGGCGTTTACCATGATGCCTCCACACACGTACATATTTGTCATCACTGCCCAAATTGAATCTGAATTCGTCGCTGAAGACGACCTGGTTCCATTCAGTTGCAGTCCAACCCCGTCGAGCACGACACCACTCCAAACGGAGGATAGAGGGGTATTGTTGGCAACATACGTAATGGGCGTCACGATAGTAAATGCCTTTCAGCCAGGGACCTTGCGATGGGACAGACACAGAGTACAGACACAGAGACAGATCATATAGGAATAGGTGTTGCGCATGTCCAGATATCGGACAACGAGACAGTTGGCGCTATGCGTATGTTTTGTATGATATGACTGTTTGTTCGATTATTGATCTGTCGAGCACGTCATGAGCCTAGTCGCCGTGTAAACAACCTCTCGTTTGTCCACTGTTCATCATCTCCTCACAGTAAAGTGAGAACGGCCTAGGTGGCTGGCTACTCACCAAGCTGATCACCCGTATTCCATCACACCGTTGATTCTTCCCCTCTCGAATTCTGACAGCTGTTTGTATTGTCTTCGATGGCGGCGTAACGGCATCTCCTATTTAAAAGCGTCCCTCTGCAACAGACTATGCACATGAAGCAAGCTCTCCTTACCTGTTTTATACTCCAAGAAAAACGAAGTTCAACGCCCACTGGTGTCATTACGCAATGCGCAATCATGCTGTATTTTTAATCATTTGCATATTTGTCTGGCACGTACCTTCATGCCAAGTTTTGTTAAGGTCCAATAATTATTTCTTGGCGCGCAAATTTTTATGGCAATGAGTGTACATACATGATTCATACACTTACGAACATATAAACACATACGCATACATATAGTGCGACCACGTTTCCTACGACTAGCAGTGAGGCCGAGTCCAAAAGTTTGGAGGGATGCAAAATTGCCCGAGAGATAGTTATTTGGCAAACATCCAGTTATTCGGTGTTCCCTTATCGCTTGTTTTCTCTCAGTCACTCCTATTTTAACACTGGACTCGTTTAATCCGCACTTGCGCAAAGACTTCCATGGTCGCATGAAATGTGGTTAAAGAATACATACGGTGCGGCCCACCTGAATAAATAAGATTTCCAATGCGGCCCACTTAGTGTTTTGGGTTGGACAGGCCTGATTTATAGTACAGTTGTAATAGTACTTAAAGGATTTAATCCCGGCTTCTCAAAACCACTAAAATTTGGTGCTCTAGAAGAAATAAACTTCCATTCGATTTTTTTACTTTCTTCTATATGCATATATAGAGAAAGTATTGGATTCGTGAAAATTTAATTCAGTAAAAATTTTATGAAGTCACTCATGACATAAAATAAAGTAATGCATAAAAAGTTTTCAGATATATGGAAGGAGGGAACTGTAGTTAGTTGTCGTGAGAAGAGAAAGTTTAAATATTAGATTACAAGAAACTTTTCATCCCGTAATTTGATATATAAGTTATAAAGTACTAAAATACCATAAAAATCCTTTATGATTTGCGGGTCAATGTCATCTCGCAATGCTATTTTTTAAATTCTATTTTTATATAATACTTATTACATATCTGAGTAAATCATTTTTTATACTTTAAATGCTGCCCCACATTAGACTGCATCTTGTAAATTGATGAAAAATTACCAAAATTTAATTAAAGACGTCATTCATTTTTATCATACACGACAGAATGGCCTGCAATCGATATAGCACTCAATAATGAAAAAATTATGTCAGTGTTGTAAACTTTATTATTGTGAACAGCATTATTACTTTATTCTATATGTAATATAGAGAAAGTATTGGATTCGAGAAAATTTTCGAACTCCGGTTTTCGATGGATTTACACGTTTTGTGATGTCCTGAACACGATTTGACTGTTTTTAGAAAATGTCTGTCTGTGTGTGAGTGTATCACAAATTTTGTGGGCGCTGTATCTCACGAACAAAATTTCGTATAAATGTATATAATGAGAGTTATTTTAATCGTGTGATTGTAAAATTAATATGAATTATTTTTAATAGTAGTAGTTAACTAGGAAAAAAAATTGTGCATGTGGAAGCATTGCTACTCCCCCCCCCCCCCTCTTACCGTGAAGAGTAAATTTTCAAGATGAGTATCATTCGAAAGATCTCGTCAATACCTTTAAAACGAATGGTTGAACTATAATAGATCTGTGATAATTTAAAACAAAGTTATTGATATATATATATATATATTTTTTTTTTGTCTTTTAACGAAGGGGGAAAAATCTCATTTCTTCTGGTTTGCAAAAAAAAAAAAAATCTTTCGACGTGTAGTGATAATATAATACTGTGAGATAAAAATCGTCTAAATTTTTAATGAAAAATAATTTGATAAATCAATAAATTTGTATTGAATTAATTTCGTGTAAAATTATATAGAAGAAAATCGTGTGGTGGGCACATCATACTATAGTTCATTTAAGGAGAAAGTTGCCAAATTTTCATCTTACTGGGGTAACTAATTAAAAAAATTCCTTTAAGTCTTTATTGGCTCGAACAAGATTGCTCCCACTATCCGAAAAGAAATTAGTACCCTTACCACGTCTGCCCATAATTCGTTTTAAGAAATCTGTGAGTGACTCTGAAGTTAAGTCAGAGAAGATTTCAAGGTGTACTGCCTTAATCGTAAGGCAAACGAGAAGAACGACATAAATATTTATGGAAGTTCCCTTACTTTGATGCTCATTTTTACTTCCTTCTATATTCAGTAGAAGAAAGTGTTGAATTCGTAAAAGTTTTCGACGATTTACATGTTTTGAGAGGTCTAGAACCACGATTTAACCATTTTTAGAAAATGTCTGTCTGTGTGTGTGACGAAACTTTTGTGGCGACTGTATCCCCAGAACTACTGCTCAGAGCTATGTATAAATTTGTATGTAGATGTTCCTTGACCTAAATTACGCCTATCATTATTTGACATCAACTGCTTAACAGGTGGCGCTGCTATTCAGCGATTTCCGTAATTTAAGAGTAGGCTATATCTCAAGTTCTATTGCGAAAACTAAAACAAAACATGATATTTGAAAAGACAAAGACCATTAAGAGACATCATGCTGATTCACTTTGAGTGTTTATTGGCCATTTATCCAATGTTTATTGGCTTACTGGTAGAGCCTTGACTTTGTAAATCAAAGATCCGGGGTTCGACTCCCGGTCCAGGCATTATTTTCACTCAGTCGGAAAAATAAAAGTTTCAATAAATATGATTTTCTTCCACAGTTGATTGTGTGATTTTAATAAAAAATTGTATTTCTTTCTCCCCTTATCTAATGGTGTTTTCCATTTCCTGCGGCTTATTTCTGTCGAGCTATCTACATGATAGACCAGAGGTGTTTCTACCTAAAGGTTGTCTGAGTGAGTAATGCTGAACGGGGTGTCGGCCTGGATAGCTCAATTGGTAGAGCCTTGACCTTGTAAGTCAAAGATCCGGGGTTCGACTCCCGGTCAAGGCATTATTTTCACTCAATCGGAAAAATAAAAATTTCAATAAATATGATTTTCTTCCACAGTTGATTGTGTGATTTTAATAAAAAATTGTACAAAAAGGATGTTAAGGGACGCAGTCCACTGCATTCGTTCTCACAAATTTCTAGCATACGACAAGTTTATTCCTGTTAAGAAAAATCAATTCTGCTAAACACTGGTCGCATATACTAAAATGATCCATCCAATAGGCTATCCACCCTCTACTTCAATACATTTACCTTATTTTATTTTATGAATCATTTTATTAGTATGAGTTTGATATTTTAATTTTCATGGGATCACATAGTACTACATTTCCAATGCAACGAATTCCATAATGCAAATTTAGGTTATTAGAGTCTTATTCTGCCACGATATGGAAATCTTTATTTTTGAATAACTTAAGAGGCTTATGACGTACAATGTTAGCGTTCAATAACATTCATAGCAATATCATAAATGATATTAAAAAAAAAAAAAAAAAAACTATTTTTAAAGAGTGAAAAATTAACTTTTTTTTAGGTATTATTAGGTCTTTGCATAAATTCGTGCGGTTTTTTATGATTCATTTCATAAAAATACATCAAATCAAAAGACAATTTTTAATCAAAATACTCTCCATTACTTTCTACAACGTTTGCCCATTTTTCGGGTAACAAATGTATAAAACAGCGATAGAAGCTCTCGTCTTTGGAGGCAATAAAATGATCCGCGTCCACACGAACTTTTGCAACGACCTAATATTTTGCTTACTAGAAGTTTGTTGTTGTCATCTATGAAGCGTTACTTTATAATTCGATGTGAAAACGAAATTGAACGAATTAATCTATACTGATAAAAAGAATTGTGTGTTTGCTCTCTCTGAAGATTAGACTACTGATCGCTCGCAGAGCTACTGAGCTTGACACAGGTGTAGCTTGAACCCTGCATCGTATAGAACATTTTTCAATTTTGAAATTTGAATATATATATATTTTTTTTTTTTTTCAATTTTATTCATTGATTTTTCTGTTACATTTTCTTAAATTTATTTTTTCATTTCAGTAGTCTGCGTCATTTAGCAGCATATGTTACACTATTTATTTTTTATTTATTTAATTAATTCTTTTGAAAAGGAAGTCGTTTTATATATATGTATATATATATATATATATATATATATATACTATATAGATATATATAAATATATACAGTCGAACCTCGTTAACATGAACACTGTTAAAGTGAATTACTTTTAACATAAACTGTTTCGACAATCCACGTCAAAATGAAGATTAGTTTAGTTATATGAAGATGAATTACTGATAGCGTGAACGAATTTTTCATTTCCCTTGAGATTCACGTTAACGAGGCTCGATTGTATATATATATATATATTATTGTATTTATCGGATAAACTAGTACAGTAACAGTTTAGGGATACAATGGAAAAGATTAAACTGACTAAAATGAAAATATATTTATTTTTTACTTATTTAATTACTTTCACAAGAATTTTTATTTATTGCATTAGTCGGAATTAGGTGGTAATAAAGTAGAAAAAGAAGGGTGCCAAAAATAAATGATTTAATAGATGCTGAGATACAGTCATCTTTAAAATCGCAGTTTTCGAATAATAGGATCTCCGCTTGTCTTTCGATATATACCGTCGAATACAGCGGGTACTTGAAGCGAGGTTCAGAGCAGTCAGTGGATATTTTTTTGTTTTTATTTATAAATCAATATTGAAAAAAAAAAATAGTGATTCAATTTTTTTTTTTTTAATTCTTTAAAATGTAGTGAGCAGCGAAGTCTGATAATATTTAGTATTTTAGCGTCAGTTGTGCATCAGATTCTCTTGTAAACATCAAATATAATCAGTGACGTTATCAAATCTAGACGCTGACCCCGGTTCCGGTAGAACATCCTAACGTCCGCAGAAGTACATCTGAAAGGTTATTTTTATAAGCGGAGAGAATTTCTCTCGCAGATTTATCTGTTGTTCAAAGCGTATGTCTTCCACAGATAAAATGGTACTTTTCATATTTTAATTCTGTATAATGTGTAATGAGGTGTAAAGTTCAGACAGCTTCTAATAAGAGTTATATTAGTAGTGTTTAGTATTTCTGCCATCTCATCGTTTTGTCTGATTTTGTGGTAAAATATCTTCTAGAAACCTTACTGGTTGTCGTCGTAAAGAGTAAGTGCATTCGTTAGTATAAAACTTCTGTTTAAACATGGAACTTAAAAATATTGTTATTACTGTTAAATGCTTTAATCTTTCCTTCCAACTGATCATTTCGCATGTCTCTCTCGGGTGTACTGTTTTATCACAGATTGCATTAAGCTCGTCGTGAAGGAAAATAAATGATGAAAATTATCAAAATAAATCCAATGAAAAAAATCTGGAGTGACTCCACTCGACTTTCCGAACATTGAGTAATTAACAGTTTTGTAGATAAAGTAAAGAAAGACGAATTGTTAAACAACAACAACAACAAAAAAAAAAAAAAGAGAGAGAGAGAGAAAACTATAATAAAGTGTTTGAGTATTTTTCTCCATTTAGTACACGATGTTTTATTCAACGCTGCTGAACTTTGAGCCCATAGATCATAATGATAAAGAATTTTTCGTTGTATCCCTGTAAAAACCTATAAATGTTAGATTCACCAAAATGCTTATAGTCAGTGCAACAGTGACTTATAATATTCATATAAATTTTCTGCTCAATTTAATAAGGCGTTTAGACGCTACCGCACTTTTAAAAATTTGACCCCATACGCCGTAATGATAAAGAATTTTTCTTTGTGTCTCTGTAAAAAACTCTAAGTGCTAAATTTACCAAAATCTATACAGCTGGTGCAACTGTGACCGATAATATGTGTACAAATTTTTTGCTCAGATTAATAAGGCGTTTAGACGCTATCACACTTTTAAAATGTTGTCCCTTAGGCCATAATGATAAAAAAGTTTTCTTTGTGTCCCTGTAAAAAAACTGTAAGTGCTAAATTCACCAAAATCTATACAGTTCGTGCAACTGTAATCTATAACATGTGTATGAATTTTTTGCTCAATTGAATAAGGCGCTTAGACGCTATCGCACTTTTAAAAATTTGGCCCCATACGCCGTAATGATAAAGAATTTTTCTTTGTGTCCCTGTAAAAAAACTATAAGTGCCAGATTCACCAAAATCAATAGGGTTCGTGCTACGGTGACTTACAACATACATACCAACTTTCAGCTCATTCGAGCAAAGCATTTAGACGCTAGCATGTTCACTCACACACATACACATACACACACACATACATACACCATCGTAAAAATACTGAAAACGGACTCAGGGGACCTCGAAACGTATAGAAACATCAAAATCTCGAATTCGGATTTTTGACATGATTACAATACTTTCCTCACTATTATAGTGTTCGGAAAGTAAAAATATCTAGATAGATAATTATTGTTGAATGTACTCTGCTATGTAACATTTTAAATTTAATGTCATTCTTCAGATCCTCAAATATTATTTAAATTTTTTTTACAAAATTTTAAACTTTAAATTTACTTTTCCTGGGTTCCGAATTTCGGAAATAATGAGTTACTTATAATGGTGGTAAATTTTTTGGTAATTTTTTTTTTCATCCAATCATTTATTTAAATTTGTTAGAATGTTAATTTAATGTATTTGTCACAAAACTGGGCATAAATTTTAAGATCAAGAAATTATTACATTTATTACGAAATTTTAAATTCTGAACTGTTGCATGATAAAAATTCTGGAAGGTTTCAAGTTTTAAGCTTCTTACTTTTTGAACATACACATGTAGAAAGAGTATTGTATAATAATGTCAAAAATACGACTTTGAGATTTTTGTACTTTTATACATTTGAGTTCCTCTGAGTTCATTTTTGATATTTTTACAACAATGTATGCATGTATGCATGTAACTGTGTGAGTGAACACGACAGCGCCTTAATGCTTTGTTAGAATGAGCTGAAAGTTGGTTCGTATGTTATAGGTAACCATAGCACGAACCTTCAGATTTTGGTAAATCTAGGACTTATAGTTTTTTTTTTTTTTTTTTTTTTCACAGAGATACACTCAAATAATCCTTTACCATTGTGGTCTATGATCCCCAATTTTTTTTAAGTGCAATAGCGTCTAGACACCTTATTCGATTGAGCTGTAAATTTATTAACATGTTATTGGTCACAGCCGCACAAACTCTATAGATTTTCGTGAATCTAACACTTATACCTTTTTTGCAGAGACACACCCAAATAATTCTTTGCCATTGTGGTCTATAAATCCAATTTTTACTTTCCGAACACTATAGTGAGGAAAGTATTGTATGTGTGTGTATGTCTGTGAATGAACCCGCTAGCGTCTAAACGCTTTGTTCGAATAAGCTGAAAGTTGGTACGTATATTGTAAGTCACCATAGTACGAACCCTATTGATTTTGGGGAATTTAGCACTTATAGTTTTTTTACAGGGACACCAGGAACAATTCTTTATCATTATGGGCTAAGGGGCCAAATTTTTAAAAGTGCGATAGCGTCTAAACGCTTTATTAATCTGAGCAAAAAATTTGAACACATGTTATAGGTCACAGTTGCGCCAACTGTATAGATTTTGGTAAATTTAGCACTTACAGTTTTTTTACAGGGACGCAAAGAAAAATTCTTTATCAGTATGGCCTATGGGACGAAAATTTTAAAAGTGCGCCTTATTCAGTTGAGCTGAAAATTTATATGAATATTATAAATCACTGTTGCACTAACTATAAGCATTTAGGTGAATCTAACATTTATAGGTTTTTACAGGGAGACAACGAAAAATTCTTTATCATTGTGATCTATGGGCTCAAAGTTCAGTAGCGTTCAATAGAACATCGTGTAATATATGGAGAAAAATACTCAAACACTCTATTATGTTTTTCTATCTTTTGTTTGTTTAACAACTCTCTTTCTTTACTTTATCTACAAAACTGTTAATGACTCAATGTTCGGAAAGTCGAGTGGAGTCCAGGGTTTAAACTGCCATTAGTGTTTTTAGTATTTTGCTAAAAGGTATCATATTTTGCAAAAACAAGTCGGTCAGAATTTCGCTAAAAAGCTAAAACTGGATAACTGTATAAAATATCTCTATATAATAATTCAGATTTTTTTTTTTTTTTTTGTAATATTTGCAGGCAAAAACTACGAAAGGACTGAAATTTTTGGAAATCATTATTTATATAGTAATCTGGATTTATTTTTAATTTTTAGTGATTGAATTTAAATGCAAAAATATTTAAAAGTATGTTAGAATTCAGAATTTGCTTCATAGAAGCATTTTTAGCACTAGTATTTCACGATTATCTACCACTACACTTTACTTGATTTTTCAATTGCTTTTTCATTTTACACATATGATATGAATACCTCTTTTTCTATTGATAAAATCAAAACATAGTTTCCCTGATTCATATTTTTAAAGTCATAAATATGGATGCTTGGTTAAAATCATCAATGAACAAAAGGAATAGAAAACAAAACTGAGGATAACAAAGCTAAGTAAAAGAAATCAATGGTATCCAAAGAATTAACTGTCGAAAAAGCTAAAATAGTGCTTGTCTGTTTTCGCTAAAATGCTAAAGTAATTTTTTTGCCAGGTTAAACCCTGGTGGAGTCACTCCAGATTTTTTTAAGTGTAATGGCGTCTAGACACCTTATTCGATTGAGCTGCAAATTTAATAACATATTATACGTTACAGTTGCACTAACTGCATAGATTTTGGTGAATCTAACACTTATAGTTTTTTCTACAAGGACACAAAGGAATATTCTTTATCATTAGGATCTATGTGCTGAAATTATTTGAAGTAAAATAGCGTAAAATTAAACAATGGAGAAAAACACTCGAATGCCCCATTATAATTTTCCCTTTTGTTTATTTAACGACTTCTCTTACTTTAATTTATTTATCCATTAATTACTTAATGTTCAGAAAATTTAATAGAGTCACTTCAGATTTTTTTTTTTTGACTGTTGCAGTATTGAAATATGAAAAAATTCAATGCACATAGGGTAAGTGCAATAGTGATTGACACTTTTAGAGCAATCTCTGGTGTTTTTAATGTTTTAGTCATCGGAAAATATTTTTAGAAATCTTAAGTTAGTACGTATGGCATGAAAGACATTCAGAACCACATATATGTTAAAATATATACATTTGATAGCAATTTTTTTTTTAATGAATTTTTACTTCACACCCACTCAATGTTCCAGTCATTGACACTGTCAGTTTTTCATTTTATTAGTCATTGGCCCCCTACGTTCCAGTGTTTGACACTGCTAGCTATTCATTTTACCAGTTATTAGCACCCTATGCTCCAGTGTTTGGCATAAAATGTTAAAATTCTTATATGTAAAATATATGATTTCATTATTTTTCTTATTCATTAATTATATCGCGATAGAAGTCAATTACTGGAGCATGCCAATCCCTGGAGCACCTACTCTATGTGTTCTTTTACATTTCCATACAAAAGACATACACTAAAACACATCGGGGCTTTAAAATAACTTTGTATGAGCATTGAATGTTGCGAAACTGAACGTTATTTTGTATTATTATTCCCATAGAAGAAGCCTTTCCATCACAAAAATTACTTTTTACTTTCCGAACATACCTATGTAAGGAAGAAATTGTACTATGCAATCATGAAGAAAATATCTACTTTGAGATTTTTGTGTATTTATATGTTTTGAACTCTCCTGAATTCATTTTTGTTATTTTTTACCATGTTTTTATTAACTAGCTTTCTTGTTTGTTTGTCCAGTACAAATCTTGCAATGGATTTTTAACTAACTTCCAGACAAGCTAGACATTTAAAATTTTTTTAAATAACTCAGAACACGATGACAATGCATTTTTTTACTTTCCAAACACTATAGCGAGGGAAGTATTGTAATCCTGTCAAAAATCCGAATTGGAGATTTCGATGTTTCTATACGTTTCGAGGTCCCCTGAGTCCGTTTTCACTATTTTTACGATGATGTATGTATGTATGTGTGTATATGTGTGTGTATGTATGTGTGTATGTCTGTGAGTGAACACGCTAGCGTCTAAACGCTTTGGTCGAATAAGCTGAAAGTTGGTACGTATACTGTAAGTCACCATAGTACGAACCCTATAGATTTTGGTGAATCTACTACTTATAGTTTTTTTACAGGAACACCAGGAAAAATTCTTTATCATTATGGTCTATAGGGCCAAATTATTAAAAGTGCGATAGCATCTAAACGCTTTATTCAATTGATCTGAGAATTTATATGAATATTATAAATCACTGTTGCACTAACTATAAGCATTTTGCTGAATCTAGCAATTAGAGGTTTTTACAGGGACACAACGAAAAATTCTTTATCATTATGATCTATGGACTCAAAGTTCAGTAGCGTTAAATAAAACATCGTGCAATATATGGAGTAAGATACTCAAACACTCTATTATGGTTTTCTCTCTTTTGTTTGTTTAACAACTCCTCTTTCTTTACTTTATCTACAAAACTGTTAATTACTCAATGTTCGGAAAGTCGAGTGGAGTCACTCTAGATTTTTTTTTTAATACTTTTATTCAATTAATAAATATTTGAAAATTTCTTATAATGGCTCTCTTTATTACGCATTGAATCATTAGTGTTTATTGAATCATTAGTATCATCAAAAAAATTTTAAAAATGTATTTATTAATACATAGAATTGTCAAGTTTATATGATTCAACAGAAAATTTAAAAACATGGAAAAGAAAAAGTTCTTTTTATCTTGTAATTATATACGATGATGTACAGTCGGTAACAAAAATGTCCGAACACTGGCAAAAATTCCTATGTAAAAAAAGTACACTTCATACGGTTTTGTCAAATAAATCCTTGTCGAATCCTGTTCTTAGTCAGTCTAAAAACAGGATTAGACAAGGATTTATTTAACAAAACAGTATTAAGTGTACTTTTTTTACATAAAAATTTTTGCTAGTGTTCGGACACTTTTGTTACCGACTGCACTATGTATATGTGTACGTAGGCATGTACATAAACACAATAACGTCTATAAACACTTTCATCATTTAACTGAGAGTTGGTACGCATGTTATAGGCCACCGTAGCGCGAAAAGTATAGATTTCAAAGAATTTAGCACTATAGCTTTTACAGGGACACAACGAAAAATTCTTTATCATTATAAGCTTATTGGCTCAAATTGTTATTTAAAGTGCTCTGTATCATCTGAATACCTAATTCGAATGAGCTGAAAAATCGTATACGTGTTATAGGTATTCTGACCAAACGTCCCCATTTTCTGGGGACAAATGGGAACGCCCCCCCCCCTTTTTTTTTTTTTTTTTTTTTTTTTTTTGAAGGGATTTTTCTAAGTTTTAAAAAATTGTAGAAACTAAATTATTAATCAGTAACACTTTATTTTTAGTCCTTATTTATTAGGAATGAAAAAATGCATCCATAATTCGATAATTGTAGCAATTTTTTTTATGCTTCTCTATTATAAAGGTACTTTGATCTGTTCAGTCTAGTTATAGGTCACCGTAGCACGAAGTGTATAGACTTCGGTGATTCTAGCACATATAGATTTTTACATGTGTCCAATGAAAAATACTTATCATTACGATCTATAGGCTCGAGTTATTTAATCTGCAATAACGCTAAATTAAAAGACATAGTATTTGGGCAAAAGTATTCAGACGTCCTATCATAATTTTCACTTTTGTTTACTTTAGTTAATTTAAACAACTATTACTTACTTAAACACTCCTTGCAAGGCTGCCAATATCTAATTACTATTATATGGCAGTACAGATAGTACTGCCTTTTTTTTTACTATGTTTTTATTAACTTCTATTCTTGTTTGTTTGCCCGGTACAAATCTTGCAATCTATTTTTAACTAACTTCCCGACTAGCTAGACATTTGAAACTTTCACAGTAGCTCAGAACCCGGTGACAACACAATACTTCGAAGTCAGATTTTCGAATAGTTTTTATTTAATTAATTAAAATATGAAAATAATAAGCTCCTAGTAGCAATAAAAATAGCCAATTTAATTTAATTGTTACCAAAAAATTTTAGGAGTTCATTTTCTTTCGACATAAAAATAAATACTCTCGTGATAAATTCAACTTGAACGTTAAAAAATTATAAAAAGTTAAATTATGCATCTCAGAAAAATGGACGTCATTATCACTTTAAAATTTTTATTACACATTGATAAGTGCTAATGTTGTTCATGATGCTAATATACGTTGTTCTAAAAGGAATAATATTTTATTTTTAAAACCAATTTTATTTTTATTATTTATTTTATTTTTTTCGTTATTATTATTAGTTCACTGAACTGAGTCTGCGTTCTTAAATATTGCTTAAATATTATTTTTTAACCTCGCGTATTTTATTAACGATTCTTCAGAAAATTTTAAAAACATTATATATATAAAGTTTTTTAATTTTTTTTTTTTTAATCTTATAATTATTATTATTATTATTATTATTATTTTTCACACCACTGTTTTTCAGAGTGTTTGTCTTCTTATGAGAATTATTCTAAAAATAAAATTTAAGTAAAAAAATCATTTTTTAAAGTTAGAAGATTTTTATTGTGAAGCCCTAAAAAGCATAAAGTAAAATTTATTCTGGCAAAGACATGCTACAAAGAAATGAAAGTTTCAACACTATGAAAATTTTAGAGAAAAATATGGGTACTTTCCTTTTGCAAGAAATGAAAAATTTTTCATGTTCAAAATATTTTAAAAAGCTTTCGAGACCAATATTCTTAGTTATTAGTTTTTATATAATCATTCGTTAGGCCAGAAATTTCAAATGTCTCGAAAGCTTTTTAAAATATTTTGAACATTAAAAAATTTTCATTTCCTGCAAAAGGAAAGTACCCATATTTTTCTCTAAAATTTTCTTAGTGTTGAAACTTTCATTTCTTTGTAGCATGTCTTTGCCAGAATAAATTTTATTTTATGCTTTTTAGGGCTTCACAATAAAAAGCTTCTAACTTTAAAAAATGATTTTTTACTTAAATTTTATTTTTTGCTTTTTAGTTACAAAAAAAAAAAAAAAAAAAAAGCTTCTTTAAAAAACTAATTAAAATTTTGTACGATATTTTTTAGACAACGCAAGATTTTCGTTTATCAATTGACATTTTCTTTTCGATTATTTATCTGCAAAAAAAGTACTATATCGTTTTTCGAGGACCGACTCCGGGACCATCGCGTTATCAGCATGACGTTCTAACCAAAAGTCAACTGTCAAGAAAAATCATAGGACATTCTAGAAAATCTAACAAATACTAATACAAAAGGAATATTGTTCTCGGATGCTTTTTAAAATATATGCAATATTTAAAATTTTTCATGTTTTACAAAAGTGAAATATCTATATTTTTCTTTAAAATTTTCTTATTGTTGAAACTTTTATGACTTTATAGTATGTGTCTGCAAAAAATGCTTACTTTTTTTTTTTTTTTTTAATGGAAGTGTCTTGTTTTTAAGTGTGACAGAAAACGCGATGACAAATTCAACTTCATATAATAATATATATATAAAACTTCTAAAAATATTTATTTAGTATGTATTTTGTACTTGGAAACTTTTTATTTTGAGCTTTTGTAATATCTAAAATTCTTTGTGTTTTCTAATATCTACAAAAACGAAAAAACTTCTTTAAAAACTCTTCGAAAATTCTTAAGATATTATGTAGTCAACGAAAAAATTTCTTTTATTAATTGACACCTTTTCTACTAATTATACTCAAAAATTAACTTACTGGACTTTCCGGGGATGAAACTCTCAACCACCGCTTCATTAACTTCACGCTCTAACCAACTGAGTCACGGAGCCACAAACGGATCGGCTTACATTTACTTTAATGTTTACTTGCGTGACACGATTATAAAGTCAATTTCATGTAGAAAGCTCCTAATAAAAAACTCCTAAAAAGCTTCTAAAAAATGTATTTATTTATTTATTTTTACTTACATTTTTATTTTGTGCTTTTTGTAACTAGATAAAAAGCCGTTTAAAAAACTCTTGAAAAATTATTAGGATACTGTGTACACAACGAAATATTTTCTTTTATCAATTGACACTTTTTCTATTAATTATTTGCAAAAAATAACACCTCGGCCCGTCGAGGATCGAACACACGACTCCCGCATTATCAACATGACGCTATAACCAGCTCATTCACTAAAAGCTACAATGAGTTGCTTACATTTTTTTATTTATTATTTTTTTTTTTTTTTTAATATATATATAATGGAAGCGTCTTGTTTTTTTAACATGACAAATCCAATTTCATATAATAGTAATATATAGTATATATATATACATATATATAAAACTTCTAAAAAAAATTTTTTTTTTTAATGTATTTTTTACTTAAAACATTTTATTTTGTGCTTTTTTAATATCTAAAATATTTTGTGTTTTCCAATATCTAAATAAAAAAAAAGCTTCTTAAAAAAACTCCTCAAAAAATTCTTAGTGTAAGGAACGAAAAATTTTCTTGTATCAATTGACACCTATTCTACTAATTATCTGCAAAAATTAACGCGCTGGACCTTCCGGGGACCGAACTCACGACCACCGCGTTATTAAAAGGACGCTCTTACCAACTGAGCCAAAGATCAACAAACGATGAAACTTATAATTACTTTAAAATGAAGGCGCCTTGTTTAATAGCGTGACACGAAGACACGATGACCAAGTCAATTTCAATTAAAAACCTTCTAATACAGTGGTGTGGAAAAAAAGTCAGTACCAATAACACAACGTAATATTAATTAAAATGTTGAAAGAAAATAATAATATAAAAATGAAAAAAAAAAAAAAAAAAAAAGAAAGAAAAGAAAAGGTGGTACTTATATACAGACTTCCTTAATTATTTAAATCAACACAAATCAACCAAACGCTTAATTCGAACTGAATTTCCAAAATCTAAGACTAAGATAGTGATTCGTCAAATATTTACTTAAGAAAACAGTATTAGGTGCCTATTTTAACTTTCTCTTGCTCATAGGGTCGAGAAAGTATTGTCTTAGGGTCAAATTTTCGAACGTGAGTTTTTGTTATATTTACATGTCCTGAGGTCCCCTGAATACAAAGATCATGTTTTTAGCGAATGGTCTGTGTGTATGTCTGTGTGTTATCAGCATATCTCAAGAACAAATAGTAGCAGAAATTCCAAACTCGGTATTCTAAATGTGTATCATATAGGGATGCTACACTAAGCTTTTCGTTAAGACAAAGCAAATGGTTCGTATACAGGGACACTCAAAAGTATTCGAATACATTACGTCTATGGGAAAATTGCAGGTAAGTAGAGTTTAACATCTACAGACTGCTCTAAACCAAACGAAACGAATGTGTATTTATTGTAATAGAGAGAGTCAACTGGGAAACAAATTTTGTGTATGTAGGAGCCTCGCCTCCCCCCCCCCTCAAGGGGAGTAAATTTTCATGATGGGTATCTTTCAAAAGAGCTCGCCAATACCTTTAAAGCGAATGGTTGAACCATCGATCTGCTATAATTTAAAATAATGTTATCGATTTTTTTTTTCATTTTTAACCAAAAAAAAAAAAAATCGTGTAATATTGAGAATACATTCAACTTTTTTTTTTTTTTTATATTTAGTGTTATACTACTTCTCTAATATGGAAATCATCTGTATTATCATAAAAGATAATTTGTTTAATAATTTTAATAAATTATTTTTAAAAAACAGAATTATTTTGTAATAATCGAATTAAATTCTATATAAATGTAAGTGCATTAATGAAACGGGGGGTTGAGGGGGTGGTAGCCCCCTCCCACAAAACTAATCTATATATATAAAATAGTTCTTCCTGACTGAGTGAGTAAGTGAGTGAGGGGGTGATTCATCATCGCCCAGACCAAGCCCCTAGACCTAGAAGCATGAAATTTTGTGACAATGTTCGTTCTATGACGTAGGCATCCACTAAGAAGCGATTTTACAAAATTCGCCCCCCAACGGGGGGAGATGGGGGACAAAACGTGATTTCACAAAATCCTTCATATCTCAAACAAAAAAATAGATATCCGTAAAATTTTTGCTTTAAAATATAGCTAATACAAATGTCTAAAAACCGATTTCTAGAATTTTCAAAAATCGGTCCCCAAGAGAGGCGGGGGGTGGGGGGGCAAAACGTGATTTCACATGCGTAAAACGTGATTTCGCATAATCCTATGTATCTCAAACAAAAAAAACAGATAGACATGAAATTTTTGCTCTAAAATATAGCTAATGCAAATATCTAAAAACCAATTTCTGGAATTTTAGAAATTCAGCCCCCAGGTGGGGCAGCAGTGGGGGGGGGGGGGGTAATAGGGCAAAAACAAATAGAAATACAGTTAGGGCGTTCAAAATTGGTACAGATACGTTTTAGAGGCCTACAAGTCGAATGAGGATATTTTCGATTGTGTAAAGTTATTAGGAGGGGCAGGAAGGGGGAGGGGAAAGGGGGGGCAAAAATAAAAATAGAGTTAGATCGTTCAAAATTGGTATATTGAGGTTTTCGATACTTACAAATCGATTGTGGATATTTTCGAATTTGTAAAATTATTAGGATAGAAGGGAGGGGGGGGAGGGCGAAGGGGGAAAATAAAAAAAAATAAGAGTTAGAACATTTTTGGAATTTTTTCCGAAGGCGACGAAGGGGAGTGGGGGGGGGGGTAAGGGGGGCTATGGGCAAAAACAAACAGTAATACAGTTAGGCCGTTCAAAATTGGTACAGATAGGTTTTAGAGGCCTGCAAGTCGAATGGGGATATTTTCGAAAGTGTAGAGTTAGGAGGGCCGGGAAGGGGGGCGGAGGGGCAAAAAATATAAAATAGAGTTAGATCATTCAAAATTGGTACATAGACGTTTTCGATACCTACAAATGGATTGCGGATATTTTCGAATTTTTAAAATTATTGGGAGGGGCGGGAAGGAGGGGGGGGGCGCAGGGGCAAAAAAATAAAGAGAGATCATTCAAAACTGGTGCATAGAGGTTTTTGATACTTACAAATAGATTGCGGATATTTTCGAATTTGTAAAATTATTAGGATAGAAGGGAGGGGGGGAGGGCGAAGGGGGAAAATAAAAAGAAATGAGAGTTAGAACATTTTTGGAATTTTTTCCGAAGGCGACATTTTTCCTAATCAGATTTTTTTATATTTTTTTCTTTCACGTGATAAAAATTAATGCAATTTTGAGAATTCAGTAATTATAGTGATTCTTTTAAAAATAGGGTTGCCTGCTAGTTGTCATATAAAACTGTATGAGAGCGTGCTATGTGTACCAAACACGTAGTATAAAGACATTTTGCGAAATGCTCCCCTCCTCTCCTTCGGAAACGGAGGAACAAAAAATAAGGAACGGAGGAACGAATTATAATTCTCTTCTAAATTATCTTAGAATGGTGTTATTTTATTATTACCATGTTTTTATTAACTTCTAGTCTTGTTTGTTTGTGCGGTACAAATCTTGAAATCTATTTTTAACTAACTTCCCCACTAGCTACACATTTGAAATTTTCATAGTAGCTCAGAACCCGGTGACAGACAACACCATACTTCGAAGTCAGATTTTCGAATTTTCGAATAGTTTTCTTTTAATTAATTAAAATATGAAAATAATAAGCTCCTAATAGAAATAAATAAAAATTATAAGATTTAAAAAAAAAACTTTTTATATACCAACGAGATAAATAAATTAGAGTGTTGATTCAATGGATGAAGGTTTAGCTTTCCGTGGTTCAAGATGAATCACGTGACATGACCTATAGGTTGCTGTGTTTGGCCCTTTATCGCTATTTTGGCATTTAAAATATCAGTTCGACAAAATATCATTATTATTAGGTAACATGACAGTCCTATGACCGAAATAAATTGTTTTTAAAATAATTTTACACATATTTCACATTTTAATAAGTAATAAAATACCCTTTTTTTTCATCGTTTTCTAACAAAGTTTAAAAGTGTTTTTAAAAGAAAAGTTAAACTTTTAAAGAGCTAAATTTAACAACAAATAATAATTTTTCAACTATTTTTAAGCATTTGTCGGTTAAAAATCCACTACACGAAATAAAAAAGAAGTAAAATCAAAATCAAAATGATTTAGAACAAAAGAATATTAAACTACGTAAGTAAACAAAAACATTGGCTAATGCGAAGAACAATCTCCAAACCGTTGCCATAGAAAATTACTGAAAATAAGCTGTTACCAAGGGAACCACCGAATACGCATGTGCAAGGAAAGCATGTCACATGACTCATCTTGGACCTTCTAAAGGGTTACCATTTATCACTCTACTTTATATATCTCGTTGTTATATACCATGTTTTAAATTTTCTGATGAATCATAGAGCACAACTTTTTATAATTTTTTAACATTCACGTTTAATTAAATGTATTTATTTTTATGTCGAAAGAAAATGAACACGTTTTTTTTTTTTTTTTTTTTTTTTTTTTGCAACAATTAAATTATAGCTAATATTTTGAGTCTTCTACATTGCAGGAAACTTGGTGTTAATCACTTTGGCAACCCTAAAGCACCCATAGATAGCAGGGTTATAAAAGATAGTGATGTATCTTTATTTGGCGTAAAAAGTATTCCGTATAGATTAAACAAAATCTTCAGTTATCAGTTGACCTGAACCTGATTGACTAGAAGAAACTGAGAGATAATAATACCGGTTTGTGCGGTAGGTGATAACGAAAAAAGTGGATAAAAGCAATAAAATTTGTTCTCTTCTATCTATTGTAGTAGTCTCCAGAAATACACAAGAGATGTTTATTTATTATTATTTTTTTTTTTTACTATTCTTGCAATCTGCAATTAAATATCAAGCTACTTTTTAAGAAATATTACATATTATTAATATACATATATATTATCAAAGAACACAAATAAGACAAATTTGACTTATTCTTTTAATAAACTTTTTAAAAAAAGTTATAAACTTTTTTATGTTTTTCAGCTTACATTGGGGGTAATGTAAAAGTAATTAATTCACAAGAATTTACTAATTTCTTCTTAATTTTCTTATTTGTATTTTTACATTTATATAATTTAAACAAGTCACCGTTTTAAACATATATTGGTTTGTGTTTAAATAATTACAGATTTGTTAAATAATAATATGCAGTACAGAGAGTCTTAAATAAATTCTCAAATGGGGGAAATAAAAAAAATAAATTAAAGGGAGCATGCATATTTATTTATTTAATAATTTTTAACTGTTTAATTAAAGATCAACCTCAATTAATATACTGATATTTCTAACTCCTTTCATGTTCTTGAATTAACAAAGAATATGTATATGTATATTTAAATTCTTTACCTCCCAACACACACACACAATTATATATGTGTGTGTGTGTGTTTATATATACTGTAAAATAAATATGAGACTCAATAATATATAATCCTAATTGCTTATTTTTATGTACTATACTTTGAGGTAATAATAATAATAATAATAATAATAATAACAGCATTATTATTTAACAGTATTGTTGAATAATAATATGCAGTACAATGGGTTTTAAATAAATTCTCAAATGGGGGGAAATAAAAAAATTAAATTAAAGGGAGCATGCATATTATTGTATTATTAATAGAACGTGACGTCTATTTATTTCAATAGAAAAAGAAAATACCAAATGAGAACAGTTTTTGTTTTTACTGCGATTTTTGATTTTATTTTACTTTTTATCAAGTTAAATATATATATATATATTAAAAATAAAATTGAACAAAAACTTGTGAAAGAAATTTTAAGAGATTAACGCAATAACCGTTGCTAAGGAGCGCAATTTCATATTTTAAAAGAAAGAGTCAGTTATTTATTTTTTGATTGATTTTGGCAGTGCAAATGCTCGAGAGGTTTCGCCAGCGAAGTTGTTAGACGAGAAGTGACGGGTTCGATTCGAGGTCGCATTTATCGGCCTAGTCATTAGGAATTTCTCGTGGTTATCTTCAAAATCGCGGATTTTTTTTTTTTTTTTTTACATAAACTATTATGTAAAAAAATGTGTGTATTTTCAAATCATAATAAACTATATATATATATATATATATATTTAAGAAAAGGAAAAAAAATTACATTTTCTAATTACGATAGACTTATTCGTATTATAAAACTACTTGGCGAGCTTTTTTTAAAAATGAAAACTTCAATACATGTTGACGTATTATTAAAAAAAAAAAAAAAAACTAGTCAGCATAGGTGGACTCTGCTCAGTTCCCCATTATATGTATGTTCTCATAAATTTCTAGTGCAAAACATATTACATTCATGTTAAGAGAAATGAATTTGACCAATAGCTTGACACAGAGACAGAACAAAATGCCCGCCTAATAGGCTACCCACCGCTCAGTTCGATATATTTATCTTATTCTAATCTATTAATTTATTTTATTGGGGTCAATTTCGTAGTTTATTTTCATGTTACTATTTCCAATACAATAATCTCCAAAGTGCATATTCATATGGAATAACGCCCCATTTCACTATGTTGATAAAATCTAATTTTCCTGTTAGAATATTTGTAGGGGGGGGGGGGTAACATTTTTTTTTTTTAATCTCTCTTTTATGAAACTGTTTGATATATACAATATACAATTATTTCTTCTCTCTTGTATATTTAATAAAATAAAGTATTGCATTCGTAAAAATTTTCGGTTTTCTACGGATTTACACGTTTTGACAGGTCCAGAACTGAATTTAACCATTTTTAGAAAATGTGTGTCTGTAGCGTGAGACAAAAAGTTTTATGGCAACAGTATTTCAAGAACTAGTGCACAGAATTTCATTTAAATTCATATGTAGTTGCACCTTGACATAAATTAATGCCTATCAACTTTTGGTGCAGATCACTCAACAGGTGATGCTGCTAGACTGCAATTTGTTCGATTTAAGGGAAGGCTATATCTCAAGGTCTGTTATATATATAACCGAACAAAACACAGAATATGAGACGGTCTTTATGAAACACCAAACTAAATGAATTTGGGTGCAGATCCGCTAATAGATGGCGCTGCTGTGCTGCAGTTTTCCCCGTTAACGGGAAGGCTCAACCTTTATTGCATATAATTGCACAACACTTGGATTATTAAAAACCCATTATGAAACAGTTTGCTGATTGTATTTGGGTGCATATCGGCCGGAAGGTGGCGCTGATGTGCTGCAAATTACGCTCTTTAATAGGAAGGCTAAATTATAACTTCTATTGCATATAAATGCAGCAAATTTGATATGCGTGATAACCATTATGAAAACTATCCTGACTTAATTTGGGTACATATCAGCCAATAGGTGGCTATGCTATTACTGACCTATGATTTTCCATATGACTACATCTCAGCATCTGTTAATTAAAAATGCGTAAACCTGCATACTTAAAATAGTTATTGTGAAAAGTTGAACATTGATGCATGTCAAAATGGTAAAAAGTTATTAAGTGACGCTCTTATATATATATATATATATATATATATATATAAATATATATATATATATATATATATATATATATATTGAAGAAAGTTTTGTGATGATTGCAATATACTAGTTTTTAAAGAAATACCGTTTTAGAATGATAATTTGGGTTTTATTATTTAGATTTAAAGCTTAAGGATAGAAGATGCTGCCTTAATTAAGAAAAGAATAATGCAGCATTGGCAATTTTTTTGACACCAGAAATTTGGTCAACATTTTAAGAATCTTAAATAGTAATGAAAAAAAAAAATCTAAATAATATATCATCTAACGAATAAATAAATAATCTATATGAAGAATCGAATTCGATATATGTATAAATATTAAACAACATTATAATTTTCAAAAACTGTGTGGGTTGGCACTTTCATATTGCATTCTCCTGATGAACAGTTATGTTCAATTATTTTGATTTGAAACAATTTTTGTGAGTTTTTGCGATTTATAGCATTGCTTACAAAGTTTGTATTCATTACATTTCTGTTTTATGCACATTCCGCATTACAGAAGTTTTACTGTATGCATGCATATGAAATAAAAAATTAGTATGTTGTGGCCATACAATACTTTCTTCTATATATTATCTTATAAAAATTCAAGCAGCACCAAAATATTTATTAAATTATTGTTTATTAAAATTACTTTCCATGATGAATGCAGACGATTTTTATATCAGAGAAGTAAAACATTAAATTCCGAACGAAAGTCAACTTGTTCTGACATCAAAAGAAAAGTTTTTTTTTTTTTTTCCTTCCATTAAAAATGAAAAATGCGACAATTTTGTTTCAAATTATCCCAAATCTAGAGTTTGACTTTGTGTTGCCGATTTCTTTTGAATGTTACCCATATATTAAAAATTTACAGCCCCTGGGGGGGGGGGGGGGAATTCCCTCCAGAAGGAAAGCGATGTTCTACACGCACACAAACTTTTATCTAGTTTACTACTATTATCAATAATTAATTTTACAATCATTCATTAAAAATAACTCTTATTTTGTACATTTATAGGAAATTTCGTCCTATACTGCCATCTTAAAAGTTATAAGAAAATGAAATCAATGTGCGACCTGTTGAGAAATGGACTCCCAAATGTAATCTGAACCAGATTAGGTCAGGATGCAATTAAGTGCAAGTTTGATTAAATTTCGTTCAATAGTTCGTGAGATACAGTGTCCAATATTTTTTTTTATATGCACACAGACGGAAATTTTTATAAACAGTAAAATCGTGTTCAGTACATCTTAAAACATGTAAATTGTAAATCTGTCAAAAACTAGAGTTCAAAAATTTTACCAAATCAATACTTTTTTCTTATACCTATAGAAGAAAGTAATACGGGAAGAGTTAAAAAAAGAAAATAATAATGTTCGCTTACTTGTAATAGCCGAAATAGGTTGAAAATTGTCGCTACCGACATTGCAAGAGTCACTCTCCTGTATAACTGAGGACTGTTTTTAATTTTTTTTACCAATCATCGATAATTTTCAGTGAAAATTAACAACAGAATTTAGCGTCAATTCAACTAAAGAGTCGTTTCAAAGAGTTTTAATTTACTTTTCAATCGGTAGTAATATTAACAACCTCAAAACTCAAAATAAGGAGCTGCAAATCGAGCACTCCCCCCCCCCCCACACACACACACAGACACCTTACACCTTACTAATGAGACTGACCAATAACACTTACTGAAGATCAAATCAGAGGGTTTCGCTATTTTCGGTCTACAGAGAATACATTTTTGTAAGCGGTTTCGACCTCACCGAAGTCGAAAATTTTCACGATTACCTAAGTTCCCCATACCTATAGTATGATGGGGAACTGAAAAAGATATTTTGTCAAAGAACATACAGGCCCCGACTTACGGCAGGGCATACGGGGCAAATGCCCTGGGCCCCCCTTCTGGAAGGGGCCCCCCTACAGGCGAATACAGAAATTCTGCAACCTAAAGACCTCTTATGCCACTGCAAGGGGGCCCCCCAGAATAGGCTTGCCCCGGGGCTGCAGGTAGTCTAAGTCGGGCCCTGAGAACACAATATACTCAATTTGACTTATTTACTTTCTCTTACCCATATATATATGGCAGAGAAAGTACTGCTTTTCGGTTAAATTTTCAAAATTAAGTTTTTGTTATATTTACTCGTTTTCAGGTCCCATGAATCCGAAAAACAGGTTTTTAGCGGTTGGTCTGTGTGTATATTATCATCATATATCAAGAAAAAAAAAACAGCATCAGGAAGTCCAAACTCGGTATTCTAAATCTGTGTCATATAGAGATGCTACACTAAACTTTTCGATCAGAAAAAAAAAAAAAAAAAGGTTCATCTATAGGGAAACTCAAAAAAATTCATATACATTACGTCTATGGGAGAAATTGCAATTAAGTAGAGTTTAACATCTATAGGCTGCACCCAAATTAAATGAATATAGATTTTTTATAGTCATAAAAGCATGTTTCATGCAGAGTATGGTACGAAAATCATTACCCGTTCATTTACAAGGCTACACAAAAGAACTAGAATATTCTGCTATATGCTATTAATATAGGATTATATTTCAGTGCACAATGTGGTTTGTACATAACTTTTAGAAGATGTACAGGGCTACCAATAGTTAATCGAAAACATTCTCTATTATTGAATGCAATTAGTGGAAGTGCTTTACTATAATATTTTGCCATATTCAGGAAAACTGGTCAGAAATAAAAATCAGTTCCTTATACCCATGTGGTAAATAAAGTATTTTTAAAACTAAACTAGGGGGCTCTGCCCCCTGCTCGCTCCGCTCACCAACCCCCGAGGGAGGCTTCGACTCTCCCTCGACTCACTTTTTATTAACACATGCAGAGCTCTTCCCGCATATTCACTGCTTTCTTTCACTGAAAAGGAATATTAATAGTGCATATTATAAGACTTATATTAGTAGTGCATATTAGAAATTATGGAAATTGTCATATTCAATGTCAAATTAGAATATATAGCATTTATACTTTTTTTTAATGGAAAGAAATTCATAATATCTAGACCATTTTGCATTACAGACTTAGTATATGACTTTATTTATTTATTTATTTTTTTTTTTTTTTTTTTTTTTTTTACAACCTTATATCCGGACCGCGGTACTTCAGTCGGTAGAGCGCCGAGCTCGTAATTGGAAGATTGCGGGTTCGGTTCTCGAGCCGGCAAAGACTGTCGTATACACTAATGGTGGCTGGTGCAAGTAAAATATGTCGTGGCCGCAATATCCTCCATGTTCTCATCAAAATGATACCTCTGGGGACCACAGAAGCTGGGGAGCCATCCCCTTCGTGTAGGATCAAAACTGTGGTGGCATGTCTCCGGAACATTCTTAGGGGGGCGTCCCAGAACGTCGCCAATTATCCATAGCGCAGTAATGGTACGACGTCAAACACAACCAACCTGATTATCTACCTACCTACAACCATGGATCATATTTTAATTTTCCCGTGTAAGAAAATTAATTTTCTAAAAATAGGAAAAAAAAAATTGATATGTATTTTATTTCTTTTTTACATCCATGGTTTCGGGCAGCGGTACCCTAGTCAGTAAAGCGCTGAGCACGTAATTGGAAGATTACCGATTCGATGCTTGAGCCGGCTAAAGACCGTCGTGTACGAATGGTGGTTGGTGCACATAAAATCTGTCGTGGCCGCAAAGTCCTCCATGTTCCCATCTACACTATACCTCTGGGGATCATCAAAACGGGGGGGGGGGTATCCCTCCGTGAAATATCAAAATTGTGATGGCATGTCTCCGGAACATCTCTAAGGGTGCGTCCCAGACCGTCGCCAATTACCTATAGCGCAGTACTGGTACGACGTTAAATCCAACCTACCTACCTACCTACCTACAACCATGAATCATATTTTAATTTTTCCGTGTAAAATGACTTCATGACAGAAGAACAACTTCACTGGGAGAAACTAATTTCAAAATGGCAAATAGAGCACCTTCATAAATTTGTCGTTTTTAGCTAATAACTTCTTTAATTAAAATGATAGAAACTTCTAAGCAGCTGAAATGTTTTCCTTGGAGTATTCGGAACACATTGATACCTCTCATGACGCGAAGGATCCTGCCCTCCGCTAGAAGATGCTGTCGCAGACAAAACAATTTGACGCCAGTGACAGCAACTTTTTTTTTTAATATATAGAGATATTTAGCGTTCTTTTTACTTCCATTACCCTACTACCGTAGGTAATGGAAGTATTGTATTCGGACCAAAAAATTCGATATCGAGTTTTCACCTGATTTACAGGTTTTAAGGTCTCATGAGTCGAAAAAAGTAGTTTTTGAAATTGGTCAGTGTGTGTGTATGTGTGTATGTATGTGTGGAATCTTCTGGCTATCATATCTCCGAAACTAATAAAAATAGAATTACGAAACTTCACAATTGATATAGATCCGGTGTACAAATGAATTTTGCAAATTTTGGTGAAAATTGGAAAACCGGAATTGGGTTATCGGAAACCGGAAATGGGACCGTAAGTCCGTATCTCAAAAACGGCTCCAGCGATTTTCTTCAAAGTTGCTATATAAAAACTCTATTAGATGCCCTTTCGAATGATATAAGTTGGTAAGTTCAGGAAAATTGATAGGCGTCCTGTATAAATAGCTCAATTTCAGGTATCGCAAGTGCGTTCCTTTAAAAACGGCTGTACGGATTTTTTTCAAACTCGCCATGTTAACTCCCTTTTAAATATCCTTTTGTATGTAATTATTGTTTTCCGGTCAATAAGTGAGAATACCAAGTTTTGGTAAAAGTTGGTATCTCAAAAAAACGGCTCTAACAATTTTCTTGAAAATTGTTTCATTAATCCATTTTAGATACCCTTTCTCATGTATTACGTGGTTTATTACAAGAACATTAACGCTCATTCTGATTAGATAGTTCAGTTTTAGATCTCGGAAGTTGATGTTTAAAAAAAATAACTCTTTTTTTTCTTTTTGTTATTTTTTAACTCGCAATGTAAACTCTGTTTTATATGTCTTTATACGTGTATCAAGTTTCTCTTACTGGAAAATTCCAAAAAATGCATATAATATCTCTAAAAAATGTATATAATACGTGTAATAGTTGGTAAAGGTAAGTCGTGTGGTTGTTTCACAACAGATTTTTTTTTAATACTGACACGTTTTGAGGCTCCCTCAATATTGAAGACAGGTTTTTAACGTTTAATCTTTGTCCATTATTTTTATTAGAATAACTTAAAAACAAATAATTTCAGCCAATTCAAATGTTGTACTATTTTGAAGTTAACATGTTGTTACTTGAAAATTTTTATCCAAATTCCTTTCAAGGAGTGGTGCGAGTGAAAGCTGTCTAAATAATTTCAAATTAACATTTAAATTTAATAACAGTTTTTGAATTTTTTTTTACATACAATTTTTACATACATTTTTTTTTTGTAAATACAATATTAAACGGCGGGGGGGGGGGGACTTTTTGTTAAATGAAGCTTTTCCGAAGGCTGTTTTAAATTGTTTTTAACGAAGGTTTATATAACAGTATTAAATTTATGCAGTAACCTTAAAATATGGAGTTGCGCCCTTTGCTAAAGAGCGCAACTTCATATTTTTAAGGAAAGTGTGGGTTATTTATTTATTCATTCATTTTTTCAGAACAAATGGTAAGAGAGGTTCTGCTCTGGTAACTGGTAGACGAAAAGTGTCTGTTTCGATTCCAGGTCGCACTCGTTGGCCTAGCTATTCGGAGTTTCCCGTGGTTATCTTCAAAATCACGTGATTTCGGACTGCGATCCCTTAGAAAGATTCCTCACGGATGATACTACTCCACCTATTCCCAGGATCTTCGTGTAGTCATTCGGCCTTAACATTTACACGACACAGGGACCTTGTTATGATTAAAAGTCCCACCCCCTCCTTCCAACTTTAGAACAAGCTGGTAGACATGCAAAATTACATACAGACCTTGTTGACAAAACTGCCAAACTTTCTTTTTTCTTTTTTAAATAAATTATTATGTATTTTAAAATTATAATAAGCGACAAAATTGGAAACCTAATTTGCTAAATTATATTTTTTCTTTAAAAGAAAAAAAAAAATACGCTCTCTACTTATGATAGAGCAATTCATATTATAAAATAACTTGACAAACCGCGGAAAACTCCGAACACCTAAATCAACGACCCCGTCTTGGGATCACACCCGGTACTTCCCGTCTGATGGGGCCAGGGCCTGATTATCCAAAAGGCTCAGGAAGCACAAGCTTCCCCTCTAAAATTTAAGAGGGGACCCCATAAGGATTAAAAACAGGGTCTTGAATTTTTTGTTTCATATTTTCACACTGAGATTGAATTTTTTCTGAGAAAGGTTACCTAAAACAAGACAAAACACTCACTATTTCGGGAAAAATCTAATATTTAACCTCAAAAATCTCTGTGTTCTTAATTAAAAAGTTGTATGATTTTAATGTTCTGTGTAGAAACCACCCAGGTGTACGAAAAAAAAAAAAATAATAATAATAAATAAAAAAAAAATAATAATAATAAACACACACTCTTTTTTGATCTATAGCATTTTTATATTACTACTATATGTAACAGGAAAACAAGATTTTCAAAAATGAAAGGGGGCCCCGAAATGATGCTGAGCTTCTCCTAGCTACAAAGCTTAATCGGGCTCTGGATGGGGCAAAAACAAAATTAGTCGTTTACCACGTTTGCGGTAAATTAATTCTATAATAACATAATTTGCAATCTAAAATAAACACAGCAAAATATAAAAGGTTATAAGAATAAAACCAAGCTAAACAAGATTTTAAAATTGTCATATGTTAACTCCATTTTCTCTATGAAGTGTCATTTTTTTTCTACAGATAAACAGCTCTAATCCTTTGAGAAGCATACGGACGGATATTTCTAATTATCTTGGAAAAGAAATCGAGAGGGAATAGATGGGAGGGAGAGCTGACATCTGGCGCGGCGCTCAGACAAAGAAGTCCCTAACATGAAGGGGATTTAAACCAAGGTGATTTACACCTGTGTTGCCAAATGTAGAGATTTGTCCCCACGTGTAGGGACTTTTAGCAGCTCTGTTAGGATGTAGATGACAGATTCTGAATTTGTGGGGACTTTTGGCGAGTAAGTCCATACGAAATTGCATGGGATTATGCATAAATTATGTATGAAGCCAAACAAAAATATTTTTATGAAGACTGTTGCTTTCAGTTAAATAAGCTATTTAAATATGTTAATAAGAAAGTATTAGCCGTATTATCAGTTAAATACGGCTTTTCTTTTTCTTTTTTCTCCTTTTTGTAAGAAATTAAAAATATTAAATTGAAATGGAGATAAAACATGCTAAGGAAATTTAAGAAATAAATGTATTAGTCAAATAATAACAGGTCAAATATATTAGTCGTTGCAAAGGGACGTAACTTCAAATGTTATGATAAAAATAAGTTATTGTATTTTATTTCTTTATTTTTACGCTTTTTGTGTATTTTGACCAATTAAAATGTTTCGTTTTTCCTGTCGTATCTCAATAAGCTAGAAACCTCATTTAAAATAAATCGAGAGAAATCGTGTAAAAGAAATGTTAAGAAATGAATATAATAATCATAACCACATTGCTAAGGAACGCAACACAGTTACCGCGTGCTTCTATGTGGAAGATTTGAGTTAAAGGTGGAAAAAAAGAAAAGAAACAAAGAAAACTGTCATTCTAAATTAAATTGTGTTTTGTGCAAAATTTCATATATGCTATTTAAAAAACAAAAATAGGCTTCGATCCCACCCTCCTTCTCTTTTTCCCTTTTTTCACTTAAACTTTTGTATTTAAACTTTTGTTTAGAAGAAAATTGTTAAATCTGCATGTGCCATTTTTACAAATGTAAGACAACAACGGTTCTTGATTTGGCTTATTTTCTAGGTTTATTTTACCCTATTTACTTTTTATTTGACTGGAACCAGAAGTGAGTATAATTGCCGAAACCAGAGCCCGATTAAGCTTTGTAGCTAGGAGAAGCTCAGCATCATTTCGGGGCCCCCTTTCATTTTTGAAAATCTTGTTTTCCTGTTACATATAGTAGTAATATAAAAATGCTATAGATCAAAAAAGAGTGTGTGTTTATTATTATTTTTTTTTTTTATTTATTATTATTATTTTTTTTTTTTCGTACACCTGGGTGGTTTCTACACAGAACATTAAAATCATACAACTTTTTAATCAAGAACACAGAGATTTTTGAGGTTAAATATTAGATTTTTCCCGAAATAGTGAGTGTTTTGTCTTGTTTTAGGTAACCTTTCTCAGAAAATATTCAATCTCAGTGTGAAAATATGAAACAAAAAATTCAAGACCCTGTTTTTAATCCTTATGGGGTCCCCTCTTAAATTTTAGAGGGGAAGCTTGTGCTTCCTGAGCCTTTTGGATAATCAGGCCCTGGCCGAAACGTAAGTGGAAGCCCTCTGTTCAGACTCAAAACGGTTTTGGGTTCCGTCTGTGTGTTTGCGTGTTTGTTTGTCTGTGTATTTGTCGCGCGATAGCGGTCGCAAAAATCCCGCTATTGACTTGCAATTTGGTACACAGATTTATGAACCACACAGATTTTTTGCTGCATAGTTTTGGGTGTGTATTCCATTTGTAGTTCATGTACAGGGACACACAGAATGTTTCTTATCATTACGACCTATGGGCAGAATTTGTATGCACTGCAATAGCGGCCGCAAAAATTCTCCGATTGACTTGCAAATTGATACACATATTCAGGCTCGGTATAGAAATAGTTATATAATTTTTTCTGTCTATACTTTTTATGGATTGTGTACAGGGACGCGCCAAAATACTTAACATTACGGGGTATGGGTGAATTTAGTGTAAACGCATTTTAACATCATTACTTTGCAATCAAGAAAATTAAACTAGCGTACGTGAGTAAGATGCTTCAACTTATGTTATTTGAAGAAAATATTTGCTCTTAAGCTTTCTAATTAATCTACAGGACCTTACAAAAGTGTTCTGACAACGTCACGTAGTCATCCAGACCATGTTAAATTTGGAACAATTATTAATTTTAAACGCAAAATAAGCTGAATAGTTTTTACTGGTGTATACAATGTTTATGGTTCGTTTATTGAGACACATAAAAGAGTTTCGTAACATTAGAGCCTATGGACAGATTTTTAGTTAAGCGCGCACTTTAATGCGTTTATGCTGCATTGAACTTACCAGAATTAACATGCATTATAAAGATGCTTAAAATCATGTTTACTCTTAAAAAAAGGTCTGTATAGACTAAATAATTTATGGATGGGACCACACAAATTAATTCCGAGGAAGTACTGTAATCATCTAAATTATGTCAAATTAGTTTGAAAAATTAATGAGTTATAATTAATTAGGTGTATTCTTATTATTGGCGTTTATAATTACTGTGGCTACTTTTCCGGGATCCATAAAAGAATTTCGTACTATTATGGTCGGTATTTCTTTAAAGTGTATTTTAACATGGTTACACCCCATTAAATATAATGAAATTTTATTAGAATTTTAAAAGCATGTTTTTCTGTTGAAAATTGTGGGCATAGGATTGGTAATTAGTTTACAAGGTTACGAAAAATATTTCCGATATGCTATGTATTTTTTTTTTTTTTTTTTGGCATGAAATTTGGTACTTATTAAATTTGGTATTTATGAATTTCAGGGAAATAATACAAGACCGTCGTTTATTATGCATCTGATTATGGTAACAATTCGATCGAATCAATATATACTATTATATAATAAGGAATAAATAAAAAATGACCTATTGAATAATGTCTGATGCAAATAGGACGTTAAGGCTCCTGATCTACAGATCCACTAGTTTTATTTATGAAACTATTGAGGCATTGTTTTGATATAGTCAATGTAATGGACAATATTCCTGTGACGTCACAGTAGGTAAAATCGACGAACACGTGGCCGATGTTTTGTAAACAAATTAGATACAAGATGCCGTTTTATTGTTACGCATAACATTTTCCAGTCTAAATATTTCACCAGTGAAACTTAATAATCAGATATCTGTTCAAACAAGAACAAAAGAGAAATGCAAACAACTGAATCGAATGGTAAAGTTAAGACTATTCCATATCGTAAAATTGCAGAACATTTTATGTACACACATATATATAATGAATAAAATATAATAAAAATTAAACGCGTCAAAAAATGCGTAAAAAGTAAATCAATCATCACTTATGAATCTTGAATTTAATGTCAATGTTTAAAACGAAAATAGCGAAGCCTTTTGCGAACAAAATTAAAGATTACAAAGAAATCACATTACAAATTAATAAATAGAAACATGATGTCATTGATTACGTTGGATATAGACATCAAAGCTTAAATAATTAGAATTTCAATCACTTTAATAAAGGAATTTATTAAATGGAACATCCATTTAAATTTGTTAACATCGCCACAGTTCACATGGCAACTTTTAATATTACATATGTTGATTAAAATTAAAGTAAATTACAAAAACTGGATTAAAAACAAAACAAAGGTTTCACTATATCACTCTTACTTCAATTTCATATAATCTGTAACTCTTATAAATAATATTACGAAATAAAAATTTGCAGGCCACAATGCTTTGCTATGGTAGAGTTGAGGATTGCTTTCCAAAAACAGCTGATTTCCTATAGTCTCGAACCCAAAGGAGGAATATTGTCCATTTGCTATTAAAGAGAAATTTATAGACACGTGCATCGTTATGAAAATAAAGATGTTTCTAGTGTTTTTTCCGGAGTAGGAAAATTCCGGACCAGACTAATTATGTAGCTTTTCGCACGACCAACCCCATCGGTAAGTTCCGTCGAAAAAGTTCCGGAAAACACTGTTTGAGGCACAGATGACAGAACACAGAACCGGTGGAGTTGTTGAGATTTCTAGGAAAAAACTCACATTTTTAGATAATAGAATGGCTAAATCCTGAAAGAAGATAAGGGGAAAAAAAAAAAAAAAAAAAAAAAGAACACGCGCTTTGCATAGATTATATGTTTTCCAAGTGCATCCCAGGGCCGGTGACAGGAATTACGGGCCCCTGGGCAAACGAATGTAAGCCCCCCCCCCCCCCCCGTACACATAATCACTTCTTAAGTTTTAATCGAAAAATGATTTAAATTTTTGGGTACAGCGGTATTTTAAATAGCTCCAATAAAATACAGTGATACAATAGGTAGTACATTATCGAACTATACATTTATACAATGAAATTTGATTAAATAAGAAGACTGACAACAAACAATTGCTTTGCATTTCATTCTCAATACATTTAATTTACAAAAGAGACCAGTGATTGATATATGCATTACCTATTGTACTTTAAAGTTAAATATAAAACTTTAAAATAAAGATATCATGATTGAAATATATTTTTAAAAAAATGAAATTTTATCTAAAAATTTCTTTTAAAAATTCTGCATTTCTTTTTGACAACCTTGAATTTTATTTATATAATAAGCTATCCCCTGAAAATTTGTTTGGTCTATAATTTAATATTTAAAAAATTAACTTTTGAATGAAGTGAACATTAATAATTATCGAGTGGTCTGATTAGATTCATAAAAGTATATACTATTGGCAGCAAAATTATTCTTCAGCACTGGCAACAATTCCTATATGAAAAAATCTGGAGTGACTCCACTCGACTTTCCGAACATTGAGTAACTAACAGTTTTGTAGATAAAATAAAGAAAGAGGAGTTGCTAAACAAACAAAAGAGAGAAAACCATAATAGAGTGTTTGAGTATTTTTCTCCATATATCACACGAGGTTTTATTTAACGCTACTGAACTTTGAGCCCATAGATCATAATGATAAAGAATTTTTCGTTGTGTCCCTGTAAAAATCTATAAATGCTAGATTCACCAAAATGCTTATAGTTAGTTCAACAGTGATTTATAATATTCATACAAATTTTCAGCTCAATTGAATAAAGCGTTTAGATGCTATCGCACTTTTAAAAATTTGGTCTCACAGGCCATAATGATAAAGAATTTTTCTTTGTGTCCCTGTAAAAAAAATTGTAAGTGCTAGATTCACCAAAATCTATACAGTTGGTGCAAATGCGACCTATAACATGTGTACAAATTTTTTGCTCAGATTAACATGGCGTTTAGACGCTATCACACCTTTAAAAATTTGGCCCCATAGGCCATAATGATAAAGAATTTTTCTTTGTGTCCCTGTAAAAAAACTATAAGTGCTAGATTCTCCAAAATCTATACAGATTGAGTATCTGTGACCTATAATATGTGTATAAATTTTTTGCTCAATTGAATAAGGCGTTTAGATGCTATCGCACTTTTAAGATTTGGTCCCATAGGCCATAATGATAAAGAATTTTTCTTTGTGTCCCTGTAAAAAAAACTGTAAGTGCTAGATTCTCCAAAATCTATACAGATTGAGTATCTGTGACCTATAATATGTGTATAAAGTTTTTGCTCAATTGAATAAGGCGTTTAGATGCTATCGCACTTTTAAGATTTTGGTCCCATAGGCCATAATGATAAAGAATTTTTCTTTGTGTCCCTGTAAAAAAACTATAAGTGCTAGATTCACCAAAATCTATAGGGTTCGTACTATGGTGACTTACAATATACGTACCAACTTTCAGCTTATTCGAACAAAGCGTTTAGACGCTAGCGTGTTCACTCACAGACATACACACACACATACATACATCATCTCAAAAATAGTGGAAACGGACTCAGGGGACCTCGAAACGTATAGAAACATGAAAATCTCCAATTCGGATTTTTGACATGATTACAATACTTTCCTCACTATAGTGTTCGGAAAGTAAAAAGTACACTTCATACTGTTTTATTAAATAAATCCTTGTCGAATTATGTTCTTAGACTACCTAAAAACATGACTCGACAAGGATTTATTTAATAAAACAGTACTAAGTATACTTTTTTATATAGGAATTATTGCTAGCGCTCGAATAATTTTGCTGCCGACAGTAAGGCTGAAAGTTTTCTGATAATTTCTTTTCTGTCTTTTTTTTTTTTTTTTACTTTATTTTCTGTGATTAACAAGATTTAAAATAGTAATATTTTAAGCAAGCACTTAGTATTTTGTTATAAGTTTTTATAATTATTATTAAATATGCATATTAAAAATTAGAAAAATAAAAAACAAAGTAAAAATAATATAAAAAATTATGCTTTTTGTATTTCTTAAGGGCGTGCATCCGGAAATGAAGATTTCTTTTCAACATGGCCGCCCAGGTTCTAAGAAAAAATTGGGGTTGGCCTAACTTTAAAAACTGACAGCCGAGAGCTCCAATCAGTGAATAGTAGAATTCCCCTATTAGTTGAAAAATTATCTTCTTGACTACCTTAATTATTTTGACACTTCCTCTCCTAGCTGTGGGGTGACAAAGGTGATAAGAGACAGTTTCGCACCTGTATTCAATTATCTACAAGAACGCCGCTAAAAAAATATACAAACTATCGCATCGCTCAGTGAAATATTTTGTGAAACGTAAATCACTAAAATAAATAGATTTAAGATTTAAATTCTAATGTCAAGAAATTTAATCTTATTAAATGAATAAATGAAAATTCTTTACACAAAATGTTTCGGAACAGAAGAAAATATTTTTTTAAATTATAAATACACGCATAAAATATATGAATATTATAAGAAAATGTTAATTGAATTATTTATACTACATATATAGTTTCAGACAGTACATAAAATAGCTCTCTCTCTTGTCGAAAGATTCAAACCCACAGTAGTGTGTTTTAAAAAATAGTGTTTTTTTTTTTTGTTTTTTTTTTTAAGTTTTAATAGGAAATATGTTTACTCAAAAGTTTTTTTTTTTAATTCTAACTATTTACTTTCTTTCACGTATACACAGGGTAAAGAAAGTATTGTTTTTGGGTCAAATTTTCGAAATTGAGTTTTTTTTTTTTCTTTATTATATAATTATACGTTTTGAAATCCTCTGAATTGGAAAATGTTTTTAGCGGTTGGTTTGTGTGTGTATCTGTCTGTTATCAGCATATATCAAGAACAAATAATAGCAGAAAGTCCAAACTTGGTATTTTAAATGGGTTTCATATAAATATGCTACACTAAATTTTTTCCTTGAGACAAAGCAAATGGTTCACGTACAGGAATATCCAAGAGAATTCAAATACATGATGGTTATGGGGTTCAAAGTTCAAATAAATTATGTTCTGATAAGTACAATTTAACATCAATAGGCTGATTAAACAAAAGTGAGTAACAATTTTTTTTAAATGCATAAAAGCATGTTTTGTGTAGATTGTGGTATGGAAATCATTCATCATTCGTTTACAGAGCTCCAAAGTATTTGGATATATTGAGGCTATACTTGAAAATTGCTCGAATTATAACTAATTTTGTGTTAGAAGTTTTTCAAGTAAGAATAAATTTAAATACACAACACTGTTTATCGACAATATGCAGAGCTACCCAAAATTAAGCTAAACGCTCTTTTGTATTGAATGTAATTGATGGAAGTGCTTTGCTATATTTTATTATGCCGACGAACACTTGCTCACGAAGCAAAATTAATTTTTCATATCCATACTGTATGTAAACGAATTACTTTTAGTAGTTTTATTCTCAACTCTAGTTTTTTTTTTTTTTTTTCATAATATCACATTTTGAGGTTCCCTGATTATAAAAGTCCATTATTTAGCGGTTGATCTGTATATATATCTGTTATCAGAATAACATAAAAACAGATAACTGCAGGAAATTCAAAAGTTGTATTTTGAAGTTCGTATTAGGTTGCCACTTAAAATTTTGAGCAAGGTTGTCAAATTTGAAGTCAAATTAGTAACAGCCTTGATTATTATTCATTTGTTTATTTTTACAATTATGCATTATAAATAAGTGGGTTTGATGGAGGAGGGGAGTATACCTCTTACAAAGAAATACATGTGAAATAAAACTGTTCCATATGTTCTAAAAATGTTCCGCAATTTTAGATTTTTTTAAGTACATTATTTTTATTATCTTATGCTATTGATCTTAAAACTTAATATGCAATATATATATATATATATATATATAATGAAAACCTTTTTAAAATTTTTCAGTAAATATTCAATATAATTTTCTTTCATTATTTTATTACAATATGACATTTTCCTGTTCCTCCCTTAAAATTTTAGTCTTGAGTCTAAACAGTTTTAAGATTTAATTAAGTAGAATTACAGTTCAAGGAAAAATTTTATTTATTTATTTATTTATTTTTGGGTCTAATTTTAATGTAATTTTCGAATTTTGATGGAATATAATCCGACACACGCAGAGCTGCAAATACTTTAATTAAGAAAACGTTAAAAATTAAAAAGTCGTTCATTTCCTGATATTTTAACTGTGGATCTATGATAAATAACACACGTGAAGTTGGAATATTTACAAGGCTTTTAGTTTAGAACCTCATCCCCCACCGCCCTTATTATTTCCCAAAATAATTTACATCTCTGCAGAAAGGAAAAGCAATAAATTATAAAACAATTAGGATAACAAAATTAATAATTTCAATAATTTTCTACTTGCAACTTTAAGTAAAATCAATCCTATGCAGAGGTCCCCTCCTAGGTGATTCTAAACTGCCCTGTTTTCTGCAATTCTAAATTCTGCTCTTCCAAACTTCACAATTTCATCGCTCCAACGGCACTATTATATATTTCCTAACCCATAGTTTAATTTTTCATTCCTTTATTTAATTATTTTCAACAAATTATTATTATTTTAAAGTTATGTCCAGACATTACAATTTACAATTTTTTAAAGTCATAAAATTAGTTAAAAAAAAAAAAAATCTTTATGATATTAAAGAAAAAACTTCAAATCAGACTCTTTCTACCGTCTATGTCTCTATGATGGGTTGGTTTGTCTGCTGTTTGACACTGATATAACAAACAAAATCAAATTTGTCAAATCAAATCAAAAATATTTTATCAATTTCACCCACGATAGCTAATTCTTTTAGCACAAAAAATGCTGGAAAATCTTTCTTTATCTATGCATATTTTTAATTTATTTTAGTAACTTCCTTTTATATAAAAATCAACCTCTGACTCTTTTTACAATATATATAAATGCCATAGTAATGGGGAAAATGTTTTATAAATTATGAATGATGCATGGGTTCTGAAACAGATTTTTTTTTGTTCAATCTGTCTCTCTTCTCCCCCCCCCCTTCCCCTCGTAAAAACAAAAATTTTTTGCTATTGTTCGTATTTAGAAGTATTTTACAAGAAACAATTAAGAAAAGTGCCCTTTCTTCCGGTATCTTTTTTTCCGCGATCCGGAAAAAAGGGCACTTTTCTTAATTTGCGAATCGAAAAAGTGCCCCCTTTTTTTTTTCCCAGGTGCCCCTTTTTCCGGGATCCGCATAAACTTGCACCCATTTGGCGCAACTTTCGTGATTACGATTTATACATACGACATAACAGCATACTGCGAATATCCCATTCGAAGCACAGTATAAATATACAAAGAAAAAATTCGCTTATTCGATTTTCATTGAATTACTAATTTAATTAACACATTTTCTTGAATAGCAACCCTACCACTAACCAAAAGATTTTACTCTCTAAGCTATGAGAAGCGTTTGGTTCGATTCAAGGCAGCACTCGTCAGCCTAGCACTAGGAGTTTTCCATCGTTTTCTCCAAAACACACGATAATATGGATTAGGACCCCTTAAAAAGATTCTCACAGAATCCATTCCACCTAGACTTTTTCTAAATTTAATAATAATAATAATAATGATGAATACGAATTATAATAGCTTTAATTATAATAGCTTTAATTTTACAGCAAATGCAATACAGGTTTCAGATTCTCTGTTTTAGGTTGGGACGTCATTATTACAACACTATACTATAATAAAAAATTTAATAAAAATTAATATCCATAATTTGAAATGGACACAAAATGAAAAATAAGATAATTATTTCGTTAGAATTTTATGCTTTTGTATTGTTATTATTATTATTTTGCCGGAGATTTGCGTTATTTATATCATTTTTAATAGAAAACGTGCCATAGCTACCTTGAATAACATATATCAGTTTCAAAGCATTCTACAAAAAAAAAAAAAAAAAAAAAAATTAAATAAATAAATAAATAAAATAAAATAAAATAAAATAAATAAATAAATAAATAAATAAATAAAAATAACGGAATGTTGAAAAAAAAGAAAAAAAAATAACCTGGTGTGTCACTCACACGACTTTCTCTTACCCTGAACTTTAATACTATAAATACAGGTTAGAGATTAAGAGGTAAGATAACGATGTTATGTAAACCTATGTTAAAAAATTCAAATTAGGCTTCGGAAGAGTTTTGTATGATAATTAATTCTGTGTGAGGGGGGCTATGGCGCCCCTCAACCCCCCGTTTCATTAACGCACCTACTTTTATATAGAATTTAATTCGGTTATTAAAAAATAATTTATTTAAATTATTATTTAAAAAAAATATCTTTTATAATAATGCAGATGATTTCCATATTAGAGAAGTAGTATGACACTAAATATCCAAAAAAAAGTCCATTTTATTCTCAATATATATATATATATAAAACGATTTTTTTTTCTAAGTTTTTTTTTTTCGTTAAAGTGAAAAAAATCGATAACTTTGTTTTAAATTATCGCAAAACGATAGTTCAACCATTCGTTTTAAAGGTATTGGCGAGCTCTTTTGAAAGATACCCATCATGAAAATCTACTCCCCTCGAGGGTGGACTTCCCTCCCAGGGGGGGAGGCGAGGCTCCTACATACACAAAAAATTTTTCCCAGTTGACTATCTCTATTACAAAATATATATATTCGTTTCATTTAGTTTAGTGCAGTCTATAGACGTTAAACTCTACTTACCTGCAATTACCCCCATAGACGTAATGTATTAGAATTCTCTTGATTGTCCCTGTACACGAACCATTTGCTTGATCTTAACGAAAAGCTTACTGTAGCATCCCTATATGATACACATTTAGAATACCAAGTTTGAACTTTCTGCCATATTTTGTTTTTGAGATATGCTGATAACAGACAGACACACACACAGACACACAGACACACAGACCATTTGCTAAAAACATGATTTTCGTGTTCAGGGGACCTCAAAACGTGTAAATATAACAAAATCTCGCGTTCGAAAATTTGACCCAAAAACAATACTTTCTTTTCCTTATGGGTAAGACAAAGTAAAAAAGAGGAGAAGCATTGAAAGTTACAAATACTTCAATTACAAATAATAATAATAATAATAAATAATAATGACATGTTAATTTTTTAATATTCTTATTTTTGAACATAATAAGAAACAGTTCTAAGTTACGCTTTAATATTAACAAGACCTAAATCACAACCCCTATCATACTAAAATACTTTGTATGCGCACGGCAATAGAACAGACTTTTTCAAACTCTAAAACCTAAAAATACTTTAATTGAAAAAAATAGTATATTGATTTCAAAATATTTATATTCATAATCTAAATATTTTGTATCGTGGCTGAAATTTGGAATTTTCTTTGAAAAAGGAAAACATAGAATAAAGTTTTATATTCAACTGTAATATTCAAAAGGAAAGAATTTTGTTTATAAATTTTATCCTTCATATATATATTGCCCTTCGCACAGATACATTCATTAGTATGATAGATAGTCCCTAATTAGACGAAAAATAAACAGATGAAAAAATTACCACAACACACAAAAGCCAACTTGGTCAGTATTATATATATATATATATATATATATATATATATATATGCGCACATTTTAAACTACAAGTATGAATGTTGGCAAAAGCATTTGTTAATTGCTCTCTGTACATTTATTTTTATTAAGATATCAAACATAAACAAAATAAAACTGCTGTACAAATAGGAAAAAGAATTCAAAGCTATACACAAATAAACTTTTATTGACAAAAACAACATTACAAAATATCAGACAAATTTAGTAATTTTAATTTGATTGGTTAATCAATTATTATTTCTGATTTCTATGTGCCTTATCTCATTTGTCTGTTATTCAATCAGATAATATGTTTAATTACACAGGCATACAAAAATGAAGTTTACAAAATTTGATTTGATGATTTCAGCTGACCTTTATGTTTTTTGATGTGCTGAAACCGAAAATACAGCCCATTTTTCTCTATCACGTATAGATTTTTGTCAATACAGGGTGTTTACCGACACGATTTCTTATATATACCATCATAACAATCGGTTTGTTGGTTGGTTGATATGGTTTTAAGTCGCACTAGGGCTTCACAATTTCAACAATAGGCCTACTTGATTAATTAATCATGGAGAAATACTATAAAACTTATTATATAATTATATTGGTGGAAGAGTAATGGAAGAAATTGTACCCTGTTTTGACAAAAATGTATACGTGATAGAGACAAACTGGCTTCACTTTCGGTTTCAGAAAACCAAAAAACATAAATATCAGCCAAAATTATAAAATCAAAATTTTACATGTCGGCCTGTGTTATCTCCTGTGGATAATTTTAAGTTTAACATCAAATGAGTTTTCAGATACATTTTTCGATGCTGTAACATATTTTATATTGGTATTTGACAAATGAATTTATCGTTTTCTTGCTTTCAGTTGTATTTCTTTCATTATTTACATATACCATATATACATAAATTTTCACACACAAATAAATATATGATGTAAAATAAGGGCATGACAAGGTACTATAAAAACTGAAAAATAAATAAATAAATAAAAATAAATTGGAAATTAAAAGCCAAATTACATTTTCTGCATTAAATTTGTTGCATTCATTTTCTTATTTAATCAAATAAATTATCACATTTTTCTAATTAAAAAATCAATAACAATGAACGTATTTGCATTTGCAAAACAAAGATATAAAAGGGTAGTATTTAAACTGAGGAAAGTAAATTAAACAAGAACCGAAAACTGAAAACTATGTACACTCTAGGAACAAAATAAAAACGTTCTCTATAATAATAGCCATATTTTTTCAGCGGTTACGCTGAGAACTAACATTATAGCTGCACTAAAACATCGAAATAAATACAGTAAAATTTTACCCATGGCCTTCAAAAAACAAAAAGGTTAATTTGACAGAAAACAAATACCATCACTTTTGCAACATTGTATTGAGAAAATAGAAAGCAAACCTTTATCCATAATTAGAATTAAATAATAAGAAAAGTAAATTAAGAATTTATTTCATGGTTTAGTTTAAATTAACCGAATTTACTTTTTTTTTTTTTTTTTCAGGAACAGCTTTAGTATAAGATCGCCTTGACGAATTCGGCTAGTCACGCATAATCATTATAAATAAATCACATAATATCGCAAAAAATTAATAAAACGAAAACAATCATCACGTAATTTTTTCTAAACTGCTCGAAACAGCTTATCTTTTACTTCATTAATGATCATTTGAAACATATTTTATAAAGAAAACTAACTTTTTTCTTCTTTTTTTAATGAATACATTATTGTTATTGTTATTATTACTATTATTTATAAAACATTTGTTATCTTACAAACTGTTCGTCAGTCATAACCTACTTTATTTTCGCGGCAGACATTTTAGTTTATGTGAGCACTGAAAATATAAATTAATTTTTAAATGGCGTAAAATTAGTGAAATAAAAACAATAGTCATATAAATTATTTATTTCCAACGTATCTAAGTCATGATTAAAAAGCAAAAACATATTAAATAAAATAAATGAATAATAATATAATACGCCAAAACATCGCCAAAAAAAAAAAATCAAAAGTACGGCCTATGAAAGCTCCTATCTGTTGATGTGAGATTTCATAGCAGCTTCAAGCTTTTTGAAGTGAAAAATTCTTTAGGCGCATTGAGCACTTTTTGGGTGAGCAAAAATCATGGAACTCGCGTCATCGTCAGCGAACACTTTGAAATTCTGCAGGCGTTCGTTGCCGTTGTTACCATGACAACCCAGTCACAGAGAGTTTGGTCGGGAAGAAACATATTTTTTTCCAATTGACATCACGTGGTTTTTCTACTAGGAATAAAAGAGATGCATGATAAGCATAATAAGCATGAGAAAGTATATATAAAATGGGTTTATGTAACGATTTTCAAGAAAATCGTTAGAGCCGTTTTTGAGATACCGGCTTTTACCAAAACTTGGCATATTCATTTGTTGAGTGGAAAACAATTACATACAAAAGGATATTTAAAAAAGGTTTAAGATTGAAAGTTTGAATAAAATCCGTACAGCTGTTTTGAAAGGAACGCACTTGCAGTACCTGAAATTTACCTATTTATACAGGACGCCTATCAATTTTTCGGAACTAACCAACTATATTATTCGAAAGGGAGTGCTTATACATTAATTTTTAAAAAAGTCGTTAGAGCCGTTTTTGAGATACGGACTTATGGTCGCACTTCCGGTTTCGGATGTTCTACTTCCAGTTTTCCCATTTTCACCAAAATTTGAAAATTTAATCTGTGCACCAGACCTATCTCAATTCTGAAGTTTCTTTGTTCTATCTGTATTAATTTCCGAGATATAACAGCTAGAAAATTCCTCACACACATACACACAGAAAAATGAAAAATCGAAACTTGTCAAGAGACATGCCATCTTTGTGACACGAAACGTTTGTCAAGTACATTGACAAATTTGCACAAAATTACGCAAAATTTTAAGCAATCAAAACACTACCTGACAATCCCATTTAGTCATGAGACACAAAAGTCGTTTTATTTTACCATGCTATCTTTAATGTGTTTCGTCTGATGATCCGTTTTGCCTCTAAAACTTGTCAGATGACTAATTTCCCAGGTACTGTTTTCATTTTCCTCAAAATTGACCGGTTAGTCAGATGAGAGAATAAAAAAAAAATTGTTCCCGTTTTGTCAATTGACTAAGAAAAATTTGCTTGGCTAGTCCAAAAGCTAAACATTGTTCTTCTTCTTTTTTTTTTTTTATTTGTTATTTATTTTTTGTCTCCTATTGACAACTTGTGTTAGTCAACCGAAACCGAAAAATAAACAATAAACTCATCGCATTTCGCGGGATACTGCAATTGTCGTTAGAGTAATTTTCATTTTAGAAAGAGAACGAGAGATTTTTTAGTAATCAGAATCAGCGAATCGAGTTTACAGCCAAAAGTAAGTGCTAAATACTTTATTTTATTGTAAGCTTTGTAAGAATAGTAAATAGTAAATTTGTAGAATTCTAAAGCTTTGGCAATCTTCTAATAATATGAATCGTATTTAGAATTTGTTCTAATTTATAAAGTTGTTTAAAATGTATAAAATTTAAAATACGTTATTATAAATCTAGTTTTACCTATCGTTGTATTATAAAAGTAAGTATATTTAATTTGTCTAAGCTATAGTTGTTTACATACACTTTTAACATTAAGCTCATATTAATATTTTTATACACAGAATAGTAATGATTTATTTTCCCCTAAAGATGGTTCAGAAAGTATTTGGATTTCCAAAGGACGTCAATTTAAGAAAGATATAGAAAAATGCTATCCATGGGGATTTTGAAAGAAATCCGAATTTTAAGGTATGTTTTTTAAATTATCGTTTGCAACATTATACCTATCTTAGAACAATAAAAAATAATATTAATACTTTTTTTTATATTTAAACTTTTTAATGAGATAAATTAAAAAAATTTAAAGGATTCTCGTTTATCTGTTATTATTTATTTATTTATTTATTTTTAATTCCTTTCTAAATAAATAATTTTTTTAATTTAAATAATTTTGGCAAATGGTTGATAATACATAGTATGTAATAAAAAAATGACTTTTTTATTATTAAATGTTTGACACCAATTTTTTGAAAACAAGTTTTAGCAAAAATAGTATGAATTTAATATTGCATACTATATTCTGTTCTCAATTTAAAGTCAAATTGTTCTTGTATACAACATTAATTATTAGCGATAAATAATAAATATCTTGGTAAATAAATACATATATATATATTCAACTTCATGTTATTTGTTTCATTCAAATGATTGATGATTGTAGTAAAAGGTTGATATTTTTAGTTATTAAAAATTTGATATCATATATATATATATATATATATATATATTCAAAACAAATTTAATCAAAAATAATATGAGTTTAAATTATTAGATACTGTATTCTCGATTCAAAATCAAATTGTTCATGGCGCAGCATATTAAGTATTCGTGATAAACAAAAGATATCTTGTTAAAAATATGTACTTAATTTCATGTTATTTGTTTCATTCTTAACAGATTTAAATTTAAAAACTATTTGGTATGTCAATTTAAACAACTTTCTTTTCTTTTAACTATGCTCTATAAATTAAGTAATTCTTGCAAACATTTAGTTGTATACTCTATTTCCACAATAACTTAAAATTTATTTTGATTTTCTTCTACATATATAAGAATAAAGTACTGGATTTTTCAAAATTTTCTTTTTCTGGCTTTTGGTGCATTTACAAATTTGAGATTTCCTTAAACTCGATTAAACCATTTTTAGGAGATGTCTGTCTGTGTATAATCAAAATTTTATGTTTTGGGTGCTGTATCTCACAAAATGATGAACAGAATTTCACAAAAGTTTATATTTAGATGCACTTTCACATAAATTCGTGCTGAATAGCTTTTGGTACATATCATCTAAGAAGTGGCGCTACTATGCTGCAATTTCCCACAATTAAGGAAAGACTATATCTTAGCTTCTATTGTGTAGAACTTCACATAACTTAATGTTCAAATAGTCGATTGTGAAAGACTATGTTTATTCAACTTAGGTGCATATCGGTCATCAGGTAATGCCAGTATGTTGCAATTTTTCACGTTTAAGAAAATGCTGTAACTGAGCTTCTGTAATATATAAATGCACTAAACTTGATATGTGCAACAGCCATTATGAACTATTATGCTGATTTAATTTGGACGCATATCGCCCGACAGATGACGTTGGCATGGTGCAATTAACTCTATTTATAGGAGAGCCATATCTCAGCTTCTATGATATGTAAGGTGTATGTCATACATCCAAAAACTATGCCAAACTAGCTTTTTAAAAACTATGCCGAATCAATTTGGGTATACATCAGATGACGTGCCGCGCTACTATTACTCTTTGTAAATTTCCAGATAGTTATAGTATCTCATCATCTATTTGTTAAATTAGTTTGTAAAATCTTTATTTGTGAGAAGCTGTGTTAATTACTTTGTGCAATGTAACAGATCTATGGTGCAATAATATTAAATAATAATAGAAGAAAATTTTGTAATGGCTACAGCATATACTAATTTTAGATATAGTGGGTTAAATATATGTTAGTAATTTGCAACTGGTAATTATGAATAATTTACTTATAAATTGTCAAATATAGTTCCCCCAGAAATTTTTTTAAATTCATTAATACGTAACATTTTTCCCCCACAATAGTATCAAGACACAGTAAAGGTATATAAACTTTATCATTAATGGTATAAATGGCAAACATTTCCAATTTAACAATAAAACTTTTTTTAATAATCTACAACAAGTAATTTAAAATACTTTATTTAAGTGGGCATGGATATTATAATACTTACAAAACTTTAAATTGACACCATAAAAATAAAATATCTCGCAACAATTGTTTCGGGTCTAAAGAGCACACGACCCTTCGTCAGGCACCCAAAGTAGGCACGAGTGCAGCAGTCAAAGTGGTAATGCACGGCTTTGACTGCTGTACTCGTGCCTACTTTGGTCGCCTAACGAAGGGTCGTATGCTCTTTCGACCCGAAACCATTGTTGCAATTTTTTTTTATTTTATGGTGTTTATTCAAAGTTTTGCATGTATTATTTTGCAACGCTAGTTCTGTGGTGCGAATAATTGATAAACCTTTTTTCATTTTCTTTCTGAAACAACAGACAGCCTTCTCTCTCTCTCTCTCTCTCTCTCTCTCTCTCTGTGTGTGTGTGTGTGTGTGTTTGTTTATCTTCGATAGCGCACATTCGATCTACGACTGCAATTCACAGCTACCGTACTGCTCACCTTTCAAAATATTTTTTACAATTATAAATCTAAATTTATAGGCATATTTATAACTCTGTAACTAATTTAAACATTATACACATGCTAGACATGTATCGGAGCTCCCTATTCGTATCCAGAAAAATAGATGCGTATTTGTATGGATCTGTTTTCTTTTCTTCAACGAAACTAATATGTATCTTAAATTGTATGAAAATTAGAAAAGTATTATAAATCTTTTTTGACTGTTATTAATATATAAATTAAATAAATACAGTATAACCTCGTATTTACATCCTGGAAATTGAAAAGATTTCGCAATTTACATTTTTTTTTTTTTTTTTTACTTATTCTATATTTAATAGAAGAAAGTACTAGATTCATAAAAATTTTCGACTTCCGTTTTTCGATGAATTTGCACGTATTGAAAGTTCCAGAACACGATTTGACTATTTTTAGAAAATATTAGATATGCCTCTGTGTGTGAGAGAGAGACAAAAATTTTGTGGCGACTGCAACTCTGGAACTACTGTACGTAATTGCATATAAATTTATATGTAAATGCACCTTGACATAAATTAGTGCCTATCAACTTTTGGTGCCCATCCATCAAGAAATGGTACTGCTATACAGCGATTTCTAGAGACCATATATTAGGAAACTATATTATACAGGGTCTCTAGCGATTTCAACAATTTAAGGGTATGCTATGTCTCATGAACTACTGCAGAGAATTGCATATAAATTTATATGTAGATGCACCTTGACATAACCTAGTCCTTATCAGCTTTTTATGTCAATTTCTCAAAAGATGGCGCTGCTATACAGTAATTTTCACAATTCAAGGGAAGGCTATATCTCAGGAACTACTACACATAAATTTATATGTGGATCTACCTCGAGATAAATTATTGTCCATCCACTTTTGGTATCAATAATTCAATAGGTGACGGTGCTGTATAGCGATTTCCATAATTTAAGGAAAAGAGATGTCTCAAGTTCTATTGCGTACAATAATAATAATAAATGATATGTGAAAAGACCATTATCAGACATTATGCTAATTCAATTTGGATGCATATCGGCCAATAGGTGGCGCTGCTGTACTGCAATTTTCCCCTAGAACGGAAAAGCTATATTTCAACTTCTATGGTGTATAACTGTACAAAATTTGATATGTGAGATAACCATTATGAAAACGCATTTTTTAATATATTATTTGTAGAGAATAAAGCTGTCTTTCTTTGTACTTTCAATGCAATTTTTCTCTAAGATGAAAATCGTCTGCATTCAGTATGGTAGGTATTTAAATAAGCATGTTGGTGGCCACAACATACTTTTTTTTGTTGTTTTTTTAAATACTTTTATTTTTAATAAAATTCAATCCTCGCTTTTATGTGAACGAAATTTTCAATTTTTCTCCATTTATACTTGTATATACAGCAAATATAGAGGAAATACTTGTCGTGATTTCATTTAAAGCTATTATGTTGTGACCACCGCAAAACTTTCTTCTATATTTTCCTATAGGAAAATTCATTCGCCCAGTAAAAATATTTTCTTAAAACTGTTATTTATTAAAATTATCTACCATAATGAATGCAGATAATTTCATTTTAGAAAGAACTAACACTAATAATAAGAAAAGAAAGACAGTTTAATTCTCTATAAATAAAGTCTTAAAAATGCTTCTCCATAATGGTTACCTCATATATCAGGTTTTGTACTGTTATATGACACAGAAGTTGAGATATAGCCATATCCTGTTCTCTAAGAAAATTGCAGTATACCAGCGCCACTTATTGGCTGATATGCATCCAAATTGAATCTGCGTAATGTCATATAATGGCTACGTTGATGCGTGTCAAGTTTTGTTTGATTGTACACAACAGAACCTTAGATACAGCCTTCCCTGAAAACGCGAAAGTCGATGTATAGCTGCACCAACTGTTGAGCATTTGACAAAAAATATTGGTAAATTAAAATAACTTACGTCAAAGTTTATCTGCATATAAATTTATGCAAATTCGTTTAGTAGTTTCTGCGATATAGCCTTTCCTAAAATTGCGAAAATCGCGGTCTAGCAGCGCCACTTGTTGAGCAAACAACACCAAAAGTTGATAGGCACTAACTTAGGCCAAGGTACATCTGCATATAAATTTATATGCAGTTTTCTGCAGTAGTCTTATATTGTTAATTTTTCCCGTTATTCTGTTATGATATTTTTACCTTTTGCATTGTACTTTTTACTTTTCACAACATTATTTTTTTGAATTTAATCTTTTTATCTTTTACATATATAAATTTTCCTAATCCTACTAAATTACTTTAATAGTTTTAATGGCCTTTTCTCTTTACTTTTCTTAAAGTTGATGCTTTCCTTAAACAAAAACTATTTACTCTTTATGAAATAGATATACCATCAAATGTTGTTTACACTAGTAAATTGAACTCTGCCTGGATATATTTTGTTTTCCTTTTTTTTTTTGTTATCCATACAAATAATTCTAATTTCAAATAAAAATTTATCAAATTATTAACTCTAAAATTCAATAGATTACAACCCTTTTTTTTTTTTATAAGAGATAGCAAAATCAAATAAAGAAACACAAAAAAAAAACTCGAGTATAAATTTAATTCTAACTTATTATTTTTACAAGTAATTTAATATATCTATGTTATCTGATGTAATGCCAGAAGGTTACGGTAAAGGGTTTTTCTACAAAATTATCAAACAATCTTAATTCATACAGATCTATATCCAAGCAAGTTCATATCCCTACCTTTTACTAAAGAAAGCATCAGCATTTATTATACTTTTGTACGTATAGTGAAATAAAGAAAATTACGAACTCTTTACTCCTCAGATTGAATATTCAAAACAAATTCAATGAATAATTTTCTTTAATCATAACTAAAATAAAACCGCGTTGTGTAATTTCAATTTTAACCCAGGAAAAAAAAAACACCAGTGATAGCAATGTCCAATTGTTACCTATCTTGAAGGACACTGAACAGGTATGAATTAATTAATTTCTTTAATCTATTTAAGTATTTAAAATATTATTAATAAATTTACATCTCTCCTATCTTTGATCTAGACCTGCTTATTTTCACTTCTAATTCAAGTATTTCTATTATCAAAAGGAATCGGGCAGTACTTAAATTAAATAAAAAGAAAAAGAAAAAAAATGTAAAAATGACTTTATTTCTTCATACCTCTGGACCTAAAAAGGAAACTGTTAGCTCAATCCTCCTCTGGAATTGCAAGCAACAAAAATTTAAGTTTCATTTGTTATAACCACCTATTATCATAGTCTAAATAATACACATATCTCTTTTCTCTTTTTACTTACATTACTATTAGCAGTCAAAACACAATTCCAAATCAGAGGATTGAACCAACTCACTGCCCATGATTCCTGACCATATTTGTGTTTAAAACTCACATAAATTTTACTTACTAACTCGGTTATTTAATCTTGTTAGGTACTCATTACGAATTACCATTAATATACTAAAGTTTTACTATAGACTAATTAAAGCATCTATAACCTGCTCAATAACTACATGAATACCCATCCGTTTAATTATTCATAAAACATACTCCTAAATAATCAGGGGACACTGCTATCGCTGTTATGAATAAAAACAAATATTTATAATATAATTGTTCTACCTTAAAATTTACTTTAAATAATTATAGGATCTCATTATATTCATAAATAAAATAATACAGAAAAATAATCATATCAATAAAATTTATTACGCTTTTCCAAGAAATACACTCTTATTTAATGACAAATAATACCAGCAATTTATTGATAAATAAGTATGGATTTTTATTACACATTTTTCTAACATTCTCTATATATTTTTTTTTTTTATTTCCTTCTTAAACAGTTTTTTTTTTTTTTTTTTTTTATATAAATTCACATGTTCAGGGTGCTGAACTTAATTGTTGGGATAAAAGTTTAGACACAATAAAAATATAAAATACTAAGAAAGATATCAAGACTTACAATTCATCGAAGATTCTTCCAGGAGTGGGGACGCTGTCCGGAGAGGTGGCCTTTCACGCCGCTTGTCATAGGCAGGGGCTTATCTGGTTTGGGTACTCTAGGTTTTAAACTCTGGGGGAAAACTGGAAGTCTCCGATCAGGGCTTTCTGCTCTTTACGATGTATTTCTTCCATGGCCTAAATCAGCTTAACATTTATTTATAAATTTTTATTCCTAAGCAGGGTCAGGACGCTGCTTCGCTGGAACTCAATGGATGCTTATTTATTTTGTGCCGCCCTACTTCCCCCCTCGCATTTGAGGACGTCTCAAGTAGGGTAGTCGGCTCGATAATACTGTATAAAATTCTGATTTTATATAGTTCACATTCCTTGACCCGCTTTTGTGGCTTGCCTCCACAGGAGAAAATGAATCGAGGGCCGTTAATATTCGTAGAGGTAAGCCGAGACTCGCTTGCATCGCTGTTAAGACCGCTCCGATGAAGGTTTTCTTCCACCGCTTGCCGGCCTTCTGACTCGTTACGGGAGCGCTTCCTGAGGACGCCCCATCACCGTGTAATTTTCCATGATCATTCCCAAAAATCGAAGGAAGTTCGTAAGATGAAAGAATCAAATCTCAGGAGTGCCGGAGCTCGCTATCCTTACTAGCATCTCGATTGAAGTTAGTAATAAAAACCAATCTGAGGGAGCTTGAAAGCCCCCTCTGCTTTTTAAAGAGAATCCCTTCTACATCTCTTTCCTCGATAGAGGCTTAACGTCGAATCATTAATTTTTTTTTTCAAAAAAGCGAAGAGCATTCCAGCTAGTGTTGCCAGCCGGGATTTCTAAATTATTCACTACCCAATGAAAATCCATTCCCTCAAAACAACCACACCTAGTCGTGATTCCCCCACGCGGTGATAGGACACCTCGCCTCAAGGAGGGACATTTCTCACCCCTATGTAATGAAGTAAAAAAAAATAAAAATTTCCCGCCCGATGCCCTGTTGTGAAACAAAAACATCTGGGATTTTTTTTGTCAACTCACAAAATTCCAGAATTAAACTCTGAACTCTCCTGACACTATTCGCGAATTTATGTAATCCCAAGATCCCCTTAAATTCTCAAATTACGTACCACTTCCACCATTTTTACTAGCAAGATAGCATTTTTGAGTTTCCAAAAACAAGAATTTCTGCGAACGAGGTACAAACCACACACGAACAAATTCCCTACAGCTCCCTAGCGCTTGTTTTTTTCCCAGAAAATGGAAATTTCTGCGACACTGTTGTCAACACCATCTGTGGGCAAACTACTCTCCCTTTCCCTCGAAGTAAAAACAAAAACAAAAAAAAATATAAAAGTCATTCCATTCCCACCGCCTATCTTGTTTTCGTAAATAAGCTAAGAAAATTCTTAAGTGCAACTACACCCAATTTTTGAATAAAAAAAAACGAAGAATATATATAAAAGTTTTTTTTTTTTTTTATAAAATTAAACCATTCGTGTAACGTTTAAAAATTATAGAAACATAGTTTTTGCAGAAAAAAAAATTTAGTTTCCTGACATTTAGAAATTATAAAAAGATATAGTTTAGTATATTTGATAAATTAAAAAAATTCACTCTCATGTACTAAGGGTTTAAAAAATATATATTTGTAAAAGTATACAAGTTTTGAAAAAAAAAAATGAAACAGTTCTGGTAAAATTTAAAATATTAAGATTTAAAAAATATTGTTTCTGTTGAAATTCAAAATTCACCATAACATATTTCACCCTCCCTTTTATGCCAAAAAAAAAATAAAATTTATTTTATTTTTTTTTTTTTTTTGAAGAAAAAGAGAATGTTAAAGTGTCCCAGGCGAACGTATAAATCAAACAACGATCCATAAATTTCCCAGAACCACCAAACACACACCTTACCAGAAACCCCAAATCAGGCCTTATATCTGAGATTTCTGTCCTTCTCCAAAAAAAAACTAAGTTCCCAAAATTAAAATTGTACTAAATAAACTAAGTTCTTTTAATTAATACCTTGCTCAAATAATATTAAAATTAGTCTTTGTGTAATACATATAAGGTAATAATGTAATCGGTGTGTATAAGGAATGAAAACAGCAAACGGGAGTTTGCTACCAAAATCGTAGCTAAAGTAAACAAACTCGATGCTGCGAGCCGGACTGTTTACAATCAACAGCTGATCTGTTCTCTCTTTGCGCTTAACAGCAGACGATATTTTTCTACCTCTTCCGTCGCTCCACCTTATCAATAAATACATTCGCGAAGAACCGTAAGAGGTTTTTTTTTTCCGACTGAAGCTAACGGGAGTTTCTTTTTCAACTGAAACTAACTGCAGTCAACCACTCAATCTGAAGAACCGCTATTTTCTCTCTCCTGATGGGGAGTTCTCCAACCAACCAACCTTACCGACGCGTTGATGTAAATATTTACGACAAAGCTAATTTACTTGCTATACTTCAAAAGGGACTTGACATTTTTGGGATTGAAATTTCCCTAGGCAAAAAGGTTTTGTAATCTATCGGACAGGGCCACACGTCCGGAAGAATCCTTTACACACTACATTTTACATAGAAATAAAATAATAATTGATTACATAGACATTGTTACATAGAAGATAATATAGCATAATCACAAAAAAAAAAAAATTAAAGTTAGGAGTGGAATGTGCCAGGGGGTCTTACTACAGTTATTTATTTTATCTCTACCACACTACAGCTACAAATTGAGTCTTAAATTCTGCTCACTCAGTGCATAACCTATGAGGTAAACAAAGATTTTTCTTTTGAAATTTACACAAAGTGCAATGTTCATAACCCCAACATATCCAAGTCAGGAAATACTAAACTAAACTTTAGAAGCTAAATATTAAAAATTTTGATATTTTTACACTTTTTTTTTTTTTTTTTTTTTTTTTTTTTTCATTTTTTTTTTTTTTCAATTTTTATTATATTTAACATTTAGTCCTCAGTTTACTCGAAACTATCCCAATTTAACATATCCAAGTCAGGAAATACTAAACTAAACTTTAGAAGCTAAATATTAAAAATTTTGATATTTTTACACCTTTTTTTTTTTTTTTTTTTTTTCATTTTTTTTTTTTTTCAATTTTTATTATATTTAACATTTAGTCCTCAGTTTACTCGAAACTATCCCAATTTACCTCCCTGACCACTCATATAATAAATCAATATGCACTGAGAGACCTCACTACTTCACAATTAACTAAGTACCTACATGTAAAATTCTTTACCTCACTGAAACTCAATTTTAATAACCTAGTACATAAAAAGAATAATTTCCAAACCTTCATAATTTTTTTCTAGGAAAAATTCCAACTATTACTATTTAGTTGCAAGATATTTGAATAAGGTTAAATGGAACATACAACCTGGGCAGCTCGAAGAAAAAGATTTGAGTGACTACAATTTTCTGGTCTACCTTTCCAGAAACAACAATCGAAACACTCGATTCTACCTTCAAATTTTCACTAATTTGAATCTTTTCCCAACATAAACTTTTCTTCGAAGAGACTACAATTTTCTGGTTTACCTTTCCAGAAACAACAATCGAAACACTCGATTCTACCTTCAAATTTTCACTAATTTGAATCTTTTCCCAACATAAACTTTTCTTCGAAGAGACTACAATTTTCTGGTTTACCTTTCCAGAAACAACAATCGAAACACTCGATTCTACCTTCAAATTTTCACTAATTTGAACCTTTTCCCATCATAAACTTTTCTTCGAAGAAAAAAAATTTGCCTCATACTAATTCTTTACCACTAGCACTATATTGCTATCAACATTACCCAATTTCCAGAGCATACCCCTTCAGTCAGTGAGAACTTTGGAAAGTACTAGCAACAAAAATTGTTGCCCCAATATGCAAACTCACAGCCCTTTACAAATTTCTGTGGGAGACCCACGACAGATTTATCTTATTTAAATCTGCTAGCACCGAGTTTTCTGGCCGACTCCCGTTCTCACATTAACATGTCCAAAATTGAAAATTTTCCCTTTCATAATATCAAAAAAAATTTTTTTTTAACTTCACATTATGTCAACTTATACCTACATTGAGAAAAAAAAAAAATCTATTTATAGAAGCAAAATTAATTTCTGTTTCACTGGCAGTTAAAAAAAAATTTTTATACTCCACCGTAGCACATTCACTATGTTTTTTTTTTTTTTTTTTTTTTTTTTTTTTTTTTCAAATTTTACACCCTGCCACACTGAGAGATGGTCACCAAAATATATCCAGGTGGTAGCATTTTTTTTTATCAAACTATTTTACCTTTATCTATTTTCATATTACTAAAATTATTATTATTGTTTTTTTTTTTTTTTTTTTACACCGAAAATATTCAGATGCTGGAAAGAAGCCCCTTTTTATTTACGTAAGCAGGTAGCCTTAACCCAAAACATACTTTGGGGAAATTTTAATTACATCTTGCTGACCTACCAGAGCTGGTACAGAAAATTCAAACTCATGCACTTAGGCACTCCATACAGCTAAAATCTCTAAAAAAATCAACTCAACACGAGGAACTAAACTGCAGTAGAACTATCTCAGTTCTACGAGCAACACAGATTTTAAGCTGCATATCCATACTAGCTCACAAATTACATAAAATAGAACTTCCCCCAAGAAAATAAATAATTCTATCTTTTATTGAATGATCCTCCACCTGCAGTAATAATTCTCTCTCTTTTTTTTTTTTTTTTTTTTTTTTTTTTTTAAACTTTAAAATTGTGACCCACACTCAGAGTGACAAAGTATCTCCAAGAAAATTTCTCACTGAACTTGCATTTTTTTTTTTTTTTACATCATACAGTTCAAATCACACACTGTTAATGGATATAAATATACTTCTATAAAAAAATCAATAAAAGCACAAAACACAAAAATAAAAAAATTATACAGATAAAAATACTGCAAATTAATAATATTAAGCATCACAATTAAAAAGAACCTTTTCTATTCCGCAATAACGATCATGTGAGATCCTGGTCTCACGGCGCCAGTTCTTATATTGTTATAACTTGGTTAGTTTTTCTCACCATAATTTTTAAATTTGCCAGTTATTATGTTATGATATTTTTACCTTTTGCATTGTACTTTTTACTTTTCACAACATTATTTTTTTGAATTTAATCTTTTTATCTTTTACATATATAAATTTTCCTAATCCTACTAAATTACTTTAATAGTTTTAATGGCCTTTTCTCTTTACTTTTCTTAAAGTTGATGCTTTCCTTAAACAAAAACTATTTACTCTTTATGAAATAGATATACCATCAAATGTTGTTTACACTAGTAAATTGAACTCTGCCTGGATATATTTTGTTTTCCTTTTTTTTTTTGTTATCCATACAAATAATTCTAATTTCAAATAAAAATTTATCAAATTATTAACTCTAAAATTCAATAGATTACAACCCTTTTTTTTTTTTATAAGAGATAGCAAAATCAAATAAAGAAACACAAAAAAAAAACTCGAGTATAAATTTAATTCTAACTTATTATTTTTACAAGTAATTTAATATATCTATGTTATCTGATGTAATGCCAGAAGGTTACGGTAAAGGGTTTTTCTACAAAATTATCAAACAATCTTAATTCATACAGATCTATATCCAAGCAAGTTCATATCCCTACCTTTTACTAAAGAAAGCATCAGCATTTATTATACTTTTGTACGTATAGTGAAATAAAGAAAATTACGAACTCTTTACTCCTCAGATTGAATATTCAAAACAAATTCAATGAATAATTTTCTTTAATCATAACTAAAATAAAACCGCGTTGTGTAATTTCAATTTTAACCCAGGAAAAAAAAAACACCAGTGATAGCAATGTCCAATTGTTACCTATCTTGAAGGACACTGAACAGGTATGAATTAATTAATTTCTTTAATCTATTTAAGTATTTAAAATATTATTAATAAATTTACATCTCTCCTATCTTTGATCTAGACCTGCTTATTTTCACTTCTAATTCAAGTATTTCTATTATCAAAAGGAATCGGGCAGTACTTAAATTAAATAAAAAGAAAAAGAAAAAAAATGTAAAAATGACTTTATTTCTTCATACCTCTGGACCTAAAAAGGAAACTGTTAGCTCAATCCTCCTCTGGAATTGCAAGCAACAAAAATTTAAGTTTCATTTGTTATAACCACCTATTATCATAGTCTAAATAATACACATATCTCTTTTCTCTTTTTACTTACATTACTATTAGCAGTCAAAACACAATTCCAAATCAGAGGATTGAACCAACTCACTGCCCATGATTCCTGACCATATTTGTGTTTAAAACTCACATAAATTTTACTTACTAACTCGGTTATTTAATCTTGTTAGGTACTCATTACGAATTACCATTAATATACTAAAGTTTTACTATAGACTAATTAAAGCATCTATAACCTGCTCAATAACTACATGAATACCCATCCGTTTAATTATTCATAAAACATACTCCTAAATAATCAGGGGACACTGCTATCGCTGTTATGAATAAAAACAAATATTTATAATATAATTGTTCTACCTTAAAATTTACTTTAAATAATTATAGGATCTCATTATATTCATAAATAAAATAATACAGAAAAATAATCATATCAATAAAATTTATTACGCTTTTCCAAGAAATACACTCTTATTTAATGACAAATAATACCAGCAATTTATTGATAAATAAGTATGGATTTTTATTACACATTTTTCTAACATTCTCTATATATTTTTTTTTTTTATTTCCTTCTTAAACAGTTTTTTTTTTTTTTTTTTTTTATATAAATTCACATGTTCAGGGTGCTGAACTTAATTGTTGGGATAAAAGTTTAGACACAATAAAAATATAAAATACTAAGAAAGATATCAAGACTTACAATTCATCGAAGATTCTTCCAGGAGTGGGGACGCTGTCCGGAGAGGTGGCCTTTCACGCCGCTTGTCATAGGCAGGGGCTTATCTGGTTTGGGTACTCTAGGTTTTAAACTCTGGGGGAAAACTGGAAGTCTCCGATCAGGGCTTTCTGCTCTTTACGATGTATTTCTTCCATGGCCTAAATCAGCTTAACATTTATTTATAAATTTTTATTCCTAAGCAGGGTCAGGACGCTGCTTCGCTGGAACTCAATGGATGCTTATTTATTTTGTGCCGCCCTACTTCCCCCCTCGCATTTGAGGACGTCTCAAGTAGGGTAGTCGGCTCGATAATACTGTATAAAATTCTGATTTTATATAGTTCACATTCCTTGACCCGCTTTTGTGGCTTGCCTCCACAGGAGAAAATGAATCGAGGGCCGTTAATATTCGTAGAGGTAAGCCGAGACTCGCTTGCATCGCTGTTAAGACCGCTCCGATGAAGGTTTTCTTCCACCGCTTGCCGGCCTTCTGACTCGTTACGGGAGCGCTTCCTGAGGACGCCCCATCACCGTGTAATTTTCCATGATCATTCCCAAAAATCGAAGGAAGTTCGTAAGATGAAAGAATCAAATCTCAGGAGTGCCGGAGCTCGCTATCCTTACTAGCATCTCGATTGAAGTTAGTAATAAAAACCAATCTGAGGGAGCTTGAAAGCCCCCTCTGCTTTTTAAAGAGAATCCCTTCTACATCTCTTTCCTCGATAGAGGCTTAACGTCGAATCATTAATTTTTTTTTTCAAAAAAGCGAAGAGCATTCCAGCTAGTGTTGCCAGCCGGGATTTCTAAATTATTCACTACCCAATGAAAATCCATTCCCTCAAAACAACCACACCTAGTCGTGATTCCCCCACGCGGTGATAGGACACCTCGCCTCAAGGAGGGACATTTCTCACCCCTATGTAATGAAGTAAAAAAAAATAAAAATTTCCCGCCCGATGCCCTGTTGTGAAACAAAAACATCTGGGATTTTTTTTGTCAACTCACAAAATTCCAGAATTAAACTCTGAACTCTCCTGACACTATTCGCGAATTTATGTAATCCCAAGATCCCCTTAAATTCTCAAATTACGTACCACTTCCACCATTTTTACTAGCAAGATAGCATTTTTGAGTTTCCAAAAACAAGAATTTCTGCGAACGAGGTACAAACCACACACGAACAAATTCCCTACAGCTCCCTAGCGCTTGTTTTTTTCCCAGAAAATGGAAATTTCTGCGACACTGTTGTCAACACCATCTGTGGGCAAACTACTCTCCCTTTCCCTCGAAGTAAAAACAAAAACAAAAAAAAATATAAAAGTCATTCCATTCCCACCGCCTATCTTGTTTTCGTAAATAAGCTAAGAAAATTCTTAAGTGCAACTACACCCAATTTTTGAATAAAAAAAAACGAAGAATATATATAAAAGTTTTTTTTTTTTTTTATAAAATTAAACCATTCGTGTAACGTTTAAAAATTATAGAAACATAGTTTTTGCAGAAAAAAAAATTTAGTTTCCTGACATTTAGAAATTATAAAAAGATATAGTTTAGTATATTTGATAAATTAAAAAAATTCACTCTCATGTACTAAGGGTTTAAAAAATATATAGTTTTGTAAAAGTATACAAGTTTTGAAAAAAAAAAATGAAACAGTTCTGGTAAAATTTAAAATATTAAGATTTAAAAAATATTGTTTCTGTTGAAATTCAAAATTCACCATAACAGTAGTTCCTGAGATACATTGCCACAAAATTTTTCTCTCACACACACAGACACAGACACATATTTTTCTAAGAATGGTCAAATCGTGTTCTGGAGCCCTCAAAACGTGTTAATCCATTGAAAAGCGGAAGTTGAAAATTTTTACGATTGAAATACTTTCTTCTATTGAATACAGAAGAAAGTAAAAAACAATATAAAATAAACACATCGTCGAACAAATGCAAAAATAAAGATTTTTTTTTTTTTTTTTCAGAATATAAGCATTAAACAATGAACTACTATCACTGACCTTGGAACACATTTTTGCAATCTTGAAGTTCACAACTCACATAAGTGTTTTTATCATTATTATTAGTCTTTTTTTTTTTTTTTTTTTCAGATTTTTAACGCAATACAATTAGTAATTACATCTTTTTTTTTTTTTTTTTTTTTTTTTTCCTTGTATGTTCAATGGAAGAAAGTATTGGATTTGTAAAAATTTTCGACTTCCGGTTTTCGACGGATTTACAAGTTTTGAGAAGTTAGACCACGATTTGACCATTTTTACTTTCTTCTATATATAATATAGAGAAAGTATTGGATTCGCGAAAATTTTCGACCTCCGTTTTTTGACGGATTTACATGTTTTGGGATGTCTAGATTACGAATTAATAGTTTTTAGAAAATGTCTGTGTGTGTGTCTGTGTGTCTGTCTGTCTGTATCATTTTTTTGTGGACGCTGTATCTCACGAACCAATGAATGAAATTTAACCAAACTTGGTATTTAGTTGCACCCTAACATGAACTGGTGCTGATTAGATTTGGGGATCAATATCTCAACAGGTGGTGCTGTGATCGCATTTTATGCAAATTTTTAACATGGCAGTATAGGACAAAATTTCGTATAAATGTACATAATGAGAGTTATTTTAAACTTGTGATTGTAAAATTAATATGAGTTATTAATAATAGTAATAGTTAACTAGGAAAAAATTTCTGTGCATGTGGGGGCATCGCTTACCCCCCTGGGGGGGAAGTACCCCCCCGGGGGGATTTTCAAGATAGGTATGTTTCGAAAGATCTCGTCAATACCTTTAAAACGAATGGTTGAACTATAAATCTGTGATAATTTAAAACAAAATTATCGATATATTTTTTTTTTTAAATATTGTTACTGGTTGAATATGTATTACTTTTAACAAAAACAAAAACAAAAAAAAAAAAACCTTAGAAAAAAATCGTTTTTTTTTTTTTTTTTTTTTTTTTTTTATATTGTTACTGGTTGAATATGTATACAGGAAAATATAGAAGAAAGTCTTGTGGTGCCCACAACATACTAGTTAGAAAATGTCTTGTCTGTCCGTCTGTGTGTGTATGTATGTGTGACAAAAATTTTGTGGCAACTGTATCTACGGAACTACTGTTCAGAATTACATATAAATTTATATGGAGATGCACCTTGACCTAAATTAGTGCCTATCAACTTTTGGTGTCAATCGCTCGAAAGGTGGAGCTGCTATGCAGCGATAGCATTTATAATATGGTTGTCAACTTTCAAATATGCTTAACAATAGTGTTCTAACAGGGATATATTCATTAAAAAAAATAATAATTCAATAAAAGAAAATCAATAAAACCAGGTCGATTTTAAAAAGAATCTCGTGCTTGCTTTTCTAAAGTAATCATACGAATTATAAGGTATGGTGTTATATAACAATATATATATATCATCATTACCAATTTCAGCCTCTATCAACCCACTGCAGGATGAAGGCCTCTGCTAGGCGATTCCAAACTGCCCTGTTTTCGCACGCACGCACACACACACACACACACACATATAGATAATAATTTATGCATAGATTAAGAAAGGTTTTGATAGAATATTTCGTTTCCTCATTCATTTATTTGATTTCCAATGAAGCTATCTATGATATATGCAACTTATTAATTGAATGCAACCTATGCAATGAGGTGAAATTTACACCTCATATAACGTATTTCTTAGTAATGTCCTGATGTCTTTTTTTTCTTTTTCTTTTTTTTTTAAGGTTTGTGAGCTCTATTTTAAACCTGGTGGAATTATACAAACAATAACTTATTTTGATGAAAAAGAAGGAAAGTTATATCAAGTCCCAAGAAATAAACCAATTGTTAAAGATGGTGCTATTCCTACAATTTTCAGCGGCTTGCCATCTTTAGTGATAAACAAATTACGTTTTATTACCTAATTATATTTGTGCTTTTATATTATTATTATGATTAATTTTTATGTAAATTATGGAGCAATCTTCTTCATTTATATGAAACATTTATAATTTTCAATAAAATTATTTTTATCTTGATTTTTGTCTTTTATGTATTATTTCATTTACATAGTTTTAATGGAGAAATCTTATTCAAATAAGCCACATAAATGCTTGATTTAAGAATGTTGAAAGTAATGTTATCAGGTAAGTGAGAGTTATTTTGGATGATCAAATACTTATAAATTATTGTTATATATTAAAATTTCTCTGGGCATAAAATTTACAGAGATGATTAAAAATAAAAATTCTTATTATATATGTTAAAGTGTTTTTTATGCAAATTTTATGTCCACCCTCACCTTGAAAAAAAAAAGTATATCATTAATATTTATGATTTTAAAACTGTAAATAACCTGAAATTTGGAGTTCGATGTTATTTATAGTTTAGTACATTGTATCGTCTATACCGTGCATATTGTTTATATTGCCAGTATCAATTGTTAAAGCACATTGTATCGTCGTACTTATCTGTAATTTTAATCAGGTGGAAAAAATCCATTATCTAAAAAAATATATACATATATTCAGGTGGCTTACATATTAAAAAAAGGAACTTAAAAAAAAAAGTTTACATTTATTTTTGTAACCACAGCGTATAAAATGAAAGCACCGATGAGAAAATATATACGTATGTTACCGCTAAAGTGCAGAAATCAGTTAATCTGCAGATTAGCTAGGTAATCTGCACATTAACTAGGGCGATCCGTTAAAGTGAAGAAAATTGTTTTATTTCTCAAATTACCTAGGTAATCTGCGAATTACCTAGATAATCTGCACATTACCTACTAGGCACTAGTTAAAGTGAAAATAAGATATCTGGTGTTGTAATTTTACAGCACGCTGTGTTGCATTTGTTTTTTCATTTGAAAAAAAAAATAGTTTTCTTTTCTTTTTTATTTCTTTCTTTACTTATTTTAATCTTCATGTGTTTTAATTTTTACATCTTTCAAAGTTATATTTGTTTTATGTTTTATTTATTTCATCTTTTTTATTCTGTCAATATAAGTTTGAAGATGTTATTCATTTTTAATATAAAAAATAATAGCTTTCAATAAATTCTATTTTATAAATGAATGTTAGAATTGTAATATAGTAGCGATTTCTTTTCAAAATAAAAATATTTAACAATTTAAAATAAAAAAAAATAAAAAGGTTTATTAACAACTTATATTGCTACTACTATTTAAATACTAGAAATATTAAATTATATAAAATATTACTAGAAATATTAAATTAGACAAATCAGAAGCATTATTTAAGAAGTACTTCAAATAATTAAAACTGCTTTAACATTTTTTAGAATGCATGAAAATTAAAATGACAGTTTTCAATGCTTTATTAAACTATATTTTGCAGCATACATATATCTGTTCAAGTTTAGCAAATATATTAATTTTACAAAAAACAAAAAAAAACAAAAAAAAAAAAAAACCTTTATTAACACTTTTTATGTGATCTACAACGAAATTATTTGAAAAAGCGAACAAAATTAAAATAAATAAATAAATAAATAAAAATATAATCATGATATATAAAATATGTACAGGAAACTTGAAACTGAAAGAAAAAAAAAAAAAAAAAAAATGTAATGAAATGCTAAAAAATGTACAAAAATTTCATATTAAGTATTTATTAAAAGCCATAATATTTTTCAAAGTTAATAATTAATATATCTTTTTTTTTTTTTTTTTTTTTTTCAGTAAGTAATAGTAATTTAAATCAATTTAAAAATAAATTAGTTTTAAAAAGTTATGGTTTAATAGTTTTAGTTCGGAAGGAAATAATTACTGTAATGTAAATCTAATATTCATAATTCAAAATGGCGTTTCACGAGAGACAGCTTTTAATTAAGATTAAATTTCATTAATAAAATACAGACCCTTATCAAACTTATATTGACAGAATTAAAAACGATAGAAATAAAATCAAAATTAAAACAATTATAACTTACTGATTACTTTAAATTTTGTGTTAGTCATAATAATAAACCTCATCATGGCTTCCATCCTCCAAATTTTGCGTTTGCCGTTTATCGGTTTATCATCATAGCGTAGCAGAAGTGAAGGGATAAAAGTTTTAGTTATGTTTGAAGGTCATTCGCGTATCTGTATCACATGGCTGTTTGACGTCATAGTGAATGTAAAAAAAAAAAATAAGGCTCGAAACAAACATTTGAATTTTAACGATACTGAAACCGTTAATCTGCAGATTACCTAGTTAAAATGCGGGAAACTCTTTATTCCGCACTTTAACGGGTCATTTTAGTTAATCTGCAGATTAGCTAGGTAATCTGCAGATTAACAGATTTCACGTTTTAACGGTAACATATATATTTCTAAATCATATATGAGGATGTGCATAAAAAGTGGACTAAATCATGTGGCGCCACAATCCTCTTGGAATGCCTTGATAAAAAAAGTGTTGGATAAATGCGTGCGTTAATGATGAATAAAGGTAGGGAAGAATGATTAAACTAGCAAATTCTTTGTTTCAGTAGTTTGTTAAATTTCCAGTATTCATAGCTGCTAACTTTTTTAATTGATTCCGGAATGTTGTTAGTATATCGCCCTATCTTCAAACCATATTCTTTGAGGAGTAATTATCTTCATATTTAATTGTAATTACATGCTAAAGAAAATTATTCTGTTAAGAATATGGTATGAAGAAAAGGGCGAATGTTAACAACATTCCGGAATAAATTGAAAAAGTTGGCAGCTATGAGTATTTCATTCCAGTTGATGGACAAGTAATATTTTTCAGAAAAGTTTTTAAATATTTTTTCAAGGTTGAACATTTAAAAGGGGAGGGGGGATTAAACAATTACAAAAGTAAAGAGGTTAAAACTAACATCAATGCTTTTTCAAAAGCCCCTGCAAAGAAGTATGAGGCCACTTCCTCATAAAATATGAGGGATTTTAATCTATTAATTTTTTTTGATTAATCTCTCTCAAATATTATGAGACAGGCTAGTCAAATATTTTTTTTTCGGGATAAAATTCCTCCACAAATATTATGAGGCAGCTTAGTCAAATAGAGACTAGTTTTCCTTTTAAAATATTACCAGACAGATTAGTCAGGTAAATAGTCTTGACTATCCTGCCTCTTCAGATATTCATTGAAAATTGACTAGCTTGCTTCGTAAAATACCTGTTGGCTGCTGACTAACCGTCTTAATCAAGTGCAGATTCTGACTAACTTGCCTTGTCTGGCAACTGCGGTTGTTGACTAACCTTCCTGGTCTGATAATTATGATTATCGACTAGCCTTCTTTGTCTAATAATATTAACCTTCCTAGTCTGGAGTAGTGTTTTGGTGACTAGTTTAGCAAGTACACTTTTTAGTTTTGGAGACTAGTTAAGCAAGTACACTTTTCAGTTTTGGTGACTAGTTCAGCAAGTACACTTTTTAGTTTTGTAGACTAGTTCAGCAAGTACACTTTTCAGTTTCGGTGACTAGTTCAGCAAGTACACTTTTCAGTTTTGGAGACTAGTTCAGCAAGTACACTTTCTGGCTAGTCAGTTATTTTGGTTAGTCAATTCTGTATTGTCAGCTGAGCATTTTGGCAGGTCACTGTGACCAATTTATTTTTCTGTGTGTATACACATATACACGCACACTGACCAATTGACAAAAACCACTTTTTTGGACACAGGAGACCTTAAAACATGTAATTGAGGTGAAATCTCGATATCGAAATTTTTGACCGAATACAATACTTCCATTACCTACGGTTGTCGGGTAATGGAAGTAAAAATCGAGTAGGTTTTATCCTTTGTTATTTTAAGAAGTAGATAGAAAATTAAAACTTCAAGCTTTAGGCACGGAAAATTGAAGGAGATTTTCCCAAATTAAAGTAATAATAATAATAATAATAATAATAATAATAATAATAATAATAAACTTTTTACTTTCATTATCCGACTACCGTAGGTAATGAAAGTATTGTATTCGGTTCAAAAATTTCATGTGGAGTTTTAACTGGTCTCCTGAGTCCAAAAAAGCAGTTTTTGGCAATTGGTCAGTGTGTGTGTGCATGTATGGGGTGAATCTTTTGACTGTCATATCTGTGAAACCAATAAAGGTAGAACAATGAAACTTCAGAATTGAGTTAGGTCTGATGTGCCGATGAATTTTAACTTTTGGTTAAAATTTGGAAAGCCGGAAGGGAGATATATGAAGCCGGAAGTAGGACCCTAAGTCCGTATCGCAAAAACGACTCTAACGATTTTCTTCAAAGCTGCTATATAAACACCATAAAAGATTTCCTTTCGTATGTAATAGTTGGTTAGTTCATGAAAATGAATTTGAGGTCTCGCAAGTGCATTTCTTTAAAAACGGCTGTAGGAATTCTTGTGCAAACTCGCCATAATAAATCTCTTTTAGATACCCTTTCGTATGTAACTGTTGTCAATAATTGAGTTTGAAAAACTTTGGTGGATGTCGATGTCTCAAAAACGGTTCTTACGATTTTCTTGAAAATTGCTACATAAATATCATTTTAGATATCCTTTCGCATATATTACGTGGCTATTACAGGAAAATTGACAATCATCCTCATTAGGTAGGTCAGTTTTAGATCTCGGAAATCAGTACTTTTTAAAAGCGGCTCTACCTTTTTTTTTTTTTTTTTTAACTTGGTATGTAAATTCTGTTTGTATAACTTTACACATGTATCAGTTTTCTTTCGCTGGAAAATTGTTAAGTGTCTAATTTGTTAGGCTAATTTTACGTTTTTTGACCTTACATTATGTCAAAAAAGTGCATATAATAAATGTAATAGTAGGTAATGGGCTTTTTTTTTTTTTTTTCACCAGATGTTTTCGAAATGGTAAAATTATCTAACTGTACATTAAAAATATATAGAAAGCATTATATACCGTCCCAAATTAACTAAAAGATTATTAGTAAAAAGTATAGGCATTAGAAAAAGTAGGTATCCAAGATTTTTTTTTTTTTTTTTTTTTTTAATAAGAGAGAGAGAGAAAGAGAGAGAGAGAGAGACAGATAAGAAGAACAATTACACGAAAAAAATCATCTCTAAATAGAAACAAAAATTTAAAAGTTGCCAATGGGGTCGTATACTAAAGATGTAACACAAAATGGTCTAGATATTACGATTATTTTTTTTTTTCTATTCTAAATATATATATCTATATATAAATATATACTTGCTGATTTTTAGAACAATATTTCGTAATAAAAAGTTTTAAATAGTACTTATATATTTCAATTAGACAATAAATATGAAGATTTCTTGAATTTCATTTTTCTACTTTTGGTTTATGTTATGCACTAGTAATATCAGTGAAAGATAAAGCGGCGAATAGACGTGCAGAGTGCCGCAGGGGTAAATAAGTGAAGCGAGTAAGGGGCAGAGCACCCTAGTAATAATAATAATAAAAAAAAAATCTAACGATTGCTCTGCTTAGGAAAAGCTATCACCAAATTGGGAAAAATTTCACAATCAAATCGTAACGGTACACACACATATATATATATATATATGTTTGTATGTATTATCATTACTATTATTATTATTTTATTTTTATTTTTCGCGTGTAAATGAATTTATGCCAAGGACAAAATAAATTAATTAAATTAATTAATAAACTCATAAGTTCATTTATTTATTTATTATTATTATTTATTTATTTATTTTTATATTTTTAATTAAATATTTAATAATTCTAAAATTATTACAAGGGTTTTATTTAATGTCTTTTAATTAATTGAAATAATTTTATTTAAATGCTCAATTCTGAGTCCTTGAGTTATTTCGCATCTTTTTGCGTTCAGATTACGTAAAGAGGTAGTCGGAGACACAAACATTTTTTTTTTTTTTTTTTTTTAAATATTAGATTTTTAAGCAAAGAGTTCTTTCTCTCTCTCTTTTTTTTTTTTTCTTTAATGCATTTGGACTCTGAAAAAGAAAAATTCTGTGTGGACCCAGAAAGTATGTTTTAACGACACCATTATCCCCCTTCCCCTTTCGACATGAACGATATCATCAATCAATCTTAATGACTTCCCGTAAGTTTCGCGGGGCGTTTCCGATGGGAGGCGGGGAAATCTGCTGAAATTGAGGTTTTTCAATTTAAAAATTAAAGTTTCTTATATTCTCATTAATAGAGATTTAAATAAAACAATTTATAAAAACATTAATAAAAAGCTTGGTTTTCTTGAGAAAGAGACACGCTATACAGATTTCAGATATTGCAATTTGTTGATAAGTTAGAGGCTAGTAAAGCAACACAAGTGTATTTTTCGCATTTTACAGCTTAAAAATAAAGGGTTAAAAATTAAATATAACAGTTTTTGTTTCACGGGTCTTCAGTGTATGGTGGTGAATTTTCTGATTGTGAAAACAGAATTAAAAAAAATTCATTAGGTAATGTGTAATTCTATAAACAAATTTCGCCATAGAATAACGTAGGCTTTGGATGACCTTGACGATCCGTGATGCACCCCCTTAAGCAGTGTGTAGTTCCTTTAAGTGAGTAAATTTTGCTCCAAAAAGATGATTTATCAGCCTAAGAAAAATGATATATTATCAGAATGCTCTTGTAGTGTATAGATTCCAGCCTTTCTGAATAGGATTCTAGAAAACTGAAAAATAATAATTTTTTTATTTGTATTGTGCTTGAGGAGAATATGTATAATAACCTATTTCCAAAGTTTTTGGAAATAGGTTTCGTCGTTGATATGATGCTACTTTTAAATGCTGAGGTCCATGGTTTGGAAACTATTCATGTATCTTCAGAATACACATGTAAACCGAAAGTTTAAAAAATATTGTATGCAAACACACATATATATAAGAAAAAAATATTATAAGATTTTTTTTTTTTTTTTTTTGGAGAAATGGATCTTTCTTGCTTTTCTTATTGTAAAATCATTGATAATTTCATCATTGATAATTTTTTTCTTTTCAATTATCAAAATCTACAAACTGAATCTGAATGTAAAAAGTAAGGATCCCGGAAAAAAGGGCACGGAAGAAAGGGCACCGGAAAAAAGGGCACCCGTAAAAAAGAGCACCGGTAAAAAAAAAAAAAAAAACCGGGAAAAAAGGACACCCGGAAAAAAGGGCACCGGAAAAAAGGGCACTTTTCCAATTCGCAAATCGCAAAATAATAAATATCAAATAATGAATTTAAAAAATGACTTTCAAACTACATTTTTAGAACTTTCAATTGATTTGGTACAACATTCATTTAGTATATATCTCGGGGAAGAAGGGGGAGGGGGGGCAGGAGCAGATTGAAAGAAAATAATTGTTTTTACAAAAACTCTTACCGATTTTAATGAAACTTTGTATAATCAAGTACAATGTGTGAAAAAAATGACAGTAAGTGGCAGGCAAACTTGGCGGGGGGTTTAAGAGGGGAGGGCAGAGGAAAATAAAATTATCTTTTAAAGCACAGTTTTACCGATTTAATGATATATTCTATAATTATAACTTACTTTTTATGAAGATCACAATGAGTGCATTATATACTGGGGGGGGGGGGGGGCAAGGGGTGATATGGAAATACATTTCATTCTTCTTTAAACTACCCTTTCATCGATTCAAAAAAACGTATAATCACGTACAGTCAGTCAAATAATTAACTGTACATGAAACCTTTCTCAAAATGCCAAAGAATGAGTTAATATTAAAAAAAAACCTTAAAAAATCTTTTTTTTTACTTTAAATCATTTTATTGAAATAATTTTGTTAAAATTGAAATGCAATTTACTTTTTTAAAATGTATCAGATCAAAAATTATCATGATTTATATTTATCAAATCACACAGAGTTGAAATTCAAAACTTATCAGTTATTTTATTTTTTTAATTAATTGTATATAAATTGTCGTCTTTTAAATATTTCTTTTCTGACATAAAAAAGTTATCATTGCAACATAGTCTCAGATTTGCAAAATGTTTACAATTTAGAAAAACAATATTCTTGATTTTAACGTTTCCTTTTTTGTCTGTCAAAAAATTAGAATTATTCTTTATGAATGCTGAGAAAGATTTATTGTTCATTTAATTTTTTGACAGACTGTATTTAGATTTTTTTTAATGTCGTTTTTTGTGTCTAGTAATACTATTTTTAACACTATTACTATTAATACCACCTAAAACTTTATTTTAAGTTATAAAACGTTTGGCATATTTACTATCGACACTCTTTTTAATTTTAAGTTTTTTAGACATTTTTAGAACAACATTCCAATAAGAATTGGAAACATGTATATTTTCTTTATATTCTTTAAAAGTTTTATCATCAGCGAAATACTGTCTGAGATTATTTATTGGAATTAGCAATTTATCGCCATCGGTATGTTCCATTAATTCATTATATTGAATTTCATCTTGAGATTGATTATATCCACGATTCGTTTTATTTAATGTATCATAAGCATATAATAAAGGTATTTTTGTAGGTTTAGTCATTTCTCTTTTTTTTTTTTTTTTTTTTTAATTAAGAAATTAAAATATTCTTAGGAAAAAAAGTATATATTCGGAAATTTAATATTATACTTTAAATATTTCTCTATTAATAAGTTTACTGTCGTTTCAAGAATCGATACAATTTATAAATGATTTGTGTTAATCATATATAAATATGTATTATGGATACAACTCAATTTTCTATTAAATCCGTAATTTATATTAATCATGAGAGTCCAAAAATAATTATCGATGAGTATTCTGAAAGTTTTGAGTGCCCCCTGACTTTTACTAATAATGAAAAATCATATATTCGTTTTTTTCTAGATCAATGTTGGGAAAAAATAATAAAAATAAGAAATTATAAAAAATATCACTATCATATAATTTTACACAAGTCAGCATTTGAAAAATTTCGAGAAGTTTGTAAAAATATATCCTATTTTTATATATTAAAATATCCCGAATGGTTTTGCGGCGGTGACAGAAAAGATCATATTCATTTTGTTATCGTTTCATTTAAAAACATTAATATAAATAAATTGAAAACGGTCGGTTTCGGTTTAAAAATACAACCTTTAGAGGATGATATCTTACTTTCATATATTTCAGAGTTTTTCGTTGAAAAAAAGTTTTATTGTAACGTTGTATTTGATTTTCCTTCGTTACAAGACTTGTGTTTTTCGAAAATTTGGACTTATTTTCCAGATTTTCACGACATTGAACGCTTGGCGCTTTATTTACCCAAATCTATTTTTTTACAAGTTATCAGAAAGAGTCACCAATACATAACGATACCGATAGTGGATAAAATGACTGGCTTATTAAAAGAAATCGCTAACAATGAATTTAATTATATAAATTTGATTGAATCCTTTTCAAAAAGAGATTTTGTTTTTAACATAAAAGATTCTATAGTTTTAAAAATAGATATTACAATATTTTACACATTGTATGACTTTTTTTATAGTTGTCCTAATAATTTTAATATTATTTATTATGTATTTTTAAAAGATAATTGTCTCTTCAAGATGTGTACGAAATGTATACGGCTCTATTTTTATAATGTGACGTGCGAAATAAAAAAAATTTCTTATATACTGCCCCATCCCTCTTGTGAATACTTACCATTTCTTATTCAAAATCCTAGAGAATGGTGTCATTTATGTAAATGTGTACCTCGATTTCAAATAGTATCTGATAGATACTGTCAAAATGAAGGTTTTATATTAAATCATGGTGAAATTACTTGGATGAGTGAATTATATAAACTTGAAGATAATGAATTAACATTGATAAAAATTATTAATAGAAATTTTTTTAGATATATTATATAATTATAGAAAAAAAAAGTTCCACACACACCATTTTTTGAAAATTAATTAATTATTAATTATTAATTAATCACTAATTAATTAGTAATTCATTATTGATTAATCTTTAAAAAATGAAAACATCTACATCTTGGAAAGAATCTTTTATAATATTTAAAAAGCTTAAAAATTTGAAATTTGAAATTTCGCTATTTCTTTTCTGACATAAAAAATAGTTATCATTGAAACCTAGTCTCAGATTTGCAAAATGTTTACAATTTAGAAAAACAATATCCTTGATTTTAACGTAAAAATAATATTTTTAATGTTTCCTTTTTTGTCTGTCAAAAAATTAGAATTATTCTTTATGAATTCTGAGAAAGGTTTAGTGTTCATTTAATTTTTTGACAGACTGTATAATTTGTGAAAAAATTACAGTAAGTGTCAGATTTTTTTTTTTTTTTTTTTTTTTTTTTTTTGGGGGGGGGGGGGGGGCAGGTGTTAAAGAGGGGGAGGGGCAGAGGAAAACAAAATAATTTTTTTATACCACCATTTTGCCGAATTAATGATACATTTTATAACTATCACTCAATTTTTATGAAGATAACAGTGAGTGTATTATATATCTGGGGGGGGGGGGAGGAGGAGCAGATGAAAATAAAATATATTCCTCTTTAAACTATCCTATTATCGATTAAAAAAATTTTGTATAATCACGCATAATTTATGAAAAAATTGCGATAAGTGTCAAACATACTTGGAGGGGGGCAGAGGAAAATAAATTGAATTTTTATATTACCATTTTAGCGATTTTAATAATGTATTCTATAACTACCACTTAATTTTTTTTTAAGATTACAATGAGTCTATTATATACTTGGGGGGGGCAAGAGTGTTAGATAGAAATAAAATATATTTTCCTTTAAACTACCCTATTATAGATTTAAACAAAAACTTTGTATAATAACATACAATTTGTGAAAAAAATTACAGTATGTGTCAGACATACTTGGGGGGGGGGGTTAAAGAGAGGGGATAGAGGAAAATAAAATTATATTTTATATCACCATTTTACCGATTTTAATGATATATTAAAAAAATTATCACTTAGTTTTTATGAAAATCACAATGAGTATATTATATATCTGAGGAGCAGGGGGGGGGGGGGTAGAAGGAAATGAAATTTATTCTTTTTTAAACTACCCTGTTATCGATTAAAAAAAAAAAAAAAAAAAAGGAAAAAAAAAATTGTATAATTACGTACAATTTGTGAAAAAATTACAGTAAGTTTCAGACATACTTGGGGGTGGGTTAAAGAGAGGGTGAGGGCAGAGGCAAATAAAATAATTTTTTATATCACCATTTTACCGATTTTATTGATATATTGTATAACTATACTTACTTTTTATGAAAATCACAATGTGCGTATTATATACCTGAGGGGCAGGGGGGGATGGAAATAAAATATATTCTTTTTTAAACTACCCTATTATCAATTTAAAAAAGAACTTTGTATAATCACGTACAATTTATGTAAAAAATGACAGTAAGTGTCAGACATAATTTGGGGGGGGGATTAAAGAAGGGGGGGGGGCTGAGGAAAATAAAATGATTTTTTATGTCACTATTTTACCGTAATAAATGAAATATTCTATAACTATCACTTACTTTTTATGAAAATCACAATGAGTGTATTATATACCTGGGGGGGGGGGGTTGCAGATGGATTTTTTTTTCTTTTTTTTTTTTTTTGTAAACTACTTTAGTATCGATTTAAATAATTTTTTCTGTATGTACCACTTACTGTTTAAGAAAAATTACAATGAGTGTTACACAGATCTGCGGGGAGGGGAGTTGCTAAGAGGGGACAGAGTAAAAAAAGTGGCTGTTTTTATGTATCTATTTATATGAAACTTTGTATGATTATCACTTGCTTTTTATTAAAATTATAATAAAAGTTACCTGTAGTTAAAAAAGGGGGCAGTGTGTGAATGGGGGGGGAGGAGGATGAAAAACAAAATCTGTTTAAACAACACGTATCATCGATTTTTTTTTCTTTTTCTTTTATTGACATTTTGTGCAAATGTCATTTACTATTGACGAAAAATTACAGTGAGTGTGATAAATTACAGTGATATGTCTGGGTTAGGTTTGTGTGTGTGTGTAGGGGGGGGGTGCTGGAGACAGAAAGATACAAATGATGTTTTAAATCATTATGCTTTGCACTTTAATAAAAGTTATAATAAGTATCACTTAATGTTTAGGAAAATTTACGCTGATTGTTATGCATATCTTGGGGGGGGGGGGGGGGAGAGCGCTATGGGGCCAGAGGAGAAAAAGGGTTGCATAAATATCACAACGTTACCAATTTTAATTAAATTTTTAACACTATCACCTCCTTTTAATGAAAAATTGTGGTGAATGTTACCTACACACAAAAATATAAACCATATCAGTTTCATGATTTTCAGATTTCTCACACCTGACACCTCAGAAATGTAAGAATGTAAAAATGAATGTAGAAATGTAAAACAGCCAAGGACGAAAGTTTCTATGACTGCCTAAAGCTGCCTTCAAACTCTAGAAACGATACAGGGCTTCAAAAATCATAAATTATCCATTGTCCGAAAGTGACCCTTGAAATTTTGCACGCATTTACAATGAAGGACATTACTTTTTGTTGCTCTTTTACAAAAGAGACCCTAGTCCAGATGCAATTATCGCACTAGGAGGTTTGTGAGCTTCGATTCCAGCGAGCGTTGACTCTCCTAAACCACACAAAAAAAATATCAATAGAGCCTCATTTGCAGCTTTCTAAGTTGCCAGAGTTTGAAGGCAGCTTTAGATCCCCATACCTGTAATATGATGTGTAATGAAAAATATGAACATATTGATAAATATTTTATACATTTTTTCCGTTTCTAATGAAGATTGCTTTAAAAATATCACATGACAGAAGTATAAGAATGTAATTGATTTATTTATATAATAGAATAATTTATTGGGAAAAAAAGAAAAAAAAAATTTTCTCGCTGTTACCTAACAATTATTTGAAAGTAATAAACCATATGCGTTTTCTGTGATTTTAATTTTAAATCTTTTTTTAATCTCATTTTTTGACCATAAAAATGCGTCACGTACTTTTTAAAATTACTGAAATGAGTTAAAAGGAAATGTTGCCCCCTAAATTTCATGCTTTAGTTAATTTTAAAAATCTATTTGTTGTGTCCAAAAGCTTTTTGCACCCCTAGATCCCCAAAAATTACCCCTTTCATTTGGTACCAAATTTGTAATGATAGGACTGATATTTCTAATTTATTTTCCCCTTTTTTGGTGTTACACAAAACTAGTCTACAAAAACTGGCGAAGACGTTTTTTTTCCAGATTGAAACTAATAGTCCTCCATCCTGAAAAGCATACTTAACATCTGTGCAAATTTTATTTTATTTTTAGCGATAAAAATATATATATAAGCTCATAAGATTTTTACTTTCCGAACACTATAGTGAGGAAAGTATTGTAATCATGTCAAAAATCCGAATTCGAGATTTTGATGTTTCTATACGTTTCGAGGTCCCCTGAGTCATTTTTCACTATTTTTACGATGATGTATGTATGTGTGTGTGTATGTATGTGTGTATGTCTGTGAGCATCTAAAGTCTGTGAGCGCTAGCATCTAAACGCTTCGTTCGAATAAGCTGAAAGTTGATGCGTATTTTGTAAGTCACCATAGTACGAAACCTATAGATTTTGGTGAATCTAGCACTTATAGTTTTTTTACAGGGATACAAAGAAAAATTCTTTATCATTATGGTCTATGGGACCAAAATCTGAAAAGTGCGATAGCATCTAAACGCCTTCCTCAATTGAGCAAAAAATTTATACACATATTATAGGTCACAGTTACTCAATCTGTATAGAGTTTGGAGAATCTGGCACTTACAGTTTTTTTTACAGGGGCACAAAAAAAAAAAATTCTTTATCATTATGGCCTATAGGGCCAAATTTTTAAAAGTGCGATAGCGTCTAAACGCTTATTTAATCTGAACAAAAAATTTGTACACATGTTATAGGTCACAGTTGCACGAACTGTATAGATTTTGGTGAATTTAGCACTTACAGTTTTTTTACAGGGACACAAAGAAAAATTCTTTATCATTATGGCCTGTGGGACCAAATTTTCACTTTCTTCTATATTCAATAGAAGAAAGTATTGGATTCATAAAAATTTTCTACCTCGGGTTTTTGATGGATTTACACGTTTTGAGAGCTATAGAACATGATTTGACCATTTTTAGAAAATGTCTGTCTGTTTGTCTGTCAGTCTCTGCGTGGATGTGACAAACTTTTGAGGCAACTGTATCTCAGGAACTACTTCACAGAATTTCATACAAATTGGTATAGTTGCACCTTGACATAAATTAGTGCCTATCAATTTTTGCCATCCCGCTTTTCTAAATTTTTAACATGGTGGTATAGTACAAAATTTTGTATAAATGTGCATAAAGAAAATTATTTTTTAATAATCATTATGAAATTTACCAGAATTATTTATAATAGAGATAGTCAACTGGAAAAAAATTTTGTATGTGTAGGAGCCTCGCCTCCCACCCCCCCTGGCGGGGAATTCTCTCCTCGAGGGGAGTAAATTTTCATGATGGGTATCTTTCAAAAGAGCTCGCCAGTACCTTTAAAACGAATGGTTGAACCATAGATCTGCGATAATTTAAAATGAAGTTATCGATTTTTTTTTAATGTAATATTGACAATAAAATTGACTTTTTTTGGATATTTAGTATTATACTACTTCTCTAATATGGAAATCATCTGCATTAACATGGAAGATAATTTTTTTAAATAATAATTTTAATAAATTATTTTTACTGAGTGAATTTGTATAGGAAAATACAGAAGAAAGTCATGTGGTGGCCACAACATACTAGTTAAAAGTGCGATAGCATCTAAACGCCTTATTCAATTGAGCTGAAAATTTATATGAATATTATAAATCACTGTTGCACTAACTATAAGCATTTTGGTGAATCTAGCATTTATTAGGTTTTTTGCAGGGACACAACGAAAATTTTTTATCCTTATGATCTATGGGCTCAAAGTTCAGTAGCGTTAAATAAAACATCGTGTAATATATGGAGAAAAGTATTCAAACACTTTATTATGGTTTTATCTCTTTTGTTTTTTAACAACTCCTCTTTCTTTACTTTATCTACAAAACTGTTAATTACTCAATGTTCGGAAAGTTGAGTGGAGTCACTCCAGATTTTTTTTTTTTTTTTTTTTTTTTTTTTAAGGAAAAAATGTTTGAGCCATAGAAATATGCTTAATAAATGACCGCCCCGCCCCCACCCCATTTCTTTTAAGCTCTTCAAATCTCGAATGTTATTCTGTATTGCATTCATAAAAATTTCAATTTCTGGTTTTCGATGGATTTACACATTTGAAAAGGTCCAGAACTTTGTTTGATCACTTTTAAAAAATGTCTGTCTGTGGGTGTTAATGGCCAAAATTCTGTTCAACTATATCTTCAGAATTACTGCGTAGTATTACATATAAATTTACATGTAGTTGCACCATGACATAAATCAGCGCCTATCAACTTTTGGTGCAAATGGCTCAACAGGTGGTGCTGCCGTAGTGTGATTTCTGTAACTTAAAGGAAGGTTGTATATCAGGAACTACTTCACAGAATTTCATATAAATTTATATGTACTTGCACCTTGGAATATTAGTGCCTATCAACTTTTGATACCAATCGAAGTACTGTAAACAGGTACTTTGAAGTACTGTATAACAGGTGGTGCTGTTATACAGTACTTTCTACAATTTCAGGGAAGGCTATTATAACTTATGTTCTAATAATTTAACTACACGTAACTTTATGTTAGAAGGACATTATGAGAAATTTTTCTGATTCAATTTGGGAGCATGTTGGCTGCTAGGTAGCGCTGCTGTACTGCAATTTTCTCCCAAAACGGAAAGGCTATATCTCAGATTCTATTGTTCATAACTGCACAAAACGTAGTATGTGAAAGAGCCAGCCATTATGAAGCACTATAGTGATTTATTTTGAGTGTATATCAGCTAACAGGTGGCAATACTGCACTGCAATTTATCCCATGAATAGCCTAAGTGTGAACTTCTATGACATAAGTGCATGAAACTCAATATGTAAGACAACCATTATGAAAATGAATGCCAATCTTATTTAGGTGTATATCAGTTGACACGTGGAGCTGTTAGAAATATTTTCAAAAGCCTATATATCAGCATCTGTTGGCTGAAATTGCTCCAAACTCTATATGTAATATATTTATTGTGAGAAGGTATGGTTAAATATTTGTACGATTTAAACTTTAAACAGTAAGTGGCGCTGTTATATAGAATTAAGAAAATTTTATGATGGCCACAACATATTAATTTTCCTAAGAAAATAACTCTTCAGCTATGATTATACTAATACATTATTTTATTTCGTTTTTTTAAATACTAGTATTGCAAAATATATGTAAATAATATGTTGTAGTTTTATAATTCTGAACAAAACCTATCTTTTTGTGATAATGCTTTTCACCATAAGTGTAAGTATAAGTGTGTTAGGCTTAAAGTTTTAATCTTCATGACAATATTACACAAATAAATAGATAAATATGTTTAAGTAAATTATATTTAAAATGCTTTTAGAAGAATAGTATATGAAATATTGTTATACTTTATTGTTAAAAAAAAAAAAAAAAAAAAAAAAATACCGGATATCCGGTAACCGGCAAAATCACTGTCCGTTTCATCCCTAGTAGAAAGTTATTTAAATGTGATTTATAAATATTGTTTATCATAAAACGCAATGCACTGGCATTTTTGGGGGGTGTCCCTGTACAGGAAACTGTTGTACAGTGCCTATTAATGCCACTTTAAATAGGGAATATTTCGTAGTAAACTTGAATAGCTTTTATCATTTTGAAGAAATTCTGAAAATATTTAAGGATGCAGGAGGCGGGCAGGCACACAGATAGACAAACCGACAGCCAGACAAACAGCTGGACTAAATCAAATCATACTAACTTTTAAATATTGTTATAAAGTATTAAAATGCTTAATAAAAATGAAATTGCAATTTCAGCTATTTCCTTAATAGCCCTTGTATATCTAAATATTTGTACGCGGCTCTGTAAATCTTAATGATAATTCTACGGAATACTACAAAAAGCATTCGTTCGTGCGTATGAATAACAAATTTCAATTTCGTAAACATTTCTGTAAAATAAAAGTTTTAAGTATGGTTTATAGAAATAAGTTTCCTTGTACACAAATCAACAATAGTATTTAATCTATTTTCAACATGAACCACCGATAGTTAATTTGAATAACATATATCACGTTTCAAGAGATTTCATGGATATTTACATGGAGTTATAGCATAGACAGACAAACAGGTAAACCGAAGTCATAAACACTTTAAATTTTGTTGGAAAATGTTAAAAATGAGTACTAGTTGAACGGTTGTGAATTTTCTAAATCAAAAACGGGAATTTAAAAAATCACAATAAGTAATGAGTAATTGTGGAAACAAATTTCCCATAGAATAACACGAGCTTCGGCTGTTGTACTGTACGCTTCACTTAATTTCGGCCGGCAGTCTATTCCCATGTAATTTCATGGAGAAATTTATTTTATAACTTACTCATTATTACCTAACGTATTTCTTTTTTATTATTATTATTCCGTTTTCACATTTTGAAAATTCACAGCCGTTAAAATGTTTCTCGTTTTTCATGAATTAAGTTTTAATATTTTTAACATTTTGTTTTAAAGCTGTAATATGCGAAAATTTAACTAAGATCATTTATTACTTTTTAGCTTCAAAATGAAATATTAAAAAGTAAAAATTTAATTTTCGTAAAATAAGAAACATGTCAATGGTTGTATACTTTTCAAATGTGAAAACGGAATTTAAAAAAAAAAGATAATGAATAATTAAAAAAACTAATTTCTCCATTGAATAACATGGTAGGACAAAGTTGCCATCCACTTTAGGTGAAGTATCCCTTGTGCTAGTATTGCTGTTTTGGACTAAGGCAGATTGCCTACGCTTGGGTCCTAGACTTGAGTGGGATGCCCTTTGGAGGAGGGGGGGGGGGGTTCAAAGATGTCCCAGCCCGTATTCATTCGAATTTCGGATAAACAAAATTTCGAAAAACTAGGTCGAAGAGAGCGATCTGCTACTTGGAATCGAAGCCGGCACCCTCCCTGCTGCAGTCAGAGCAGGGAGGGCTTTCATTGCTTTAATGTTTCACAATTGTGAATCACACGAATATTAAAATTAGAACTTGTATAAATCCTTCTCTCTTCAGTATTTTATTTTCGCCGTTCTTTAAAGGTACAAGACTGTTCGATTTTTCGCGACTTACACTGTAGGAAAATAATAATAATAATAAATAAAGTTTAAAGCAGCTTGCTTTTTATTTTCTTTCTTTCATTCTTTCTTTCTTTCTTTTTTTTTTTTTTTTTTTTTTTTTTTTTTTGCGTTGTTCCTTTTCCCAGTTCTAGTTTAAAAATTAGAACTAAAATTATTATTTCATAGCATTTAGTATTTACTTCTATAATTTTTTTCAATTTCATCGTTAATTTGCAGAAAGGTTCAGTTCTTTGTGACTTGAATTGCTATAAAACAACTTTTTACTTCCATTACCCTACTACCGTAGGTAATGGAAGTATTGTATTCGGTCTGAAAATTCGATATCGGGTTTTCACCTGATTTACACGTTTTAAGGTCCCCTGAGTCCAAAAAAGTGGTTTTTGGCAATTGGTCAGTGTGTATGTATGTGTGTGTGTGTGTGTGTGTGTGTATGTATGTATGTATGTATGTGGAGAATCTTCTGGCTATAATAGCTCAGAAACTAATAAAGATAGAGCTACGAAACTTTAGAATTCAAATACGTCTGGCGTACAGATGAAATTTCCAAATTTTGGTGAAAATTGAAAAACCGGAAGTGGGACATCGGAAACCGGAAGTTGGACCGTAAGTCCGTATCTCAAAAACGGCTCAAACGATTTTCTTCAAACTTGCTATATAAACACTCTATTAGATGTCCTTTCGAATGATATAGTTGGTTAGTTCAAGAAAATTGATAGGCGTCCTGTATAAATAGCTCAATTTCAGGCCTCCCAAGGGCGTTCCTTGAAAAACGGTTGTACGGATTTTTTCAAACTCGCCATTTTAACTCAATTTTAAATATGCTTTTGTATGTAATTATTGTTTTCCTGTCAATAATTGAGTTTAACCGGAAATGGGACATCGGAAACCGGAAGTGGGACCGTAAGTACGTATCTCAAAACGGCTCTAACGATTTTCTTCAAATTTGCTATATAAACACTCTATCAGATATCCTTTTCGAATGATATAGTTGGTTAGTTCATGAAAATTGATAGGCGTCCTGTATAAATAGCTCAATTTCAGGCCTCGCAAAGGCGTTCCTTTAAAAACGGTTGTACGGATTTTTTTCAAACTCGCCATTTTAACTCACTTTTAAATATGCTTTTGTATGTAATTATTGTTTTCCGGTCAATAATTGATTTTTTGTGAAAGTTGGTATCTCAAAAACGGCTCTAATGATTTTCTTTTTTGGTCACTTTTATGTTTTCTGATCACATTATCTCTCAAAAATGCATATAATACATGTAATAGGCGGTAATGGAAGTCGTGTGGTTGTTTCACACCAGATTTTTTAATCCAGTAGCTTGTTTTACATTCCACGTTTTTATTGCGCTGATTTTTACTCCAGTAAGCCTTTTATGGTTCCTGCTTATCTGTCATGTTTGTAAATTAACTTATAAAATAAACGTAAATTATTTTATTTTTTAATAGAAAATTTAGAAAATATCATAAAATACCGTTCAAGCGCCCCTACGATCTTAATGAAAAATCATAATATATTGTGGGAAGGCAAGGCGGTGGATTAACGGTAAAATCGGCAAAAATATAAGAATTAGAATGTATTTTCCTGCTAAAATTAACTGGCATAAAAAACTATTTTAAAACAAAAATATATTTTTTTAAAATTGCAGTGATGAAAATAAATAAATAAATACTGTTAATGCTTGGTTAACCGCCATTCAAATAACAGGAAAAATTCGGAAAATTCTTTTTCCTCCCACTTCCTATTTTTTTTTTTTTTTTTTTTTTTTGCCGCTATTTTGGGAAGTTTACGTTTTTCATTTTCAAATAATCACAGTGTCCGATTTATCATAAAACAAATCAATGTTCGAATGTTCATGTATTTATAAAGTCGAATCTTAAACAAAGAAATAAATAACAAAACTGCTGCCCTACTCGAAATTCGAATAGAGTCTTCTGCTAAACGGAAGAAGGCACTATTCAGTTCAGCATTTTAAAAACAAGCAAATTTCATGTGAAATGCAGAAGGGGCGTGTAATCGATGGGGGGTGCTTTGAAAATGGTCTCTCTTCTATGAAGATTCAGTAGGACAATGAAAGGGACAGAAAACTGACCTCGGGGTGAGTATGAGATTCTCGGAAGAAATCGGATCCCGGAAAAAAGGGCACCGGAAAAAAGGGCACGGAAAAAAGGGCACCGGAAAAAAGGGCACCGGAAAAAAGGGCACCCGGAAAAAAGGGCACTTTTGCGATTTGCGAATCGTAAGATGCAATAAACACGAAAATCCAAATCAGAGTCTACAGATGACTCTCATATTGAATTAAAAATATTTAGGGATAACTTTTGAGTGAAAATTCAGTAATTGCCTTAATATAACTAGGGGTGGGGGGGGGGGGTGGAGCTAGATGGGAAATGAAAAAGAAAATAATGGTTTTTATGTAACCATGTAATTAATATTAATGAAACTGTGATAGAAATATAGATTATTAATTTTTTCAGCGAAGGCTAAGTATAACAGAGCAGTTTTTTTTTTTTTTTTTTTTTTTTTTTTTTTTTTTTTTTTTTGAGGGGGGGGGGGGGGATTCAAGAAAAATATATTTTTTTTTTTATTGTTATCTGTTATTGATTGCAATAAAGATTTCTATGAATGTCTTCTCAAGAAAATTTTCACTAAGTGTTATATATATCTAATAAGTAAAAAAAGGGGGGGGGGGCTACGTGAGCAGAAAATAATAATACTTTTTATGTGAGTCCATGTCTGATTTTAAAGAAAATTTGTGCATCACTGATTATTTATGAATATTTTTAATGAGTGTTACTAATAATGGGGGGGGGGGGGGTTAGAGAGCAGAGAAAAAGAAAAAGAATGTTTTTGTAACACACGGTATAAGATTGTACTAAATTTGTGTCATTTACTCATTGCTAAGAAAAATTTCATTGAGTATGGCATGCAACATTGAAGGGGAGGGGGGGGGGGACCAGTTCTCCAAAGAAAAGAAACATTATGGTTTTTATACAACCAATGTTATTGAAACAATAAGCAAATAAAACCTATAGTTTATAAAGGTTTTCAATTAGGGTTACTTGTAAAGTTACTGTTGGGGGGGGGGGGGCGAAAGAAAAGAAATTCACGATATTTAAATCACCCTGTTCCGAATTGTAATGAAAATTTATAATTTTTATTAAGTGTTACTGAATGTTTAAGAAATTTTTCACTGGAGGGAAAGGGGGGGAGGTAAGTGAGCAGAAAATAATGTTCTCTAAGTGACATATAATATATATACCTCGTAAGGAAGATTTGCAATGGGTGTGTACGAGAGCTGAAAATAATAATTGTCCTTATATGAATCTGTCGTTAATTTTAATGAAAATTTGAATTAATATGACTTATTATTTAGTATTAATTATTAGGAAAGTGCCCTTTTTTCCGCAAACTGAAAAAAGGGCACTTTTTAAAATTTATTTTTATAAAATGCATGTTAAGCACTAACGAATGCGAAAACATCGAAATTTAAATGGTGGGTGTGTTGGGGAGGGTGGGGTGGGGGGGGAGGTGAGATGACAAATTTAATATTTATTTCTTAATTACCTTTTTACAACAATTTTAACCCCTCCCCCCTTCTTCTTACAATGAGTCTTTAATTATTACTCATTCGTTTATTTATATTTTTCAGCTTCAATTTTATTTTAAACTTCCTAAAATTATTATTTTTGTTTTTTTCTCTACCGCCTTACTTCCTACCCTCCTTCCTTCCTTTATCTACTACCTTTGCACTTTATATCCAAAAATAAATGTTGATGCATCCTGCAGTTTAGTTTTTATTGATGTCCAGTAATTATTGCAAAAGTGCGGTTTTTTTTTTTTTTCGGATCCACGTACGGAAAAAAGGGCACTTTTTTTTTTTTAATGCTATTTCAATAATGCAGGCTGAACATCAACGAATGCGCAAGCATTTATAATTTTGAATGGTTTACTGGGAGAGGTTGAGCTGACAAAATTAACAGTAGACATATATCTATTTTAAATCAGTCTTTCCACAAATTTTAATTTTTCCTGCCTTTTCAATGTAACTGTAATGAATACACATCGGTTACAAATTATATTTCTATTTTCAATGTAGTTCAATAAAGTAAAAATTGATGTATATATATATATAATATATATATAATATATATATATATATAGTTTCTTTTGTAACAACCTCTTAGACACACCAAATGTAATTTTAAGGGCATACTGATGTTCATTTTGTATTTAGGTAAAGTAGTTATTGGAAAAGTGCCCTTTTTTCCGCATGCGGAAAAAAGGGCACTTCTTAAATTGTTTTTTGTAAAATACATGTTTAACACCAAAGAGTACACAAACATCTTTATGATTTTTCTATATGACACAAACATTTTTATGATTCTGTGGAGGATTTTAATGAAAATTTGAATAAATATCATTCATTATTTATCAAGATTTTCTGTGACTAATACGTATAAGGACGAGGGGAGGGGAGGGGAGTTAGGGGGCAGAGAAAAAGAAAATGAGTGTTTTTATACCACCCCGTTCAGGATTGTGGTAAAACTAGTCCCACTTACTCTCATTAGGAAAAATTTTATTGAGTATTGCATGTAACTTTTAGGGTGGGGGGGGGGAGTACCAGGTAGGAAACACGAAAAGAACATAATGGATGGAACCAGTTTTATTGTAACGATAAATTTAACTTATAGTTTATGAAGTTTTTTAGTAAGAGTTAGGTATAACAAAGTAGGCTGGTGGAGGGAGCAGAGGAAAAGAAATTGACTATTTTTAATCACCCTTTGACGAGCTGTAATGAGAGTTTTTATAAATGTCATTTACTGTTTGAGAAATGTTCTCTAAGTGTTATATATATCCCTCGAAAGGAAGATTTGCAATGGGTGTCTACGTGAGCTGAAAATAATAATTGTCCTTATATGAATCTGTCATTGATTTTAATGAAAATTTGAATTAATATGACTTATTATTTAGTAGTAATTATTAGGAAAGTGCCCTTTTTTCCGCATACTGAAAAAAGGGCACTTTTTAAAATTTATTTTTATAAAATACACATTAAGCACTAACGAATGCGAAAACATCGAAATTTGAATGGTGGGTGAGTTTGGGGGGGGGGGGGGGTAAGATGACAAATTTAATATTTATTTCTTAATTACCTTTTTACAATAATTTTAACCCACCCCCTCTCCTTAGAATGAGTCTTTAATTATTACTCATTCGTTTATTTATATTTTTCAGCTTCAATTTTATTTTAAACTTCATAAAATTATTATTATTATTATTATTATTATTTTTTTTTTTTTTTGTCGGATCCACGTACGGAAAAAAGAGCACTTTTTTTAATGCTATTTCAATAATGTAGGCTGAACATCAACGAACGCGCAAGCATTTATAATTTTGAATGGTTTGCTGGGAGAGGTTGAGCTGATAAAATTAACAGTAGATATATATATATATTTTAAATCAGTCTTTTCACAAATTTTAATTTTTCCTGCCGTTTTAATGTAACTGTAATGAATACTCATCGGTTACAAATTATATTTCTATTTTGAATGTAGTTCAATAAAGTAAAAAATAGATGTATATATCTATATATATATATTAATAATGTATATATATATAGTTTCTTTTGTAACAACCTCTTAGATACACCAAATGTAATTTTGACGGCATCCTGCTGTTCATTTTGTACAACGAAACCTCTGAAGTTGGACACCCCTTTAAGTTGGACACCCCTCTAAGTTGGACACTTTTTCTCGGAACGGAATGTATCCATAGGATTAACATTATGTCCAACCTCTATAAGTTGGACACCCTTCTAACTTGGAAGTTGGACATTCAAAAACTGTCCTGAGTTGGACACTTTTACCCAATGAGACAGAGAAAAAAGTTATTAAAATTCCATTTTCTCACTTTTTTTTAGAAATCTTACTTATTCCTTGTAGAAATAGTTGTAATATCTACAAAACAATGTTTCTTGTCACAATATATGCACCTCTGTCTCATCTTGTAAAAAAAAATATATATATATATATATATATATATATATATTTTTTTTTTTTTTCTTCCAAAACTTCACAAATTGCTCAATTTTGGCGCATAATGAAAGAGTCTTTCTTTTTATGGATTTGCGGGAATTGTTTTTGTCCCTTTCTCCAGGAAATATCCAGTAGAGAGCCTACAAGCATGTCTTGACTTATACTATTTTAAAATGAGCATCAGACAATACATTTTGGTTGTTAGGGTTCATCGACATTTGTCCTTTTATTTTTCCTACGAAGTTTTACTTGAGTATATAATTTCACTAAACTTAATATGTGATGGTGATCACTATATATCTATGGTGAAAAAATATACTGATTCAGTTTGATTCAATTTCGGTGCATATCAATCGACAGGTGTCGCTGCTATGCTGCAGTTTTTCCCGTTCACGGGAAAACTATATCTCAGTTTCTAGAGCGAATAAATTTACCGAACTTCACAAGTGAGATGGCTATTATGAAAATGAATGTTATCTTAATTTGGGTGTATATCGGTAGACAAAGTGGTGCTACTTTTAATCACATTCCCCGATTTTCTATATGACTATCACAGCGTTTATTGAATAAAATTGCACCAAATTGCATATATAAAATCTTTATTGTGAGAACTTATATTGATTGAATTTCCGTGCATATTAACTGGTGGATGGCGCAGTTAATATATATATAGAAAGTGTTATTATGGTCACAATGTACCAGTTTAAATTTAGATTTTAAATTGGCAAATTATATGTTTTTTGTATATAAGTTATGAATACTTAATTATGTTATATTTAGACATGATTAAAAGTTAATAGGCATGCATAGATACAATTTTATTAAATCGAAAAATGTAAGCACCCCTATAAGTTGGACACCTCTCTAAGTTGGACACTTTTTCCTGGAACCGTAGGTGTCCAACATAGAGAGGTTTTACTGTATTTAGGTAAAGTAGTTATTGGGAAAGTGCCCTTTTTTCCGCATGCGGAAAAAAGGGCACCGGAAAAAAGGGCATTTCTTAAATATTTGTTTTGTAAAATACATGTGAAACAAGAGAGAGTGCACAAACATCGGCATTTTATTGGTGGGTGACAAAATTAACAAATGTTTATAAATTTAAATTTTTAATAATTTACTCCCTCCCTCTTTTTTCTTAATTATTGGAAGACCAAATAATTAGTGGGGAAGTGCCCTTTTTTCCGCATGCGGAAAAAAGGGCACCGGAAAAAAGGGCACTTCTTAAATTGTTTTTTTGTAAAATACATGTCAAACACCAAAGAGTGCACAAACATCGACATTTTATTGGTGGCTTGAAGTGACAAAATTAACAATTTTTTTAATATAAATATTTAACAGTTTAACCCCCCCCCACTTACACACACACACACCTTTTCTTAATTATTGGAAGACCAGATAATTAGTAGGAAAGTGCACCGGCAAAAAAGGCACTTCTTCAATTGTTTTTAAGAAGCACCAATGAGTGCACAATCATCGACGTTTTATTGGTGGCTTGAAGTGACAAAATTAACATTTTTTTTAAATTACACCCCCCCCCCCCCCATTTTTCGTAGTTATTGGTTGACTAAATAATTAGTGGAAAAGTGCCATTTTTTCCGCATGCGGAAAAAAGGGCACTTTTTTAATTGTTTTTTTTTTTTTTTTTTTTTTTGTAAAATACATGCTAAACACCAACGAGTTCGCAAATATCGACATTTTAATGGTGGGTTGAAATTAACAAATTTTTAATTAGGTTTTCAGAAACTTGCACAGAATATAAACATTTTTCAACTCTATTTATCCATTAAATAGTTTAATGTTTAATTTTTATATTTAACCTCACTGGTGAAACTTAAAAAAGACTTTTTTAAATACAATATTTAAAAAAGGAAGAAAATGTCATTTGACTTGAATATAATACACTTTTTTCAAATGTATTTAGCCCACCAGCGGTTCTGCGCTCAAAGATGGCAGACGTGAGGTTCCGAGATCGATCTCATTTTTTCTCGTCGGCCTAGCCGTTCGAAATTTCCCGTGGTTTTCTCCTAAACTTGCGTGAGTACGGACTAGGACCTCTTAGAAAGACCTCCACGAAATGCACTCCCCCTCAGACCTATGACACAAGAGTAGTCAATCGGCCTTATTCCGCAACGCGCAACGCTTCAACTGCTTTTATCCATTACACAGTTTAATGTTTTTTTTTTTCATGTTTAACCTCACTGGTGAAACTTAAAAAAGAATTTAATTTTTAATTATGGAGGAAGATATCTCGAAAAATTATCTTTATATCTTTAATTTTAAAGCAAACCGCACTAGAGATTGTTTTAGGTGCAATCCTGTACGTAACGTTTCAAGTTTTCATATGCACTGCACAGTGTACTTCGAACATTTTCCAGTTATATTTCACAATATATCTAAACAACTAAACGGTAAATTATTTCTAATCATACCTTATTCTACATTAGAAATAGGTTTGTGTATTTTGCTAATGTATGTTAATTTAAACATATCTCTCACAAATCCCAATGCATCGTAAATGATTAATGAATCTCAGTATACAAACCGTTGCATAATTTATACAATATTCATTAAAAAACACATGAAAAAATTTCGATCGTGTTTTACAGGCATAAAAATAATAATCGATATAAAATTCGTTCGAAACAAATTTTTTTAGTACATTCTTTCACATAACGACATGTAATAACTGTGTTGCGTTCCTTAGCAACGGTTACTGTATCCGTTTCTTAAAATTTCTTTTTCGTGTTTTCTTAAACCTGATTTTTTTTTTTTTTTTTTTTTTTTTACTTCATGCTAAAGAACAAAAGAAAAAAAAATAGTTGATTTAAATTTTTAATGCACAAACAACATTAAAAAAAAAAAGATTACTTGCCTTAAAATACGAAGTCGTCTTAGCAATGGTTATTAAATTCATTTCTCAAAAAAAAAAAAAAAAAAAAAAAAAAGAAAAGAAGAAAAACTTTCTTGTTATTTCCACAATTTAACTTTTTATTATATTTTTTAAACTTATTTTTAACATTTTTATCTCTTACCCATATTTGTACGATAGAGAAAGTATTATTTTGGGGTCAAATTTTTAAGGTGAGTTCTTCTTATATTTAAACGTTTTAAGGTCCATGAATCCCAAAATCAGAATTTTAATAGTTGGTTTTGTATATCTGTCTGTATGTGTGTTTGTATGTTATAAGTGCATTTCAAAAGCAAGTAGTAGCATATATGAAAGAAATTAAATTTTCGAAATTGAGATTTTTTTTTTTTTTTTTTTTTTTTCGCGTTTTGAAGCCCACTCATTCCAAAAATCAGGTTTTTAGCTGTTGGTCTGTTTGTATGTATATGTGTTTGTTATCGGCATATCCCAAAAACAAACATAGTAGCAGAATGTACAAACTTATTATTCAAAATCTGTATCATATAGAAATGCTAAATTAAATTTTTCGCCGAAATCAAGTAAATTTTTCGTGCACAGGGATATCAAAAAAAAAAAAAAAAAAAAAAAAAAAAAAAAAGAATTCAAATGCATTATGTCTATGAGCGAAAATTTTAATAGGTACAGTTTAATCCCATACGATTTACAAAACAAAAACAAAATTAATATTTTTATATGCGTAAAAACATATTTCGTGTGGAATGCGGCATGAAAATCATTCACTGTTCGTTTACAATGTTACCTAAAAGAACTAGAATATAACTATATTTGGAAGTTGCAGAAAAACTGCTCAGGAATGAAAATTAATTCCACTTACGCAGACGCTAAATAAAGTTTTTTTTTTTTTTTTTTTAAGTTAAATTTTAAATGCTTGTTTTTGTATAATTACACGTTTTCGAGGTTCCCTGAATAATAAAGTAAAATTTTTAAGTTTTCATTTTTGTGTATGTCGGTGTAACTTTATAACAATAATAATAATTTCACCTAATTTAAATATTGCATTTTAAAATTCATATGAGATTGCCGTTTGAAATCTTTGATTACGATTGATAAGTTTTATGTGTTGACGCTGGTGAAAGTGGTATGAATAATTTTGAGTAAAGTTTTAAATTTAACAACAGCATTGAAGTCTACATAAATATAGGCAATGTATTGAAACGGCCCATCACATAGATTTATTTGTCAAATGAAACTGTTCCTAATCCTAGTTTGAATTTTTTTTAACGTAGGTTTATATTGAGTACTTGTTATCTTACCCTTTGATGTGCAATATTTTATTTTATTTTATTTATTTATTTATTTTTTATTTATTTATTTTTGAAATGCAGGGTAAGAGAAAGTTTTGTCAGTGGCAGACCAGATTATTTAAGTTGTTCTTAAAATGTAAAAAATCAATAAAAGGAAAATAAAACCATTTTCAAATGATGTATTTTGTCTGAAAGCAATATTCCTTCGCTCTAATAAATTTGCCATTTTTATTTTATTTTCAACGTGTGATAAATATTAAATAAAACAGTTTATTCAAACTCTAATTTAAACACTAATTTTTAACATGTACATTTTCAAATATAGAAAAATCAAAAAATTATACTTATAATATATATATTTATACATATTATTATTATGTTCAAAATATAAATATTTAAAGAATAAAAATAAATTAATAACTTGTTGCTTTTTACAAGTCTCATTATTTTAAATTACTCACACAAATTGCGGAGATTATGAGTGTCAATTCGAATTAATAACTTTGAAAATACGCTTAAATAATAATATTAAAAAAAAAAAAAAAAAGAAAGAAAGAAAGAAAGCACTTGTGTTTTATTTCTATACTTATTAAAAATAAATTGTTGCTAAGCTTAAAATAGAGGGGAGGGGTAGGATTATATTTCAATAATCTTTATGTATTGTATTTTTAATTGTTAAATCTTCCAATAAACGTGTTTCGTTTTATAGCATCCCTATTTACAAATTAACAAACTAGAATGTTGTGGCCACCACGAGACATTCTTCTATATTTTCCTATACAAATTCACTCAGTAACAATAATAAAAAAAAAAAAAAATGGGACTTCGACAAAATTTTGGGTAAAATGTGAAAATTATTCTAAGTTTGTCAAAACACGGAAACCGTGGGACTTTGACAAAATTAGGGGATAAATGCAAAAATATGTTAAAGTTTGTCAAGACACGGAAGCCGTAGGACTTTGACAAAATTAGGGGAAAAAGCAAAAATTAGTTTAAGTTTGTCAGAACACGGAAACCGTGGGAGTTTGATAAAATTAAGGGGAGAAAAAAAAAAAAAAAAAAAGATTTTTTTTTTTTCTATTTTTTTTTTTTTTTTTCGTAAAAAGTAAAAAAAATCGATGACATTGTTTTAAATTATCACAGATTTATAGTTCAACCATTCGTTTTAAAGGTACTGACGAGACCTTTCGAAAGATACCCATCTTGAAAATTTTTGCCCTATATCACCCTTTTAAAAATTTAGAAAAAGCGGGATGGCAACGCAACCTGTAAGACGATTTTTACCAAAAGTTTATAGGCACTAATTTATGTCAAGGTGCAACTACATACCAATTTGTATGAAATTCTGTGCAGTAGTTCCAGAGATACAGTTGCCACAAAATTTTGTCACACATACACAGACAGACAGACAGACAGACATTTTCTAAAAATGGTAAAATCGTGTTCTACAGCTCTCGAAACGTGTAAGTCCATCAAAAACCCGAAATCGAAAATTTTTACGAATCCAATACTTTCTTCTATTGAAGATAGAAGAAAGTAATAATAGCAAAACATTCCCCTTCTTCCAGGAACGGAATAGGATTGTTGTTCATTTGAGTTAGGGATAGGAGAAAGGTATAGTATAACCATACCATAGTTACCCAGAGTCATAACGTTAACGTTAACAAAAGAAAATGTACGAAAACTTAACAAAAGGAAAAAATAGCTGACGCCTATCGGATATATTATTCTTGTCTACAAGTTTCATATGTTATTGTTTAGTTTTATTTAACTGGAACTAACAATAGAAGACGCATTTTTAGAAGTCGGTCTCTTGCTCTATTTTGCGGCGAGATCAATGTATTTGAAAAACGTTTAAATTTAAATTATCACGACAGACCACTCTGTAAAAGATGGGAAGAGCGTTACATCTCAAATTTCTAACAGGTGCGTTTCAAAAAAGACAATGGGTGCACATTTTGAGGAGGAATGCGCTAAGGTCCCGACGGCAGGGACACAAGTATCTTCTTTGTGATGTCCCTCATGCCTTATGACACTAATTAAGCAGTTGCAGACGATGGACACATGTAGAGTGTCTAAATTCTAGGCACCCTAGACACATGTACACAAAAGGAACCAATAAAGCTTTCTTCGGATTCTTTTACTTCTGGGAAAAAGGTTTGACCCGCTGTGTCACAGTTTCCAAAACGCAATCCATAATTAATCGTGACGCTTCTGAATATCGCCGTAATCTCCAACAAAGAAGTGGATGTTTTATCACCATAAAATACTTTAAACATTAAATGACTTTATATTTTGCGAAAAGGATTGAGAAAAATTATTTGATTTTAAACTATACTTGTCAACGAAAACCTAATTCAACAAACTAGTGAATTTAAAATTAAATTAAGAGCAATACCAGGTGGAAGGCGCTAAGTCTCCTTTGACACCCCTTTGGTTACCGCCCTGTCTAAAAGACCTTTGAAAACTCATGTACTGTTAAATTATGTACTTCTACACAACTTTCAAAGTAATACGTGAAAATTGCGTAAGTAAGGTTTTCCTCTGTATCTGAACTAAGTTGCTTATAAAAATGCACTCAAATAGTTATTGCCTTTCTTAAAAGGAGAATGAAAAAAATTTCTCTGCATAGTTCCTTTTCAAATACATGTTTCCGAATTATTTTTATTCTTCAACAATTTTCAGAAGGGAATGTTTTTATTGACAGATCTTAAAACATTAATTAAAAAAAATAACAACCACTTCTAATCCTAAAAAATAAAAAAAAAGTAAAGATAGTTTTCGTTAATTAAAAATATATTGCTTATTAACATTTTTATTCATTTGATTAAAATTGTATTTACCAGCAAGACGAAATTTCAAAATAAACATAGTCATTTTTCTTAATTAATATCGGACAATAGTTTTCATAGCCGAGAGTCGTGACCCATGTTATTTTATGGAATAATTTGTTTCCATAATGATGCATTACCTAATGAATATTTTTAAATTGCTTTTTCACATTTAGAAAATCCATAAGTGTTAATTTTGTACTTGTTTTTCAAAAATTGATTGCTTAAATTTTTGGTTATTTTATTGTTCAACTTGAAAATAAGAAGAAAGCAACTTGTGAAAAATTGCATTTTTGAAAAAAAAAAAAAAAAAAAAAAAACTTTAATAAAATAACACTTTTCCTAAATGTAATGCACCCGACAGTAGATCAGCGATTACGTGCTCAAAGCTGGTAGATTAGAGATGCCGAGTTCCATCACAAATCTTGCTCATCGACTTAACAGTTCGTACTTTCAGATGGTTTTCTCATGAACTCATACGAATATAAAAACGACTCCATAGAAAGACCGACACGTACGGCATTCCACCTATAAGAATAGGATCCTAGTCCACTCAATCGGCTTTTAACATACAATTGACCAACCAACTAGTTTAAATTTAAAATGAAGCTTGAAAATTTATTAGTGTAAAACAAATATATATATACATTATTTCAAATCACATTAATAACACTACGCTGCCAAGAGAAATAAATAAATAAAATAGAGCCATGATACCATTTTTGCTGAGTTATGAAAAATGACCTTCGGAATCCGAATATGACACCCATTTTGCACAATCTCTCACCGTTTTCTCGGGACGTCAATCCTCCCCTGAATTCCAAAGGTATTCGGTAATTTTTTTGTCATGATTTTTTTTGAAGAAGGGAAAAGTATTATTTTAAAGCATAAAAACGAAAAAATATAATTTATAAATAATAATATTAATTGATTAATAGAATATAATAAATTATAATGTATAATGTCAGTGGTAAATCCCATCCTCCTAACTTTTTTCCATGCTGCAAATATTCATGTTTTAGAATTTTCCAACTCTGTAGTCCCTAAAAAGATACTTAACAGTTAAAATATTCCTTCCCCACCCTACAAATCAAATTTATAGCCCAAAAAGTGTCAAAAATGAAGAAGCGTTTCTAAAAAACGATGAGTGATAGGGCGAAATGGGAGCCATATTCGGATTCAGAAAATCATTTTACATAAGAATTTGCAAAAAATATGATTTAGCCGCTTTTCATGCCGTGAGGTGTAATTAAAGTTTCTTTGTGAGTGGAAAAAAATTAAAATTTGTAAAAAACTGATTAAATATATAGATGTATACATTGTTAATTTTTTCATCCCAACAACCCTCTAAAAGATCAATGTTTGCGCACTCGTTGGTGTAAGTTTTACACAAACTAAGACTAAGAAATTTAAACTCAATCCTGATGAATCGCAACTAAAGTTTCATTGTATGTGACAAAGAATTAAAAAGTGTAAGAAGGCGAGTAAAAGTAAAAAAGAAAGAAAAATCTGTTTAATTTTACCACTTAGCACCCAACTTTCTAAAAGCTTAATGTTTGTGTACTTATTAATATTTAGCATTCATTTCAGAAACAGCAATTTTAAAAAGGCTATTTTCTTCTGCATGCAGAGAAAAGTGCACATTCCTAGTCACAACAAGACATAAACACTTGATGAAATAAATGCATAATTAACCCACAGAGCCCCATCTTCTCTCCTAATATTTCAAAGGAAATGATTGCTTTTCTTAAAAGCTGTCAGGGAAAAAGGCACTGTCTGCACTCCCGCCTTTTTTTTTTTTTTTTTTTTGGTGGGGGAGGTTCCTTCTATCATAAAAATCAAGATAAATAATACCGTAAATAAACAGTAATGAACTTATTTGTACTATAGTGTGAAACTGATAGTAGAGAAATATTTCTACAATCTCCAAAAAGGAATATAGCTACATTTTAAATCTCTACATGTTAAATAAATACAGTATTTTATATTCATGAAATATTTATTCAATACCGTGTAGTATTCAAGACTTTAATAATAATATTTAGATTTTTAATGGATTTATTTTTTCTTATTTATTGAAAAATAGAAAAAGAAGGGAATTTCTAACGAATTTAAAATAGTAAATTTTGTTTTCTCCAAAATGAACTGTTATAAGTTTATATTAAATAAATAAATAAACTAATTAAATAAATAATTAATTTGAAAATTAAAGTATTAAGCTGTAATGCGAAAACAAAAAATCTGATGTGGGCACCACATGACTTCCTTATACACTTTTAGAAATATACATAATGTTAAAAAACATTGTCACTGGAGCCGAAACATTTGGCTAAAAATATTTTAAAAAAATGCATGCATACGTAAAAAAAAATAAAAAATAAAATTGTGCCTTGAGGGGACTCGTGTCAAAGTTGTGCCTTGAGGGGGACTCGTGTGCCTTGGGGGGGACTCATGTCAAAGTTGTACCTTGGGGAGGGGACTCATGTCAAAGTTGTGCCTTGGGGGGACTCATGTCAAAGTTGTGCCTTGGGGGGGACTCATGTCAAAGTCGTGCCTTGGGGGGGACTCATGTCAAAGTTGTGCCTTGGGGGGGACTCATGTCAAAGTTGTGCCTTGGGGGGGGGGGGGACTCATGTCAACGTGTTCTGAACTTTTCTGAAAGTTTCAAATGTCTAGCTAGTCGAGAAGTCAGTTAAATTGCAAGATTTGTACAAACCGTTTTTGAGCTATTACCGTTTTTTGATACATTTTGCCAATTATGAACCTAATTTTTCTAAATATCTCCAAAACGGAAAATCATATAAAGTCCAAAAAGGGAGGTGCACAACTAGATGTTATAACAAACCTATGTACCAATTCGCAACTTTCTACGTCCAACCGTTTTTGAGTTATGCGACATACACCCCCACACACAGACACACATACGTACAGACGTCACAAAAAATCGTGTAAAGTCGCTTATATCTCTCAGGTGTGCAACTAGACATCATGACTGTCACACGTATAAAGTGGCAACATTCAGCGATCATTCGTTTTCGAGCAATGTGAAATACAAAATCCATTTCGCAAATCGGGATTACTATACTTCCTTATACTTTGTATAAGGAAGTAAAAAGGTTTATTTGCTTATTTCCTTTAAATAACAAAAAGATAAACTATCATTAATTCATTATAGAACTTTAGAACTTTGAAAAAGAAAAGGATCTAAGAAAAAGAAAAAAAATTACTATAAAAAATACAACAAAAAGTAAATTAAAAACAGATGCACAATCTTCATATATATTAAAAAAAAAAAAAAAAAAAAAAAAAAGATTATTATCAGAATGACTAAGATTTGAAGGTAAAAAGTATACTAAAATAAATTCATAAATCGATTGGTGGTTGAATCTTTATCACTTTTTTAAAGTAAGCATTTAAATAAGAAATATAAAAATTCAAAATTTAAGTATAAAAAATATTCTCAGAAATTACTCTATCCTTAAAAATAAGTAAAAATTAAATGAATAAATGAACACATAAAAGTAAAATGAATAAATAAAAATAAATATTAGCATTCTTCGAAAGATATTAAAACTTCTTCACACACATATTTATGGTGTGTGAAGAAGTTTTAATATCTTTTTATTGATTGTACGCCAGTTTTTGAATTTAGTTTTGGTATCAGCATTTTTATTTATATAACAGTGCATATCCCGATAAATTTAATATTTCATAATATCCGTAACTAATATTTGTGTTGATTAACTTTTGTGAGATATCGTCCTACAGGTGGTGCCGTTCTACTGCCATTTTTTTTTTTTTTTTTTTTTTTTTTTTTTTTTTTCATTTCAAAGACTATATTTCAGTTTCTATTATATATAAACGCATGGGAGATGTATATTATGTAAAAATCTTTTAATTCAATTTAGTTGCATATCAACCGACAGGCAAATAGCATATTTTCTAAAATTTAAACCCATTTACCGGAATGTTATATTTCAAATTTCCTGTTAAAAAAAGTACACTGCTAAAAAAGACTAAACATACATATAAACACTAATAAAATGTGTTGTTTTAATATAAACGATCCTATTTCACGGTTTGTAAGTCAAACACACGTTTTAAATGAAGGGAAAAGTATTTAAAAAAAAAAAAAAAAAACGGTGCCCACAACCGGGAATGGCAGCCATTTTTATAATAGCAAAAAAAAAAAAAAAAAAAAAAAAAAATAATTTCGATCCACATTTTGGCTGAATTCGATATTGCATCATAAAATATAAGGAATATACTGTTTAAATATGCCTTCCATTTATATTTTTGAATTAATTCACTTTGATTTATCGCATTCTGAAAATATTCACAAATCACTTTTGAGTCGCTTTTCTTTTTTTCAGACTTTTTATTTTTATGCTTACATTTACTTAAATAACGCATCTGTTCACTTCTGTGTTAGCACAAAAACTGCGTACTGTCTGTAAAAATGATAAATTTTATCTCATGTCTAAAGCAATCTCCTAACCCAAAATATTATTTTAAAAATAACAATACGTGTTTGATAGTACTCAAAGCTACCATATTTACTTTATCTTAAAAGATATGGTGGGGTGCCCATATATATATATGTGTGTGTGTGTGTGTGTGTGTGTGTGTGTGTGTGTGTGTGTGTGTTGCTAATTTTGTCAGCTTAACCCCCCGATTGATTGAGTATTATTCGAAATTGAAATTCAGAAATATAAATTTAAAATGATGAGCAATAATTAAAATTTCATTATAAGAAGGTTGGGGGGGGGGGGGTTAATTTGTAAAAATCTAATTAAAAATTTGTTAATTTTGTCATTTCAACCCACCATTAAAATGTCCATGTTTGAGAATATTTGGTGTTTAACATGCATTTTATAAAAAACAATTTAAGTGTGCCCTTTTTTCCGCATGCGGAAAAAAAGGCACTTTCCACTAATTACTTGGCTTTCCGATAATTAAGGAAAGAGGGGGGGAGGGATAAAAAGTTAATTAAAAAAAATGTTCATTTTGTCACCTTAGAACGTGGATCCGAAAAAAAAGGCACTTTTGCAATAATTACTGGACATCAATAAAAAGTAAACTGCAGGATGCGTCAACATTTATTTTTGGTTATAAAGTGCAAAGGTAGAAGATAAAGGAAGGAAGAAGGGTAGAAATTAAGGCGGTAGAGGAGAAAAAAAAATAATAATAATTTTAGGAAGTTTAAAATCAAATTGAAGCTGAAAAATATAAACAAACGAATGAGTAATAATTAAAAATTCATTGTAAGGAGGGGAAGAGGGGGGATTAAAATTTAAAAAAAAGTAATTAAGAAATAAATGTTAAATTTATCATCTCACCTCCCCCCCCCCAACACACACACCTTTAATATTTCGATGTTTGCGCATTCGTTAGTGCTTAACATGTATTTTATAAATAGAAATTTAAAAAAGTGCCTTTTTTCCGGTGCGTTCTTTTCCGCATGTGGAAAAGAAGGCACTTTTCAAATAACTACTTGGTCTTCCAATAATTAAGGAAGGGGGGGGGGGTTGGATAAATTAAAAAAAAAATGTTAATTTTGTCACCTTAACCCACCAATAAATTAACGTTGTTTGTGTACTCTTTGGTGTTTAACATGTATTTTATAAAAAAGAAGTGCCCTTTTTTTCCATATGCACTTTTTTTCGTAAAAACATTAATTTCTGCTCACTTAGCCCCCCCCCCCCTCCATTTATGTGAAAAAATTTCTTAAACATTCAATAACACTTTAAAAAAAAATTATAAATTTTCATTACAATCCGAAAGAGGGTGATCTAAATATATTTAATGTCTTTTCCTCTGCCCCCCCCCCCCCCAAAAAAAAAAAAAAAAAAAAAAAACGCATTCTTTTAAACATTTCGTTTCTTTTTGCGCATTTTTCTTTTCTCATTGAAAAACTTTAGGAAGTTCAAAATCAAACTGAAACTGAAAAATATGAATAAACGAATGAGTAATAATTAAAGTTCCATTGTATGGCGTGGAGGGGGGGGGGGGCTAAAATTTATAAAAAGCTAATTAAGAAAATATTGTTAATTTTGTCATCTTAGCCCCCATTTAAATTTCGATGATTGCGCATTCGTTAGTATTTAACGAGTATTTTATAAAAAGGGATTAAAAAAGTGCCCTTTTTTCCGGTGCCCTTTTTTCCGTATGCGGAAAAAAGGGCACTTTCTTAATAATTACCAGTAAATAATAAGTCATATTAATTCAAATTTTCATTAAAATCAGCGACAGATTCATATAAGCACAATTATTATTTTTAGCTCACGTAGACACCCAATGCCAATCTTCCTTACGAGGTGTATATATATATATATATATAAAACACTTAGAGAACATTTCTCAAACAGTAAATGACACTTATAAAAACTCTCATTACAGATTGTCAAAGGGTGATTAAAAAATAGTCTATTTCTTTTCCTCGGCTCCCACCACCAGTCTACTCTGTTATACCTAACTCTTACTAAAAAACTTCATAAATTATAAGTTAAATGTATCGTTACAATAAAACTGGTTCCATAAAAACCATTATGTTCCTTTTGTGTTTGCCTACCTGGTACTCCCCCCCCCCCCCCCCCCACAAAACAGTTACATGCAATACTCAATAAAATTTTTCCTAATGAGTCAGTGGGACTAGTTTTACTACAATCCTGAACGGGGTGATATAAAAACATTCATTTTCTTTTTCTCTGCCATCTAATTCCCTCCCCCCACCCCCACCCCCACCCCCGTCCTTATGCGTATTACTCACAGAAAATCTTGATAAATAATGAATGATATTTATTCAAATTTTCATTAAAATCATCCACAGAATCATAAAAATGTTTGTGTCATAAAGATGTTTGTGTACTCTTTGGTGTTTAACATGTTTTTTACAAAAAAAATTTAAGAAGTGCCCTTTTTTCCGGTGCCCTTTTTTCCGCATGCGGAAAAAAGGGCACTTCTCCACTAATTAATTGGTCTTCCAATAATTAAGAAAAAAGAGGGAGGGAGTAAATTATTAATAATTTAAATTTATAAACATTTGGTAATTTTGTCACCCACCAATAAAATGCCGATGTTTGTGCACTCTCTGTTGTTTAACATGTATTTTACAAAACAAATATTTAAGAAGTGCCCTTTTTTCCTGTGCCCTTTTTTCCGCATGCGGAAAAAAGGGCACTTTCCCAATAACTACTTTACCTAAATACAAAATGAACAGCAGGATGCCGTCAAAATTACATTTGGTGTATCTAAGAGGTTGTTACAAAAGAAACTATATATATATATACATTATTAATATATATATAGATATATACATCTATTTTTTACTTTATTGAACTACATTCAAAATAGAAATATAATTTGTAACCGATGAGTATTCATTACAGTTACATTAAAACGGCAGGAAAAATTAAAATTTGTGAAAAGACTGATTTAAAATATATATATATATCTACTGTTAATTTTATCAGCTCAACCTCTCCCAGCAAACCATTCAAAATTATAAATGCTTGCGCGTTCGTTGATGTTCAGCCTACATTATTGAAATAGCATTAAAAAAAGTGCTCTTTTTTCCGTACGTGGATCCGACAAAAAAATAAAAAAATAATAATAATAATAATAATAATAATAATAATAATAATAATAATTTTATGAAGTTTAAAATAAAATTGAAGCTGAAAAATATAAATAAACGAATGAGTAATAATTAAAGACTCATTGTAAGGAGAGGGGAGTGGGTTAAAATTATTGTAAAAAGGTAATTAAGAAATAAATATAAAATTTGTCATCTTACCCCCCCCCCCCCCCCAACACGCCCACCATTCAAATTTCGATGTTTTCGCATTCGTTAGTGCTTAATATGTATTTTATAAAAATAAATTTTAAAAAGTGCCCTTTTTTCAGTATGCGGAAAAAAGGGCACTTTCCTAATAATTACTACTATATAATAAGTCATATTAATTCAAATTTTCATTAAAATCAATGACAGATTTATATAAGCACAGTTATTATTTTCAGCTCACGTAGACACCCATTGCAAATCTTCCTTTCGAGGTATATATATATATATATATATATATATATATCACTTAGAGAACATTTCTCAAACAGTAAATGACATTTATAAAAACTCTCATTACAGCTCGTCAAAGGGTGATTAAAAAATAGTCAATTTCTTTTCCTCTGCTCGCTCCACCAGCCTACTTTGTTATACCTAACTCTTACTAAAAAACTTCATAAACTATAAGTTAAATTTATCGTTACAATAAAACTGGTTCCATAAAAACCATTACGTTCTTTTTGTGTTTGCCTACCTGGTACTCCCCCCCCCCCACACACACACACACAAAACAGTTACATGCAATACTCAATAAAATTTTTCCTAATGAGTCAGTGGGACTAGTTTTACTACAATCCTGAATGGGGTGATATAAATACATTCATTTTCTTTTTCTCTGCCCCCTAACTCCCCCCATCCACCCCCCGTCCTTATACGTATTACTCACAGAAAATCTTGATAAATAATGAATGATATTTATTCAAATTTTCAATAAAATCAACCACAGAATCATAAAAAAATCTATATTATTTTCTGCTCGCATAGCTCCTTTCTCCCTTCCTGTAAAATAATGTTTAAACATTAAATGACACTTATAAATATTTATAAATTTTCATTACAATCCGGAACAGGGTGATTAAAACATAATGAATTTCTGTTCCTCTACCTTTCTCCCCTCAACAGTATTCTTTTACAAGCAACCATTATTGGTAACCTTTATAAACTATTTTTATTAATTTATTGGTTCAATAAAATTGGTTGCATATAAATCATAGTTTTATTTTACTTTACCCTACGAACCACCCCTCTCCCCCCAATTTTTCTTAAACAATACATGAGGTTTTTTTTTTTTTTTAAATTTTTAACTGAGTACTAAAAAAAATTCATTTTCTTTTTCTCTGCCCCCTAATATCTCCCCCTTATAGGTAACACTCACTGAAAATATTCATAAATAATGAATGGTATTCATTCAAAGTTTCATTAAAATCGTTCACAGTCTCATATAAAAACATTATTATTTTCTGCTCACTTACCTCTCCCCCCTTCCACACTTCCTCTCCAGTGAAAAATTTCTTAAACATTCAGTAACACTTAATGAAAATTATAAATTTTCATTACAATCCGGAACAGGGTGATTTAAATATAGTCAATTTCTTTTCCTCTGCCCCCTCCCCCCCCGAAAAAAAAAGCGCATTCTTTTAAACATTTTGTTTCTCTTTCGGATTTTTCTTTTCTCATTGAAAAACTATAATTTAAATAATAAACTATAATAAACTGTATATAATACTAAACTATGATTTATAATAATTTATTGTTTCAATAATATTGGTTACATACAAACCATAATTTTGCTTTTCTTTATCCAACGACCCCGTCCTCCCTCAGTAGCTACTTGCGTCGCTAACTGATGTTTTTCTTAAATAAATACATGGCACTTTTTTTCTTTTTCTTTTTACAATCTTTAACTGGATGATATAAAAATATTCATTTTCTTTTTTTTCGATCCCTAACCTCCCCCCCCCCCGTTATACGTAACATTTACAGCAGATAATCTTCATGAATAATGAATAATGTTTTTTTTTTTTTTTTTTTTTTTTTTCATTAAATTCAGCCACAGACTCATTAAAACCATTATAATTTTCTGCTCGCCCCCCCTTGCTGTAAAAATGTTCTTAAACATTAAATGACTCTCATAAAAATTCATAAATTTTCATTACAATCCAGAACAGGCAGATTTAAATATCATCAATTTCTTTTCTTTTAACCCCCCCCCCAACAGTAGCCCCTCTTTTACAAGTAACCCTAATTGAAAACCTTTATAAACTATAAGTTTTATTAGCGTATTGTTTCAATAACATTGGTTGTATAAAAACCATAATGTTCATTTTCTTTGGAGAACTGGTACTCCCCCCCACCTCCCCTCCAACGTTGCATGCCATACTCAATGAAATTTTTCTTAACAATGAGTAAATGACACAAATTTAGTACAGTCTTATACCATGTGTTATAAAAACATTCGTTTTCTTTTTCTCTGCCCTCTAAGCCCCCCACCCCACCCCACCCCATTATTAGTAACACTCACTAAAAATATTCATAAATAATCAGTGATACACAAATTGTATTTAAAATCAGACATAAACTCACAAAAAAGTATTATTATTTTCTGCTCACATAGCCCCCTCCCCCCCCTTTTTTTTACATATTAGATATATTGATCATGCCTCATGTCTAAATCATAGAAATCTTTATTGCAATCAATAACAGATAACAATAAAAAAAAAAAAAATATTTTTCTTGAATCCCCCCCCCCCCTCAAAAAAAAAAAAAAAAAAAAAAACTGCTCTGTTATACTTAGCCTTCGCTGAAAAAATTAATAATCTATATTTCTATCACAGTTTCATTAATATTAATTACATGGTTACATAAAAACCATTATTTTCTTTTTCATTTCCCATCTAGCTCCACCCCCCCCCCCACCCCTAGTTATATTAAGCAATTACTGAATTTTCACTCAAAAGTTATCCCTAAATATTTTTAATTCAATATGAGAGTCACCTGTAGACTCTGATTTGGATTTTCGTGTTTATTGCATCTTACGATTCGCAAATCGCAAAAGTGCCCTTTTTTCCGGGTGCCCTTTTTTCCGGTGCCCTTTTTTCCGGGTGCCCTTTTTTCCGGGTGCCCTTTTTTCCGGTGCCCTTTTTTCCGTGCCCTTTTTTCCGGTGCCCTTTTTTCCGGGATCCGAAGAAATCATAAAACTGTCAAAGAGAAAATCCATGAGTGTTTCGAAGACAGGAAGATAAGGAATTGGGGAGGAAGGCTGGGGGGTGGATAGTGGGTATTTCGCTTTCATATTCTCTTTGCAGAGAGAATTACGATTTGTAGACAAACATTTCATATAGCTTAAAAAAAAAAAAAAATGCTTCTCATAATTGTAAATAAAAAAGTCCGAGAAAATTTTCGTCGTTTTAGCGCCCTTTCATTTGTGCATCGAGCGAGCGCCCCGTGCGACCGCACACTTCGCACACTCCTTGGTCCGCCTCTGCATAATTCATTCTTTTTATTATAGTTTTAATATACAGTCATAAATTTTCTACGATTCTATTGTTAATTTATGAATGAAAATAATTTAATTTAATGTATTCTGCTCCGAATTTTCACCCTACCCTTCCTCGAAAAAAGTATATACATATACGAATCATATACTCACAAACATAGATGCACGTATGAATATGTACAGTCATAGAATAATAATAATAATAATAATAATTTCCTTCCCCGATTAATTTCGCCGTAAATTAACGTAGAAACCAGCAGCTGATGCCTAACGATTGGTAATAACATCTACACTCCTTCTCATAATTATAAGGACACCTGTTTTTCTATATTAACTAAACACTGAACACTATTATTTAAACAAATATATTTTTAATTAATTTGAATTTCATTAATAGAATATATTTAAATAGTTTTATCGTTTTTCTATCTTAAAAAACTTTAAATATGGTAAAAAAATGATTTTTCAGGTGTTCACAATTATAAGGGCAGCTCGAATTTTAGTATTTTTTTTTTTTTCAGTTATTCTTTAAATTTATATTTTATGGGATCTCTTTTTAGAGTGAAACAGTTAGAAATTCTCTCTGGTATATATATATATATATATATATATATATATATATATATACATTTTCTTTTAATATTCAGTTTCAAAACCATTTCATATAGCATATGTGATATTCTTAATACATTTAAACTATTTAAAATTGCTTTCCACTTGCATGCACTTTTCTAATATCATATGTTAAGGTTTTTTCAACTTTTAGGCCATGGGAAAGGGAATAATACAGAAGTTTCTTTCTTCAAACTATTTCCTGTTGCTCTAAAAGTAGAGCAAAAATGTAAGTCTTGTTCAAAAAAATATTATTACCCCCCAAAATCTAACAAAAATCTGATAATTCCACGTTTAAAATTTACGGATATTCTCTTGATGTTCATAATAATAGAAAAAATTACTAAATTCATTCTGCCTTCAGTAGAAACAGCCCCCGAGAGCCTCATAGATCCACCTTTAAAATGGCCGATTTATATCTGCCTTTAAAAAATCTGCTCTGTCTTTCGCTATTTTAAGATCGTGCCAGTAACTGTTAAAACCATTTGGTTAATCAAGAATAAAAATTTTTTCATCTGAAAATGCAATATTTTACCATTTAATATTGTCTTTATTCAACTTTAATACAGACGTTCTTTCCCCCATTAAATGCTGATTGATTATTACAGGTTTTTAATTCATTTTAACATATTATTAATTATTTTAAACATGCATAAATGTAGACCCTAACCTTTCGTTAAAAATTATGAGCAAATTAGGCAGCAATCATTATGAGTAGTACAGTAAGAGGAATTATGAGTCTTCGATCTCTGTAAAACAACTCTATTTTTGCATCAGATCTCTCTCCTATCGAACCAGCAGTTCAATGTTTGATCACATTTCTCTCAGCAACTTTAGACCTTCGAATTTCATTTGAAATTCGGCCGATTGAAATTATCCTTCCACTTAAAAAACACATTTATTATACTTCACTATTTGAACGTTCTTTTTTTCGAGGAATTATCAGTAATGTCCGTCCAAGAAAAATTGAAGGCTTATATATGAATTAATCTAGCCCAGTAGTTAACAAATTCGCATGCTAACTGCAAGTTATCCGCTAGTAAGTTAAATAAGACGAAAAAATCTGGATTGTCCCTATAATTATGAACATCTAAAAACGTGGAGAAAAACACATTTTGCATTATTTTTTATTAATTTTGTTTTATATTAAAAAATTATAACAGTTTTGGTTTTTAGAATACTAGATATATTAAGTGCACTTAGTATAATCTTGTTTACAATTATTTTTACGTTAGTTATTTATAAAGTGTCCTTATAAATATGAGAAGGAGTGTAGTTTTTAATTCGCTAAATTTTGTTTACGGTGTCATGCACATATTAAAACTTGTACAAACTTTTTCTTCTTCTTTTTCTTTTTTTCATTTCCCGAATTGTAACACCCATTTTTGACTACGTATTCGAATTTATGAGGTCAAGGCGATTCGGAAAAAGGTATATTTTATATTCTTTATATCAAGTCTTCAACGAGCAACAAGCAAAAATGTATTAGGGGTAAATCTCAATATTTAAAAAAAAAAATAAAATTCATATATCACATAGAAAAGTATTATATCCATTCAGATAATAATCCGAAAAGAAATATAACAATTTTAAATATAAAATAATGTAGAGTAATGCTAATTAAGAAAGGATGTGTACGTCTAAACTTACTTCAATAACTATTTTAATCATGCGCAAGCAAAATAATATATGACACAAAAGATAACAAGTGACAGCCCGCTAAGAGCAATAAAAATTGAAATATCACTATAATTCGAAAAATAATGATAGGAATGAATGTAACCCATAATTTTAATGATGTCCATTCTATTCGTGCAAAAATTAATGCAGGTCGTAACTCATAATTTTTTGAAATATGATTTTATTAATTATTTTCATAATTCAAAAAATGTTTTTTAATCAAAAATATGCATGGAATATATTTGGGTTAATTCATAATAACATTATATATATATAAAATAATCTATTATTTTTTTGGGAAGACATGAATTAATGTTTATTACATTCATTTAACATTAGCATCTCCATATTTTAACAAATTATAACTCTGAGAAAAATTGATAGAAACATATAAACTATGCCATTTTCTGAGCTGATTTGAACCAAATAATCCAAAAAGCTTGTCGAAATTAGGGGGTTGCCTTTGAAAAAAAAAAAGAAGTTGATGTCAGTTTTAATATGTAGACACCCCTTAAACAAAATCTAACTAAACCGTTCTAAACTAGGCCTTATTACTAATTGATTGACACCAGTCGCAAGTCTCTACACTAATTTACGGCGAAATTAGTCGGGAAAGGAGGGGGAGGGGCGTTTTTTTTATGATTGTATATACAGTGCGGCTCGAATGAATAAAATATATTTCCAGTGCGGCCCACCAAGTGTTTTGGGTTGGACAGGCCTGATATAAAACACCATTCTCTATCTCTCTGTCTGCGCCCCCCCCCCTCCCATCCAGACGTATGTAACTCTCATTGTAATTTTTCATTAACAGTAAGTAACACTTGCACAAAATGTCAATAAAAAAATCGATAATAAGTGTTGTTTAAAAAGATTATTTTATTTTTCATCTGCACCCCCCTCCCCTCCCCTCCCTCAATACACACACTTGCCCCTTTTTTAACTACAGGTAACTCTTATTATAATTTTAATAAAAAGTAAGTGATAGTCATATAAAGTTTCATAAAAATAGCTAGCATAGTGATATAAAAGCAACCACTTTTTTCACTCTGTCCTCTCTTAGTCCCCCCCCCCCCCAGATACGTGTAACATTCACTGTAATTTTTATTAAAGAGTAAATGGTATATATACAAAATTTTATTTAAATCAATATTAGAACAGTTTAAAAAATATATATATTTCCGTCTACAACCCATCTTGCCCCCCCCCCAGGTATATATCACACTCATTGTGAAATTGATAAAAAGAAAGTGATAGTTATTAAGTCAGTAAAATGGTGATACAAAAAAAAATCATGTAATTATTCCCTGCTTCTTCCCCTTTAGTTTCCCCCCCCCTCAACCCCAATTATATCTGACACTTAGTGTAATTTTTTCATAAATTGTACGCGATTATACAAATTTTCATTAAAATCGGTAAGAAGGTGATATAAAAAAAAATATTTTCTTTCAATCTGGTCCTACCCCCCCCCCCCCCCCTTCCTCCAGGTATATACTAAATGAACGTCGTACTAAATCAATTGAAATTTCTGTTCGTTTGAGCCGTTTTTGAGATACCAACTTTTACAAAGCTTGGCATAATTAATTGTTGACCAGAAAACAACAATTACATGCAAAATGATATTTAAAAGAAGGTTAACATGGAAAAAAAAAAAAAAAAAAAAAAAGAACATGCAGCTGTTTTTAAAGGAACGCACTTGCAAGACCTGAAATTGAGCTATTGATACAGGACGCCTATCAATTTTCCTGAACTAACCAACTATATCATTCGAAAGGACATCTAATAGAGTATTTATACAGCAATTTTGAAGAAAATCGTTAGAGCCGTTTTTGAGATACGGACTGAGATACCACTTCCGGTTTCCAATTCTCATTAAAATTTGATAGCCATAAGATCCCTCCCCCCCCACACACACATACACTGACCAATTGCCAAAAACCATTTTTTTTTTACTCAGGAGACCTTAAAACATGTAAATCAGATGAAATCTCGATATCGAATTTTTGGACCGAATACAATACTTCCATTACCTACGGTAGTAGGGAGTAGGGTAATGGAAGTTAAAAAAAAAAAAAAAGAAAAAATGTAGAAAATTATCTGATATCATTAGAAGAATCTGCCGCACTTGTGTTTGTGATTCGATGACTATTAATAATAAAATCCATAAAAACTAAAGTGTTTCAACAGTTCTCTATCAGTATTGCAAAACAAACAAGAGAGATTAATTTCAAATATAACCTAAAATTTGACTAAAATTTCATATTTAAAAAAAAAAAAAAAAAAAACTCGAAAATTGAGAAGGCACAGTTTATTAGATCTATATCTTAAAGTGCAAGCGTGGGAGAAGAAGCAGCACAAAATTTAGATGATAAATTTATTTTGAATTACTGAAAACTGCTTTTTTTTTTTTTTTTCATGAAATTTTAATTATATTTTAGGCTGTATATTTGAAAATAACGTCTGTTATACGTACAGAAATTTGAATAAACACCATAAAATGCAAGAACATGCAACAATTATTTCAGGTCGAAATAAGACATGATTCTTCGAGAGGTGGACAAAGTAGGCACGAGTGCTGCAAACAAAAATGCGTTGTCGCTTTGTTAAAAATTCTCGGTCATTTCTTCTATTCAGTTTATTTCTTTACCTTATACGCATAACTAAGAAATTTATACATCCAGCTTAGGGATTCAGAAAATGACTATTCGTTCTAGATGAAGGTAGAATATATATATATTGTCAGCGTAATTTCTTAAGAGAAAAAAATAGAAACATATTGCAATTAAGATAAGATTCTACACATTTTTCTATCCATATGCTATTTTTAAATGCATTTTTTTTTTTTTTTCAATAAATAGTAAGTATATGCTATTTCACCAAGCACTACTATTAAATTAAAAACTAACACTACCTTTAAAATTTTTTTTAAATTTATAACATTACATTATTAATTTTCATTCTGCATAGTAATGTTATTTATAATTCCATTTCTCTATATATTAAAAAAAAGTTACTGTCACTGGCGTCAAATTTTTTGTCTGCGACAGCATCTTCTAGCGGAGGGCAGGGTCCTTCGCGTCATGAGAGGTATCACTGTGTTACGAATACTCCAAGGGAGACATTTCAGCTGCTTAGAAATTTCTATCATTCTAATTAAAGAAGTTATTAACTAAAAACGACAAGTTTATGAAGGTACTCTATTTGCCATTTTGAAAAAAGTGACCTTGTTCTTCTGTCATGAAGTCATTTTACACGGGAAAATTAAAATATGATCCATGGTTGTATGTATGTAGGTAGGTAGGTTGGATTTAACGTCGCACCAGTACTGAGCTATGGGTAATTGGCGACGGTCTTGGATGTACCCCTGGAGATGTTCCGGAGACATGCAATCACAATTTTCATCCTTCACGCAGGGGATGCCCCCCGCTTTGGTGATCCCCAGATTTATAGTGTGGATGAGAACATGGAGGACTTACGACAGATTTTACGTGCACCTTCCACACGACGGTCTTTGACCAGCTCAAGTATCGAATCGACAATCTTCCAATTACGCGCTTGGCGCTTTACCGACTAGGGTACCGCGGCTCGAAATAAATAACATTTTTTCTCTATTTTTAGCAAATTAATTTTCTTACACAGAAAAATTAAAATATGATCCATGGTTGTAGGTAGGTAGATAATTAGGTAGGTTGTGTTGTTGTCGCACCATTACTACGCTATGGATAATTGGCGACGGTCTGGGACGTACCCATACGGATGTTACGGAGACATGCCAACACAGTTTTGGTCCTACACGAAGGGGATGGCTCCCCCGCTTCGGTGGCCCCCAGATGTATAATTTTGATGGGAACATGGAGGATATTGCGGCCACAACATATTTTACGTGCACCAGTTACCATTAGTGTACACGATGGTCTTTGGCCGGCTCGAGAACCGAACCCGCAATCTCCCAATTACGAGCTCGGCGCGCTACCAACTGGGGTACCGTGGTCCGGATCTAAAGTTGTAAAAGAGAAATAAAAGGGCTCATATACTAAAGCTGTAATGCAAAATGGTCTAGATATTTCTTTCTATTAATATATATATATATATATATATATATATATATATATATATATATATATATATATATATATATATGGCATTGAATATGAGGACTTCCATAATAATTTTCTGCTTTTGGCTTGTTATATGCACGATTAATATTCCTTTTCAGGGAAAGAAAGCAGCGAATAGGTGGGCAGAGCTCTGCATGTGTTAATAAGTAAAGTGTGTCTGGGGGAGGCGAAGCCTTCCTCGGGGGTTGCTGAGCGGAGCGAGCAGGGGGCACAGCCCCCTAGTGTATAAAATAAAACTTGTAAGTTCCTAAATTGTTTACTAAAATTCCGATTATACGTCGGCTCATCAAAATATTCTTTTATGGCAGTCCAATGGAAGAGGTATATCTTACATTAGAAAACAAATATTTCATGTTATTCTTATTTGTCTTAATCTTTTAAATATTACCTTTTTATATGCATTTAAACATCTTTGGGCCGAGTTTTCATAGAATAAAAAGACACAAGCTCTTTTTTACCACCTGCAAAAAACGCAAAGGTGTTTCCTATGTTATGTTCAGTGTAAAATGAAGATTCTTTTTAAAATACCGATCATGGACTTTAATGCATCAGAAATATTTTTACAAGTTCCTCTACACGCATTAGTTGCTATAATTATATCATTTTCAATACAGAATATCGATATGTCATAGAAAACTTGAATTAGGTATATCAACTCCAAGTCCTTTAATAAGTTTTTCGGGTGACTTTTTTTTCCGACGTACGAATATTTAGATACACGTTATAAATCACCATTGCACTAACTGTATAGATTGTGGTGACTATAGTACTTAGAACGTCTTACTGGGACACAAAGGAAAATTCTTTATCGTTATGGCCTATAGGCTCAAATTATTTAAAGCACATAGCGTCTAAACGCCTTATTCAAATGAACTAAAAATTTATATACATATTATAAGTTACTGTCACACGAACTGTATTAATTATAGAGAATCTTGCACTGATAGTTCTTTTTACAAGGACATAACGATTTTTTTTTTTTTAATCATTATGGATTATGACCTCAAACTCTAAAGTGTGATAGCATATAAATGTCTTATAAGATGGAGCTAAAAATTAAAAAAATAGTGGGGGTATTGCTTGACAACGTTTCTTGATAACACGTATTAAATTTCGAAAATAATAATAGCACCATTTTTTGCTATATCTTATAACGATTTTTTTATTCATCAGGGCGACCTAACTATTTTTCTGTGACTTTTTTTATAGTGAAAAATACTGTAAAAAACACCCTGTTACATTTTTCTCTTTTGTCTATTTAACGGCATCTCTTATTTTACTTTACTTATACAACCGTTAACCGTCGGAAAGTCGTATGAAGTCACTCAAGATTTTACTATTTTTGCGATGATGTGTGTGTGTGATCACGATAGCGCCTAAACGCTTTGTTCGAATTTGTTTGCTGAAAGTTGGTTCGAATGACCCTATTGATTTTGGTGAATCTAGAACTTATAGTTTTTTTTTTTAAGTACACAAAGAAAAATTCTTTATCCTTTTGTCCTATGGCCTAAATGTTTTAAAGTGCGATAGCGTCTAAACGCCTTATTTAATTGAGCTGAAACTTTATACACATATTGTAGATCAGGAGTGTTCAACTTCAACCCACGGCCCGCTGTATAGCCCACGGCCCGCGAGGAGACTAGCGATATGTAAAGTTTGACAACTTTGGTTAACAGATTAAAAATAAATAAATCCGTTCTGACTTTTCAAAAAAAAAACTTTCAACGGTTATGTTAGCAAAAGAATCACACTGTTATAATGAAACCTTATTAGATCCATTATTCATTCTTTTTATTATAGTTATTAAGGTATAGTCTTTTTTTTTTTTTTTTTTGGCGTTATTGCTAATTTATGAAGGAAAATAATTTAAATTAATATATTCAGCTCTGAATCTTCACCCTGCTCTCCCTCGAAAAAAGGCATTTCATTAAAATTCATGCACTCACAAACATACACATGTGTGCATATACGATGCGGCGGCCCCGGCCCGCCTAAATAAAACAGATTTTCAGTGCGGCCGCCAAGTGTTTTGGGTTGGACAGGCCTCTTATTAGATCACCGTCACACGAATTGTATATATTTTGGTGAATTTATCATTCATAATTTTTTTACAGGGACACAACAAAAAATTCTTTTTCATTATTATCTACGGGATCAAATTATTTGAAATGCAATAGCGTAAAATTAAACAATACAGAAAAATACTGAAACGGCCTATTATAATTTTCATTTTTGTTTATTTAATGATTGGTTTTGCTTTAATATATATACTCTTTAGCAAAAAAGTGACGCACCAAGAAGGAGTAATGCAAACTGGACACAAATTGACATACATACAGGTTTTGATGGAATCAAGCACCGATTCATCATTATCGTCGATCCTACGTGCAACTGGTACTTCAGTGACTTCAAATACCCTTAATAGGGGGGGGGGGGTATTTGAAGGGAGCTCAACCCCAGTGGGGTTGAGCTCAGTCCCCGGATCTCTCTTCGATTGAGGACGTTTGGAGCATCATAAAAAGGGTCCTACAACCAGCTCGGGATTTTACCAATCTAACGCAACAATTGGACAGAATTTGGCACGATACTTCACTGGAGCACATCTGCCAACTCTATCAATTAATATCAAGCCAAATAACTGCGTACATAAGGGCCAGAAGAGGATCAACACGTTATTGACTTGTTTACTTTGTGAGGCCCTTTCTCTTGATTAAATCATTCAAATTTTCTGAAGCTGTAATCAATTGTTTTTCTCCACATGTACATCACATCAACCATTTTTTGTCCCATTCGGACCCCCTCCCCCCCTTCCACCTCATCTACCAATTTTTGTCCCCACTTCATCTTGGTGTGTCTTTTTTTTTCCCCTTTGGGGTAACATGAAATTAAAAAACTCTTTATTAATTTTATTAACCATTTTCAAATTGATGCTATTATTTTAATTTAGTCAAAATACGATTCAAAAGAGAACACATGATAAATCACTTGGTTAAAATATATTATAATCATTTTAAAAGTAAATTTAGCTCTTTGTGTATATAAATAGGAAATAAAGTGCATATAATTTGTAATTAAGCGTATTGTAGTGAATCTCAGTAATATCTGTATAGTAAACTTAATTTAGTTTTTTTTTTTTTGTGTGTGTGTGTGTGTGGTATCAATAAAAGAAGGTGAAACGTAACTTTTATACGAGGCCTTTCTAAAGGATTCTGATCCATAGTCACGTGAGATTCAGGGAAAACCACAGAAAATTACATAAGCAGCTAAACCAGCAAGTATGACTGACCTGGTTTCGAATCCCACCTTTCCTGTTTACCAGCTTCGTAAGTAGAACTTCACAGCTTTTGGTGGTACCACTTCAAATAACAACCGCACATAAACCGTAGTGTATCCAAATACTTTTATATGCCCCTGTAAATGAATTATAAGTGCAGCACGTACGACTTTTCACAGAGAACATATTATTTTATACGTCATAAAATTTTAGTTTTATTGGACGATCAATTTATATTTAAATAATTTACAGCACAGACAGACTTACAGACAAACCGAAATCATAAACATTTTGTTTTCTTTCGAACAATCATGAAAGTATTGAAACAAATTTCAACTTTTATTTTGCAAAATTTTTTAACGTGATTTTAAGGGTTTGTAAAATACAGAGGGCTTCAAAATATAATTATAATAAAAGATCGCATAAAACATGTTTCCAACAAAAAATATTTCATTGTTTGATTTTAAGATTTACTATGATAAAAAAAAAAAAAAACAATAAACTACAGAAGATCCATACAAACGAAATTATAAAATTTGTTCCACTGTTTACACATTTTGGATTATATATATATTTCCTGTTTTAACTTATGCTTCAGAAACTTAATTATTAATGAGTAAAATTATACAAAAGCTTCAAACAACACAGAGATGCATGGAGATATGCATGTTAAGATTCACCTGAAGACAGGGCCCGACTTGGACTACCTGGAGCCCCGGGGCAAGCTTATTCTGGGGGGCCCCCTTGCAGTGGCATAAGAGGTCTTTAGGTTGCAATATTTCTGCTATGCCTGTTGGGGGCCCTTCCAGAAGGGGGGCCCAGGGCAACTGCCTCGCATGCCCTGGCGTTAATCAGGGCCTGCCTGAAGAGACAGAAAGCGAAACACATGGATTAGGGAGCAAACCAAAGTTACTGATGCCTTTCGTAGAGTTAAGAAGTTAAAATGCAGCTTTTACAGGGTTCCCACTCTTAACAAAGAAAAAAATTCAAGGACTTTTCAAGGCCTATTTGAAATTTTCAAGGACTAAGGGAAAATCGCAGAACGCTATGTATACACACAAAACTTTAGTAACTACTTTCATTAGTAATATATTTTTCACAATTAGAATAACTTTGCCTGTTTTCACAATACATTTTTGATGGATTGACCAAATTAACTTTTACAAGAGTCAAAAACGATTAGTTCAGGATTTGGAATCATAATGATTATTCCAAAGTTTTTAGGTTTGAGTCCTGGTCTAGTCACTTTCTGCTCAAAATTAATGACCAGTCCATCAAACAGGTATGAGACTGGCAAAAAAAAACCAAATAAGTCGAAACTATATGCAAAAGCAAGACAATGAAATAAGAATTTTATGACAAAATCATTATATTAGACAATGGCGTGCACATGTGGAGATGGAGATAGTTTGGCAATGACAGAATTCGCGATAAGCACGTCTACTGGAGTGGAAAATTCAAGGATTTTCAAGGACTTTGCACAAAATTCAAGTACTTTCAAGGGCCCTTGAAAAAGAAAATGAAATTCAAGTACTTCTTAAGGACTTTCAAGGACCGTGGGAACACTGAGCTAGAATGAGCACCTTGCCAGAAGAAACGGCGATAGATTGGATCATCGAAGTCCTATTTTGGATTCCGAGAGATAAGAAAAGATCAGGGGAAAAAAAAATGTGTCGTTCGAGAAATGAGATTGTGAAGTTAGGAAAAGCGGAATGAAGAAAATTTTCAGGAAACAGGGTAGATTGGGATCATCTAGGGAAGACCTTCATCTTGCAGTGGATTGACAAAGGCTGATATTGATAACATGTTATGCATATAAATATTTTATTAAAAAAAATTGGTCGGGAGATAAAGATAGCGTTTGTTGTTTCACGGCATTTCGTCGAAATGCTTTTGCCAGGTTTGATCCCAGGTGCGCTCATCGGCCAAACCGTTCAGAGTTTTCCGTGGTTTTCTCCGAAACTAGCGTAAATACTGGCTAAGACCCTTTAGAAAGACCCCTCACGGAGGGCACTTCCCCTCAGGCCTAGGATCCTGGCCTTACTTCCCAAACACAGTAGTGCTTGGACAAAGTGTTAATCGGTAGAGCACTAATTGAAATTTACGAAAAAGAAAACTTTTTTTGTCAAATTTTCCATGTAAAGGCCTGTGATTTGTGATAACTGTGCATGTGCACACTCGTATCAATCCCCGATCGCATACCTTTATTCTTTATTGGAAGAGATAGCGTCTATTGTCTCAAGTCAACGAGGTGCGTCGGAGTACCCGCATTTTGTCACGGGCATCTACACAGTGTTGCAAGATTGGGGACGTTTTTTATTCAACTACCACCAATAATTTTGAGAAGTGATATTCGATATATGTAAAAGATGAAAAATCTTCGAAGCGATTGGGCAACAGTTACAATTAAAAATTATTGGTGGATATTGAATTAAAAAAGTCCCCAATCTGGCAACACTGCCTCTACAGTAGTTTTAAGTTTGGATTAGAACCCAAATGAAAAACAATATTTTTGAATTTTTCGATGAATTCTCTTACGCTTTTGAATTAAAATCTAAATTAAAAGCCCCGTCAAGAAATAAACCAAATACATTAAACTCATTTATTTATTTATTTAACTGTAAGAACGTGTAAAAAATAGTTTAAACCATAATTTTGAATCCGATTGTCTACAAAAGATTCAATTAATAACTAGTATGTTGTGGCCACCACAAGACTTTCTTCTATATTTTCCTATAGAAATTCACTCAATAACAATATTAAAAAAAAAAAAAAAAAAAAAAAAAAAAAATCCAAGTTTTTTTTCGCTAAAAGAAAAAAAATCGATAATACTGACGAGACCTTTCGAAAGATACCCATCTTGAAAATGTACCCCCCCGGGGGATACTTCCCCAGGGGGGGGGGGGGGGAGCGATGCCGCCACATGCACGAAATTTTTTCCCTAATTAACTACTACTATTATCAATAATTCACATTAATTTTACAATCACAGGTTAAGAATAACTCTCATTATGTACATTTATACGAAATTTCGTCCGATATCGCCATGTTAAAAATTTAGAAAAAATACGATCACAGCGCCTCCTGTCGAGCGATTGATCCCCAAATCTAATCAGCACCAGTTTATGTCAAGGGCTAACAAAATACCAAGTTTGGTTAAATTTCGTTAATTTTTCTTTTTTTTTAATTACTATTTTTTTTTCTAAGTTTTTTTTTCGTAAAAAGTGAAAAAAAAATTGATAACTTTGTTTTAAATTATCACAGATTTATAGTTCAACCATTCGTTTTAAAGGTACTGACGAGACCTTTCGAAAGATACCCATCTTGAAAATTTACTCTACTCGAGGGGGGACCTTCCCCCCCCCCCCCGCAGGGAGGTTCACGAGGCTCCTACACACACAAAAATTTTTTCCCAGTTGACTATCTCTATTATAAATAATTCTTGTAAATTTCAAAATGATCACTAAAAAATAATTCTCTTTATGCACATTTATACAAAATTTTGTCCTATATCACCATGTTAAAAATTTAGAAAAAGCAGGATGGCAACGCAACCTGTAAGACAATTTTTACCAAAAGTTGATAGGCACTAATTTATGTCAAGATGCAACTACATACTAATTTGTATGAAATTCTGTACAGTAGTTCCTGAGATACAGTTGCCACAAAATTTTGTCACACACACACAGACAGACTGACAGACAAACATTTTCTAAAAACGGTCAAATCGTGTTCTACAGCTCTCAAAACGTGTAAATATATCAAAAACCCGAGGTCGAAAATTTTTACGAATCCAATACTTTCTTCTATTGAATATAGAAGAAAGTAAAAATGACGCGAAAGTAATATTGAATTATATTCATGATGCTGACGCATGTAAGAAAAATTGCTAAAAATAATTCGAACTCTCTCTCTCTCTCTCTAAATCTAACTTTTGAACGGTTTGAACTTTTTCTCAGAAAATGGTGGCTTTTGTTTAACTTAATCTTTTTACTAATTATTAATCCAACACATTAAAGTCGATTTTTAAATATGTCAAAGTTTTTACAATTACATACAATAATTATCTTCTCCCTCAATTTAAATAAAAGAAAATTGTTACAGGTTTATTTTTTACGACATAAAAAGAAATATATATTTATTTTTCGTATGCAAATAAATTTATTGTCATGGGATTATTTTGAGAACTAGCCTTTTTTTCCGCAAGCTTCGGAGAAAACCATAAAAACCCCCATTGGCTAGATGGACGAGGCGATTTGGGATTAAACCCGACATCTCCAGCCTAACAGCATCGAGAACAGAACCGCTCGACCAATGAAAAAGGCTTTTTTATTGAAAGTCCAAAAAATAGTATTAATCACTCTCAAATAATTTGTTAAAAATTATATTGTTAATAAATAAGTTAATTTATTTTATTTTTTCTTTTCACTAAATATTTTAAACTAGTTTTTATATATAAAACCTTTCTACTTTCTCTTACCCATAGGGCCGAGAAAGTATTGTTTTAGGGTCAAATTTTCGAACGTGAGTTTTTGTTATATTTACATGTTCTGAGGTCCCTTGAATACGAAAATCATGTTTTTAGCGAATGGTCTGTGTGTCTGGCTGTTATCAGCATATCTCAAGAACAAATAGTTGCAGAAATTCCAAACTCGGTATTCTAAATGTGTATCATATAGGGATGCTACCCTAAGCTTTTCGTTGAGATGAAGCAAATGGTTCATGTACAGGGACACTCAAAAGTATTCAAATCATTACGTCTATGGGGGAAATTGAGGGTAAGTAGAGTTTAACATCTATAAACTGCACTAAACCAAATCAAACGAATATATATTTTGTGTAATAGAGATAGTGAACTGGTTAAAAAAAAATTGTTTATGTAGGAGCCTCATCTCCCCATGGGGGGGGGGGGGAAGTTCCCCCCTCGAGGGGAGTAAATTTTCATGATAGGTATATTTCAAAAGAGCTCGCCAATACCTTTACAATGAATGGTTGAACCATCGATCTGCGATAATTTAAAATAAAGTTATAATTTTTTTTTTTTTACATTTTTAACAACAACAACAACAAAAATAAATGTAATATTGAGAATAAATTAAAATTTTTTGGGAGGTATTTAGTGTTATATTACTTCTCTAATATGGAAACTGTGTGCATTATCATGGGAGATAATTTTTTTAAATAATAATTTTAATAAATTATTTTTACTGAGTGAATTTGTATAGAAAAATATAGAAGAAAGTCGTGTGGTGGCCACAACATACTAGTTATTTGTTGATAGTGGATATATGCTTTACTAATAATATTTTACCATTTCCAGGAAAGCTGTTCGGGAATTGAAATAAATTCTTCATAGAGATATGGTAAATAATGTATGTTTTAAGCTAAATATACATCACTTGTTTTTTGTAGATTAATGAAACGGGGGGTTAAGGGGGCTGTAGCCCCCCTCACACAGAACTAATTATCATATAAAACTCTTCCTAAGCCTAATTTGAATTGTTTAACATAGGTTATCATAACAGTACTTGTTATCTTACTTCTTAATCTCCAACCTGTATTTATAGTATTAAATTTCAGGGTAAGAGAAAGTAGTGTGAGTCTGTGAGTGACACACCAGATTATTTATACTAAATGTATTTTAAAACAGATTTTTTTAATAAAGACCCGAAACAATAGTACGGGTATTTAGTAATCTCAACTAATTTATTAGAAATATATATATATTTTATAAATCACATCAGTTTTCTATTTACTTATTTATTTTATTTGTAATCATTCATAGAATTTTTTTTTTAAATAAAAGTATTTAAAGTTTAAGTATTAAAAATTCTCACGTATGATAAATAAGGTAGTTTTTAATTAGATTTATTTTTATTAAACTAGAGGGTTCTACCCCCAGCTCTCTCCGATCACCAGTCCTCGAGGGAGGTTTCGCTCCTCTCGCGGGGCTTTACCCACATAATTGCCGCTTGGCTTTTGATTGAATAGGAATATTGATAACATATAACATAAGACAAAAGCAGAACAATATTATAGAAATCTCCATATTTGCCATCACGTTGAAATACATAATCTATATAAATAAAAAGAAGAATCTCTGTGTGTGTCTATGTCTGTTTGCGCTCGGGTGTTCACACTACTGATTGCAGAGCTACAAAACTTGGCAGATGGATACCTGAGCCCCTACAGGTATGCACCTCACCGAAAATTTTTCGAATTTGAATATTATTATTTTTTTTTTTCCTATTTTAAATATTGGCTTCTGTGTTTCACCTTTCTAAAATTTATTCTTTCATTTTAATCATCTGCATATCTTAGCAGCGAAATTATCATCATTATTTTTATTATTATTAAAAATTTATAGTATTTATCAGGAAAAATAGTTATTTATAGTAGGAAGGATTAAAATAATTAAAATTTGTTTTTTTATTCATTTAATTATTTTTAAAAGAAAATCTACTTTTTATTTTATTTATTATGTTCGTCAGAATCATATGGTAATATTGTGTAAAGAGTGAGGGCAATAAAATGTATGCTTCCCAAACTAAAATATTTAATAGATGCTGAGATACAGTCATTTTTAAAATAATAGTTCTTAAATAATAGCAGATCCACCTGTCATCAATAAATACCCAAATTGAAGTGCTCGTGAAAGACCTTTCTGTAGGCAATAGGAATATGGACCCGATGCAGTGTGGGCGAAAAAAGAACTGCTGTAGGCAGTGGGTACCGTACCCGAACTTATGAAGTAAAGTAAAGTTAGCGCGATTTCAATGTAGGTATTTTTTTTTTCTCTTTTGTTTTTATTTATAATGTTATATAAAAATTGTGATTCAATTATTTTGAAAATTCATTTAAATATAGTGACCAGTGAAGCGGGCGTAGCCTGCTATTCTATAGAAATAAAGAGAAGTGCCTGTGTATTTGTCTGTACTCTGGTGCTCACAATACTGATTGCAGAACTATAAAACTTGGCAGATGAGTATCTGGAACTCTGCAGGTGTGCACATGATAGAGAATTTTCCAAATTTCAAATATGAATTTTTATAATAATAATAATAATAATTATTATTATTATTTTGTTGCCTTCTCTATTTTTTAATTCTTTCATTTCAATCACGCTATTTATTTTTTATTTATTTAATTAATTCATTCAAAGACAATCTTTTTTTTTTTCCCTTCTTTTTTTTATTTATTATATTTATTGCAAATCAAATGGTAATGCAGTAGAAAAATTAAGTATATTAACTTTTAAATTTAAAAACTTATTTATAACAGTTGTGTCTGTGTATAATTTTTATAGTACAACAAATTCTTATTTTTCCTTTATATATACATATATTAAGACAAAAGACAAAAAGAAAATCGAAAAAAGATTTATTATTTTACAATGTTGAAATTTTGTACTTCAACTTATGGTATAGGGATATTTAACTGATTGTAAAGGGATTTTTTGTATGACGACCATATAAATGCATATATACATATACACATACAATTCTTAAAACCTAATCGAATAAAATATTTGAGAGATTTGATAAATATTTTTACTTTTCTAATGCACTTTTATAGTTTCCTATAATGTCTGATATTCGTTTGTGTATGTATAAATAAGTTATATGTGTGTAAATATTTATTAAATGCAATAACATCAGCTTTCTTTTTTGTAATTCTTAGTTTTGGTTAACATTCTAATTGAAACTTACTCATTGTTTTGAATGCTTGATTTTTAAGTAAAGAAGAAATAGCACATTTTTTTTTTTTTTAGCAAAGAATTTAAATGTAAGATTATGCATTTGTGTTAGTCAACTGTCATGAAATTTAGTAAATGATATTCGACAACAGATATATTTTGCTAAATATGATGAATTATTATTATATAACAAAAGATTTATTTTTCCCAGATGAGTGTATAGGATGAATAAAATCTGAAATTTTGCACCACCTCCTTAAATAAGTAAATTTTTGTATTAAAAAAAAAAAGTGAAACATATGCAAGATGAGTATATCTTGATTTTTAATACAAGCTTATTGGCTATAGAAGCAAGCAATTAATTAGAAGCAAGCAATTTTCAATAAAATATAAAACACAAGGATTTTTATTTCTTTTTCTGTACTCCCCCCCCCAAGCAAATAACTATATTCAGGGGTAACTGTGAATACATAAAAATCTGAAATTCTGGAATTTAAAATCAAATATCGGAAATAAGGTAAATTACTTGAATGCAATCGCCTTTGTATATTTAAAAGTAAATAAATAAATAAAATAAAATAAATTGTACAAGACCCTAAATAAATTTATTAGCAAAATAAATAAAAATTTAATGTTAATACAAAAAGGGAAGATAAATATACAGGATGGATGACATCTACATTCATATATTTTCGACATTTGATGTACATCTCATGTGTAAGCGAAAAAATACATTCAAAAGATGCTTACTTACTCTCCTTGAAAATTCTTGATCAAGGAACTAATCAGAAGCAGAAAATATAACCAACAAAGACACACCAACAGACAGAAAATATTTTATAAATTTCTGTCTGAAGCCATGTTTAGCTAGCATTCATTCTTCTTAAATTTTCCCCAGGAACAGGCATCAAACTTCACATCATATTCAGCTTCAGATAGTAGACAGTTTATAATAGAGAAAAAATACTTACAATGATCTATAAATTTTATCAATTTCAAAATACTAGAACATGATTAAAATATAAATACTACTGGAATTTTTCTCGGATGAGAGTGGAAAATAAATAAAAGCTGAAAATTTGCACAACTCCCTAAATAAACTTATCAATAAATAAAAACTGAATTTTAAAATAAAAGGTAAGAGACACATATACACAATGCATGTACATCAAATATTGAAAATATATTATGTAGATCTCATGAATAAGGAAAAAAATACATTCAAAAGATGCTTACTTACTCTCCTTGAAAATTCTTGAACAAAGGAACCGGAAGCAGAAAATATAACCAGCAAAGACGCACCAACAGACAGAAAATATTTTATAAATTTTTGTCTGAAGATATGTTTAGCTAGCATTTATTCTTAAATTTTCCAGGAACAGGCATCAATCTTCACATCATATTCAGCTTCAGATAGTAGATAATTTATAATACAGAAATAGTACTTACAATGATCTGATTAGATAGGTACTAACTCAAAAAGAAAATAAAAGGCAAAAAGTGGAAAAATTCATATTAGCAGCCAATGGTTAGCAATAACTATTTCATTATTTCATTAGTGGCTAACTTTGTTTTTAAAGGTAAAATTTCTAAATAAAGGTCGGTAATATTAAGAGAAAATAAACACAAAGTAAAATTATTTAGTCAGTAAAACAAATCAATTGTGTACAAAATATGGAATAACTGTCTTTTATAGTTAAATTAAGATTGTATATACAGAGTAAAGGGGGGGGGGGAAGCTTTAAAATATATTTTATAACCCTCTTAAGTGGCCCTGTGGCTACTGAAAATTTCTGTTACTAAGTTAGGGCAGCAATTACACGAAAAGGAGTCAAAAGATTCACATCATTTTAAAAATTTTCTGTCAAGCATACAATTACAAGTTATCAAGTGCGATTCTGATTAAACCAATTTTCTGGACTACATATACAATTTTCTGAATCTGAAACACTTTCATACTTACATAAATCCTTATTTTTAATACACGCTTATAGATATTGATAAATCTATTTCATTAGAAATTAGGAGCAAGCTATTTTCATTAATATATATATATATATATATTTATTTTTTCCCCCGATAAAAATCACCCCTGCAATTAACTAACATGCTCTTTTCAATGTGGAAAAAAAAAAAAAAAAAAAAAAAATACATAACAAAAACATGCTACAACCACAAATGAGAATTATAACTTAATTTAATTCAAAATATTAAAAAATTTTACTTTGACTAATTTTACATTTAAGAACGCGAAAGATTTTCTCTTTCTTTCATAAGTGATTAAAGTTAATTCTATACAACAATCGCATATATGCCAATAGGCCATTAATAAAAATAAAACCAAAGTAGTTTTACCACATGCTTCATTAATGTGAAATAAAATTTTTAATGATTAAGATTATTCTTATGCATAATTAAAGATAATATGCAACAAGTAACTGTATTCATAGTATTAGAAAAAAGAATATGCAACGAGTAATTATGTTTCAGAGTATTTATAATATAAGCAAGCTTCTTTAATGTTAAAATCATGTTTACTTTAGCAACACAACATACAAATAAAGTTTTACCTTTTTCTAAAGTAATTAAAACTAATTTCATGCATACATTTTCAAACATATAAATAACACGTGCAAACACATCACTACGTTATGTGTTATTTGCAAAATACTAAAAGTATTAAAAATACATTAAAAAACGGAATACAGTGAAACTACAGTAATATTGAATAATGTTAATAAAAATTCTTACCTGAAATAAATTATATTTTCAAGAGGAACTGTACAGTATAACACAAGCAAAAGCAAATGGAGGAGAGCGAAAAGCACACACCACATACAGACCGACGACCCAACAACAATGTAATCGTAATGAATCTTGAGATCTATCACGCCAAGCTGAGAGCTGACCTGACGCCGTCACATAATAATTCGCCAAACGAGAGACGAACAGGAAATACGGATGACGTAGGTGTAAATCACTTCCGGTTAAAAATTCCTGTATTCTGTAAAACTCTAATATTTTAATGGCTATAGAGCATTTCCTCGTGACGTCATGTGGTTGGCAAAAAAGCGCGCTCGAATTTCCCGCGCCCCGCCCACCATTGATTTTCCGTTGGTAGTAATCAAGTAATCGCCATCGCTATGCTTTTCCCAAGCCTTTTTGCCAACCACTCATAAAAGTTGAGATGTTTGTTTACAAACAAGGAACTGCCCTATTTTAACGTTATTAGGATGTTGTTATTTTCATATTTTAATTTATTTTAAGAAAACGAATCGAAAATTCGAAAATCGGACTTCGAAGTGTTATGTTGTCACCGGGTTCTGAGCTACTGTGGAAGTTTCAAATGTCTAGCTAGTAGGGAAGTTAGTTAAAATTCGATTGAAAGATTTGTACCGGACAAACAAACAAACAAACATACATACAATAAAGGTTAATAAAAACATGATAAAATAGTCATTAAAATATTAGCTATAATTTAATTGTTGCCAAAAAAAAAAAAAAAAAAAAAAAAAAAAATTACGAGTTCATTTTCTTTCGACATAAAAATAAATACATTTAATTAAACGTGAGCGTTAAAAAATTGTAAAAAGTTAAATTAGGCATCTGGCAAAAGTTAACGTCATTATCACTTTAAAGATTTTCTACACATTGATAAAGTGCTAATGTAGTTCATGATGCAAATATAGGTTGTTCTGAAATGATTAATATTTTATTTTAAAACCAACTTTTTTAGGTTGATTTCTTTAGAAATCGACCTATTGCAATCACTTCGTTTATCTATCTATCTCTCTCTCTATATATATATATATACACTAAGCGACAAAAAAAAAGCCGCACTTGGATGTTTTCCTTTTCGCCTTCTACAACCGCCAATTTTATCGTTTAAAAAGCAAATTTTCGAACAGATTTTACTATGTTGTCCTCCACATACACTTTAGCTTTGAGTCTAGAGTTAAAAACAAAATGCAATTGTCAGGAAAATTGTAATTTTAGAATTTATTTCAAAAATGGTAAGAATAAGGCAGTTAACGATGCCACAAAAAGTATTAATTTTTAAATGAAAATCAAAAAATATTTTAATACGTGAGATGGAAAAATAATTAAATGCTAACGAAATATTGGTAAAATGAATTTTAGCAAAATATAATTTTTTTCGCCGTTTAAACTGGGAATTTGGCTTTAGGCGGTCATGTTGCTCATCCAAGCAAGATAACCGCAAGTTAAAATGCGAATTTTTAAAAAATCGATTTGTATCATGTTCAGAACTTAAAAAAGATTTTAAAAAAGTGTATAGTAAATTACTTTCTTCAAAAACAATGCGGGAACAATTAAACAAAGCGGGTTAAAGAACGGAAGATCTGCGAAAAAAGCCATTATTAAGGAAAAGAATTAGAAAAAACAATACTTTAGTTAACCAAAATTTAAAAACATTATCAGTTAATTATTAGGCTGAACTGGTTTTCTCTGAGGAATCAAGTTTTCTTTATTTTGTGCAGTTGAAAAAAGCTAGAATGAAGACGGAAATGTGACCGACTTAATGAAAATCGCACTTTTAAAACAGTGACACATTCTCCGTACATTATGGTACGGAGGTGCATAACTTTTCAAACACTCGGGGAAATTTTTATGCTCAAGGGATCAATTAACTCGAAATAAAACACAATCTGCATAAAAGTGGTGCCTGACCGACTATTTTGGAGGTATCTTAGACATTTCCGTAAACAGCATTTGAAGATAATAAGGCACCTTACTACACGGCGTCTGTGGTAAGTTTATTCACTTCAAATTATCAAAATTTCTTATATATTCTCATGAGAACCTATAATTCTGTAAGTAATCATACTTTTTTTCACTTTAAGTTAAATACCACAAAGGATATAGTAGAATTTCTTCTTTACCAGACATGGAAATGGTCAAAATCGCGATCCGCTCGAAAATGTTTCGTCTGTAAAAAGGCGGGGGAGAGGGGAGAGGATTCGAAATTTGCAGCCTATAACTCTGCCAGAACTAGAAAAATTTATTTGTGATATTTGGCACATTGAAATTTCTGAGATTTATATTAAAACACTGTATAAAACTATGCCATTGCGCATTAATGCAATAATTCCATATAAAGGTGGAATTAACCCAATGCAGAATACATATTTTTAACAAAAAATTGCTTAGATCTAACAAACAAATAGTTTTATTTCATATATTAAAATATAACTTGTTTATTTCATATAATAAATCATAATAGAATGCAAAGTGTATAGTTATTGCATTATGTTCAAAAAGAAAGTTTTATGCAGATTTTTAAAAAGTACTTCGTAAAGTGCAATAAAACGAACTATTAAATCGAAAATATACATAGGTATCATTTCATACCTTTGGTATTATGCAAACAAGACAGTTTTATTTGTTTCAAACATTAATTTTAAAGTTATTACAAATGAAAAAGGTATAAGTCATTTTTTCTGAAGTGCGGCTTTTTTTTTTGTCGCTTAGTGTATATATCTATAATGAAAATTTTGTCATCACGATAACTCCCGAAATAATACTCGAAATCGAACCAAATTTGGACAGTGAACTGATCTTATAAATATCTTGGATGAGTTCGTTAACCAAGTTGCTCCGACTTTTTGTTTTCAAGTGGCAGCCACTTGAATATTTCTAACCCACATTGTAAAAAGTGTATTTAAAACAAGATTTGCTTGAATTTTTATGTAAATCTAGACTACATAAGGGTCTAAATAAACTTTATTAATGAAATTTATCTGCCATTTTTAATAAAGTGGAGGATATCTTAAGTTAAGTGGGGCCACTTGAAATCAGGCTACCACTTGAAAATTTAAAATCACGATAACTTCCGAAATAACACTCCAGATCGAACCAAATTTGGACAGCGTCTTAACTTGTGTTAAGAATATCTTGAATGAGTTTCTTAATCAAGTTGCTCCACCATTTTGTTTTCAAGTGGCGACCACTTGAAATTTTCAAATTCAAATTGAAAAAAGCGTTTTCCGAATTTGTTTGAATTTGATGTATGCATAGACTATATAAGTGTCTCAATGAAAATTATTAATGAACGTATCCGCTATTTTTAATAAAGTGGCGGATACCTTAAGTTAAGCAGGGCCACTTGAAATCAGGCTACCACTTGAAAATTTAAAATCCCGATAACTTCCGAAATAATACTCCAAATCGAACCAAATTTGGACAATGTCTTAACTTGTATTATAAATATATTGGATGAGTTCGTTAACCTTGTTGCTCCAACTTTTTGTTTTCAAGTGGCAGCCATTTGAATATTTCTAACCCACACTGTAAAAAGCGTATTTAAAGCAAGATTTGCTTGAATTTTTATCTAAATCTAGACTACAAAAGGGTCTCAATGAACTTTATTTATGAAATTTATCTGTCATTTTTAATAAAATGGCAAATATCGTAAGTGGGGCCACTTGAAATCAGGCTACCACTTGAAAATTTAAAATCACGATAACTTCCGAAATAATACTCCAAATCGAACCAAATTTGGACAGTGTCTTAACTTGGGTTATGGATATCATGGATGAGTTTCTTAATCAAGTTGCTCCACCATTTTGTTTTCAAGTGGAGACCACTTGATATTTTCAAATTCAAATTGTAAAAAGCGTATTCTGAATCTGTTTGAATTTTGATGTATACATAAACTATATAAGTGTCTCAATGGAGTTTATTAATGAACGTATCCACCATTTTTAATAAAGTGGCGGATATCTTAAGCGGGGCCACTTGAAATCAGGCTACCACTTGAAAATTTAAAATTGCGATAACTTTCGAAATAATGCTCCAAATCGAACCAAATTTGGAGAGTGTCTTAACTTGTGTTATGAATATCTTGGATGTGTTTCTTAACCAAGTTGCTCCACCATTTTGTTTTCAAGTGGAGACCACTTGAAAATTTCAAATTCAAATAAAAAAGCGTATTCCGAATTTGCTTACATTTTGATTATACATATACTATATAAGTGTCTCGATGAAGTTTATTAATGAAGTATGGATTTTCTCGCCAAAAGTCGCCAAAAAAGTCGCCAAATAGAAAAGTCGCCAAATTTGGCGCCAAATCCATTACCTGCGATATTGGAGCTTTTTAATGCGTTTGTAAGGAAAAATTAGTCTATTTAAATGTTAAAACAAACTAGATATGCAGAAAATTACCATTTAATCGACTTACTAAGCCTCTTTGAAAGAATTTCTACAAAAAATAAATAAATAAATAAATAAAAAATAAATAAATAATTTTTTTCAAATTTGCAACAATATCTTAGATTAATTAGTTCACTGAGCAACTTTCTCTGCCATTTTGATCCATGCGGCAGCCACTTAATTTTCCAACACGATGACTTTTAAGATTCTGAATTAATTCCAACTATATTTGTACATTAGTCTTATCTCACAAATGCATTTGATATATTTGTCAACTTGGCCCACCATCTTGTTTCCAAGCGCCGGCCACTTGAAAATTTTAAATTCACATAAAAAGGTATTTATGAACCGATTTGCTTAAAACTCCATATGTAGATAGCCTACATCCATATTTCTACCAATTCGTTATTAATTTGTAGCCGCCATTTTGAAAGAAAATGACGACTACTTGACAAGGGAAAAGAAATCAACCTACCCTTCTGAATAAGCCGGAAGGACTTGTTTTTAATTCAAATTTCCCGTAACTCTTTAACCAATCACATTAGAACGTCCTTCTTTGGAATAACGATAAAAGAATTTTCTCGCCCAAAGTCGCCAAAAAAGTCGCCAAGGGCAAAACGTCGCCAAATTTGGTGCCAAATCCCTTACCTGCCTGTTGGAGCTTTTTAATGCGTTTTAAAGGAAAAATTAAGCTATTTTAACGCGAAAAAGAGCTGGAAGTTCTAAATTATCCCGTTAAATTTACTTTTTAGTATTTGAATACTTTAGGTGTGCCCAACACATACTGTAAAGGATACTGTGGAAATGTCTTCATTCCAGTGTTGCCAGTTTTGGGGACATTTTATTCAACCCCCGCCACTAAATTTTAATTGTACTTGGAAGGATAATCGTCTGTTATGTATAGCAAATATAACTTCTCAAAATTATTGGTGACTATTGAATAAAAAACTGCCTAAGTCTGGTAACACTGCTTCATTCACTCCTTTTACGAACGGAGGGGGCGTCTTAAAACATGTGTCCAAGTGTAAATCTCTTCTAAATTACCCCCAGGAATGTGACATTTTAGTGTGTAGGTTGGTTATATGTACCCAACACACACTGTAAAGGGATTTTACGAAATTTTCCTTCTCTTTCCTTTGGGGCAGAGGGCAAACTACACGTTTAATAGCGTAGTTTACATAATGAATGCGCTGCCGCAGGCATCGAGAATCCAGACACAGTATGTTGCGGGCAATAATTTTGCTGCTGAAGGTAGTGGGAACCCAAATCGTGCTTTGAATGACTTTTTTGTTTAATATTTTTCATTCTTAAGATTGTGAACAGCGAAGCAGGCAAAGCCTGCTAGTCTGGTTATATGGCAAAGTGCATAACCCACTTTATTCTAGGTGATCCACTACACATAGTCATGACACTGTTATAAGAGTTTAAAAGCAATAGACATTGGGACTGATGATAACTGAATAGGTTAAAATTTAAGACTATTGCTAATTATTGTCTATTAAATGTACAGAAATTTTCTTTAAAAACTAATAATGTTTTTGCTGAAAATTCTATAGTTTTATTCTATCTCGCACTAACTTAATATATGAAAAATTATAGGAACTGTAGCATTATAATAGTTTTGTTGCTGTCATAATTTACATGTATATGAAGGTTAAATATTTTAATGAATTTCTAAATGTATTTCTTATTTCAGGGTTAAAGACATCATGGAGGAACTTGAGTACAAAGCTGGAGGAGATGGACGCATCTCAGTTGCCTTAATTCTGGAGGAATACTCCTCGAGCAGAAGATGGGCTTAAATACTGCAGAAATTATCAGGATGAACTTGTGTATTTTTATTAGCATTTATCCATAAAAAGACACTTGTGAAAAGAAGTATTATTGTTCTTTCTACAAGTGTTCTAAGAAAAGTTTGATAACATCCTTTATTTAAAATAAATATTCAGTGAGATTTTATGTGCGTAGTAGAATACATCATAGTTGACAAAAATATTGCACATCATCATTATGAATAGGAAGTTGGCAACAACAAATGTATAAAAGCTCTATTATTTTTACACATTTGCATATCGAAATGTCTGTTTCATCATTCGAAAGTGGAAATGATTCAGGGGCAAAATCTAAAGGTAAAGATGGATCAGAAAATGGGAGAATATACGAAAAACTGTTATTCACGTTACTGGCGAAGAAAGGATATGAATTTTATAAAAATGGTGCCTTTAAAAATGGCGAATTCTCTATTGGTAGAGAAGTTGAAATAGAGGATACAAAACTCGACGATGTTGTTTTCAGTTATAAAGACAGAGATGAGGGTAAAAATTTAATTTTCATTCAAGCCAAGCACATAGAAGATGAAAATCAAAAAATAAAAGACGATGATTTATCTACTGAAGAATGGAAGAGTAGCGGAAAACTTCACAGATATTTTAATTTGCAAAAATATTTTAGATCTTTTCTTAGAATTAAAGAAAAGCTAGAAAACACTCAACATAATGAGCTTCAAGGTGGAAAAATTAAGTATTTAGCAATATACACTAATATTGGTCTTGACACCAGGAAATTAAATGTTCAGGCTAACTCGAATGTTAATACACATAATAATATTTTATCTATTTTTTGTGAGGAATCAGCATTACGAGCACGTGAACCTAATTGTTATTACCAACTAAAACACGTAAATGACGATCTTCGCAAAATATTTAAGAAAAGTTCTGATCTTTATAGAATAGCTACAGAATTAGCGCAACATGTGGTCTGGGAAAGTTATAAAGAAAAAATTTTGGGAATAAAACAAACTGCTGTTAATATTTATCAGGCTGCAATAGAAAAAGAAGTTCTTGAAAAACATAAAATAGAAAAGAAAGAATATTGTGTAGCCACTTTTAAAGAGGAATTTCTAAACAATGAAAAATCAGGATCAAAACAAGAATTGAGAGATGCTATATACGAAGCCACGAGAGAATTTTATAAAGCAGCAAAAGATAAAAGCGATGATGAGGCAAAGAAAAATTTAAAAGAAGCAAAACCAGAAATACATAAAAGCGACGATGAATTAAAAGAAATTTTAAAAAAAGCAAAGTTAAAAGTGGCACCAAATTTCGGTGATATTGAAGGGGAAAAAACAAATCTACCAAGCGAGTGGAAAGCAGTTGAGGAAGTCGACATAGATAGTTTTATAGAATGTTTCGTGTTTTTAGTGAATAAGCCCAATGTAACAGACTTAAAAACTCAGATTCACACTGAAAGGGATAGTTTTTTACGGGGAACTAGAGTTGGAGATGCAATATTAAATATGGGTCCAAGGCTTAAAGACCGTATAGAAAAGGAACTCGGAATCTACACAAAGTCTCATCCCAAAGAAATGTGGTTATCTGGAGATAAAATCATTCAGTTTGTTCAAGAGCAGCAAGAAGCGGTTAATATTTCTGCGTTGAGCTCAATATATGAATATAAAATTATGCAGTATGGAAGTTTCCGAAATACAAAAAATTTGGAAGCAAGCTTGGGCAGATTTTTAGACTACGAAAAAATAACAGAAATACCACAAAAGCAACATTCATTAAAGGAAAATAAATTATTGATTGTTGGCTCTGAAATTCCTCTGTTGACTTCTGTTAAGATATTACAATACTTAAATGACGAAAAATATCAAACAAATGCTGGTCAAATTTACATAGAAGTGAATAATTTAATAGAGCACAGAGAACGAGTAGAGAAATCTTTTAATTCAGAAATTCTTAATTTATTAATTATTGAATGTAGTAATACTGCTAATGAACAAAATTCGGAAGAAATTTCTCGAAGTTTTTCAAGTATAATCAGAAACAAGCCTCACAAAAAAATAATTCTCATCATTAAGCAAAGTGAACCTAGCCTTTTGTCTGAAAAATTCACATTTTATTTGAAGAAACATTTCCAAATTGATTACTCAAAACAAACAACAAAAAGACGAATCAAAAATTCACAAATCTGCTCAGAACCTTATTTTGAAGAAACTGATGATATAAATTTAAATGATTTTGAGCCTTTAAACAAAGTGAATCCCCTAAACAAAAAATTAATTATTTTTCAAGAACAGAAAGAAAAAACGAGTTTAGCTAATTTAACTGGTATTGAGGACTGGTACACTTACATAAATTACGTATCCGAAAATGAAATTTCGAATGCGGTGACGATGGCAGATATAATGATTAAAATTCTTGATAATAAGGAGATTGAAGTTGGAAGTAAGCCGTTAGGAACAAGTAGCTTAGAAGGGGCATATGCTACACTCTATGAAGAAATAAATATGGACACACTAAAGCATAAACTATTAGAAACAGACTCAAAAAATGAATCAACTGAAAACGATAGTTTGGAATATGCATTGTCCACATTTGAAAATTCTAGTGAAATATACATTTTTCGGGGAATAAAGTCATCAAGTAAGGAAGAAAAATTAAACAAACTAATTGAACATTTAGGATTAGCCTCTGTAAAAAAACAATCGTTTGAAAATCAGCTAGGAGATATTGATTACGAAAATGAAAAGGAAATAGCTGATGATAAATCAGAAGATGAAAACGATTTAGATTTAATCTGCAATATAGAAAAGATTAAAAATCTGTTGGGAGATATAGGTAGCGAAAATAAAATACAAATAACTGATGATGAAAAAAAGTTTAAAGAAATTTGTCATAAGTATCCAAATAAAAATATATTTTGGATCAGCATAAAAGGAGAAGGAGAAAGATCGCAATTTATGATACAACAAATTTATAATTCTAGATTTTACATAAAAAGGAAGTTTGAAGATTTTAACATTTCGAGACATATAAAAAACTTCTTAATGGAAGAGAGCCTGTCTCAAATATTTATAATTTACTCTGAAAATAGTTACCAAGAATTAATTGATTCATTAACGCTTGGAAATAAGTACAAAAAAGAAAATATCGAGAATAATGTTAAAGAAGAAAAAATTAGTTTTTTTACAGAAGACACTGATGCACGAGAAGCGTTTCATGAAATCAGTAAGAAGAATCATGATGTTCACTTGATTAAGTTTCGTGAAAATAATTTAATTTGGTGTAACTATCACGGTTCAAGAGATAAATTACTCAGTTATATTCATGACCAAGACTTATCTTACGAAGATTATTCAACGATAGGTCAAACTGAAGAAGATAATTTAATTGAAGAATGTAATCTTATTGAAGAGGATAATTTAATTGACCACAGTCAAAAGGCACTGTCTTTAATTGAAGAAGAAAATTTAATTCAGGATATTAAAGACAGAAAAGTAGTCATCTTTGCTGACGATCCAGGTATGGGAAAAACTACCACTTTAACAAAACTATATGAATTAAAACACCCATTGGTCTCATTTATTGAAACACACTGGGTTATTAAAATAAGTCTAAAAGATCATTTAGATGCTATAAGGCATATTCTATTAGAAAATGATTCTATAAATATCGTTAGTGTAGTTGAATTATTGTCGAAAATTGATTCAAAACTGGAACATAACCTTGGAAAAAATCTACTTGGCATTTCTTTGCTAAGCCAAAAGAAAAAAAACCCAAAGCCATTACTTTTCGCTTTTGATGGATATGATGAAGTATTACATGAGGAGGACAGAAACAAGATATTGTTATTGTTGAAATTTTTGAAAAAGGAAACGTCTGCAATATTATGGATAACTACTCGCCTCCATTATATGTATCTATTAGAAGTAGAATTGTCAACTTTTGCTATATTGTTTAGTCCAATGGATGAAGATGAAAAAGTAGCATACATAAAAAATTATCTAAAAGATCGTTCAAGTTTGGTTTTATCTAAAGAAAAGTTTAAAGAGCTCTTTGGTGAAAATAAGGAAAATGAGATCATACGTATGTATACAGTTGAATTTTTAAAGAAAATGGCATCCATTTTCAAGGGTAATGCGTTAAAATTTATAGGAACGCCATTACAATTATATTTATTGCTTGAAGGTTCTATAAGTCATTTTAAAGACTGGGTAGAAGATAAAGTTAAAGAATGCCCAGATTTTATTTATCTGGGTGCTAATATATTGGAAATATACAAAAATTTTCTAGACAGAAAATTTTCCATTTATTTTAAAAAGATGGGAATTAATGAAAGAGAACGACAAAAATTGGATAAAAAAATCTTTAATAACTATTTCAAAAATTTTGCCGAATCAATAATTTTTAAATTAGAAACACAGAATGATTTAATTGATATTAATGACGACGATTTAAAAAATATGGTCTTATCAACTGGCATTGTTATATCACATGGTGATAATATGGAATTTATTCACGCAACTTTTAGAGATTTTTTTGCTGCGGAATCAATAATTCAACGGATGGTAAGTATACCAAATACATTATCGAATTCAAATTTAAAAATATCTAACTTACAAGAAATTTTAATGAAGGAAGATTACCAATTGATTCGAACTTTCATGAATTTGGAGCTGGAGAAGAGTGAAATATCGTCAAAAATTTTTAAACACTATGGGAATATTTTCGAAAAATTATACAAAGAAAAAGAAGAAAATCTTTTACCTCGTAACAGGCGATCAATTTTAGATATTGCAATTAGAGAAAAAAATAAAGGTATAATCCTATTCTTGTTAAACAGTCTTAAAGGACATGAAGATGTTCTGAAGGAATTTCTCCTTTATACTACTTTACGACAAGCAATTTCATCGAATGATGTTGAAATAGTTAGAATGTTTTTAGATGCTGCTGAAGGAATATCAAAAGATACGTTGCAGGAATTTCTTTATTTATCTTCTGGAGATAAAGATGGCGCACTAGCCTTGGCACTTAAGAACAGAAACAATACTGAAATATATAAAGAGATATTGGATAGAACAGAACACAAACTAGATCTCGTTTTTAACGAGGAGAAAAAACACTGTATTTTAATTGATTCAGCAGGTGGAGGGAACGAAGAATTTGTACAATTTTTATTGGATGAGTTTAAAAGGGATAAAGAAACTCTCAAACGATTATTACTCTTTTGTGATAATCATGGTTATAATGCTTTATGCGCGTCTGTTAATCGTGCAAATGCTCTAAACGACTTTAAGATTCCTGATATCTTGTTAGACATTGCCAAAACAATAAATGACGATCATGAAACGCTTAAGAAAATGATTTTAAATGAAAATGGTGAATTGCCTTCAAGAGTAGCTATGACTAGCATAAATCCTCGTTACGTTAAAATCTTATTAAATGCAGCTAAAAATATCGACGACGGCAACCAGACATTGAGAAAGTTATTTGTGAATGATAAAATAAAATTCTACGTTTCATTTTTAATTTCAAATATACCTTTACATCCAATTTTGATGATATTGTATGAAGAATCAATTCATTTTGACATCGAAGTGTTTAGAAAATTAATTTTTTATGAAAATCATGACGGGAGGAATGTTTTAAACATAATGGCTGATGAAGGTTATGTCGGAGAGTTAGACTATCTGCGTGATATACTGAGAAAATATCAAGACAAGCAAAATGCACAAACTTTACTTCAGGAAATTACGTGTCATTATAATAAGAGTCTTACTTTTTCTCTAATTATTAATAATAACATTGACAGAATTAGAGAAATTTTAAGCGATATTAAACAGTCCCATCCAAATGCTATGTATCCGATTATTAGGACTGGAATTTTAACTGTTGATTGCCAAAAAACTCGTGGTAACGCTTTACATTTTGCATGTTCTCGTGGACATTTAGATATAATCAGGGAACTACTTGCTTTTGTTATGGATCTTGGTGATGATGGAATTACGCTAAAAGAATTAACAACAAGTACTAACAATGAAAACAAAACTGCTTTCGAGTGTCTAAGTAATGGTTATACTGAGGAAATTAAGAAGATTGTGGAAACAGTCACCTTAGAATGCAGAAACAGCAACAATGAAGTAGCTGCGAATATTTTTGAAGAAATTAATAAGAAATACGCTAATTGTAATTTTGATGTAAAATCTGAATGAATGTTTGAATTAAAGGGAAAAATAAAATATCGGAACTAGTATAGTGTTGATCCACATGTGCATTTGGCGATTTTTCTTTGGTGATTAGGGCGAAATGCCATTTATGCAAATGGTTGCCATGGATTCCAAGTGTAAATAAAAGCAAAACGCGTTTTACAAAATGGCGTCAATATTAATTTACAAAATTAGTTAAGAATTTTTTACTTTCTTCTATATGTAATATAGAGAAAGTATTGGATTCGTAAAAATTTTCGACCTCGGGTTTTTGATGGATTTACACGTTTTGAGAGCTGTAGAACACGATTTGACTATTTTTAGAAAATGTCTGTCTGTCTGTCTGTCTGTCTGTCTGTCTGTCTGTGTGTGTGTGTGTGACAAAATTTTGTGGCAACTGTATCTCAGGAACTACTGCACAGAATTTCATACAAATTGGTATGTAGTTGCACCTTGACATAAATTAGTGCCTATCAACTTTTGGTAAAAATTGTCTTACAGGTTGCGTTGCCATCCCACTTTTTCTAAATTTTTAAGATGATGATATAGGACAAAATTTTGTATAAATGTGCATAAAGAGAATTATTTTTTTAGTAATTATTATGAAATTTACAAGAATTATTTATAATAGAGATAGTCAACTAGGAATAAAATTTTGTATGTGTAGTAGCCTCGCCACCCCCCCTGGGGGGGGGGGAAGTCCCCCCTCGAGGGGAGTAAATTTTCAAGATGGGTATCTTCCGAAAGGTCTCATCAATACCTTTAAAACGAATGGTTGAACTATAAATCTGTGATAATTTAAAACAAAGTTATCGATTTTTTTACTTTTAACAAAAAAAAAACTTAGAAAAAAAAATCTTTTTTTTTTTTTTTTTTTTAACGAAATTCAACTGGACTTGGTATTTGGCTGGCCCCTGACATAAACTGGGGCTGATTAGATTTGGGGATCAATCGCTCAACAGGTGGCGCTGTGATCGTATTTTTTCTAAATTTTGAACATGGCAGTATAGGAAATATTTCGTATAAATGTACATAACGAGAGTTATTCTTAACCTGTGATTGTGAAAATAATATGAATTATTGATAATAGTAGTAGTTAACTAGGAAAAAAAAATGGGGCATCGCTTCCCCCCCCCTTTAGGGGAAGTACCCCCCGGGGAGGGTAGATTTTCAAGATGGGTATTTTTCGAAAGGTCTCGTCAATACTTTAAAACGAATGGTAGAACTATAAATATTTGATAATTTAAAACAAAGTTATCGATTTTTTTTTTTACTTTTAACGAAAAAAAACTGAAAAAAATCTTTTTTTTTTTTTTTTTTTTTTTTTTTTTTTTTTGTTACTGCGTGAATTTGTATAGGAAAATATAGAAGAAAGTCTTGTGGTGGCCACAACATACTAGTTTTAATATTAATAAAACAAATATTTAAAAATAACTTACTTCAATAAACATGATAAAACATTTTCACAAATTTCGGTACTTTAAGGATGACCAACATGCATATATATATATATACATGCAGGCAACGCCTGCTTCGCTGGTCCCTATTTTTAAATGAATCACTATAATTACTGAATTCTCAAAATTGCATTTTTATTACGTGAAAAAAAAAAGAGAAACAAAATCTCATTAGGAAAAATGTCGCACCGGGTTCTCACTGCCTTCGGAAAAAATTCCCAAAATGCTCTAACACTTATTTCTATTATTTTCCCCCTTCGCCTCCCGCTCCCGTCTATCCTAATAATTTTATAAATTCGTAAATATCCCCAATCGATTTCTAAGAATCAAAATCCTCTATGCACCAGTTTTGAACAATCTATCTCTATTTTTATTTTTTTGACCCTCCGCTCCCCCTTCCCAGCCCTCCTAATAACTTTACACTTTCGAAAATATCCCCATTCGGCCTGCAGGCGTTTAAAATCTATCTGTACCAATTTTGAACCGCCTAATTGTATTTATATTTGTTTTTGCCCATAGTCTCCCCTTACCGCCCTACCCCCTTCCCGCCCCTCCTAAAAATTTTACAAATTCGAAAATATCCGCAATCGATTTGTAAATATCGAAAACCTCTATATACCAATTTTAAACGATCTTACTCTATTTTTATTTTTTTGCTCCCCCTCCCCTCCCCCCTTCTCGCCCCACCTAATAACTTTACACTTTCTAAAATATCCCCATTCGACTTGCAGGCCTTTAAAACCTAGCTGTACCAATTTTGAACGGCCTAACTGTATTTCTATTTGTTTTTGCCCCATAGCCCCCCCCCCTTGCTGCCCCACCTGGCGGCTGAATTTCTAAAATTCAGAAATTTGTTTTTAGATATTTGCATTGGCTATATTTTAGAGCAGAAATTTCACGTATATCTGGTTTTTTTTTTGCTTGAGATGTATAGGATTATGCGAAATCACGTTTTACGCATGTGAAATCACATTTTGCCCCCCCCCCCCGCAGGGGTCCGAATTTTGAAAATTGCAGAAATTGTTTTTTAGACATTTGTATTAGCTATATTTTAACTCAAAATTTTTACGGATATCTGTTTTTTTTTGTTGTTGATGTTGTTTGTTTGTTTGAGATATGAAGAATTTTGTGAAATCACGTTTTGCCCCCCCCCTCCCCCCTTGGGGGGCGAATTTTGTAAAATCACTTCTTAGTGGATGCCTACGTCATAGAAATAACATTGTCACAAAATTTCATGCTTCTAGGTCCAGGGGTTTGGATTGGGCGATGATGAATCACCCCCTCACTCAGTCAGTCAGTCAGGAAGAACGATTATATATATATAGATAAATGCATTTATACTATTCGAATGTTCTACACTTGCCATTAAGATACGATCATATAAATTAGAACTCCGTTTACCATTTATTTTAATGGTTTTTAAATATACTTTTGAAAAATAAGCTACTTTACGTAGCATGAAATGAAATATGTATGAATTTTCGTATTTTACCGATCAATAATACGCATCTACATGCGTGTTACTACAGTCTTCGCGTACATGAAAACCACACATTTTGCACAAATTATGCTACATTTAATTAATTCACATTTTGTCAAAAATTAAAAATAAAAACATTCCTCTTTTTTAAAAAAAATCACTCAAAAAAAAAAAAAAAAAAAAAAAAAAAAAAAAATACAACTATATTCACCATCTCTTTCAAAAAAAAAAAAAAAAAAAAACCTTTCTAAACAAAATAAATTAATAATAAGAAGTAAAAATTCAACCGTGTACTTCACCAGTTGAAATAGAATAGAATAATTAAAGTTATCTAACTAATTACAATGTTGATTGCCATGGTAATAAAAAATAAAAAGAACGCTTTTTTGTACCAAAATATCTAGCCAGTACTGATACTTGAAGTATCTATTTGTAAGTGTGAAAGTATGTCTGTTTGTTGGTTATTAAAATTCACACCCTTTTAATGATTCAAATGAAAATTGGCACACATGTTTCTCAACACCTGAAAGGGGTCAGTGAGTTATAAAAAAAGTTGCTCTTTCATCCAAGAGGTAAAAAAAAAAAAAAAAAAAATGCTATACTTCCAAATTCTGTGATTTATTCTTTATTTTCGTTTATAACGTACTTTTATCTTAAATATTTATTTCATACTTAAAAATCTGAAGTGACTCCACTCGACTTTTCGAACATTGAGTGATTAACAGTTTTGTAGATAAAGTAAAGAAAGAGGAGTTGTTAAACAAACAAAAGAGGGAAAACCGTAATAGAGTGTTTCAGTATTTTTCTCCATAGATCATAATGATAATAAATTTTTCGTTGTGTCCCTGTAAAAACCTATAAATGCTAGATTCATCAAAATGCTTATAGTTAGTGCAACAGTGATTTATAATATTCATACAAATTTTCAGCTCAATTGAATAAGGAGTTTAGATGCTATCACACTTTTAAAAATTTGGCACCGCAGGCCATAATGATAAAGAATTTTTCTTTGTGTCCCTGAAAAAAAAACTTTAAGTGCTAAATTCACCAAAATCTATACAGTTCGTGCAACTGTGACCTGTAACATGTGTACAAATTTTTTGCTCAGATTAATAAAGCGTTTAGACGCTATCGCACTTTTAAAAATTTGGCCCCATAGGCCATAATGATAAAGAATTTTTCCTGGTGTCCCTGTAAAAAAAAACTATACGTGCTAAATTCACCAAAATCAATAGGGTTCGTACTATGCTGACTTACAATATACGTACCAACTTTCAGCTTATTCGAACAAAGCGTTTAGACGCTAGCATGTTCACTCTCAGACATACGCACATACATACATACACATACATATACATCATCGTAAAAATAGTTAAAACGGACTCAGGGGACCTCGAAACGTATAGAAACATCAAAATCTCAAATTCGGATTTTTGGCATGATTACAATACTTTCCTCACTATAGTGTTCGGAAAGTAAAAATATAGTTAGCACGTTCGCCGCCGCGTCACCCATATTTGTGTGACGGGTATGCTTCCATGGGAGCCTCGTCACCTACATATGGGTGACGCTCTTCTTCTTCAAGTTAATAGAATATTCAGAAGGAATTTAACGTAATAAGAACATAAATATAAATATAGGATATACAAAATAAAAATACTAAAAATATACACATTATACTATACTTTTTATTAATTTATATTTAGGATAACATATCACATTATACTATGAAATTCTACTCATCACTTTCCTTCTAAAATCACCACTTCGTCACCACTGCTCTCTTCACTTTCAGTTATACTTTTACCCTTTTACGTCGTCCAAGGAAAACTTTGAGGATAAGAAGTCACTGACGTGCGTCTTAAAAAAAAAAAAAAAAAAAAAAAAAAAAATGCTTCTCGACTAAATAAAGAATCTGGGATAACTGCAGTGAGATCCCAGGCAGTTCTCTAGCCGAGAAGTTTATTGCTCTTCCCGTTTCGCAACTAAATATTTTGTAATGAATCGAAGGTTCGAAAACCTTATCGCAGTTGCATCCCTGTTATTTTCCGCTTATGGCCGTCAGGGGTGGTGCCAGCTAGGGGGCCGGGGGGGCACAGCCCCCCTCCCCGTCGGGGAGTCTGCGACCCCCCCCCCCCTTCCCCATCGGGGCATACTCCTAAAATCTCTCGGGGGGAAAAATACAAAATTTTCAGTTTTTCTACTTTTGGCAGCATTTTTCTTTCCTTGTACAAATTTGGAGCATTCCAGTTTTTCCATTCTGTATTCAATAGAAGGAAGTATTGGATTAGTAAAAATTTTCAGCTGCCAGTTTTCCATGAATATACATGTTTTGAGAGGTCCAGAACACGTTTTAACCACGATATTTTTATAAAATGTCTGTCAGTGGCACGATGATCTCCAAAACCACGAGGAGTACTAACAAATGGAATGGTACAAATATTAACAGTAATATTATTAATAGTACTGCAGTTTTTGATAAACACTTATATAATAAACTCTCTTTATGTAGTGCCCCCGTCGGGGAATTTCTGGTGCCGCTACTGATGGCTGTGTTTACGTTCTGGCTCTTCGACGGTCGGATTCGGGCCAGGCGAGAAACTCATCCGAATCACGCTGGGCGACGAACGTGTTAAATAGTTCAAAAAGTACTAGATGAACCATCTTGAAATTTTAGGAGTGTAAAAAACATATTATAAATCATAAATTTCAGTGAATATTTTAACCCGAAAGCAATAGGGTGGACCAGTAAAAAATTACAGAAATATGGAAATGTTTAGAATCATCTTACAAACAGAAACGCTTGAAATGCGTTCAGACCGCAGCATGTAATTAGAAGATTTCTTCTTGTAATCTGTATAATTTTTTATGAGGGTACCACATGGATTCATGGAGATATAATAGTTTCTTAAAAAAAGAAAAATGAGAAACAAAACAAAAAGTCACTTGATTTTCACACGCATTGAGTTAAACTTGGTCACAAAGCCATTTTTAGGAAACTTGACTTATACTACATTAAAGATAGCATACTGCAATCAGAATGTAAAAAATATTAAATATTTAATGAAATATAAGCATTTTTACCATGTTTTTATTAACTTCTATTATTGTTTGTTTGTGTGTTTGTTTGTTTGTCCGGTACAAATCTTGCAATCTATTTTTAACTAACTTCCCTACTAGCTAGACATTTGAAACTTTCACAGTAGCTCAGAACCCGGTGACAACACAATACTTCGAAGTCAGATTTCCGAAATTTTCGAATAGTTTTCTTTTAATTAATTAAAATATGAAAATAATAAGCTCCTAATAGCAATAAAAATAGTCATTAAAATGATAGCTATAATTTAATTGTTGGCAAAAAAATTTACGCGTTCATTTTCTTTCGACATAAAAATAAATACATTTAATTAAACGTGAGCGTTAAAAAACTGTAAAAAGTTAAATTATGCATCTGGCAAAAATGGACGTCAATATCACTTTAAGGATTTTCTACACATTGATAAAGTGCTAATGTAGTTCATGACGCAAATATATGTTGTTCTGAAAGGATTAATATTTTATTTTTAAAACCAACTTTTTCTTTATTCAAATTTCCCGTAACTCTCTAACCAAACACATTAGAACGTCCATCTTTGGAATATCGATAATAAGAATTTTCTCGCCAAAAGTCGCCAAGGGCAAACTGTCGCCACATTTGGCGCCAAATACATTACCTGCCTATTGAAGTTTTTTAATGCGTTTTAAAGGGAAATTTAAGCTATTTTAACGCGAAAAAGAGCTGGAAATGCACAAAATTGACATTTTATCAACTTAGTAAGCCTCTTTGAAAGAACTTATACAAAAATAAATACAATTATCTACAATTTTGTAACAGTACGCATTGATAAAGTGCTAATGTAGTTAGTTCTATAGCTATGATTCAACAGAAAATTTAAAAACATGGTTTATAAAAAGTTTTTTATCTTATGATTATTACTAAATAATTATTAAGTAAGTTTGCGATAGCTTTAACGAAATTTTATTTGCAGAATATCATAACCCAAAGTATTGAGCTACTCATATGGAAACCACAAACCAATATCGTGTAAATTTCAAAAATTATATGTGATGGAATGAACTGAATTTCAGCTTCTCTCAAAACTAAGGAAAATGATAAGAAGGTTTTATCAATATTTATTTACAATTAATGAACATTGTATTACCATTGAGGGAATAAAAATGAAAATGTGAGTAAAAGCCTTCTTTTTCTTTTTTTCTTTTTTGAGAGAGAAAGAGAAAGAGTGAGATACATACAACTGAAATTTAGTTCATTCAATCGACGTTAACTTTTCGAATTTACGTGATATTTCTTTTTGGTTTGCATGTAAATAATTCAATGCTTGTGGTTATTAAATTATGGAAATGAGTATTCTCAAAGCTTGCACATGCGTAGTATAAATGCTCATATTTTATTAGACATTTAATATTTTTTCATTCTGATTGCAGTGTGCTGTGTCTAATGTAGCAAATTTAATTTCCTAAAAATAACTTTACACTGGGTTTAATACCTTAAGTGTTTATAATTTAAAAAATGGCAATGCTTTTTGTAATTTTTTAACTAAACCTTTACATTTCTATGGATATATGTGATAGTATCATAAAAATTTACAGAGATAATAAAAAGAAATTTCGTAACCACATGTTACAGCTGAACGTTTTTCAAGAAATGCTTTTTACAGGGTGATCCAAAGCATCTTCATTTTTCTTTATTTCTTTACTGGTCCCCTTTTTTTCTTTCGTGGCAAAACTGTCTCTGAATTATAAGAAGTACAGCTCTCTCAGTAAATGTTTTAGATATGCAGTTCTGGTGCAATTACAATCAATAAATGTTGAGATATAGAAATCTGAAAATGAGTAAATGCAGCTCCGCAGCGAATTCGGTTTCCTAAACACTTTATCTAAAAACAAATATGACTCTCGACATTCACATATACGTATAGGTTGTAATACGCATGCGAAGTGATGACGTCACTGGCCATCCGAGGATGCAAGAAAAATATTTCCCATGTTAATCGCCCATTGGATTTTTTGTAAAAAATTATTAAAAATCGAGGAAAATTATTTCCCGATTTAAATCCCCATATTTGGGTATAGATATGTATTAGTTAATGTGTGCATGCGTTAGATTAAGTTGTTTTTGCTGTCAAATTGATAAAATTTGAATTTTAAATTTCAAAACTCTAGAAAAAATATGTCAAACTTCCATATTCGATTGAAAACATAAACATTTCATTTCAAAGGATGATATTTACAAAATAAATACCAACTAATGTACTAATTAAAAGGAAAATGATAAATATTCTATCATAATTTGAAGTCAATTTTGTTTGCAAGTATCTAAATAAAGTGTCTGATATAAGATACTCATATGTTGCAGCGGAGTAGATTTTATATCTGTCATCCCTGGAGGAAAAAAAAAACATCGCCAAATTATCTGGCGAACATATTTAATTCCTTTCAAAAATCATGGTTATTTTAACAACATATATTAAGAGAGTAATGAATAATATGAAACAATATTTCGTACAATATATATTACGAAAATATACGTTTGGCATATTTTATTGCATATTTTCGTATTACATTTTTGATCGCCAAATGCAAAAAACGCCAAGAATGATAGAGTTTTGAAATTTAAAATTAAAATTTTGTCCATTTGACAGCAAAATAACTCAATCTAACACATGCATACGATAACTAATACATATCTATACCCAAATACGGGGATTAAAATCGGGAAATGATTTTCTTCGATTTTTAATAATGTTTTACAAAAAATCCAATGGGCGATTAACATAGGAAATCTTTTTCTTGCATCCACAGACGGTCAGTGACGTCACACTTCGCTTGCGTATAATTTCTTTGATAATGATTAAATTCCGATTTCTTTTTCTTGGCGTTGAATAAAGACGAATCACGTTTAATACATCACACATATATAGAAACTGCACGAAAAAAAACGTTACATGGAACATTCACATGAACCATCACAGACTACAACAAACTCCAAACTGTGGAGTTGGGGAAAAAGAGTCCTGCTGTAAAACAGTTGGTAAAATGGAACATTTATATGTCAGACCATAACAGATGCCTCTCTCCTAGTGAAGAACAAAGTCAGCAAAACTTTTAGGGGTTTTTACTGTTCTTTTAGGCCTGCGAGGTGTAGATGGCACTGACTCTGGAAAACTTCTGATTGAAGGTGCTAGGGTAGAGTGACTATATTTTTTTTCATTGAATTTGGGGACAAAGATGGCGGCGTCCTCGAATTTCGAGGACAAAAAAAAAAATTTAAAAAAAATTAAATCACCTTAAATTGTAATATTTTAGTAATTTTTGTGTATAAAGCACATAAAAGAACTTATTTCAGCTTATTTATTATACATATAATAATTTACTATAATAAAACATCAATAACTTTATAACCGGCGTCCCCAAATGTTTTGTAATTTTTTGGGGACGAAGAGTTTTGTCCTCGAGATTCGGGGACTGTCCTCGAGATTCGAGGACATATGGTCAGCCTATGCTAGGGTAGCTACGGGCACAGAAGAAGGTGTTGGAATACAGTCGGTAACAAAAGTCTCCGAACACTATCAAAAATTCCTATGTAAAAAAAGTAGAGTTAATACTGTTTTGTTAAATAAATCCTTGTCGAATCCTGTTCTTAGACTGACTAAGAACACGATTCGACAAGGATTTATTTAACAAAACTGTATTAAGTGTACTTTTTTTACATAGGAATTTTAGCTAGTGTTCGGAGACTTTTGTTATCGACTGTACTTATGGGCACAGGAGAAGGTGATACAAACGAATCTTCAGCTACTTGAATAGGAGGGTGTGGACCACCGGCTAGACCAAGTGGTGTTAGAGCTAGTGGCACCATACAACACATGTGATTTATATGTAGCCCGCACGATTTGTCATCAGGAGTTTGAACACTGTATGAACAAGATCCTTCAACATTCTCGACAACAGTCGGCAGCAAAAGTATCCGAGCATTAGCAAAAATTCCTATATAAAGAAAGTACTCTTAATACTGTTTTATTAAATAAATCCTTGTCGAATTACGTTCTTAGACTGACTAAGAACATGATTCGACAAGGATTTATTTAACAAAACAATAGTAAGAGTACTTTTTTTACATAGGAATTTTTGCTAATGCTCGGATACTTTTGCTGCCGACTGTATTGCAGATATCCATAGTTCACCTGCATCAAATTTTTTTATGTATATTGGATCATTAGCAGAGAAATGGCGTGTTTTAAATTCAGTAACATCAGTCAATAATTTTTAACCGACTCTAAAAAAGGAGGAGGAGGTTCTTAATTCAAAGCGTACAGTCGGTAACAAAAGTGTCCGAACACAGAGCAAAAATTCCTATGTAAGAAAAGTACACTTCATACGGTTTTGTTAAATAAATCCTTATTGAATCATGTTCTGAAACTGACTAAGAACAGGATTCGACAAGGATTTGTTTTACAAAACCGTATGAAGTGTACTTTTCTTACACAAGAATTTTTGCTAGTGTTCGGACACTTTTGTTACCGACTGTATGTTTTTTTTTTTTTTTTTTTTTTTTTTTTTTTGCTCATAACTTCTGAACGGATTATCCGATTTTGATACTTTTTGTTTAGTTGTAAAGATCTTGGTCTGAAATAAGTCCCATTTTAATATCTTTACGATCAAAAGAAAATACAGGGTGCCCAAAAAAGTCAGTCCCGACACTTTTAACTGTTGAACGGCTGCAGCTGTAGTTATAAAAATGGTATGTAGATATAGTAAAGTGGACATGGGCTACGTGATTCAACCGCCTACAGTGCTGTCTGGTGGAAAACAGTGGAGTTAGCGTTCCTATCTCGGAAACGGCTCAAGATAGTGGAAGAAAGTGAGTTATACAATTGCAAAGCATAATCGATTTAGTACGGAAAGATAGTTTGTGACATTAATGCTAAAAAATAGAACGCATAAAACGTGCATTCGTTTGTTCACAATTTACTATCTTGTGCACACTTGAACGACATTGCATACGTTGTAGCGTAGCAATGTCGTATTATGCTATGTAAAATTCAAAGTATGGTTATTGTAAGCGGTCACATCGATGTTTTAAACCGGTTTCATAAAGGAAGAGATTCTCAATACAAACCATGTTTCTTATTTTTGTTGTTGTTGAAATTTGTTAGCTTATAACTTCGTAAGAGATGCTTTAATTTTAATACTTTTTTTTTCTGTCGTAAAGATCTTGGCCTCAAATATGTTTTATTATGATTTCATTAATATATAAACAAATTACAGGATACTCACAAAAGTCCGTTCTCACTCTAACTGCTAAACGCATGCAGCTACACTGGTAAATTAGTATGCAAGTATCGTAAAGTGGCCATGTGCTAAGAGATGTGATCGCTTATAGAGCCCCCTGGGGGGAAAAGAGCGAAGTTAGCGTTTCTATCTCGAAAACAGTACAAGGTACGAGAGAAAAAGTAAATTACAAAGTTGTACAGCATCAATGATTTAGTACAGAAACACACATAAACGTTAGAAACAAGGTATTTAAATTTTCATCTATTTGTTTGAAGTTTTCTACACTATAAACAAATCAAAAACTTTATTTCGATGTTGAAACTTCTATCCGTCAGCTGCAATGCATATTTTGCTCTTTGTTTGAACTTTACGCTGCGCACTTTCCAGCGTAGCGAGCAACAGGTATTCACTATGAAGTTCAATATTTGCCTAACAGAATTGTTACGAATACAGAGTATCCGTTTTTTAAATTTCTAAAGTCTTTTTAATTTAACGTATGTTCATTCAATAGATAGTTTTTTTCCTCATATCCGATAAAAGCAAGAAAGTGACACAACATATTAAAAATGAAGCATTTGAGAAAAATCAATTTAAAGATAACTTGACTAGAATAAAACTGACACAACTGTCTCTCGAGTGGATAATTTTCTAGATGGAGATGTAACTTTTTTGTTCACATTGGGTGCATTTCATATATTTTTCAGTGACATAAACCATTTTTTGAGTTTTGTCACTTTTCTTCGGGGTTGTGATTTGTGAAACTGCCATCGAAGGTCTTCTAATGTTCTGCTATATGAATAAATTTTCACTGAAAATAAAAAAAAATAAAACCTTTTAGTAAAAAAACTAGTTGGCATAGGTGGACTCTCCTCAGTTCCCCATCATATTTATGTTCTCATTAATTTCTAGTGCGAGACATATTATAATCATGTTAAAAGAAATGAATTTGACCAAAGCTTGATATTATGACAGAATGAAATCCCCGCCTAATAGGCTATCCACCGTTCACTTCGATATATATATCTTATTCTAATCTATTAATTTATTTTATCAGGGTCAATTCCGTTGTTTAGTTTTCATCCTACTATTTCCAATGCAATAATCCTCAAAATTCATATTTATATGAAAAATTTACAATTTCACTATGTTGATAAAATCGTAAATTGCGAAAGATTTACGAAAGATTTACGAAATTTTCCTATTAGAATATTTGTATTCAATCATGTTCAAACAAATATCATAAATGTAATTTTGAAGTTGTCTAATGTATTTACGATCTACAAAAAAGACACTTAAAATGTACAAAAAAGCCAAGCTCAAAGAAAGAGAATTGATTAAAGTTGTGTCTAAAAAGGGTGTGATATCAAATTCCCAAGCTTACATTCAAATACTTATTTAATATTCCCTTTTAACTAAATTTTCACATATGAATCAAGTGCCTTATGATATGTTGATAGAAATCCTTCTTTCCTGTACTAAATACATCATAGCGTGTTTCTGAAAAATATTATTATTTTTATTTATGTATGATGGGCTTGGCGGCCATCTTTCAAAGTTTTACGTTAGTTTGAATTCTATAAATCTCATCAAATATAGGATGAGTTGGTTGATTGGTTGGTTAATTGAGTTTTATATCGCACTAGTGCTGCGCAATGAGAAATAATTATAGGATGGGAGGATGGGAGTGCGCCAATTGATTCAACTTGTGTGCTTAATGGGGCTTTTGCGATGTTTTTAATGCATTTTTTTTTCTTTTTTAATCTGAATATTTCAACCCCTGTTGAATGGAATAAACATATTATTTTTACGAGATATTTATTCCAAGAAGCTAAATTCAAATTGGGTAAATATAACGGGGGGTGGAAGCTTCTATGCTTCCCCCCCCCCTCTCCTTCATGTTTTTACGTTAATTTAAATTTTTATATTCTTTATTCCCGGCATTTATAGGATGGAAGTGCACTTAATACTAAATAATTATAAGAAATCATATTATCGAAATATTTCCGTCTCTGCTGAATGGAATAGCAAAATTAATTTTATATGAGATATATTTTCAGCAACTTCTTTCAAATTGTGTGAATGTTTATTCATTACTTGAAAGATGGCCGCCAAGCCCATCATACATAAATAAAAATAATAATATTTTTCAGAAACACGCTATGATGTATTTAGTACAGGAAAGAAGGATTTCTATCAACATATCATAAGGCACTTGATTCACATGTAAAAATTTAGTTAAAAGGGAATATTAAATAAGTATTTGAATGTAAGCTTGGGAATTTGATATCACACCCTTTTTAGACACAACTTTAATCAATTCTCTTTCTTTGAGCTTGGCTTTTTTGTACATTTTAAGTGTCTTTTTTGTAGATATCATTTATTTTTTTTTTAAATAGTTTTTATATTTACTGGAATTAACCTGATACTTTACATCAGATATGTCCTGGATTTCAACTCAGCTTTCGTGCGATGTTGTTCTTTGCGTTAAACTGTATTACAAAGTTTTCTTTGCGTTAAACTTTCCATAATTCTGGTTGCTAGACATTATCCATGGGTTTTCTATGCAGACTAGTATGTCGTGTCCATCACAAAACTTTCTTCTACCTTTTCCTATACATATTAACGCAGCACAAATTATTTATTATATTTTCATTATGAATGCTGAATATTATCAACTCAGAGAGGTATTGTTGCACAAAATGTCCAACAGAAGTAAACTTTCACCATGCAGATGGCATCCTTTCAGTTCTAAAAAAAAATTGTAGTATATGAGCTCCACTTATCGGCCGATAGGCATCGAGATTGAATCAGCATAATGTCTCATAATGGCCTTTTCACATATTAAGTTTTGTTTCATTATATGCAACAGAACCTTTCCTTAAATTGCGAAAATCGCTGTATAGCAGCACCACATGTTGAGATATTGGTACAAAAGTTGATAAGCACTATAATTTGTAACAATGTAAATTTATTTGTAAATTTATGCAATTCCATGTATTAGTTACTCAGATATAGCCTTCTCTGAAATTGCGGCAATCACTGTATAGCAGCACCATGTTGAGCAATTGACACCAAATATTGATAAACGCTATTATACATCAAGGTTCAATTGCATATAAATTTATATGTAATTCTGAGCAGTAGCTCCTGATATCTAGTTGGAACAAAACTTTCGCCACACACATAGAACACACACACGCAAATAGAAATTTTCTAAAAATAGTCAAATTGTTTTCAGGAGCTCTTACAACGTGTAAATCCATTAAAAACCGAAAGTCGAAATTCATTTCAATAAAATGACAAGCGAAGCGGGCAAAGCCTGCTAGTATACTATATAGAAGGAAGTAGAAATCTTTATGCATCATAATTATCATTGCCAGATTGAATTGAAGGATATTAAAATTGGATACTATATCGTGTACTGACTTTCTTAATCTAAGGTATGAAAAATATTAAAAAATCAGCAATTCAAGCTATAGATTTGAAACAAATGTTATTCAAAAATGTATTCATTTCTGTTTTCAGGATATAAAATTTAAAATTGTACAAAATAATAAAAGCAAAGATTCTTTGGTTAAAAAAATAACTTATAAAAAGAAAAAGCAGCTCAATTTGAAATTAATATTTTTCGGGTAAACTGAGATGAAGCAATTTCATATTTGGCGATTTATGTCTCTGGCGATATTTAACAGTTTTTCAGCAATTAAGATAGGAAATTTTGATTTTTAAAAGCTAAATTTTATAAAAGTTCCTAGATTAAGTAATTGTCTATCTGAAAAACCAGTTTTCAAAGAATTCTGCACATTTATGAATTCTCTAGCTTGTTTTAAAAAAAATTTCTTGAAGAAGAAATTTTTTCAAAAAGTTGTCAAAACATCTAATTTTACGCTAAATTGAAAATGCTCCCATTTTTTTACTGATTAACTTAGAAAGTTCGTTTTTATCTCAAATTAAAGATCTCGTTGATACGAATATTTTACTTTTTGTTTCATTTTACTGCGATATTTGGTTCGTCCAATATTTAAAACTTTACGGAAAAAAAATTTGCCGATTTAACATGGGAAAGTTGGTTTCTGTATAATAAGCATTTAACGATCTTGGGTTATTTCTGTCGATTTTATTATTGGCGCGTTCTGCTTTGTGTTAGTGGTATGTGGTAGTTTGTTTGTTTTGCTTTTCTCTGAGCTTGGCTTGGCAAAACGACCGTTTCTGCTTGATCCTCAAAATGGAAATTTATGCTCAATTTTGCCTTATTCTGACATGTTAAGTAAATCGTAAATTCCAAATAACTTACGAATTTTTTAAATTGGAAAAATCGTAGTCTATGATATCCATGCCAGTATCCTAAATAATATTTCGAAAGTGGTTTGACATCTTTACGATGAAAATATCCCTCAAGATTGACGTTTATGTGAAATTTTGCTCTATTCAGCCATGTTAAGAAATTCGTAAATTTCCAATAACTTACGAAATCTTTATATTGGAAAATTCATAGTCATTAATAATCATGCCAGTATCCTAAATAATATTTCAAAAGTAGTCTGACATCTTTACGATGAAAATATCTCTCAAAATTGACGTTTATGTGAAATTTTGCTCTATACTGCCATGTTAAAAAATTCGTAACTTTCCAATAACTTGCGAAATTTCCAAAGTAGCATATTTATAGTTACTGATGTTCATTCCGGCATCAAAACTGATACTTTAAAACTGGTCTGACATTTCTACAGTAAAAAGTTTCCATTAAATGCACGTTTAAGTGAATTTTTGTCCTATTCTCCCATGTTAAGAAAATCGTAAATTTCTAATAACTTACGAAGTTTTTAAATTCGAATGTTGCAAATGAATAGGGTTCTTTCCATTGTCGAATGTAATACTTTAAAACTGATCTGACCTCTTTGCGATCATTTGTTCGTGAGATATCGTGTTAACAGACTAACAAACTAACGGACTAACACACTAACGGACTGACATACTAACGGACTGACACACTGACACACTGACACACTAACAGACACCCTACAGACAGACACCATAGAAATTTTGTCATTTTCGGATTCCTCACAATTGAAAACGTGTAGAAAAGTCAAAAAACCGAGGTCGAAAATTTTCACGATTACCTAAGTTCCCCATACCTATAGTATGATGGGGAACTAATAGAACCGACTCCAAAAAGCAACTACTATTCAAACAACTTAAAAAAAAAGAAAAAAAAGTTTTTAATGAAACTGCAAATTGCGCCTAAAAGTATAAAATAATTTCCTCGCCAAACAACCTACAACAATACCACTAATCATAACTTTTGAAGTCGGCGCAAAATGAAATAAAAATTGATATCTTTATTCAATATAAAAATCAAATTCTGTTCAAAATACACATTTCACATTGTCACCTGTAAAACGCAGCCGAAAACTACTTTGATTCAAGAAAACAAATAAGATTTCATAAACTGCAAAAGTTGGCGGAGCTGCTAGTATCTGGCGTCCTTGGTGAAAGGAAAATCGCAAAATTATCTGCCAAACATATTTAATTTGTTTAAGAAATCATTGTTAAAAAGGTATAATAAGAGGGCAATCAGGAATATGAAACAATACATCGTACAATATATATATATATAATGAAAATATACATCTTGCGTGTTGATCGCCAAATTCAAAAGCCACCAAGGATGATAGTTAACGAAGTTATACCAAGTTTAGAAAGGAAATTCTAACTTCATAGAAACATAAATACCGAATTTCGAACGATGTTCACTGTTCTATGTAGATGTTACTAATGGACCAATTGTATACAACGATAAAATAATATAGGAAACACGAAAATGGATCACTCGAGACAACAGCATTTGTAGCTACCGATTTAAAAACAAATCTTTAAAAAAGAATTAAATTTTATTTAATTTTGCGCCTACTTCAAATATTATGATTAATTGTATTAGTTATTGGTTATTTAGTATGTATTAGTTACCTATTATTGTTCTAGGTTGTTTGGCGAAGGAAATTATTTTATACTTTTAGGCGCAATTTACAGTTCCATTTTACATCTTTTTTTTTTTTTTTTTTTTGAATAGTAGTTGCTTTTTGGAGTCGGTTCTATTTTTTTACAAAAAGATTTTATGACTTTTGTAGTGGATCGTGGTCTGGATGAATTTTGCCCAGTAATGTTTTAGGTTTATGTTTAAGTAGCAGCTCTGCTGGACAAAAAGCTGTGCTTGTGGAAGGTGCTGTCTTAAGGCTGCTCACTCCCGCTCACGATTTCCTCGTCTCAAGTCACCAAATTACATGCAAGTCTATGGCGAAATTTCTTTATAGAATTGCTCATTTCCTAATTGGTATTTTTAAATTCCGTTTTTAAATTCTTAAAATACGCTACTGTTAAATGAGTACCCGTTTTCCAAAAATTGAATTTCTTAAATTTTAATATTTCATTTTGCAGCTCAAAAATGAGAAAAAAGCATTTAGTGAAAATTCACATTTTTAAACTCCAAATTGAAATTAAAATATTTAAAAAAATAATTTTTTGGAAATTGGGTACTCATTTAACAGTAGAGTATTTTAAGAATGTAAAAACAGAATTAGAAACTAACAATTAGGTAATGAGTAATTCTATAAACAAATTTCGCCATAGAATAACATGGGCTTTGGATGACCTTGACGATCCCTGATGTACCCCTTAAGACAGGTAGGAGCACATACACTGTCTCTACGACCCTCCAGATGGCATTAATCTTTTGACAGCTGCCTTGAAGAATTGTACCATGCGTTCCGATTTACTATTACTGGCAAGATAATATGGTGAAATTAGCACTTGACGAAGGGCATTAGCCTTAAGAAAACTGTGGAATTCTTCAGAAATAAAGCATATGCCATTGTCAGACACAATGGCATCTAGAAGACCATGAGTTGTGAATAATTCTCGAAAAACATTAATTGTGGAAATTGAATATGGTGAATTAACTTAACGAACTTCCAACCCTTTTGAGAAATAATTTACAACAATTAGAAAATGTTTATTATAAACTGGTCCTACAAAATCAACATGTAAGCATGACCAGGGATCTTTTGTTGGTTCCCAATGGAGTGGTGAACAGGAGCACGAGGAGGAGCATGTCTGGACATTCGACATTCATGACATGAATTTACTGAAAAGGTAATATCAGAATCGATATTTGGCCACCAAACATAATATCTGACTAAGGCCTTCATTCTTTCTATCCCCGGATGAGCAACATGAAGTTTGTTAAGAATTTGTTTTCTGCTAGCTTCAGGAATCATAACACGATTTCCCCATAATAAACCTTTTTTTATGGACTGAGAGTTCATGTTGTCTTTTTACATAAGGCTGTAAAACCTTTTCTGAAATTAATGCAAGTCAACCTCTTAACACCCAATCTAAAATCTGAGACATGACTGGATCATTAAAACCCGAATAAACTACTACGTCAGAAACGCCAAAGAAAAATATTTGAGATGCATACAGCTGTTTCGGTAGCCTTAAGCGTACCGTCTTTAGTGCAAAAAGAATTCTGAATCTGGAGAAGTGCTCGTATATATATATAGGAGAGTGACCGAATTTAGTTCAACCAATAGGATTACGGGAAAGATGGGGAGTGTGGCCAATAGGGAATTAGGAATGTTAGCTGTGCAAACAGTAGAAAAATTAAGAAAATGTGGACTGAATGTAAAATTTCCAACAATCAGACAAATAGGAAACAGCGAAATCGCAATTTACAAGGTTTTTAAATTTTTTATAAATATGAAAAGCTTCAAAGAAATTATTTACTTATTTACATTACTGGATCGTTTGCATTTAACCCTTTGAGGGGTAATAGTGTAAATTTTATACCACATATTTGGATTTTTTTTTATTTCAGCAATTATTAATGTAAATTATTCAATTTACATTAATAATTTACATTAATGTAAATTCTCTCTCTCGTTCTCAAATAAAGAACGAGAAAACACTTTATAGTTTTCTTTATTTATAACAGATGGCAGCACTAAACAGATGATGTTTAAATATCTAAAATTATTTCTTTTCGCAAGTTTCTGTTTTAAATTCGAAAATCTTCACGTTTCTTTTTTTCTCAGACTTTCAAAAATCCATGTACACACGTGAAATCCTATATACAATAATTTGTAATGCTTTTAAACTGTATTTTGATTTTAAAATCATCAAACACTCCGTCTTTTATTTGTTTCAAGCAGTTTGAATAAAAGCGGTATAAATATTTTACCGCCGCTCGTACAGTGGATTTCTAAACGATAGATGGCAGCACTAAAATTCCTTCGGCAGAGCATTGTTGGAGTGTTGAATGCATTTACCTTTCCATGTTTTGGGTTTATTTATATTCGTGGGGGGTGGTATTCACGTGATCATAAGTTTAAATTCATAATTCTAGAACTTTGAATTGTGCACATGTTAAATTTAGTTTACTAATGTACCTTTTTCAGTGACTGCACGGTAAGTGCATATCTCTAACTAATAGATATCAAAATAAATTTGCACGATTTCTGTACCTGAAAGGGTTAAATAATTTATAGACAGAATAGTATCCATTATTTTTAAATAATAAAGTAAGACCTATCCGCGTTTGTAATGATCGATAGACGGCGCTTTGTGAACACTGCAGTTGTTAGTAAACATTGCCACGTGTGTTCCATTAGTGTTCTTTTTGTTATTCTACTTAATATTCGTACTATAATTTATCCGCCATTACATTATGGAAAATTGATTGCTTTTGGAAAAAATACTTCAGTTTATTCAAAGTTCGATCGGAAGTAGATTTTTAACTGAAGTTGAACAAATATTAATTTCAAACCATCTGATTAATTCTTTACTTCCATTAGCCGAAGCAACTGAAATTTTAAATTTGTCATTTGGAAATAAATGGAAGCTCAATTCTGGATTTCTTGATCCTTTGGAGTTACACTGTGGCACACAAAAGTATGTGTTATCTTTTTTACCGTATTTATTCATTTTTATTCAATAAATATATGTGAAACTAAATATCGGCAAGCAATGGCGGCTGTATGGAATTCGAATTAAACCATGTTTATTGTAATTTCACCTTAGCCCACCAGAGGGCGAGCATTTCATTACAATCGCGGATTGAGGATGTTAAAAATGTGTGATATGTGAGGATATTGGTTGCAGATTGCTTCGATAATTTTCAATTATTCCACTCCATTTATAAAGCTGCAATGCTATATATTTAGCTATATATTGAATATATTTCAGAAAATATTTTTTCCTCTTTCTAATTTAGAAGGCATGTGAAGTGATTTATGATATATAAGTGTTAATATTTTACATTAAAAACGAGATTCAGATACCTAGAATTTAAAAGAATATCATTCAAAATAAATAACAAAAAGAATAATAAACCTTAATTTTACTATTAAATGCATGTTAAATAAACTGTTTAACAATTATGTTTAACATAGTTTAAAGAAAAAAAAAACTTTCTAAAATGCATGAATTGTATTAAAGAAAAGCAAACATTCAATAGTATGATGCAATGTCCTAGAAGGGCGGTGGTATAGATAATATACATATAAAATTTGGGTAACTTTCTGATTTTTTTTGAATTCATATTTCTGATATCCCTTGGATCCAAACATCATAAAAGTAACATAATTCTTTAAAATTTTTAAGTTATAAATATTCGCCCATTAAAGGGTTAAGCTAGCAATATCACTTGCGTATAAAGGATTTTTTTTTTTTTCGACTTCTTTAAGAAATAAAACTTTTAAAGTCCGGTTTCCACTGACGGCTCTTTCGACGGCTTCTATTCAGAATCCTTTGATGTGGTCACCCGGGCTCAAAACCCACGAACGGGGTTGGAAGTCCCTGGTTCTAACCACAACTGAGATAATTGAGGGGCCAGACGCAGATATCTTTGTCAATTTTGCATGCTTTCCGTTAAAGTAACTGCGCAATCTGATAAAAAAGGTTACAACTGATGACAAGATATTTGGCTCTTTGTGTCGAGAGCATGGTTAATGGTTTTTTAAACCTGGAAAACCGGCCTTAAGGGTGGTGGCACGTTCAAGGTTTGCGACAGAGAAGGAAGGTCATCAGCATTTGGATTTTCATTTCCTGGTCTGTGGATTAATTCAAATTTGTAAGCGTTTAAAATTAAAGACCATCTGAGCATTCTTAGAGAAATTATGGCTGGAGTGCGTTTGGCTTTATTGAAAAAGCCCAGAAGAGGCTTATGGTCAGTGACTACTGTGAATTTGTGACCATATAAGTGTCATGTTTATTACTATTCATTACAACACATCGTAGATGAAATATATTTATTTCATAAATCATAAGTTAAAATAAGCAATTAAAAATTATACGTTGACATCACAGCTCATAGCCGTGCCGGCAAGCCAGCAGACATGCAAAAACCAACTATAAATAATAGCCGCCAAGTAGAGTTGAGTTGTTTGAATCACATTAGAGTTGAGCGGTTTGAATCACATAACAATAAGAAATGATGAAAATTTTTAACAGCAGCAACTGTGCTAAATTCTTCCTTATCCAGATGAGAATAATTCCTTTCCGTTGAATTTAAAGTTATGGATGAAAATGCAATGGGGGCTTCCCTGACATCGGGAAGTTGGTGGGACAGCACTGCGCCTATTCCATAAAGTGATGCATCACATGTAACTATAATAGGTACAGTTGGTAACAAAAGTATCCGAACACTAGCAAAAATTCCTATGTAAAAAAAGTAGAGTTAATACGGTTTGTTAAATAAATCCTTGTCGAATCATGTTCTTAGACTGACTAAGAACAGGACTCAACAAGGATCTACTTAACAAAACCGTATTAACTCTACTTTTTTTAAATAGGTATTTTTGCTAGTGTTCGTATACTTTTGTTACCGACTGTAAGTTCTCGTCAAATGGCATTATTACACTATCAAAAGAAAGGAGTTTCTTTACCGAATTAAATGCAGTGCCAGGCTGCTTAGTCCATTTCCAATCGACATTTTTTTGTAAAAGTCTACGCAAGGGTTCAACGATAGTTGCTTTATTGGGAAGGAAACTATGAGAGAAATTCAAAAGTCCTAAAAATGCTTGGAGTTGTAGTTTGTCCCCGGGAACTGGTGCGTTATGAATAGTGTTGCAAAAAACCCACAGTTTCTGAAAGATGGGAATAAACTCGGGAATTTTGGGGAATAAACCCGGAACTTTGGGAATATTGGGAATTTTAAAAGTAAACAAAATCACTCCCTTTCAAAATGAAAGTTAGGGCTAACGCATTGAACATACATATACACAATACTTAAAATGTCAATGAGTATTGTGTTGGTATAATATAAGTAGTGATAATGCTCAAAGTGTTTTATAGTACGCCAACAGATGGCGCTGTGTGTTCATTCTTTTTCTGTAACTGTACATATGTAAATAAACGTTAGTTTAAGTCTAGCTCCCGTCTCGGTAACTTCATGTGGTAGCAGAGCGTGGTTGCGTTCGATCAGCGGCAAAAATGAAACGACGCCACGTTTTCCGGTAATTAAAAATAAAACTAAAAAAAAAAAAAAAAAAATGGATAAACGAAAGTAGATTTTCAATTAAAAAGAAAATTAAAAATGGATAAATTAATCCCGTCAGTACCACTGTTAAATAGTACTAATTATCACACGTGGTCATTAAAATTAAAAGCTGTTCTAACTATTAAAAAGTTGTACGACGTCGTGATTAAAGAAGCAGGCGACTTAAAAGAAGAAGAACGGGCTGAATGGGATACTAAGAATGCTGAAGCTGTTTCATATATATTACTTTCATTATCCGATGAACAAAGTCTACAATTCGCAGACGAAGGAAACGCTAAGAATTTATGGGAAAAAATAAAATCAACATTCACAGGAAAACTGGAAGACCGAAAAATCGATGCAAGCAATGAAATAAAAAATATTGAAATAAATCCAGAAGAAAATGTGACAGACTATATTGCAAGAGCAAGAGGTTTAAGAACAAAATGTGCTTCACTAGGTCTGGAAATTACAGAGAGAGAAATCGTCTACTACACTGTAAGAGGACTCAGAGGAAAATTCTCGAAAATTAAAGAAATATTGAAAACTCAAAGAGAAAAAGATTTAGATGAAATACTCGAGATCTTACGCGAAGAAGAAAGAACAATCCTGAGATCACCTGACTACCAAAAGACTAGAAGAGAAGAAGCATTCCACGTTAAAAGTGAGAACAAAAACAGAGTGAAAAGTTGTTTCATATGTAAGAAAACTAATCATCTTGCTAAAAACTGCTATTTTCGAAATAAAGATAACTTACCTACGAACGCTCATGATAAAAGAACAAATACTTATAGTAACAACAAGAACAAAAACAAAGAACAGTTTAGAAACAGAAACTCGAACTATGCAAATAAAAATGATAGTGATTTCGCACTTTCCGCGAATAGAGAACAATTTGATATTTCTGAAAATAATGTGTGGCTTTTAGATTCAGGTTCAAGTTGTCATTTAACAAATAATTTGAATTATTTTAGTGATATTACTAATGATAATGGATATATCAATTTAGCAGGTAAGAATTCTACTTTAAATTTTACTGGTATAGGAACTGTTCGCGCTAAAACTTTGGTAAATAATTCTCAAAATATTTTAACTATGAATGAGTGTATATATATCCCTGATTTGAGAAATAATTTAATTTCTGTAAGTAAATTAATGGATAAAGGTTATAAGATAAAATCAAGTAGAGATCATATCTTAGTTCTAAGTAAAAATGATGAAATTGTGTTAAAAGCTGTTAAAATAAATAATAGATTTGAAGTCATATTAGAACCTTACAATGATATGTCACCTGATTCTCTAGAATGTAACTTAATAAATAAATCGGAATCTTATGATATTTGGCACAAAAGACTTTGCCATTTAAATCCACAATATATGATAAAAATGCAAAATATTATTGGCATAAAATTTAGAGATTCTGAAAATTTTAATTGTGAATCATGTGACATTAGTAAGTTAACTCGGAAAAATCATCCAAAAGTAAATTTTGATCAAAGTAGTTCTGTATTAGAATTGATTCATGCTGATTTAGCAGGACCTATAAATGTTAATTCCTTAGGAAATTCTAAATATTTTTTAGTATTGGTTGATGATTTTTCCAGAATGTATTTCACTTATTTCTTGAAACACAAATATGAAGCATTTGAAGCTTTTACTATTTTCAAAGAAAGGTATGAAAATCAGATGAATAAGAAAATTAAACGTTTAAGAACCGATAACGGTTTAGAATTTGTAAATAATGAATTTGAAAATTTTCTAGAAAAATCTGGAATTATACATGAGAAAACAGTACCATATAATCCTGAAAGCAACGGTATTGCAGAAAAATGTGTAAGAGTATTAGTAGAACGTGCAAGAACCTTGTTATATGATAGTAAATTGCCACTTAGATTTTGGGCGGAAGCCATAAATTGTAGTACCCACATTTCTAATAACACGCCGCGAAAAGGTAAACAAAAAATCCCAATCGAAATATGGACAGGTAGAAAACACAAACTAACTTATTTTAAAACTTTTGGTTGTGTAGCTTACTATCACATTCCTAAACAATTCAGAAATAAATTCGATGTTCCCGCTAAGAAAGGTATATTTGTTGGATATTCTAGAGATAGGCGCGCATACAGAATTTATGATATCGAAAAAAGAAAAATTATTGAAGAAAGATCAGTTAAATTTGATGAAACATCTAAAGGTAGTGAATTCTTAAAAAGTGAAACCGAAACTTATTTGTGGGATATTAAAGAATTAACCCAGTTTAATGAAAACGAAACTTCTTCCCTACCCGGGAACAATGATAATAATTTATCAGATTTTTCGTCTGAACAACAAATGCTAGAAGAAAATGAAATACAGAATGAGTCAGAATCTATTTATAGATCGGCACCCCAATTGCGAAGATCAGAAAGAATAAAAAATAAAATGACAGCTAATTTAGCTTTAAATGACCTTGATGGGGAGTCCGTACCGAGAAATTTTGAGGAAATAAAAAATAAAAGAAATTGTAATAAATGGGAGATCGCTATGGAAAAAGAAATCGATTCCATGAATAAACACAATGTTTTTGAGATAGTTGAAAGGCCAAAAAATGAAAAAATAATTAAAAGTAAATGGATTTATTCTATTAAAAAGGTAAATAATGAGGAAATTTATAAAGCTAGGTTAGTAGCAGCGGCCTTCAATCAAATAAAAACAGTTGATTATTCAGAGTCATATTCACCGGTAGTAAATATTGAATCATTTAGATTATTAATGGCAATCGCTTCTAAGCTGAATTTATCTATAAGATTTTTTGATATAAAAACAGCTTATTTATATGGTAACATTGAAGAAACTGTATACATGGAAATACCCCCTGGTTATGAAAACAAATTTGGTAAAAATAATGTATGTAAATTGAAACGTAGTATATATGGCTTGCCTCAAAGCGGGCGAAATTTTCATATTAAGCTTAAACATGAACTGAAAATGATTGGCTTCTCTCCACTAGCATCTGATAATTGTGTATTTACTTATAAAGATGATACGAATTTTCTAGCAATTTGTGTGTACGTTGATGATTTAGCAGTTTTTTCAAATAATTCTAAGTTATGCGATGAAAAAATAAGTAAACTTAAAGAAATTTTTGTTCTAAATGAAACAACTAAAAATTCAAAATTTTTAGGCATGGAAGTAGTACAAAAGCAAGACGGTATCAGTTTATCGCAAATTAACTACATTGAATCTTTATTAGAAAAATATGGTATGCAAAATTCTAAAAAGTCTAATCTACCAATAGTTAAAGGTGAGGATAGATGTTTTACACCTACAGATAATTTAGTTAATCAAACTGAGTATCAAGAAATTATAGGCGAGTTGCTATATTTAGCTAACCGAACTCGACCTGACCTTGCATTTGTTACTAGTTATTTATCACAATTTAATAAACGTCCTGAGAAAAGACATTATACATTAGCTAAAAAGGTTCTAAAATACTTAAATGGAACAAAAAATAAAGTATTGTTTTACGAGAGAAAATTCGGTTTAATAAATTGTAGCGCAGATGCAAGCTGGGGAAATGGAGAGGGAGGCAAATCATTTTCAGGTTGTGTAATTATGTTAGGAAATTCTCTTATTGTATGGAAAAGTAAAAAGCAAAGATGTGTAGGACTATCCACATGTGAATCAGAGCTGTTAGCCACTGCAGATACTGCAAGAGAATTAACATGGACTGTAAACATGTTACAAGAACTTAAATGTGAACAATTTGTTAAAAGACCTGTGACGATTTATTCTGATAGTCAAGCAGCAATAGACTGGCTAAATACTGCAAAGTCATCAAATAAAACAAGACATGTTAATCTCAAATTTCATTTCGTTAGAGACTTAATTGAAGAAAAGACTGTGAAAGTTATGTATAATTGTACTAATGAAATGATTTCCGATTTTTTAACAAAGGCTGTTACAAAGGAAAAATTATCATTTACATTAGAAAAAATATGTTTGATTTAAAGGTATATATTTGAATATTAATTATTGTTTATTATTGTTTTTGATTAAATATAAAACGCTTTTCGCAGGGGGAGAATGTTGGTATAATATAAGTAGTGATAATGCTCAAAGTGTTTTATAGTACGCCAACAGATGGCGCTGTGTGTTCATTCTTTTTCTGTAACTGTACATATGTAAATAAACGTTAGTTTAAGTCTAGCTCCCGTCTCGGTAACTTCATATTGCATAAACTAGTTTTAAATGTATGAGCAATTTTATTTTCAGTCAATACTGCTTCTGTTGATTGCAACCATTGCGTAATACTTTTTAATATATTTCCAAAATAGAAACAATTTGATAAATTTTTAAAATTTGGTCTTTAAAAAAAATATTTCTAGCAAGGTAAATAAATTTAAATTATGTATGTTCTGTTTTAAACTTCAAAATATAGTTTAAGTAATATTATTTGATCAAAAAAGTCTTTAAAAGATTTCTTAACTAAAATTTTATCATTTAAACTGCAGTGATTTTGAGTGATACTTTTTTTTTTTTTTTTGTAGGTTTTTCAATAAATATTCATTTTAAATATTTTACAAACAAGTACAGTCAACTCTCTTTAATTTGTAATTAAATTTTTAATGTAAACAAAATAAATAAATAAAAATAAATAAAATAAATAAAAAATTAAGACGAACTACTATTACATCAGTATTTAACAAAATTAAAAATAAACAATGATGAATATTGATTTCTGCACTTAAAAAATATTTTCCTTGCTATTTTTAAAATAAATATGTATATTTATAGTTTATTGCTATGTATTATTTTAGTATGCTTAAATTATTTACACAATTTCATTAACATTGAAGAAATATTTTATTCTGAAATTTATTAGAAATAGTCTTTCTATTTTAATGCCTATTTATGAAATAATAATAATAACCGACTTTGTATCTGCAAAAGAAAGAAGAATCGAGTTGCTTTTCACAGTTACAGTTAAAGTATTAATAGGAAATCATTAAAAATAATAAAAATGAAAAAAAAAAAAGTATCAAATTACTATGCATCAAATTATTTTAAAACTCTCAGAAATTTTCAAAATTTCCTTCCCAAAAAACCCGGTTTATTTCCAGGGAAGAAACGGGTTTTTCCCAGCCTTTGCAACACTAGTTATGAATAGCGGTAACTTTTGATTTGGAAGTGTGAATACCTCTTGCATCTATCTTATAACCTAAAAATTCAACTTCTGCGACTCTCAATTCACATTTCTTCCTGTTTGGTATGCAGCACTGCTTTTCTAAGGCAAGACAGAACCCTATACAATCTTTTTGCAAGTTGCTCGAGTGTAGTTACTCTTATAAGAATGTCATCAAAATATATACCATCTAATTTACCAAGAAGATCATCCACCAGATTCTGAAATAGGCCAGGGGCAACTTTTATACCATAGTGAAGACGTCTAACCTTATATGCACCTCTGTGTATGATTATGGTTTGCGCTTCAGCTGATTTGTAATCTACTTGAAGTTGGAGATAAGCCTGAGCTAAATCAATTTTTACATAATAACCACTTCCCTTTAAATTACTTAATAGATGGTTCACATTTGGAATTGAGTAAAAGGGGGCGGGGGCTGCCATCAATGGCGGATCTAGAACTTAACTTTTTTTTTTTTGGAGGGGGGCAGGGGGGGGGGCTAAGATTTTTCAAGACGTTATTCCAGATCAATGAAAAATTTACAATCATACTATTAGTGTGCATTCCGTAGGTACGTTAGACTGCATTAAAAAATTGCTGCAATAACACAGTTCTGCACGAAATTCGGCCCCAATACCATTCATGAAAATTCTTATGTAAAATGACCTCCTGAATCCGAATATGACGTCCATTTTGCCTCATCACCCCCTTTTTTTTCTTTTTATATGGCACCCCCTATTTTTACCACTTTTCAGCAATTTTATAGCTATGAATTTGATATGGAAGACAGGAGAGGATTACTTTTACTGTTAAATATCTTCTGGAGGGCTACAGAGGTGCAAAATTCTAAAACATGAACATTTGTAGCAGGGTGGAAGAATCGCCACTGAAATTAGAAATTACATTTATTAATTTTATTAACACACACACACACATATATATATATATATATATATATATAGGAATAGATTATCAATGAATAAAATAAATTATCAATGAGTAAAATGAAATAAAACCCCAAAAAACACTGAAGTCTTCATCAGGGAGGCCCCTCAGTGTAGGGATGAAAGAGAAGTTTCTGAATGGACAGTAGCAATTAGATAATAACTATCCTTAGCCCCCCAACTTCTCACCAAACAGAAAACCACCTTAACTGAAAAGAAATCAGACATACATATAATTTAAAAAATCCAAAAACAATTATAAAATTTCAAAAATAGTACAATTACAACAAATTAATATATATGAAATATACAAGAAATTACAAAATACATTAAAATGAAATACAATAAAATGAAACCCCCTACCTGATAAACTAACCCTCTTCGGCCGACGGGGCTACTCGTCGGTACTTAAATATCGCCCTTAATTTAGGAACGAGAATGCATTTTCGAAAGTTTCGCATTTCCTTTTGCAGCAATCCTGTGCATTGGTTTGCAATTCTCCTTTTATGTTTTTCTTATCTTTAAACTCATAAATTCGTTACAATAGTTACCTATATATATATATATATATATGTGTGTGTGTGTACGTGTGTGTGTGTGTGTGTGTTAAATTCAAAATAAATGACAAAATTTAATTTGCTCTAAACAGGCGCTTAATGCTGCGCTAAATTTATATACAAAAGGATAAATTAATAAATTTAAATTATGATAAATAAAAAAAAAATGAAAATGGAAGTGTCTAAACAACCAAAACAAATAATTGAACAGTGTTAATAAACAAGTAAAGGGATTAAATTCAACTCTATTCAAGCCAAAATTTCAATAATACTGTGTTTTCTTCATCAGCAGGTGGGAACACAGCCATTAAAAAAACTATGTAATACTAACAGGTTTCTGAAGGTATGCCAAGCTAGCAATGCATATCTTCGATGCATATTTTGCTAGTTTGGCACATCTTCAGAAACTTGTTAGTATTACATACTTTTTTTTTTTTTTTTATGACTGTGATCCCACCTGCTGATGGAAAAAACACAGCATTATTGAAATTTGGGCTTGAATAGTGTTGAATTTAACACCTTTTCTTGTTTATTAACACTGTTCAATTATTTGTTTTGGAAAGTTTAGACATTCCAATTTTATTTTTTCATTTATCATAATTTAAATTTATTATTGTACATACATATATATGTATGTATATATATATATATATTTATTTATTTAAGTGTTAAAATAATCCTATTCCACCCTCAAAATGAAATTTATGATCATAAAATTACCGAATAGTGATAAAAATATTGGCGGGGATGGTGTTCCGCGAAAACGATGGGTGATTGGGCAAAACGGGGGTCATATTTGGATTCAGGTGGTCATCTCTACATTTTACATAAGAATCAGCAAAAATGCTATTAGGGCTCGAAAAAACGACTTTTTTCTTTTTTCTTTTTCCTTTTTTTTTTTTTTTTTTTTTTTTTCTTCAGCGCAGTGTAAATTATTTATAATTACTAAATGGAAAATTTTTTGAGAGATTTTTCAAAAAAGTTTTGAGCTATACTTGCGTGTATGCTTGTATGTAATATATAAACGGGAACTGCAATTAAAAATGTAAAATGTAATTGAGGTGTCTTTTTTTTGGGGGTGGGGGGGGTGGGGAGGGGGTAATAAACAGTTTTTTAAGACAATCTTGTATAATATATACATCCAAAAATGATTAACCACAAAATTTGCGCATAGTTATGAATAGAGGCCATTATTATTTTTTACAAAATAAAAGCATTAAAATGTGATTTATAGAAATAATTTTCATAGAACGTAATGTTATGAAATTTGTTTGGGTGTCCCTGTACTAGTTGTTGTATTTACCTCCATCTTAAATGGGGAGCATACCATAGTAAACTTCAATAACGTATATCAGTTTCAAGAAATTCTATGAATATTTACAAAAGTTAGAGAGCTCACTGGCAGAAAGACAGATATATAGAGTAAATCTTATGATAATCACTCTTAAACATCTTTAGAAAGTGTTAAAAACGTTTAATGCAAACGAAAATACAATTCCAGCAATTTTCAATATAACAGCCGTTAACCCATTTTATCTAGAGATGCAAAGCTTTCAAAACACCCGGTTTTTTCCCGGAAAAAAAAAAAAAAAAAAAAAAAAAAAAAAAACGTTTTTTTTTTTTTTTTTTTTCCTGGGAATTTAAGTCAAAATTGGGAATTATGAAATTTCCCCAAAACTGGGAATTTTGAAATTATGAATATTTTTATAACTTTTGTAAATTATTTAGCCTCCGATCTTTAAATTAACTTCAACTTTAATTCCTACATAGATTTCCTTTTCGTTTCCCTTTCCCGCTAATTCCAGCATCTTCGAAGTTTATTCCGTAAACGAAGAAAATAATTAATTATAATTAATGCAGTGCTAACACTAACAGTAAGTTTCTGTCATTATTCATTAATATTATTTTGTTATGTTCTTGAGATATCCTTTCCATTCTTAATGAGATTCAATAACATTTAACTTTTTTTATTCATAATTCGTTTATGAATGTACTATGAAACAATTAGAGAATTGGACTTAAGATTTTAGGAAAAAACCCAACTAAATTTATATTTCATTAAACTCAGATGAAGTATTTAAGAAATTAGTTTGTTACCTGATAATATTTAAATTGTTTCTCTCTCTCTCTTTTTTTTTTTTTTTTTTTTTTTTTCAATTACAAATAATAATAATAAGAAGAAGAAGAAGAAGAAGAATTCTTAAATTTAATCTATTTTAGGGAAATATATAAGTAATTCGAAAATTTTCCCCTTTTTTTGTGTTAGAAATGCAGAAACTTTTTTTTTTTTTAATGCGTAAAAATCCGGAAAACAATAAGTGTATAAATTTTCATCAAAAAATTTTCATTGTAGGAAATTTAACATCAATTTTTTACAAACTCTGATTAGAAATATATATGAAAATAACTTGTAAAAGAAACTATACCACTGTAGTAATTACATCAAATGTCATCCCTTCTTTTTAAAAACCACTTCATTATTTTAAATAATTCTTTAAAAATAGAAATTTTTAAAGAAATTTTCAAACCTTAATTATTTCTCTTCTCAAACTATTACAGGATTATGTACATTGCTTTCCTTTAATTTTTCAGCTTGTATAATATAGAAATTGCATCCAACGTTGTACCTATACATTTATCTTAAGTTCTTAAGTTCTAGAAAGCTTAAGTTTCTTTTCAAATTATGATTTGGTTGCAGTTCTGATAAATTGAAAATAAAATGATAAATTAAAATAATGTTATAAGCTTATCAGTATAGCAAAGTCCTTAAAATTGCCATTTATATTAAGTAAACAACTTATTATTTGCTTAGAGATTTCTAATTTGTTTTTCCCCCGCAAAATTCCCAAAGTTCCCATTTTCTTTCCCCAAAACTCCCGGGTTTTTTGCATCTCTAATTTTATCACAATTTATTTATTTTGCTCAAATTTGAGAAAAATTGTATTTTTTAAGGTTAATTAAACCTAAATAAACTAAATACAACAGAATTTGAAAAAAAAAAAAAAAAAAATGTATAAGAAATCTTATCCACCTTGTACGCAAGACATTGAAATAAAGAGGATGAAATTTGCACTTATATGTTTTAGTGTTCTCTTCAATAGTGAAAAGTGCTTTCCGAGTGTAAAGTTTTGCTTTATCTGTATAATACTTTCTTATTTACATGATAGTTCTCCAGAAAGAATTTTCAACCTCAAAGAGAAGATAAACCATGCCCCCTAATGTAATGGTTAAACAAAGATTTTAGATAGAGGAGGAGGAGGAGGTGAGACGCTTAGCACGCTAGCTGAAGCTTATCTATACCATTATATATTCCAGCTAACAAAATATTCGCACCAAGCAAAGTCTGATTTCTCTATGCTATTTGTCAGCTGTCCTTTAAATAGGACAATGGGATAAAATGGGTTAACATAATTGAATATTTTTGTGGCTCTGTAAATCTTATGCTAATCGTACTACATTCTATAGGAAGCTTTCTCTTGTACATATCTACTGATAATGTCAATTTCATTATGATTTGCACGAAATAAAAATGTTAAAATATGATTTAAGCAGCCTTTATAGTGGCCGCTCCGTTCCGCTGTACGCAAGAACAGAGCTAGAATATAAGGAGTGATAACTTCACATTCAGTTGAATTCTATTCAATTTTTTATTCATTAGATAGTTGTCACTCCTTAGATTCTAGCTCAGTGCTTGCGGACAGCGGAACGGAACGGCCACTATAAAGGCACCTTTATAGAAATACCTTGCGGACGCATAGGACTCATAGGACGCAACGCTTTGAAATTATTTCTGGTGTCCCAGTAAACAAACCAGTGGCAGTATTTACCTAAATAAGGAAAGGGCGAGTTTACAAACAAACGCTCCGTCAATCAATCTTTGCCACTCTCGAGTAGCAAGAGATCAATGTGTATTGATGGAAACGCCAATGTTTTGTAAACTTGAACAACATACAGTCGGTAACAAAAATGTCCGAACACAGAGCAAAAATTCCTATGTAAGAAAAGTACACTTCATACGGTTTTGTTAAATAAATCCTTATCGAATCCTGTTCTTAGACTGACGAAGAACAGGATTCGACAAGGATTTATTTAACAAAATCGTATGAAGTGTACTTTTCTTACACAGGAATTTTTGCTAGTGTTCGGACACTTTTGTTACCGACTGTACACTCGGCAGTAAAAGTATCCGAGCACTAGCCAATAATTCCGATATAAAAAAAAGTACACTTAAAACTGTTTTATTAAATAAATTCTAGTTGAATCATGTTCTTAGATTAACTAAGAACATGACTCGACAAGGATTTATTTAACAAAGCAGTATTAAGTATACTATTTTTAGACAGGAATTATTGCTAGTGCTCGGATACTTTTGCTGCCGACTGTATATCAGTTTTAAAGAATTCTATATATATTTAGAGGAGTTAGAGCGCGGACAGGCAGACAGACAAACCGAACTCATAAACCCTTTTCAACTTTGTTGGAAAGTGTTAAAAAAAGAAATACAGTGAAACCTGTGTAAAAGCCACTCACGATGCTGGAAAAAATGGCTTTTTAAAGATGTCGCCTTTTAATAGAAGTATAGATATAGTAATAAGACATAGATTAATCATTGACGAGGAAAAAGTTATGCCTTTTCATTTGGAAAAAGATGGCCATATGGAGGTTTTTTTCCGAGTGAATATACACGGGAATTCCCATAGGTAATTTAGCAAATAAAATTTATGAATAATTTATATACTAAAAGAGAAGGAACAATTCCAGATACCCATTTTTCCTTCTTTTCTTTTTTTATTATACTCTAGTATACTCATATCTGCACAAAACTAACTTTATTTTGTCATTTATTATTATATTTCTTTGAGATAATATCGTCTGCATTCATCATGGAAAATAATTTTTATAAGTTATAATTTAATAAATAATTTGTATCCGCGTTTGTAATGATCGATAGACGGCGCTTTGTGAACACTGCAGTTGTTAGTAAACATAGCCACGTGTGTTCCATTAGTGTTCCTTTGTTATTCTACTTAATATTCGTACTATAATTTCTCCGCCATTACATTATGGAAAATTGATTGCTTTTGGAAAAAATACTTCAGTTTATTCAAAGTTCGATCGGAAGTAGATTTTTAACTGAAGTTGAACAAATATTAATTTCAAATCATCTGATTAATTCTTTGCTTCCATTAGCCGAAGCAACTGAAATTTTAAATTTGTCATTTGGAAATAAATGGAAGCTCAATTCTGGATTTCTTAATCCTTTGGAGTTACACTGTGGCACACAAAAGTATGTGTTATCTTTTTTACCGTATTTATTCATTTTTATTCAATAAATATATGTGAAACTAAATATCGGCAAGCAATGGCGGCTGTATGGAATTCGAATTAAACCATGTTTATTGTAATTTCACCTTAGCCCACCAGAGGGCGAGCATTTCATTACAATCGCGGATAGGATTATATATAGAAGAGAGTCTTGTGGTGGCCACAACATACTAGTTATATGTTAAAACTTCTGCGGCTGCTAATTACATTTAAAATAATTTTGAAAATTCCATATTACTTACTAATATAAAATCTTTAAAAAATATTAAAATTTTAAAAAAGTATTCCATTAAATATGAAGACAGTAATTATATCATAATAACAAAGCAATTGATTGTAAAATTTATATTTTTCATAAATTACTTGAATTTTACTTATTTATGAAAACTTATCTCATTTCTTTTCATAGAACACTTAAAAGCCGCGCAATATTTCGACATTTTCAAAATTCATTAACATTGAAGGAAGAGTGCGTGTTGCGGTAAGTTGTGTTCGAACCGAGGTCGCTTTGGTAGTAATCCAGAGACGTACCTCTGGGCAAAAGGTTAACCCATTGTCCATCGGTAAGTTATGATTATATACATTTGAATGGCGTTGATAACGTCGCTACAGTACTCCCCCTCCTAGAGAGTACACCGTCGTAGGAGCGATATTACTGCTGTAGACGGTAGCGATGACAAAATTGTGCTGTCAGTTGTCCCGTTTTGCCAAGTTGCATGGGGCGAAACAGACATTTTTTGTTGCTCGAAGGATTTTTGTGGTGCTGCCATCTATTGCCATAGAGCGAAGTTAATAGCTCTAAGCTTCCATGGTCACCAATGAAGGAAGAGTGCGTGTTGCGGTAGGTTGTATTCGAACCGAGGTCGTTTTGGCAGTAATCCAGAGACGTACCTCTGGACAAAAGGTTAACCTATTGTCCATCGGTAAGTTAGGATTATCTACATTTGAATGGCGTTGATGGCGTCGCTACAACATTCTATTCTATTACTATTTTCGAGTTTTAACTCTCTAATGGCTGATGCCAAAATACTTTTTCGGCATCAAAAATCTTTGCTCGTTAACATGTGGATGATAGATCTATATAAATTACTATATCTATGAGTAGAAGTCGTTCAGAAAATCATACTTCAGGACAAAATTATTAGGAATGAAATGGATTGAATTATTCAAATTTAAATTATTTGTCTATACTGCTTTGTAATAAGTCATTAATATTAGTTTTAATTTTAAATGCATTTTTGCAATAATTTTGTTTCTAAGAATTCTTTTATATACTAGATGAAATTCATCGACTTAACATCATTTCTGAATGAATAATGGCTGTATCCCACTGGAGCATATATACTCAACACAACATTATACGCAACATGTTCACTATGCTGAAAGAACGAGAAACGGGTCAGCTGTCCATAGGATTCCCAACAAATTAATAGCGTGATGTATTTCCTTCTCTAAAGGTATTCCAGGAAAAAATCCTGTTTATTCCTCCTATTGGTCAATTTTGATCAGCACGCTCAACATACTCAGCTTTTTTTAAACGGTTTCGTTAAAGTTGATCATCCGAAAACTTGCTGTCCTTGAACAAAATCAGGCTGAGTATGTTGGGTATAATGCTGTGTTTAGTAAAATGCTGAACGAAAGTCTCTCGTGTTCGTGTGATATGGCCATAAGGGATCTTTATTAAGCCCACTGGAAATTCTTGGTAAAAAAAAAGAGTTTTAGCTCGTAATTTTTAATTTAAACTATTATATGTTTAATACTAATTGCTATTCAAATTAACTTTGCTATTCAAATTAAAAACTACTCTGTTAAAAGCCTTTTCAGTTATTAGCTGAATAGGACACACACACAAAAAAAAAAACACTTTTTCAAGCCTGGGGGAATCATCCCCTCCATGGAGGATCAAAATTGTGATGGCATGTCTCCGGACCATCCCTATAAAAGGAAAAAGTTCGTCCCATACCGATTGCGCAGTACTAGTGTGATGTTCATTATACCCAACTTACCTATCCACTTAGATACATTGCGATTTTCGCAAATTTTTTTTCTTGACTACAAACTACCTGTGATTTTGTAATGATCGGTTAAATAATCACAATCACAGGATGTATATTTATGTTTGTTTTTATTTACATGCAGGCCATGGAGAGGTTGTGGACGTTGTGGTTCAGGGTAATATGTTTTGCTATGTGATCTCAGTTTTATTTATTTAGCTATTTAAATTGTAATTTGAAATATTATATGTTTATATTTTCTTATATGTCCTACTTATCAAGAGGAAAATGGTATTGTGATGTTTTTTTGGTATTTAAAATGTTTGTATGATTTTGTTATGTAAATTAATATTCCTTACTGTAATAAAATTAAATTTATTATCTATGTCAGCGTTTCCTTCGAATATGCAAATTCCGCATCTAGATTTACCTTATAATTCTCGTTTTTATAATTGTCATGATATTGTGTTTTAGATTTGAAGCATTTTCTATGCATTCTTACAGACAGTTAAATAGATTTGTTATTATGAGCAACTTATTCCTTACTTTTTTAAATATAGGAAATTTTTTAAGCTACAAATAAAATTTTACGACAATCTTAACTGCATTTCTATGAGAAACATACAAATTTTATAGTCATGTTTTCTTTTGGCATAGTTTTTCGTAAAAGCTTTCTTTATAAGATTTATCAAGGTGGAGAAATAACTTAGACTACCCTTAAAAAGACGTTTTAATTTCTAAAATCTAAAGAGTATACATTGTAGCTTGAATATTAAAAAGTGTGCATATTTTGGTGAAAACATAAAATGTAATTTTTCATTAGACGACTGCCAAACTATTCAATGACTCACACACATGATAAGACCCAATGAGAGTGCTATATTAAAAAATAAATGAAATATTTGTAATCTTATTTTTCCATCTAGAATTCCTGCTAAATCTGCTTCTTTGAAATTATCTTTTGTTTGTAATTTGGAAGTGTATTTAGCTTAACTTGTCATTGGAATTCTTTTATGGTTTCATTCTTATATACGGTACCATGCCAAAAGTGGCAATAACGCGTTGTGTCTGGCAAACCCATCGGCCAGTCATGTAAATTCACTTTCCTCTTGCTTCTCCTAGTGCAACACATCAGCGCTTTCATCTCATTGACTTAGTCACATAGTGGGAGCGTTACAATTAGTATGGCTTTAGCTGATTGGTCTAGCTTTCGTAACAGAGCTGATTTTAATTTAAATTTGTTCAAAATATTCCTTTTGCGTGAGGATCTTAAATTGTTAAAGATGGTTTTTATCTTCTCTTCTACTTCTTTTAAAGCCGCCACGGTATCTGTAAGTAAGATTAATTCTAGATTTTACTGTTTTTAAAAGTTTAAAACAAAATTTTTTCAGTGTATTTTATATATTTTTAAATAAATTTACAAAGGAAAAAAAGAGGGTAAGGGCATGATAGTTATTGCTTCAGTATAGGTATTTTCATGCATTGTTTTATTCATGTACTGTGATTTAGGTGCATTCAGTGATTATTTATTTATTTATAATGCTTGCTTATGTAGCGATCTAGCATCTTTAATACTGACCGTTACAGTACACATTTCATGCATTTTCTGATTCATGCACCTCAAAATAGGAGTGTCCAGTGATTTTTTTTTTTATGCTTGCGAAGCAAGTATATGGCAGCAAGTGTACTGATCGCAGCCTATACAAAATTTTCATGCATTTACTGATTCATGCGTCACAAATTAGAGGTATCCAGTGATTTTTTTTTGTTGTTGTTTAAATGCTTGCGAAGCAAATATACAGCAGCAAGCATATGAGCACGGCTTATACAAATTTTCATGCATTTAGTGATTCATGCGTCGCAAATTAGGGTGATGTTTTTTCGGTTTTAATGCTTGCAAAGCAAGCATACAGCAGCAAGCTTACTGACCACGGCTTATACAAATTTTCATGCATTTACTGATTCATCCATCGCAATTTAGGGTATCCAGTGATGTTTTTTTTTTTTTTTTTTTTTTTAAATGCTCGCGAAGCAAGCAAGCAGCAGAAAACATACTGACCTCAGCTCCACCAATTTTCATGCTTTTACTGATTCATGCGTCGCTAATTTGAGGTATCCAGTGTTTTTTTTTTTTTTTTTTTTTTCAATGCTTGCGAAGCAAATATACAGCAGCAAGAATATGACTGCGGCTTATACAAATTTTCATGCATTTACTGATTCATGCGTTGCAAATGAGGGTGATGTTTTTTTGGTTTTAATGCTTGCAAAGCAAGCATACAGCAGTAAGCTTACTGACCACGGCTTATACAAATTTTCATGCTTTTACTGATTCATGCGTCGTGAATTAGAGGTATCCAGTGATTGTTTTTTTTGTTGTTGTTTTAATGCTTGCGAAGCAAATATACAGCAGCAAGAATATGACTGCGGCTTATACAAATTTTCATGCATTTGCTGATTCATGCATCGCAAATTAGGATGATGTTTTTCTTTGGTTTTAATGCTTGCAAAGCAAGCATACAGCAGTAAGCTTACTGACCGCAGCTTATACAAATTTTCATGCATTTACGGATTCATCCATCGCGATTTAGGGGTATCCAGTGATTTTTTTTCTTTTTTTTTAATGCTCGCGAAGCAAGCAAACAGCAGAAAACATACTGACCTCAGCTCCATCAATTTTCATGCTTCTAGCTATTCATGCCCCACAAATTACGGGGATCCAGTGATATTTCTTCTTTTTTTAATGCTTGCGAAGCGAGCAAACAGCAGCAATTAAACTGACCACGGCAGTTCAGATTTCAGCAAGATACTGCTTATTACTGATCTCTGCAATGTACAGAATGAAAAAAAAAAGGTCTAAATTTAAATATTTTTCTTTTAATAATGTATATTTTAGTATTGTTTTTATTATATTGAATGTGAATTTTGTTGATGCAATCCACATCAGCTCGTTGGTGTGATTTACATTTAAATATGGCATTTGTTGATGTTTTTGTATTTAAAATTCCATTAACGATCAAATTTTTTCAATTTCATTTGTAATTGATAACAATCATTAACGTCAACAAACACTATCTTGGAAAGTAAGTCACGTCACCGAGCCAGTGGGGATTGTGGCATCAAAAGTTGCCAAAAGTGGCAAGGGGAGGTACAATAGGATTTCACCCTTTTGTGTAGTCCTATAAATAAATTATTTTGTCTAATAGATGCCTTTTTTCTAGAGAAAACATGCTTTTAAGCATCTTAATAATGTAGGGTCATACGGGGGAATTCTGGGTCACTCTCTTTTCGGGGTAAATAATGGTCACTAACTTTTAAGCATTAAAAAATGTTTTTACAAAGCAATTAAATTACTCCAAGTCATCCTTATACATTCTATTTTCTTGTATCAAGTTCAAAATTAATGTAACTGTGTAGCAAATAAGAGAAAAAAAATACTTTTCAAACCACTAGGCAAACATCTTCAAAAAAGATTGCTTCTATAAATCATGATTTTTTTAAAGATCCATACCAATGAAACATTTTTGAAAGAACAATTTTGTTGGTGGTGTTTTTCAATAGCAAATGACCTAAACTTCTCATACATACTTATACTTTTTCTTCATTATATTTAGAATTAATTTTAAAAGTATAGTGATTTATCCCCTAGTTTTCTGGGGTAATTCTCGGTCAGTTATAGTCTTTGATATAGTGGGTGTTTTTATACTTATTCCTGAATAAGTAATACTGTATTTACTTCAAATGTTATATTTTATTTTAATCTTTAAGTATAACTTTAAATTATGCTTGAACTGTGACCATTTATTTCTATTGAATATCACACACTTCTGGTGAACAAATGAATTCCAGCTTTGAAGAAATATTAACTCAGTAATTAAGGCACACATTTTGAGTACCGAATTCCAAAATAAGAAGGCAAATTTACACAAATCTGGTTGTTATTGCAAATCAGACTTTCTTGGACCTCGTAACAGCCAGACCCGCATAATATACACGAACGCCCGAATGGTGTTCTCGGAAAATTTTCTGAACTTGTGGAAAATTTTCTGCAAACTGTTATTGTGGAAAAATTGTACGGCTACGTACTGGTCTTGCGGTTGAAACTTATCACACCACAAACTTTTTTTGGCTTTTACATCACAAACTGCTTGTGTCCACTTTTGAAAAGTCCTCTCGCGCGAACATCCAGACCGGTAACCCATGTGCCGCAATCAGCGAGCGCAAGGAGGCATGGTGCGACACAGTTGACATCACCCCCAGTCGCCGCATCGTTCGCTACGGACTCGCCGATGCTAGGAGAACGCGAATTTACCATGTGTGCACGTTGCCAAATAATTAAATGAACGGTTATACCTACAAATAAATTTTTAGTTACTGATTTTGAGATTTTGCGTCGATGATTTCTTTATCTTTTTGAAAACAAATAATTTGATCTAGTTAAAAAGATTTTTTGTCTGAATGAAATTGATAAATCTAGGTTTTAAATAATTTTAGAAAAAAAAAAAAAAAAGATGTCATGCAATATGATAATCACAACAATAAATGACAGCCTATCACTTAGGAAGCAGCTCATCATATGAAATGGTGATAGCTGTAAATGGTCCTCTTCCAACAAATTGTGACAGAAAGACTGGCATTTTGTATGAAGATCAAACGATCTAAAGGACTGGACAACTTCTAAATGTGCTGACAAAATAATGAAAAGACATTCTTCTCTTCCCTTTGTAGATATTTATTTATTTATTTCCTTTTTCCCCCTTTTATTTTTTTTTTCTATTTTGGTTTTACAGTAGACTTTGAAATCTGAAAGATTTATTTATCACAGGCAACTCGGTTCTCAACTGTCAAAAGAGAATTTTTTTTTTTCTTGCAGAAAATTTTTGCTTTAGATTTTGTGTTCGCGGAAAGTTTTTCATTTTATCTGAGTCTGGTAACAGCAAAGAAAGAAAAAGGAAACTCCCACGTAAAAAGATGTAGACATCAAGAGAAACCTTGTTTGCAAAAAAGTAAGAGCACTTCGAGATGATAAGACAGTCTCTCAAATGCAAACTGAGCTAATTTGGAACTGTTTAGCAATGAAGAATTGTTTAATGACAATGAAAATAAGATTGAAGATGTTCTAATAAAACAGTTGCAAAAAAATTCCTCTTCAGAAAATTTGAAGAAGGTACTACGAAAAATTCCTTCTTTTCTTGAAAAGCAGAAATATTTTGCTGTGCATTATAACAACAATCAATTCTATATTAGAAAATAATTAAAATTTTGGACAAAGAAAAAGTAGAAATGAAATTTCTTGAACAAGATGCCAGAAATTTTCATTGGCCCAAATGAGATGTTTGGGAAATAATTCAAAATAAGTACATACTCTATGAACCAGTTGATTTAAATGGAAAATAATCCCTTTGTTGTTGATAGTAACAGGATAAAATACCATACAAATGCTATAAAATTTCTGCCCAGAATTGTGGGGTTAGAGCAAAAGAAAATCGTAGCTCGCTCTTAAAAATAAATCTTAGGTTTTAAATTAATGTCCTTTTCCTTAAATATAACACATTATATAATTAAGAAAAGTTCTTTGTGTACTAAATAATGATAATGTTGAACATTTATCCCCTTTTGACATGTATTACTATGAAGAAAGACGTTGACCCATATTTGCCCGAATCCGGGGTAATTCTTGGTCACTCAAAATTTTAAATAAAATAAATAATATTTTAAATTTAGGTGAAATGATTGTTTGGATAATTTCTAAATTATTTAAGCTTACTCCATATCAAATTTAATCATTTTATCTTTTATGCTTTAGAAAATATTAAGATGTTTTTGTTTTTTGACCCTAATGTTAATTTCATTATGATGAATCCAGTGTACACACGTTAAATTGTGCTTAAATAAAAACTTGTTCATAGACTCTAATATCATGAAATTCTTTTGTGTGTTCCTATAAATGAGCCACAAACATTATACAGTACGAAGCCGAAAATTCGGACAATTTCAGCTGCGTTATTCATCATCATCATAAACAGCAATTTTTTTTTTTTTTTTTTTTTTTTTAGTATAAATATATGCAAAAAAGAAATGAAAAAGCATTTTGTTTCTTATTGATCTTCAAACTGGCATTTGCAAAGTCTGAAAGAGGAGGGGAAGAAAATTATAATAATAGTAACAATTCTTAGAAATTTATCTAATTGAAAGCTAAATTCTGCATTCTATTTCAATTATGTCCAAACATTTAACTGAAAAACTTAAAGTACTTAAAAAAAAAAAAAAAAAAAAAAAAAAAATCACGAAAATATTTTTTAAATTGTATGTTTTTCTTATTTAACTTATTTTCTTTTATTTCAATTTATACTAATTTTTGTATGCAAATATTTCAATGAACCTGTTTTGTTTTTCAAGCTGAATTATTTATTTTTATTTATTTATTGTTAAAGTTGATTAAAGGTTACAGAATATGCTTAAAAATCATAATATATTATATAATAAATATAAATACCTTAAAATTTTACTTCATTTATGGCAGAAGAGCTCTTTTCGGAAGGGGGGCCCCCTCCTTCATCAGTGCCGTCCGCACTCGGTGGCTGGCAGTCTTGTGTTTGATGTTCTTCTCTTTTAAGTAGGTGACGCCATATCTCTCCTATCTCAGCCGACTCGTGGTCATTGATTGCGTCATTATTTTGATGCGCGATTTCGATGCTCTCACAGATATACGCGTAGGTTGGGTTATTGTAATTTGCTATTTTCGCGACGTTTTCAAAGTCAATTTCCATATTGTTTTCAAAATAATTTCTAGCAAGTGCGGTTGTGTTACAGTTAAATTTAATGTCATTTTTATGTTCTTTTATTCTGGTTTTAATCTTCCTTTTAGTCAGGGTTGGCAAGTTTCTTCCAAGGTGGAAAAAACCGCGGAAAAAACCATGGAAAAAACCGGCCGGAAGAAATAGGTTTCTTCCAAGTGGAAGAAATGGAAGAAACTGTTTTTCTTAAAAATTTATCCTAAAAATTGCAGATTTGTAAGATACAATGGATGCATTGATCTTATAAACAACTTTAAGTAACTTTAAATATACCTATACAAATTTAATAACATATTTAGTTAATAATTATGAGGTTTTTTTTTATGAAAATGAGCTAATGAGCCTCGGTTTCTGATGATCACGTTCGAAAATACTCAAAATCCAGTAAAAAAAAATCAATTTCAATTTAAACAGTATAAAGTTTTATAATTTAGACAATTTTATTTCTTTAACTGGTAATAAATAATAATTTGGATCACTTGCTTATACTTTTTGATAAAAAACAGCTCTTAAAAGAACCAGTATGCAATAATTACTTTTACTGTATTACAAAATGTCATCAAAAACTTTATTTTTCTTATAGTCACATACAGTACAGTCAACTCCCTCTAATCTGCAGATTTATAATCTCCAAATCCTTCTAATCCGTAATTGATTTTTTAATCTAAAAGAAATTTACATCTCATATTTAAAAAAAATTCACATTTCTCACATTTTTACTCTTTATTACCATGTTTTTATTAACTTCGATTCTTGTTTGTTTGTTCGGTACAAATCTTGCAATCTATTTTTAACTAATTTCCCTATGAGCTAGACATTTGAAACTTTCACAGTAACTCAGAACCCGGTGACAGCACAATACTTCGAAGTCAGATTTTCGAATAGTTTTCTTTTAATTAATTAAAATATGAAAATAATAAGCTCTTAATAGCAATAAAATAGCCATTAAAAAATTAGCTATAATTTAATTGTTGCCAAAAAAAAAAAAAAAAAAAATTACGAGTTCATTTTCTTTCAACATAAAAATAAATACATTTAATTTAACATGTATGTGAAAAAATTATAAAAAGTTAAATTATGCATTTCACAAAAATTGACATGATTATCAATTTTAAAATTTTATACACATTGATAAGTGCTAATGTACGATGCTAATATACGTTGTTCTAAAAGGAGTAATATTTTATTTTTAAAACCAACTCTTTTTTTTTTTTTTCACTATTGTTAATTATTTCACTGAACTGATTCCGCGTGCTTAAATATTATTTTTTTAGCCTCACTTATTTTATTAATGACTCATCAGAAAATTAAAAAATATGGTATATAAAGTTTTTTTTTAATCTTATAATTATTTTTTATCAAACTTTTAGCATAATGCTTACTTTAAAACACAAATGGGGTGGGGGTGGGGAGTAACATTCTTATATTTATTATCCTGCAATTCATACAGACTAGCGCTGAAAATATACCACTATTACATGAATGTTTAACAAAATTAATCAGCAATGAATATTATTTCCAGACTTTCAAAAATATTTTGTTTCGTATTTTTTAAATATGTTTGTTTACATTTTATAGGTACCTATTATTTGAATGTGCTTAAATTATTTACCATCATATGAATGTGATAGATTAGTTTTATTAATATTGAAGAAATATTTATTCTAAAATTTATTAAAAATCCTCTTTCCATTTTGATGTCTATTTAATTAATAATAACTGACTTTGTATCTGCAAAAGAAAACTGTAAACAAAGACAATGATCACTAATTTGCAAACTCCTATTATCTGCACAACCTCTGGACAAAACTTTTGGGAGATAGAGGGAGTAGAATGTAAAACAAATTAAAAGTTTTTTCGTAGTTTTTTCGTTACTGCACTTTATTTTTCAACTTAAAATAGATAAATACAAACTATGGATTTTTTTTTTTTTTTTTTTAAATTATTATTATCCTAGAGAGCTTGCAGAACAGAAAAATAGGTATCTTACTTATTGATACAGTTCATTGGGTACCAGCTTCGAGTTTATACAAAAAATTGTATCCTTTAAAAAAAAAAAAAAAGTGCAAATATTATGGCTAAAAATTCCATAATTATTATCACTTGTACTGTGTGAACGTATAATAATATTATGAGATAGTATCTATGCAAAAAGTTCTAAAAATATTAGCATTGAAAAGTAAAAACCCATCACCTGTATATATTTAGTGTTAGTTATCAAATAACTTTTTTTTCTAAAAATATTTTTAATATTAATTGAATTATAGTTTAGGTTTGGCATTATATTTATACTTTGAGTTTATAAAGTTCATAAATTTTAATTTTGAACATCTGTTTTGTCTTTTGGTTGGTTTCTTCCATTTCTTTCGGTTTCTTCCATTTCTTCCAGTTTCTTCCGGTTTTTTCCAGTTTCTTCCACTGTCCTGGAAGAAACTAGTTTCTTCCGGAAGAAACCCAACCCTGCTTTTAGTAACGCCTATATATTTAAATTCTTTGTTTTCCTGGTTTTTCATGGGAATTTTGTAGATACCTGCAGTTTCGGGGGGGGGGGGATCGGATCTTTATCACTTCTTATTAGTTGGAATATATTAGGATTGGGTTTAATAGGAATGTTTACGTTAAATTTACTAGCGGTATTTTTTATTTTGTTTGATGTGCCTTGGTTATATGGAATGGAAAAAGTAGTGTATTTTGTGGAGGTTTTTTGGGCATCTGGAATATTGTTTAGTTGTTTTATTCGTTTTCTATATAACTGGTTTACTATTGTTTTGGGGTAGCCTGCATCAATTGTTAATTTATTAATGAAATTTAACTCTTTTTTTTAATTCGTATTCATCAGAACAAATCAGGATGGCGTGATTAATATAGCTACGTATGGTATTGATTTTGTATCTGTAGGGTGTTTTACTTTTATTACTAATGATTTCATTGCTTGCTGTGGGCTTCCGGTATACAGTGGTTTTTAAATTATTATTGTCTTTAATGATTTTAACGTCTAGGTAGTTAATTTCACTATTGTTTTTGTCTTCTGCAGTGAATTTAATATTGTTGTCTATTTGGTTTAATCGGTTTAAGATTTCGTTACTATTATGATTATCTTTTATGACTGCAAACAGGTCGTCCACGTAGCGCACCCAGAATTTAATTTTATTTCCTAGTTGTTTGGTAATTTGATTTTCAATGAGTCTTAACTTATATTCGGCTATGATACCTGATATGGGGGATCCCATGGGAACGCCCATATTTTGTTTATAGACAGTGTTATTAAATTGAAAGTAGCTTTCTTTTAGAATTAAATTACTGGTTGAAATTAGTGTGTTTGCAATAGGTGTTTCATATTTTTCTTTAATTGCGTTATTAATGATTTCCGATATTTCATTTATTTCTATGGAGGGGTATAAATTTACAACGTCAAAGCTTACAAGATGATCATTTTGGATTGAGGTAACTTCTTTTAATTGTTTAATAAAATCTTCTGTTGAGTATAAACTAGACTGGGAGGGGGTAGTAGTTCGCTATATATTTTGGTCATATATTTTTCTAACGGATATGTGGGCCCTTCTTTTTTGTTAACTATTGGTCTAAATTTTGGAGGGTTTTTGTGGTCTTTGTAACGCCCACACCCCACGTTTATTTGGCCCAAATACTATCACAATGAGGCCTCCACTGACATTTCAACAATTATTATATTTTATTCATTTATGTGGCATTATTAAAACAGAACATGGTAAAATATTTAATTTAAATCTTGTTCAAAAACAAGATATGCAATAAAAAAGTTTAATATGTTTTATATTAAAATTAGGGGGCTCTGCCCCCTGCTCGCTCCGCTCACCAACCCCTGGTTCACTTCACTTATTAACCCCTGTGAGGTTTTTCACTGAATAGGAATATATAGTGTACAACACAAAACAAAAGTGCAGAAAAATATTATAGAAATTCCCATATTTAATGTCAAATTAAAATAAGTAATATTTACTACCACATTTTTTTGTTTTTTAAATGAAATATTATGCTTTTTTTTTTTTTTTTTTTTTTAAGAATAGAAAATAAATTTACAATATCTAGACCCATTTTGTTTTACAGCTTTAGTAATCGTATATGACTCCCTTGTCAACTTTTAAATTTTTGTCATTATTTGGCGATGAATTTTTTGGTGTAGTTGCTTGGTTGTTTTTTTTTTTTTTTCTTTTTTTTTTTTTTTTTTTTTTTTTAAATAAGGGGGAAAAATGTAGTACTTATAATCTAAAGCCTATACTTTTTCCTAATACCTATACTTTTTTCTAATGCTTATACTTTTCAGGTGATTTTTTTTCCCGTAGAAAATGATGTCATGACAGAAGAACAACGTCATAAGAGATACTTTTTCTACGGTGGCAAATAGAGTACCTTTATAAACTCGAAGTTTTTACTTAATAACTTTGTTAATTAAAATGATACAGATTTCTAACTATCTGAAATGCCTTCCTTGAAGCATTCGGAACACATTGATATAGCTCATGATGCAGAGCAATTTGCCCTTCACGAGGAGATGCTGTCGCAGAAAAAAACAATTGACGCCAGCGACAGTTACTTTTTTTTAATATATAGAGATATATGTAAAAGTTTAATATTTCTAAAAAAAAAACTTTATCTTTTTTTTTTTTACTTTCTTCCACATGTCAGTACAAATTTGACTTTCTTTTACCATTTATTGCTATACTTCTTTGAGATGAAAATTGTCTCCATTCATCCTGGAAAATAATTTTAATATTTTGTACTGTGTGAATATATATCGAAGAAAGTTTTGTGATGGCCACAACATACTAGTGTTTTTGTTTTTGTTTAGTTATTTATAGTACATATTGTTTATATTTTATGTGGCATTTATACATAGTTTCTTCTTTGTAGGTGAGGTATGTCTATAGTAACAGAGTACTAACCAGTTAATTTGGTTGAAGTTTAATTCTAATTTGTCTGCATGTTTCACTATGCATGAAAGGATTATTATGTCTTTGAGATGTCAGTTGTGGATTTTAAAGATGACCTGCATATTTGCTTGACCAACTTGTTTTAGGTAAGTTAGAGGTAACTTATATAATGTGAATGCTCATTCAATTTTAATGTAACGAATTATATTCAGATTTGTAAGGGAAAAAAATTGTTTCAATGTTTACTAAGAGGATATAAAAAGAATGCAAAATTATAAAAATTACACTATAAAAGGATCAAAACCTTGAAAGAAATATAAAAGCTTTTTTTTTTTTTTTTAATCATCTGGGTAATTAATTTCAGAAAGTAGTGTCAGTCATAGAGAGCAGGGACTTGAATTTCAGGAAAAATTCAGGGTATTGACGAATTTTATTAAAAAAACAGAGGAAACACAAAAAATTTCAAAAATTTTTGGAAAAGCATGGAAAATTTTTTTCGTAATAAAGTTTTCATTTCAGTTTTTATTTTTAAATACTCTAGTTTTACAGTTTGGAGTTTTTTTTTTTTTTTTTTTTGTGTGTGCTTTTTGTGTGAATTCAATTTTATGATTTTCCCCCAACTACTGTAAGTTAGTAAAATTAATATACTTTATTTAATTGACTTCTAAAGGTCTTAGACTCTACAGCTGCATTATTGCTTGCCATCTACCTTTACTTTCAAAGAAGAGAGGAAAAATTCAGGGTTTTCCTTTCTTTCTTTCTTTTTTTTTTTTTTTTTTTTTCCCCAAGAGGTTTGTGTAGCAACCCTGCAGAAGGATGAAATTGTCACTTTTTTTTTTTTTTTTTCACACCATACAGAAATCTTTATTATATACTGCTATTATTTATATTCTGTGATTTTTTTGTATGGCTGCATTTCAGCATCTTTTGGTTAAAATTGCATGGAACTGTATGTGTAAAATATTTAATGTGAGGGGAAAGTAGCATTAAATATTTGTTTATGTTAACTGATAAGTGGCAATGTTACATAACATGATATAGAAAATTTTTGTAACGGCCACAATATACTAAGAGAAATAGAGTTAAAACCTTAAAAATTGGTGGTATTGTTGGGGTTTTGGAAGTGAGAAATTGATTGTGGATACTTTTGAACATGTAAAGTTATTAGGGGGTTCAGATAAGGAGTGAAGATTGGGAAAATTGAAAATTGGTATTATTAAAACTTTGGGGGTGACAAATCGATTGCATATATCTTCACAAGAATTGTACATTATTTCAAATTACATATTGTACATATTACATGTACGCATATTGTACAATTGTAAATTATTTCATGCAAAAATTTTAACATAGAGTTAAGGCCTTGCAAATTGGTATTATTAGGCTATTGAGTATGATGAATCAATTGTGGATACTTTCAAAAGTGTAAAATTATTAAAAGGATGTTGGCTTCACGTGGGTAAGCTCTGCCGCAAGCAGTAGGGACTCGGATAGATGATTACATTGATGACAATTTTTTTTTTTTTTATGTGTTCTAACTTATAAAATATAGTGATTCATTAAGAGGGATGAACTTAAGTGGGTGTGCGCATCCATGCTGGTGAAGGCAGTGGGAACTTAGAGCAAGTTTTCCTCCCAATCCAAAAAGATTTTTTTTTTTTGTACTTTATTTTTTTTCTGACTTAAATAATAATGATTCATTTAAAAATAGTGACTTGCTAGCTGATAAAGCATGCTAGTAATAATAATAGAGTTTTTGCTTACAAAATTTAATTGTAAAATTTATTATTCCTATTAATGCCTGCATTAAAGAGAGTTTTTATCCTGACAAAGAAAATTCTTTTCACTCTTTTTCTGTAATGTTACAGGGTGGCGACAATCAGGGAAAACAGAGAAATCAGGGAAAAATCAAGGTACTTTATCAATCTGGAAATATCAGGGAATTTTGTAAAAACACCTAAAAATCATGAATTTTTTTATTTTTGCCCAGCAAGCTTGATTGAAAGAGTGCCAGACAGGTGTTATCTTAACCATGATTGCACAGGATTGGCTGCTTTATAGTTGAATCTCACCAAGTTAACATTAAAAATAAATATTTTTAGTGCAACAACTACTTGGGGCTTAATTTTATGTCTTGATGTTAATATGTTGTGCAATTAAAATTAATCTTATTTTTATAATTTTGTTAATTTCTCTAGAATTTTAAATTTTATTTTCCTTTTTGTAAGTGAACAACAACAAAAGAAAACTAGTATGTTGTGGCCACCACATGACTTTCTTCTATATTTTCCTATACAAATTCACTCTGTAAAAATAATTTATTAAAATTATTATTTAAAAAAATTATATACCATGATAATGCAGACGATTTCCATATTAGAGAAGTTGTATAACATTAAATATTTAAAAAAAAAGTCAATTTTGTTCTCAATATTACATCATTATCATTATTATTATTATTATTTGTTAAAAATGAAAAAAATCGATTTTAAATCATCACAGATCGATGGTTCAGCCATTCATTTTAAAGGTATTGACAAGCTCTTTTCAGAGATACCCATCATGAAAATTTACTCCCTTTGAGGGGGTACTTCCCCCCAGGGGGGGGGGCCTCCTACATACACAATTTTATTTTATTTTTCCAGTTGACTATCTCTATTACAAATAATTCTTTTAACTTTCATAATGATTATTAAAAAATAATTCTCTTTATGCACATTTATGCAAAATTTTGTCCTATACCACCATGTTAAAAATTTAGAAAAAGCGAGATGGTAATGCAAGCTGTTGGACAATTTTTACCAAAAGTTGATAGGCACTAATTTATGTCAATGTGTAACTACATACCAATTTGTATGAAATTCTGTGCAGTAGTACCTCAGATACAGTTGCAACAAAATTTTGTCTTACACGTGTGCACATGTACACACAGACATTTTCTAAAGATGGTCAAATCGTGTTTTACAGCTCTCAAAATGTGTAAATCCATTAAAAACCTGAGGTCGAAAATTTTTACGAATCTAATACTTTGTTCTATTGAATATAGAAGAAAATAAAAATACAAAGATTGACATGTTGTTGCCCATCAGTATAGTTTTTTGAATTGCTGTGGTTTAACGAGCATGTTACACAAGAGTGTGATATACACAAATTATGGAATGTATATAATAGGTAATGGAAATTTGTCAAAATTAGTCATGGAATGGAAATCATGGAAAAATTAGGGAACTTTTTTTCTGAATTGCTGTAACCACCCTGTGTTATAATATTATTCCATAGAAAATCCTGCACACCAATAAAAAGAGTAAAAGTTCATTGTAATATAATTTTATCAAGATTCACACTAGAAAACAATATTCAGTGGGATTTTCTCACTCTAAGAAAAAAAGAAAATGAGATTTTTCAAATTTAAGTGAATAATTACTTATTTGATTTCTTATGTAATTCCAATCTATATCTTCTAAACTTTATAGGTGTTTGTAAATAATAGCTACACATTTCCATATAATTCTTTTAACAAATCTATAGAATCAAGAAATGTTTTGAAAGAATTACCCAATTTACACCATTTAAAAAAAGAAAAAACTCAAGAAATTCTAGAGAAGTTAAAAACAGAGGGGCATTGGCTTCATAGCAGTTATTATATTATCTACAACAACCAACAGCAAAAAAACAAGTAAAATACTTGATAAGTATTGTGGGAAAATATTGGGAAAAGCCAACTTCTGACATAATTTTGTGGGATTTTCTAAAATATAGTGAAATTCTTACAATCCCACTCTCTAATGCTCTTCTCCTTCTTGATATTCCACAGATTTGGATGTAAAATTAATTTTAAGATATCCTAAATTCAAAATGTCTCTGTGTTTTGTTCTATTAATACTAATTCCTGCAATGATAGAAAAGTTGAATAAATTAATTTCAAATTTCAACACATAAATTATATAAGACTAGTATTTAATAAATTTCATTTATATGCACTAAAAAATTGGTGGTAGGAGATGAAAAGAAATAAGCAACCATCGTAAATACAATGCAACAATTGTTTCAGATTGAAATAAGTAATTAAGCACAGTTTTCCATTGAGGCAAAAAAAGTAGGCATAAATGAAAGAAACATTGCAAGGAAACAAACCCAAAGTAAAACTGGTTTAGAACCTTGAAGATTAATTTTTTTTTAATTCAGCAGTTGGGCTAATTTACCAAAAAAAAATATAAAAAATTGGCATAAAAAAAAAAAAAAAACTTGTTATCACACGAGAGTTGTTGCGTTACTTTTTGTAGCGCTAGTGGTCGCATCTCAGTCTATTCTCCGCCACTCATAGTGTTAGGGGAAAACCGAAAGAAAGTCATTAGAGAAAGGTCATCTGTTTCACTCGAAGTTTTTCCCGCAAAGCCAGCTGCTCTTCCCACTGTTCGAAAAACCAGAAGAGGAGCGAAAAATGAATCAACGTTACTGGTTGCGTCGTAGTCAAATAGACCGATTTTAGAAGTAAAATGTTATTAACTGCTCCAAAAATAGTAGAAATGACTTGAAAACATACTATGTAAGAGGACACCCACCCAAGGTCAGTTACACAGAGTTTCCCCACTTTACCTTTAAGGGGTGGTTTGCAGGATGAATTAATAAGTGATGGGTGGGGAAAAGACCAATATGCGACTTCTAACGGGTTAAATATAGAATGCAAAGGTGGGTGACATGCGCGTTCATGTCACCCACCTAACCAGAAAATGGCGGCTTTCTATACTTTTGTAAACTGTGCCCTTAATATTCGTTCAAATCCTATTTTATTAAAATCTGAAATTAAATACCTGAAAGCCATTGCAATTGACAGAGGTTATGACCCTTCCATTATAGACAAAGCCATCCAAAAATTACAGCTCCCTCGTATTTCGTCTACTAAATTAGTCTCTTCTAATATCAGTATTGTTTTACCCTATTTTCCTAAATCTAGTTAAACCATAGCTAAAATTCTCAAACAATATGATTTTAAAATAATATTTTCGCCTTCCAATAAACTCACCTTTTCTCACTTAAAAGATCCCATTGATATGCATAATTCTTGGGGCATTTATAGTATTTCCTGTCAGTGTGGTTTATCATATATTGGCCAAACTAAACGCAGTCTTAAATTTCGTCTAAAAGAACATATGAATTACGTCTGCAAACAAGAAACCAATAAATTTCTTAACATTGTTGGGAGGAAAATCATAATTTTAAATTTAATTCTGCCAAAATAATTTGCAGACCTAAATCCATTCATGATTTCTTTGAAGCTTTTCATATTTATAAAAATTTTAAAAACCTTGTAAATTGTGATTTCGCTGTTCCCTATTTGTCTGATTGTTGGAAATTTTACATTCCGTCCACATTTTCTTAACTTTTTACACAGCTACACATTTCTAAATTCCTATTGGCCACACACTCCACCTTTCCCGTAATCCTATTGGTTGAACTAAATTCGGTCCCTCTCCTATATATACGAGCACTTCTCCAGATTCAGAATTCTTTTTGCACTGAAGACGGTACGCTTAAGGCTACCGAAACAGCTGTATGCATTGCAAAAAATTTTCTTTTGGCGTTTCTGACATAGTAGTTTATTTGAGTTTTAATATTCCAACGCCAAGTCTCCTGTTATTATAAATAAAATACTTTTAATAATATCTGTTATGATATATCATTAATAAGTGTCCTTCCCACCATTCATTTTGTATGCAAGCAGCAATTTCAGGTCTTTGGCTGTTAAGTAGTTTCACTCCTAAGTATTATAATAGCTTTTTATTGCACAATTTTACATTACAGTAATAACTTTTGTATGGGAAATAACACTTACAGGTTTACATTTATAAAAAATATTTTTACATTTACAGTATGCTCCTGATTATCTGCAGAATTGAGTGGTGTAGGTTTCGTAAATAATGCAAATCATGAATAAACCTCATAAAGACTGAAAATGAGGTTCGAATGAGATAAAAATATTTTACCTAAAAAACTTTATTTTATTGTATATAAAACATTATACAAATTTTAAAAATATTCACAATCTCGTAAAAATATCTTTATTTGATGTCATAAAGGATGCAAAAACAATGGGGGACGGGAAAAAAAAAAGTACTTTGATGAAAACAATCTGTAAGCTAATGTACCAGCATAAATTGAACAATACAGTAGAAAAACTGTTTGTACAAAAAATAAAACAAAAGCAGCACAATTTTGTAGATTTACATTTTTTTTTTTTTTAAGTAATTATTTGATTTTGTTTCTTGTAGAGAAAACATCTTTTTTTGATCCTGCCCATTTTTCTGTTCTCCCAGATAATCTGCTAACAAACATAATCTGCTTGTGTATAATTGCAGGGTTGCCACGCTACCTGGAATAGTCAGGGAATTTGAAAATTGACTATGAAAGTCAGGAAATTTCGTACGATTGCCGAACAAACTAATTTTTCCTCCAACGTAGAGTCATTTTTCTTGTTTTTTTCTTAGCTTCTGCCATTTTTTAAAAACAAGACCTCTTAGAAAGACCCCCACACGGAGGGTAATCTGTCCTTAGGTCAAAGTAATATGTAACTTCTGTGTTTTCATGTGGTACCATAATTATTTTGCCCTCAATACAACCAATGCACTATATATGGCTAGACGGGAATTTTCTTAGAACACGTCTGGAAAACCTGGAAAAGTCAGATAATTTCATTCTGCTATTTGAGTGGCAACCCTGTAATTGGGAGCTTACTGTATTTAATTTTAATTTTCATTGAGTTACCAGCTGCTTGTCTTCTATTGCATTGTGCTAATTTTTTAAATGTAGGTTAACAAGGCCTGGATTCTCAAGTTTGAAGTCTTTTTGATTCAAAAACCAGTGCAATGAAGCTGAACACCACTCCAAGACATTATATGCCTCTTTCTCAAAGCCAGAGCGATGACGATGAATCTGGACCTTGCAAAGAAGAAAACAGGAAAAAACTTAATTTTAAAAATTCCTTTATTGCTGCGGCTGAGCTGACAAAAGATGCCGAACATGTTGAAAACTTTGAGAGGGATGCTAAGAAACTTCCAATGTCTCCTTTGCGAAAACTTTCATTCATCATGTCATTGGTTGCCTGCGTTCTTTTTGTTGTTATTTTTGTATTCCTGATTCCTTGTACAGAACTGAATAATTTAAATAATATCTGTCACCTGACCAATCGTTGGAAAAGCGTGCATCAAGATATGTGTGAGTACTTTTTCATCCAGGTATTCTATTTCAATCAAATTAGTGTGTTGTGATATTTACATATTTATTATAGGGTGAGCACATGACCCTGCCTCTTTCCAAGGAGTCTTCTCTGACAGCACATCTTCTCTTCAAGATATCAAGATGTCTTTAGGATGAAAAGACATCCCAGAAACATTTGGAAGATGTACTGTGGATAAGTGTCAGGGTGGCTAGCAGTCAAGGAAAATCAAAAAGTCAGGGAATTCTGATAAATTTTGTGAAAATAAGCTATATTAATCATTAAATTAATAATGCTATTTTAAATTACAAACTTTTGCACTTATATCTTGAAATTTTCACGGGAAAAACAGTAAAGATCAGGGAACAGTGAAAGTCAGGGCAAAGTAGGCGAAAATCTTGAAAAATAGTCAGAGGATTTAGAAAATTCTAAATGCTAGCCACTCTGAGTGTGCTGTTAGGGTTATCGTTTCCTGTTAACTGTACACTGTTCATTTAAGAAGAAATTTACTTTTAAATAATACTGGTGGAAGACTCCTCGGAAAAAATCAGGTCCATGTGCACCTGATATTATTCTTTCAATTCTTAAATCAGCAAAGTTTTTGTAGGGTTTGCACCAAAGCTTATTATTATAACTAAATTTAATTTAAATTTCAGTTAAATTTTAAATGATAAACTATTAAATTTAACTCTCAGTCATCATACTTAATATAAATCATAAAGTTACCATAATTAGTTAGCATAATCCAGTTATTTTGATCACTAATATTTTTCATTCTTATTACCAAATTTTTTTTTTTTTTTCTTTTTTTTTTTTTTTGTAATTATTGGGTAAGAACTCAAAAATATGAATATGATATGCAACAGTTTTGAAAACTTTTACGATTAGTATTGTGCCATAATTTTTCTAAATTGTGAAAATATGTTTAATTTTTCAAATTGATAATTTATGAACAAATTAGAATAAAATCAAACCCTTTGAGTGTTGAATACTTAAATACATGTGTTACAAGGTTTTATGACTCATTTGATGATTTTCTTAAAAATTCTTTTTTTTTTTTTTTTCTTTATCATACTGGATTACTAACCCGTAGTTGAAATTCCAACCCATGTACAGTGCGTTAAGAAATTATAAGACCACAAGCGTATTGGTGCATTTCTGAAAAAGAGAGCATAATATGCAAATTTTTAGCTGTGTATTTAAAATTGGTAGGAAAACGCATCCTATACTAATTCCAACTTTTAAAATTAAATTAAATTTCATTAAAACTTATTCATTTTTCTAAAAATTAAAGACTGTGACTGTTAAGAAATTATAAGACCACCTGAGAAAATTAGCATATTATACATGGCGTCAAACTCAATATAAAGCGCATGCGTCAGTATTTCGTAAAAGCATTACCTAAGAAGCAAAGGCTTAGGTTTTGAATGTGTTATCTACGATTAATTTGACGAATTATCGGAATGCAAAGTGAGGAAAATTTTATTTTATAAAGGTTCTGGTAAATATGAAAGAGATATTGTGAGGTTAATGAACCGTTCTAAAACTGCCATTCATAATGCCATAATTAGAAAAGATTATTCAAACAAAATAAAATGATCTTGTAGAAAAAATATTTTGACAGCACGTGATAATAGACAAATTTTTCGACTGTCAAATAAAAAAGGTCTTTCAACTCGTGAAATTTCGAAACGTTTCAGCAAGAAAACTTCACATGTAACAGTCTGGAAGAGTCTTAAATTAAATATTAATACGAAATTTATGAAATTGAAGAAAAAACCAAAATTATTGAAATGCCATCGAGAAGAAAGATTAAAATGGGCTACAAATGTCATGTCATGGAATGATAAGTGGAAACAAATTATATTTTCTGATGAAAAGAAATTTAACCTTGGTAGTCCCATTGGTTACAAACACTATTGAATTAAACATTTATTGCATTATACCAAGTTATTGCAAACTAATTATAAAAATATAGAGCAATATGTTATTTTATGTATTTAAATTATGATTAGAATCTTTATTTTTCTTATAATTTGCAAAATTAAAGTGGTCTTATAGTTTCTTAGCGGACTGTAATCCATATCCTTTACATGAACTCAGGTGAGGCAATTCATTGATTTATAAAGGTAGGATGAAAGTTTTTTATTCCTACTTTTTAAACCACTCCTTTCTCATTATTCTCGAATACTTCTCTGCAGACAACTCACTAGAGTTAATGTAACTCTGTGTGAGAACTGAGGATTAAATTAGTTGGGGAAACCTTTTATTAAGAGTTTTCCCCAAAGTTTGTTTACGTTAATAACACAGGCCTGCGAAATTGTATGTTTCAATTTTTTTCTGAACCGCTTTGTGTGTGTCTAATGTTTTTTTGATACGCTAAATTCAGAAATGCTTGCCTTTTTTTCCTGTCTAGCATAGGTAGATAAAATAAAAAACTTTTTGCGAACACGAAAAAAAAAAAAAAAAAAAAAAAAAAAAAATCTGCAAAAAGCGCACATACAGTAAAAAAGATAAAACTATAAAATAACAAATATAAATTAAACATAAAAGAGCTTAAAGTAAAGCATTCAATTTATATTCATAAAAGGAAGGGAGGAATTTTTAGTTATGTTTTTGATACAGAAATTTTCGGAGACATTATTTGAGTGACAACAGTTTAAAATCACAGTTTTTTTTTTTTTTTTTTTTTTTTTTTAAGTTTTGATTAATGCTAAAAAAATGTCTGCAAAAGATGAAAATTTTCTGTGAATGGCATTCGTGTATATTATCCACCTCTGCTATCTAGTACTGACTCTATGCTAATTTGGCTAAATACTCCATCTGGCGGCCCTTTTAAACACATTTTAGGACCCGACAGCCCTTTTACAACCTATTTTAGCACCTAGCAACCCTCTTAGAAACATTTTAATACTGACCTTTTCTAACATTTTAAATATTCAAAAGCCTTCCAATATTTTTCTTCCTGACATGTAACTTTTTAGCAATATTTTTACAGCATTTCTAGAAGAACAAATGCATATAGCCCACATATATACATGTAAAATTAGTAATTTATTTTTGTCACGTACAAAAATCACAACATAGAAGACCATAAATTATGCAAATAATGCCCTTTTTATTCTCCCTGGCGGCCCTTCTATTCTAGAGTCAGCACTATCATCACATAAGGGTTTTTCACAAAGTAATGTTGAATATCGGAAAAATTCACAGGAGGCTATAACAAATTTGAAAGTATATTTATATATAAAATACACTAAAATGGACTATTATTTGCAATTTATCTTTTAAATTTGTTTCTTTACATTGAAGCCCTGTTTTTTTTTTTTTTTTTTTTTTTTTTTTCCTCTTGTGCACGGTTTGGAGGCCTTGGGAAGGGGGGGGGGTCTCTATGCAACATCCAACAGTAATCTGCTAAGTTTTAACGCTTCATTGTCCTGATACCTTTTCTATATTTCTTTTATGTCTTGATGAAATAACTCTCCTAGTTATTCACTCTTATCACCTAGATTTTCCGGGAAATAACTTAGATGGGAGATGAAAAAGTGAAGCTTTAAGCTAAAAAATCCTTTTTGTCAAATCTGCATGTGACAGAAGTTTTTGAATATTTTTTCTTTAATCAGCATCCGAAAATACACCAGAAAAACACATCGTTTTGAAGAAAAAAAATTAATCGCAGACCTGTGTAATTAAATTAAAATTATATTTCTTTGCTTAATTTACATATTTTTTTTAAAGAGAAAACTCAGTTGAATATTAAATAAACATTTCTTTCATTATTGGCTGCGTATTTTGATTTTTGATTTGGCAAAAATAGTTTATGGGAAAATATGTAAATACTAAATTAATTTGTGTGATATTGTATTGTAGCTATATCATTTGCTCAGTAGCAGAAATAGTGCAGCATGACAGCAAGTGCTGCAGATTAATTTAACCTATCAATAAAGCTTAAAAATACAAACATTTGATATCTTATAGTCTCTAAATTACTATGTTTGTTGTATATTCATAATTTATTTTCTCTATAGTACATGCAAATTTTACATATTTTTAAGAATTGCCAACACTTTTTATGATGTCATACTTAATCCAGCATTCCTGGATTGCAGACAGATTTTGTCTTGTTGCAGACAGTTACAGAAAATTCTGCTACTGGAATCATATGTTTATTTGTATAATAAATAAAATGTAATGAATAGTTTGAGTAATATAGTACAAAGCAAAATAATCTAAGAAACTTCAGCTACATTGATAGCAATTAAGGTTTAAGTACAGTTGGTAAGAAAAGTGTCTGAACACTAGCAAAAATTCCTATATAAAAAAAAAAATATGCTTAATACAGTTTTGTTAAATAAATCCTTGTTGAATCCTGTTCTTAGACTGACTGAGAACAGGATTTGACAAGGATTTATTTAACAAAACAGTATTAAGTATACTTTTTTTATATAGGAATTTTTGCTAGTGTTTGGACACTTTTTTATTACCGACTGCACATCTTTTATGCGTGATTTTCATCAAAAAACACATTTTTCAATTATCATCTAGGAATAATAATCTTCATACCTTTATCTGTTTGAATTTATCTGTTTATTTGTATGAACTTAAGAAAATGTATCAGCAGGAAACACAAATTTCATATTCTAAATTTGTATCATCTGGGGAGGGTATGTGAAGACACACTGTAAAAAATATGTCCAATTTACTGCCAGAAATTCTCTGTAATTTTTGAAAACACGCTCTGAAAACGTATTTTTTTTTGTAAATTAGGCGTATTTTTTCAAATTATAGAGAATTTCTGGCAGCAAATAGGACATATTTTTTACAGTGTAGTTATTGAAATCAGACAAATGTTTCATTTACAGGGACATACAAAAATATTCAAATACATTACATCTGTGAGTGAAATTTCTGGTAGATAAGATTTAACATCTTTTAGACTGCCCTCAACAAAATGAAATTGACACATATTTTTTATATGTACAAAAGCAAGTTTTACATAAAATATGGTATGAAAAACATTTATCCTTTATTTTTACAGGGCCATGCAAAGGAATTCTGCAATATTAGTTTTTTGCTTACAAATGGTTTGAAGTCATTTTAAAATAAGTATGGCATACTTTGGCTTTTCGTGCTGTGATAAATTTAAGCACATTGTTTTGGTACATATAAAATTTATACATAATATAAAGGGCTGCTCAAAATGAGTCCAAATAAGTTTTTTTTTGCACTTTATGGCATTTATTCAAAGTTTTTATTTATTACTTTTTCAACTCCAGTCCTTTGGGGCACTTTTATTATTAACTGCCTTAACCCCTCGGAGTGCTATCGTTTCGCAGTGAGATGATTCGTAAAATCTATATAACAACTCGTAAAATCGAAATATTAATCGATTTTATATATCTGCACGGTGCCTTAAAAATGCTTAGCACTTAAGAGTGAAACGATCAGCACTTAGAGGGTTAAATGCTTTATGAATTTAGCTACAGTATTCAAATGGAGGTTGAAGGAGGAGAAACATAAACTTTTATTTTAAAAAAAATTGCTTAAAATGTGCCAGAATTGTTCAGATATAATACCCTCATATGTTGTATCTCATTCTGTAGTAATAAATCTATAATAATCAGTTTTGCCAATTGTGGAGATTTCTTTCTATGCATAGGGATTTTTAGTAGTTTTCTTCAGCATTTAGAGGGTGGAGTAGGGATTTTTATGAAGTGCTCTTTCTCTCAAGGACATTCACAGGATATTCTAAGGATGTCCTGGAGAGAATTTACTTCCTACGAACATCCTGAACACTAAAGTAGGGACTTTGCAAAATTTCAACTGGCAACATTGATGGTAATGTAAGGCAGGGGTGCAGAAAATGCTCAGACCTCTGAAATTAATCCTAAACACATGTCCAAATATTGAAGGTGATTTTTTATAAGCTACTATATTACAAATTTTAACATTTTTTTCACAGTTAATACAGACCAAGCTCACCTCGGATAAGTGAAAAAAACTGTTAAAGAAGACTTGCAGAAAAGGCACCAATTAAAGGGATTAAATATAAAGTTATACCCAATTTATTAATTTGTATACTATACTTATAGTCTATATGACGACACTGCCAATGTTGGTAGCATAAAAACAGAGAATGAGATTGTTCATTGGAAAAAGTCCTTGATAATCTTTTGTTGTCGGGATGATAATGTTTTTTTACTGCAATGTTACGCCATTTTGTTAATGCCATTGTTATGCCATTTTGCTGTCTCTGAAAATTTAAAATACCTTTTTATTACAGAATTTCAAAATTAAGAGTAAGACAAAAAATTTCCAATGCATGAACCATAATCATTTTATAAAAATTCTATACTTTTCTGTTTAAAGATGAATTGCAATTATTGTGGGATACAGTATAAGAATGTGGTATAAAAAATTTTTATCCTTCATTTTTACAGGGCTACACAATGGAATTCTAAAGTATTATTTCTTTGTTTAGAAATAATTTGAAGTAATTTTAGATAATTTGGAGTAGAAGGCTGATTTTTATACCAACTATGTGAAAAATACCAGAGCCGGGAATCAAACCCGGGCCTACCACTTAATGCGCGGATGCTCTACTTCTGAGCTACCCTGGGTGATAACCAGCTAGGCATTTCTCACATAATATTCATTGGCAAGGTCACCGAGTCTGCAAACGCAGCTCTATCAAGTAACTCTAATATTATCACTTGATAGAGCTGCATTTGCAGACTCTGTGACCTTGCCAATAAATATTATGTGAGAAATGCCTAGCTGGTTATCACCCAGGGTAGCTCAGTGGTAGAGCATCCACACGTTAAGCGGAAGGCCCGGGTTCGATTTCCGGCTCTGGTATTTTTCACATAGCTGGTATAAAAATCAGCCTTCCACTCCAAATTATCTAAAATGAATTAAGGTTGATGATTAAAGAATTTCTAATTTGAAGTTATTTTAATTTGTGGCATGTTTTTGTTTTTTGTGCTGTGATAAATTTAAGTACATTGTTTGGTACATATCAAATTTATAGCTAATAAATAGAGGGTTTCCCAAATAAGTTTTAGAGAGTGGTGTAGGCAACAATTATCTGAAGAATTTGAAATGAAATGAAAAATTTAATAACACCCTTAAGTAATAAGTAAAAACCTTTTAATAGATATCATAAAATAGAAAAAAACTGGCAACAATCGTTTTGGGTCAAAATAAAATAGAACTCTTTGTTAGCTTACTGTTTTTTTTTTTTTTTTTTCAAGTACTTGTATCTACTTTGTTTGCCTGATGAAAGGTTGTGTTTTATTATAAATTCAAAACAGTTGTTGATTTTTTTCCCCCCATTTTATGGTGTTTATTTAAAGTTTTTTTTTTATTTATTACTGTTTCAATTCCAGTTCTCTGGTGAATTTTTGTTATTAACTGCTTTAACTGCTTTGTGAATTTAGTTACAATTATCAAATGATGGTTAAAGTGAAGGGGGACATAAAAAATAAATAAATAAATAAAAACTGTCCTTAATTGTTTAAAATATGCTAGAAATGTTCAAATATATCTCATTTTCTATCTCAAGCTGTAGTACTAGTAATATATCTATAATAATCTGTTTTGCAAACTGTAGGGATTTCTTTCTATTCTTAGGGACTTTTATCAGTTTTATTGAGCATATAGGGATTTTTTGGAAGTACCTTTTCTCCCCATATCCTGAGAATGTCCTGGGGAGAAGGCACTTCCTATGGACGTCCTCAGTACTAAAGTAGATACTTTTATCATCAGTGTAGGGACATTTTGAGTTGTCCATAGAAACATGGCAAAATTTCAGTTGACAACATTTATGGTAATGTAAGGTAATAGAAAGTAGTATGAATGCTACACTAGATTATATTTATTATTTAGCATTTATTAGAATTATACTGAATAAAATATTACATGGTTCAAAAGTTATTAATTATATATTTTCAACTCATAGGATTATTTTATTTTTTATTTTAGCTTTTATTTCACCATTGGATTTTGTCCAGTCTCAGATATCGGGAAACTACATTATTATTCTTGGTTATATGAGTGATGAAGCTGGCTTAATTGCTATCGAAGGGCCTACAGGAAAAGAATGCTGGAGACTCACTCTTCATGCTACTCCGACAGCCAGTATATGTGATGCAATTGATGTCAATTCAGACGGCCATCCTGAATGCATCATTATTGGTGATAATGGGCTCTTGACAGCAGTGGATCCTAAGAAAGGTAGTGATTATTTTTATTTAGGTGTTTTTGTAAAAACATACAAGTTAAACATGTTTTATACATAAAAATGTAAACTTAAAAAAAAAATAAATAAAAAAAAAAAAGGGAGAGAGAGATTAAAATTACCTTTTTCATGTTCACATAATATTAACTACCAATTGCTTTTTGGTATTTTGCTTAAAGATATCATATTAAAATATGTCAGTAAGAATTTCACTAAAGAGCAAAAACTGAATAATTTCATAAAATAATCTATATATAAATTCCTCTGATTTACTAAAATATTCACAGGCAAAAATTATGGGAATTGTTATTTATTTAGTACATTTTGTGATAGGAAAAGTATACCGTATTTTCCGGCGTATAAGTCGAGGGTAAAAAGCAAAAAACATCCTTTAAAAATCGCGAGGAAGAAAAGAGAAAGCGTATCGCGCTGGCTGATTAGATGATTCACGAGTTTCAATGTGCACCTAGAATTTAATGATTCAAGTTTGTGCATGAAAATCGGATCGACTTATATGGCGAATATAGCTGAAATTCCACACTTTAACTCCAAAAAACCACTTTGACTTATACGCTGGTCGACTTATATGCCGGAAAATATGTAGTAACAATTACTTTTAGTGTAACAAATTTTATTTTAAACTATGTTATGCAGAGCACAACTTACAATTAAAGATATAATACATTACATACATAAGCTTAAAGCTCAAAGAATGATTAAAGTTCTATAAGCTTCCCTCACAAGTTTTGGTTTGGTCGACAAGCCATTTCATCTAAATATGACCGCTGCTGTCAGCAGCTCAACAGTCTCGCTGTTATGTTTGATTCTTGCTAAATCAACAAGGTCACTAGGGGTGCTTTGATTATAGCATTGGTGCTGCTCTTCAATTATAATATTGGCGTTGCTACAATTTGATGACAATCTTGATTTTTAATGGTTGGATTTAAATGCAGAAGTGTGTAAAAATTCAGAATCTGCTCCTTAGAAAGATTCTCGGTACTAATATTAAACAATCATCTAGCCCTACCCATTGTTCCCTTTTTAAATTACTTTTATATTTTATATGCATAACATAGCTGCTTCTTTTTCTGTTGTTGAAATTGAAATGAAGTTTCACTGATTCCTGTTTTTCTTAAGTTACAAGTATGGATGCTTGGATGAAATCATTAGTGAACAAAAGAAATAGAAAACAAAGTTGGGAATAACTATATCAAGGAAAATAAATCAGTAGTATCCAAAGAATTAATTTTTGAAAAATCTAAAATACTGCTTGTGCAGCTAAAATACTTTTTAAAAAAAAGCTTTTTTGTTAGGGTAAACTCTATTATTAACTAAGTTCTCTGTTAATTTGCTATCTTGAAACTTTTACTCTGTTCAAATAAGAATATTTTGTATTTATAAAGATTGAATGAAAAACGAAGGTTATTTATAGAATTTTTCCCCTAATGTATTTTTACTTTCTTCTGTATACACGAGAAGAAATTATTAGATTCATAAAAATTTTCGGCTTCTGCTTTTCAAATGGATTTAAATATTTTAGGATATCTTGAATACAACCCTATTCAGATAAATGTCTGTGTGTGTGTATCAAAAAATTTATGGACACATTATCTCACAAACCAATGCACAAAATTTAACAAAGCTTAACATTTAGTTGAACATTGATTTAAATAGTGCTGATTTATATTTGGGGATCAATCGCTCAACATGTGGCACTGTGATTTTTCATAATTTTAATATGGCGATTTTGGTTGAAATTTCATATAAAAGAATGTAAAATGATATATATTCAATCTAAAATTAAAATTTATCTATTGGTCGTTCATTGTAAAAGTGAATTATCTCCTTGTAAATTAATTTTGAAGTAACAAGCTTTTTTCTGATTTGTGTGTAGGAAAAAAAATCAAGATTTAGTAAGTGTTATCGATTATTTAATACAAATGATAGTTATAAGAATTTGTAAATTATATTAAAAATAATTTGAAGTAACTTAGAAACTTCATTTTTATAATGAATATTTAGAAGTTTTAGTTTTCTGAGAAAAACATGTAATGCCATTTATGTGATTTTAGTGAAATTATTGGTGTTTTTTCTTTTTTATAATGAAAGACGCATACTTGCCAACTTTTCCGGTTTTCCCGGAAGACTTCCGGTTTTTTTACGTATTTTCCGGTCTTCCGGACAGATGATGAAATCTTCCGTTTTTAAAAAAAGTCGCGGGTATCGTTCGTTTTAAAAAGAAAACCCAAATGTTCTACGAAAACTCCTAATTCCCAATCTTTCTCCATCCATAACATAAATGTCAATATTCATTTCAAACTTGCTTTATGAGATTCTAGAACACGTAAAGAAATAGAATTGTTAAATATTTCTTGCTGATGTAATTATTTTTGCCCCCCCCCTTTCATTTATTTCCAACTAGTGATCAACAATCAAATGTTCTGCAGAAGTCTTTTGTTTCCTAATCTTTATCCATCTGCAACATAAATGATAATATTAATTTTAAACTTCTTTCATTAGATTCTAGAAGTAGAGTTGAAAGAGTTTAATATTTCTTACTCTGTAATTATTTTTGTATCCCCCCCCCTTCCCCGGATTATGATGGATGATCAATTCTAGAAACAATAAAGCAATGGAAGTGCTCAATATTTTTTATGTATGTAATTATTTTTATATCTTTATTGCTGAATTTAATGAATCTGTTTATTTTTCCTCAATTAAATTAAATATTTGTATGTCATATTTATACCAAATGTGTAAACATGGGAAAAAAATGAAGAATAATTTTTTCAGGTAGGAAAATTTTTTCCAAATCAATTTAAGAAAATTAATACTCAGATGGTTTTATGTATGTTTGAAACTGATAATTAGCTACTGCTACTTTTTTTTTTTTATATGTATGATTAATGTACATAAACAAAAATCATATTCTATTTATTTAAAAAATTAGTTATACTTTAACTTAACTAAGTTTTTTGTCTATTGTTAAATAAATTTCTTACAGATTCTGTTTTGTAGATATTTATATGTTGAAGAGGAATAACTTCATTTAAAACTTTTATATATTTAGTATAATCAATCTATAGTAAAACGTTTTTATAGATTGCTTCTAAATATTAAAATTGTAAAACTGTATTGTTTATTACGTCAAATAGAGAAAAAAAAAAAATCTTCCCTTTTTTTATGAAATCTTCTGGTTTTTCAACAAAAATCTTCCCTTTTTTTATTAAAATTGGTTGGCAAGTATGAAGACGTGACAAAATGGGATGCAATTAAACAAAAAAATATATATTTAAAAAATATGGAGTTATGTCACTTTTATAATGAGCTGTCCATATTTTAATAATAGTCATTTGATTTTTTTTTTTTTTTTTTTTTTTTTGTATGTGTGAGGGTATTGTTTTTTTTCCCATAGAGGAGAAAATACCACCTTCATTCATAATAAGAGGGGGAGATGTAAATTTTCAAAAATACACCATCTTTGCTTTATTAATTGTTATACTATGTATCATTAAAACAAGATTTTTTGATGTAATACATGCATATTTTTATGTAACAAAAATATTTATTGACAAAGTACAGTAATATTTGATCTTCTGCTTACACTTTCAACCACTCACATAGTTTTCTTAGGAAAAATGAACTCCTGGTCACTTCTGCTTGATTTCTCTTTCTCAGTAGCAAGCAGTGCCATCTTGTGTTGATATCTGTGGGCTCTACATCATTGCATATGTTTTTATTTGCCAAAATCTCTACTACTTCCCTTATTGTGGCACAATGTTAATTGTCATAATCAGCTGATTTTGAAAAATTTGAAAAAGCAGAAGGGGAAAAATGTGTTGGTGCATTTTATTGATGAAAAATCTTATTTTTCGGTTTTAATTATAAAATATTTGTTTTATTTTAAAAATTGTTAATACCTTACAAAAATCCTTTCTTTATGTGCATGTATATTTCAGCTACCCTTCACAGCCATCATCAGTGCACTTGAGGTTTTTGTTTATCTTTGGCTTTGTCTTTCCCTCCCTCTCTCCTTTCTAGGGAGGGAAAGACGAAGCACATATAAAAGAAGATTTTTGAGATATCTAAAAAATTTTTAGAATGTTAATATATCCTGTACTATAATTAAATTTAGTTTTATTTTCTCCTAGTTTAAAGGTACTAGTTTACAACTTCTTTGATTTATTAAAATCATTATTCTGTGCAGCATTAAAAAAGATTTTTTGATCTACTGCATGCATATTTTCATTCATATGTTTTAAGTTTTATTAAGTTCAGATAACAAAATATATAAAGGAATCAAATTTATTTGTTGTATTTTTTGTTACAAAATATATTTCTTCTTGGTATTTTGAAAGTCAGTATGCCATGTTTATTCACATATATATATATATTTTTTAATTTCATTTTTATGTAACAATTTATTATTATTTATTTTGTGTATTTATTGTTTTTGCTTCCTACCAATTTAGGTGCTAGTTTGTGGTACCTTCATGACCATAATAATTTACCAGCTGTCATTTCTGTTAATCGTCCAATGTTGATGCCAGATTGTGATGATGATGGCATTGACGACTTATTCATTCCATACATCAATATTGGTGATAACGTCACTTATATAGCTCTTGTGTCAGGAGGTACAGGCCAGATCATTGGCTCACTTTTAGAAATTTCACAATGTATAGAACCTGTTACTGCACACTTCATGTGGAGGAATTTGAATGAAACGGACTTTGTGTTATACTGTCAAGGAAGAGAGAAAGGTAAGTAAAAACAGTGGTCTATCTTAGAAAATTTTGGTTTCAATTCTTTGTAAAAATCGCCGATCTTAAAATAGGCCCTTCACAAAAAGCGGACCTTTACTATAGTTGAAAAATTTTAAATGTATCTTATATTTATAATTAACTGCAAAAAATGGCTATATCTCAGTATCTTTTGAACATTTCAGTTTTGACACTATATATTAGCAGACCTAGTAGCATGGTTTTTCTAGTTCTTACTCTGTTATAATAGTAAAATTATTCATAAAAATAAATTTATAATTATATTATTATTAATTGTGTTACAAAAATTATAAACTTAATTATTATATTTTAATTAAATTTAAACCTGATAAGTTTATTCCTTCCTAATATATTATCATTTGATTCTGATAAAAACAACAAATTAATTATTATTTTTTCTTTTTAAGTAATTTTTTTCAAACGATTTTCTTTCTCCACATAAACAGTTGTTTTGAAGTGGCAACATTTCAAATGAAATATCACATTTTATTTTATTTTATTTTTAAAAATTTATTGATAACATCACTTTAAAAAAGATACCACTAAATTGAAGCAGTATTTTCATATTAAAATCGCAATTATATACAAACTATATTTAATCACGTGACTGATTTAAAAATTAAGCGACAGAAATTATGATTTGAATAAATAAAAATAAATGGCATAATAACTATTGCTAAAAAACACTGATGACTGAAAGGGCAAAAAACAGCATTTTGAATCATATTAAAAAGAGATAAAAAAAAATATATATATTTAAAAAAATTCAAATTTGAAATCGAAAAATTCTCAATAAAGTGGACTCTTGTATGGTCTAAACCATCCCTCTGCCAAGTTTAATAGCTCTTTGATCAATGCCTGCACACATACAAATGCACACACAGACATCAGGGTTTAAACTGCCATTAGTTTTTTTAGCATTTTGCTAAAAGGTATCATATTTTGCTAAAACAAGTCAGTCAGAATTTCGCTAAAAAGCTAAAACTGGATAACTGTATAAAATATCTCTGTATAATAATTCAGATTTTTTTTTTTTTTTTTTTTAATATTTGCAGGCAAAAACTACGAAAGGACTGAAATTTTTGGGAATCCTTATTCATAAAGTAATTTGGATTTATTTTTAATTTTCAATGATTGAATTTGAATGCAAAAATATTTAAAAGTATGTTAGAATTCAGAATTTGCTTCATAGAAGCATTTTTAGTACTAGTATTTCACGATTATCTACCACTACACTTGATTTTTAAATTGCTTTTTCATTTTACACTTATGATATGAATACCTCTTTTTCTGTTGATAAAAACAAAACATATTTTCCCCGATTCATATTTTTAAAGTCACAAACATGGATGCTTGGTTAAAATCATCAATGAACAAAAGGAATAGAAAACAAAACTGAGGATAACAAAGCTAAGTAAAAGAAATCAATGGTATCCAAAGAATTAACTTTTGAAAAAGCTAAAATAGTGCTTGCCTATTTTCGCTAAAATGCTAAAGTAATTTTTTTGCCAGGTTAAACCCTGAGAGGCATACAGACATTTTTTAAGGAAATATCTGTAAAATATGAAGCTATGAGCAGGGACCAATCCAGGATTTCAAACTTAATACCTATTTTTGTAAAAAATCTTAACTATATTTTATTTTTGTAAAAAAATTGTAGCACACTCCTTTTCTCTCTCTGTGTGTGTTGGGCGGGGGGTTCAATCTAAATAAAATAATAAAAATAATGCTCAGCAGTTAGCGTGAGGCTTTTAGCAGAATAGGAACCAAAACTCACTTTTTTTAAGTAAACAGTTCAGTAGAGAGAGTGTAAGTAGAAGTTGTTTTTATTCATGCTAGTATCACTGCACTATACATGAATTATACCAGGGAGGATAAACACATCACCATACAGTCATCAAAATGTCAAACCACCCGACAAATCAGCGAACAACACACTGTGGCCACAACTCCAGAGTGTGTCTACCGATACACGTGAGGATCGTTTTGTTTACTTATGCTATGTCCTTTCTCGCCCATAGTAAATGCTTGTGTGTAGATTAAAACCGATGTTCTGTATGATTCTTGTTTTGTGAATAGCATCAACAGAAATACACAAATAAGTTCCTTTTCTTCGAAAATGTATTCATTTAAAATGTCAGATTTTGCTGGGATGACTAAGATTTTTGTGAAAGTACTCATTTTAGCTGTATGATTTTTGTGAAGGTACCCTTTTTGCCAGGTCAATTTTTTGTGAAGATACCCATAAACGGTAGTAAAATCGACCTGTTTTAACCCCTGATGAGTTACAGGAAGAAGAAACTGTGACTGGTGTATACCTTTAAGTTACTCCTCTTAGTACTAGCAAAAATATTTGATAGATTGTTTATTAAAAGGTAATTTAAAGGCATATGAGAAAGAAGTTGTATTTTGATATTGAATTTACGTAAATTTGCAGTATATGTAGTGCCCTCCATTTATGTGGTATGGTAGTGATTTATAACTCTGTTTATACCTATATTTTTTATTACCACTAACTCTTCTCCTTACAGACTCTATTTACACAATTTTCATCTGCAGAAAACAAATCGCAGGCAACGAATGCTTTAAGTAAATGGAGGGTCAGATGTAATATGTTCCATACATTTGTTTATACATGTGTGTTATAATAAATACATATATTCCATAAAATAAATTATGTATCATTTTAGGTAATTTATGGCTAATGTCTTCTAAATCAGTTTGTGAAGTTGCTTTGAATGAAACCAGCAGATTAGTTTTAGAGAATGTTTTCAGGTAATTTATTTATTATTTTACATTTTGTTAAATTTACTTCCCTCCCCGTCAAAATTCTGAAGTTTTGTAGTTCTATCTTTAATAGTTTCAGAGATATGAAAGCCAGAAGATTCTTCACATACACACACACACACAGACCAAATGCCAAAAACTACTTTTTTGGACTCAGGAGACCTTAAAATATGTAAATCAGATGAAGATATCGAATTTTTGGATGAAATACAATACTTCCATTACCTACGGTAGTCAGGTAATAGAAGTAAAACAAATGTACTTAATCATGTAAAATAAAATTTGAACAGAATATAATGATTTAATACTTTTTTAAACAAAGTTAACAATACATATTTAAAATTAATGATACCTTAAACATCACTCCGTGCTGGCAGTAAAGCTTTTTTCGGCAGGGGATCCCCTCCTTCGGCAGTGCCGACTTCACCCTGTGGCTGGCAGTCTTTCAAACGTTGATCATCTCTTTTATGGATGTACATGTGACACCATATCTTGTTTATCTCCGCTGATTCGTGGTCATTTATTACGTCATGATGGTGCGCGATACAAACAAGATAAAAATGCACTTCAAACAAGATAAAAAACACCGCTAGCAAATTTAATTTAAACATACCAATCAAACCCAACCCTAATATATTTCAACTAATAAGAAGTGATAAAGATTTGATCTCCCCCCCACCGAAACTGCAGGTATTTACAAAATTCCCCTCAAAAATCAAGAAAACAAAGAATTTAATTACATAGGTGTTACTAAGAGAAAAATAAAAACCCAAATAAAAGAACATCAAAATAATATCAAATTCAACCGTAATATCACCACGTTAGCCAAAAGTTATCTGGAAAATAATATAGAAATAGATTTTAATGTCACCAAATTAGCTAATTTCAATAATCAAACTTATGCTTATCTCAGAGAAAGCATTGGAATCGTGCACCATCATGACGTAATTAATGACCATGAATCAGCGGAGATAAACAAGATATGGCGTCACATGTTCATCCATAAAAGAGATGATCAACGTTTGAAAGACTGCCAGCCACAGAGTGCAGTCGGCACCGCCGAAGGATGAGGCACAGAGTGATGTTTTTAAACAGGATAACTTCCTAGTAAGTCAAAAACAAAATTTTATCTGCTGTTCATAATTAAACTTGCATTTCTCTCTGTGTGTATATAGATATATTGGTCTATCGGTTCATAAGATACAATATTGCCTCCACAAATCTTTTATTTGCATATAGACATTTTCTAAAAATGATCAAATTTTGGTCAGGACATCTCAGAACATGTAAATTCATCAAAAACCAGAGACAACAATTTTCACAAATCCAATCTCCTTATCTATGTATTAAACGAAAGTAATAATTGTTAAAAAGCTAAGTGTCTGGAAATAACTTTGCAATTGTCAAATGCAATAATTTAGCAGCATTTGATGACTAATGACATGACTAGTTAATGTCAAACATTGGTTGCATATATTTTTTTTTTCTCGCTCCTAACATTTAAACTGATTCGTCAACCCTTGCATTAGGTAATGGGTATTTCTGTTAACAAATTTTCCAATTGAATAACATAGGCTATGGTTGCTATTAATGATAGGTAAAAAGTCCCCTTAAGAGTGTACAATAAATATCTTGGCTGACAGCCAAAGCCAATGTTATTCTATGAGAAAATTTGTTTATAGAATTACTCATTACCTAATGTAATTTTAAAATTCTGTTTTCACATTCGAAATATTCACAACTGTTCAGTTTGTACTCATTTTCCAAAACTGTATTTTTTAAATTTTTTGTGTTATATTTTACAGCTGAAAAATAAGAAAAATGCACTTTTTTTTTTTTTTACTTAATTAAAATAAATTAATTTTAAAAAATGAGTAGAAATTGAATGGTTGTAAATATTGTAAACATGAAAACAGAATTAAATAAATAAAAAATACATTAAGTAATGAGTAATTCTATAAAGAAGTTTCTCCATAGAATAACATGGACTTTGGCTGCCCTCGACGATAAGTTGAAATTTCCTTTTAAGCATAAAAAATTTAGAATCTTTTATAATTATGATCAACTCAAAATTAATCTTTTTTTTTTTTTTTTTTCTCTTTAGTGTTTCAAAATCTGTCAGAGATGTCCATTTCTATAAACTGTCATCTTATGACAACTATGTTGTTTCAGTCCTCAATGGCAATGAAATAATACTGTTGGAAAAATCTCCATTTGTTTTTCGTACTGTTTGGAAAGTAATTTTACAGAACCATCGACATATCAGGTAATTTTTACGCTTATTTTAAATTTTATGACAAATCTAGTATAATTTGCTAAATATATTTAGTAAATTTTATTTACTAATTAATTAAAATTGAAGATCTAATATTTGTAGTAGAAGAAACAAAGGATGGCGACAATCAAGGAAATCATGGAAAAATCAGACTTTATCAATCTGGAAATATCAGGGGAAAATGAGGGAATTTTGTAAAAACACCCAAAAATCATGGAATTTTTCATTTTTGCCCAACAAGCATGACTGAAAGTTTGCCAAACAGGTCCATGATTGCACAGGATTGGCTGCTTTCTAGTTGAATAAAAGGCGAGCCACCGCCACTTTAGAATGTAGAAAAAGAGGGGGAAAAGGCTAAAAACCCCATAGGAATAGCATGGGAAGAAAAGCAAAAAAACTCACAATGTCAAGTGTGGTAAAAAAAAAAAAAAAAAAAAAAAATTCACACCGGAAGCAATAAGGGGACAAAATTGACTAGAAAAATACATTGAACAGTGGGAACCGGGCGGGCTGGGGCATGGGTCCTATCGTCCAGGATTAACACGACTCGCCTTTCAAGTTAATAAAAAAAAAAAAAAAATATTATTATAATAATTATAACTGGATAGTTTTAGTGCAACAACTTGGGAAATAATTTTATGTCTTGATGTTAATATGCTGTGCAATTAAAATGAGTCATATTTTTATAATTTTGTTAATTTCTCCAGAATTTTGAATTTTATTTACTTTTATGTAAGTTGAACAAAGAAAAATAAATAAAATAATTGAGATATTTTTTATCATCAGTATAGTTTTTCGAATTGCTGTGATTTAGCGAGCATATTGCACAAGATACTTACGAAATTATGAAATGTATATAATAGGTAACAGGAATCATTGAAATTTGTCAAAATTAGTCATGGAAATCATGGAAAAATCAGGGAACTTTTTTCGGAATTTTTGTAGTCACTCTGAAACAAATCTTAGTAAATAAATAAAAATATGTTAGAGGTACAAGCCTATATAGGGTTTTTCACAAAAAAAAAAAAAAAAAAAAAATCTTTTACAGTGTGGTTGAAATAATTGGATCTTCAAATTAAATATGTGGCATGCAAAAAATCCCTTATGAAGTTTCAACTCTGGAAAATACTTAAAATCTAGCTTGTTATCTTGCCAATAATTTGCTTAATTTTTATTGTATTCAAAAGAACTTTTGACAAAAGTTGCTGAATATATTTAGCTTTCAACTTATGTAATAAATTTTTTTTTATCTTTTATGTTTCACAGTAAAAAAATATTTACTATAAATACTTATATTGCAGCGAATATTACATGTGTGAATTTTATATGTTTCAGAATAATATTTCTCTAATATCTTGACAAGTTTTCTGCAAGTTTTGTAAAATTTTATAGAAATTCATTCTAGTTATAAGCAAAAAACTTGTCAAAAAAATTTATTTTTGAAAAAAAAAATATATATATATATATCTGCCCAAATAATTGTGCAATTCCAACAAAAAAACAAGCAAATATTATAAATAGTATGTGCAACGATGTGTTAAAGTTACAAGTCATCTGTAACTTTTTATGATACAGAGTGATCCTGTATCATAAAAAAGTATCTGCGCTTTCCTTCAGCTTGTGGCAGGTCCTTTAATTACACTCTGGACTAAATCGATAATGGAAAATATGAGTTTTTAAGTGTTCTTTGATTGTCTGAAGTTCCAGGCTATTTTGTTCACTTTTTTCTTTTTTTTTTTAGAAAATCGCAAAAAATGCCAAAATAAAGAACTTTTTGTTTATATATAATTATATGTCTATATAAATATTTAATATCACTTCGGCATTACCGTAAATTATAACCGAGGTTCAAGGCTGTTGCCAGAAAAGATTTTCATTGAAGGTTTAAACTTTAGTACATAATGTTTAGTATTAAAAGTAATGTATAATTCAAAAATTCTTGATAAATTTCAAGATTTCAGGATGTGAGTGGGGGAGGGAGTTGAACTAAAAAAAAATACCATTTGGGTACAGCCTTGCTCAGATTTGCTAGTATAAATTATTTAGATAATAATTTTTCTGTTCAGAGAACCATTTATTTGGATCAGTGGCTTTTTAAATACAAGTCAAGACTTCTAAGCAAAGAGTTAACATTTCTTAAGAAATCTGGAAAAAGAAAGAAAAAAATAAAGATTTGTTTAAAGGTAGAGTATGTAAGGTTCAATTTTTATACCAACTATGTGAAAAATCCTAGAGCTGAGAATTGAACCCAGGCACTCTGCTTACTGTACAGATGCTCTGCCACTGAGCCACCCTGGCTGATTATCAACTCGGTAAGTGAAGTGCCTGAGTTGTTCCTGGCTCTGGCATTTTTCAGATAATTGGAATAAAAAATTCAACTTTACACACTGCACCTCTAAATAAGTATTCATGGTTGATAAATGTCATTTTAAATCCATTTTTGCCTACTGTTCCATTTCTGGATCAGCAGTTGATCAAAAATTATTTTTAGCCTCGGAGTTCAAGGTTGCATGTGTGGTTAGATTTGTGACATCAGCCTGCTTCGTAGGGGCATAGCACTTTCACTTAAAACATTCAGTTAGTCACTCCTGCAGATATTTGCCTGCAATGAGGTTGTGAAAGTTGGCTTATATTTTCGTGAAGGTTTTTGAAAAATCATCTATAAATAGATAATGCAGCAATGGTTTTGCCTAGTGTTCCAAAGATGGAACACCGTATTACTCATAAATGGCGTAAAATAAAAATAAAAAAAATTAGCGAATTGTTGTTTTTTACATTTTTCTACCTAACATATACGAATTTCATGCAAAAATTCAGAACTTTCAACCTCCAGCATAAATGGGTTAAGAAAAAAAATTTTTTTTTTCTTCTTACCCATTCTACGCATATTATTATTTTGATAAGATAAGAATTTCTTAGCTGATCGTTAATTTAAAAGGAGTGTTCATAAGTTTAAAGTGTCTAAAATTCACTAATATATATAGATAATAATTTGTGTTCTTCCATTATCAATTTTAAAATAAGCTCTATTGTTTTACTCAAAAGTACTTTCTGATTTCCAGTTTTTTTTTTTTTTTTTTTCCTAATTCTTATCTTTTAATTGTGATTTTGTTATTTACTTAATTCTGTTATTTTTGTAGGGTTTTAACTGATGGGCAATTTTCTGAAAGAAGCAGACAACTTGTGATATTGAGTAATTATTCCTCTCATGCAAAGGTGTGTTGTTTAATTAAACTTAAATTTTCCGTTTTTTAAACCATTTTGGGTGTAATTTAGAAACAATTGTTCTTTGTCTGCTACATAGGTTACAGGACTGAGTCTCAGAGATGGCAAAGAGGTATGGACAATTACCGAAGAAAAGGGAATTATCACCTCAGCTTTAAAATTACCAAAATTTTTTGCTGACTCTGATGGCCTTATTTTAAAAGTTGTTTCTTCATTGTTGACTTTTTCAACTCAAGGTGACGATAAGGTATGGTATGCATGAAAGTAATACTCATAACATTCAAGCAAATTAAAATATATAATTAACCCTTAAATACATAGCAATGTAGATCTCTATCGTATGTTTAAAACCTCATATCCCTTAATATAGCAATCTTTTCATAGTGTTTTTTTTTTTTTTTTGTTTTTTTTCTAAACCAAAACTATTTTATCGTTTCTGAATGCAACTGGAATCATTGGCAGTTTATTTCTTTATCTGTGACACTTTTCATTATTAGTCTGCTATCTGAGTACAATTTCATTTCGGCAGGTTTTACGAATCATGATTATTTATATAAAAAGTAATAAAAACATGCAAAAAAAAATTGTTTTCGAATAGAAACAAGGTAAGAGTAACAAAAAATATTTATATATTTTTGCATATAATGATAAATTCATACTAGAAAAATATAGCTATTTTTGTGATGTAAAAATAAAATCGATATGCAAAATCGGCTCTACATAAGTTCACTAATCCTAAAGTAAATCCTATGTGATTTTTTTTTTTTTTTTTTTTTCCTATTATCTACATCCGTTTCTTGGTTGATTTAAAATTTTATTTATTAAAAATAAAAATTGATGCATTTAATTGTTAAGTGTCAGTAAAAACATTGCAGCATTATCTTTTTTTTTTTTTTTTTTTTAGCAGATTTTGTCCACTTCACAGAAAAAATTCCATTGAAATTGCTCAAAACTCCATTTTAAGTGAATGATTACATACAATAACATTTAGAAGTTCTATGATAAATAGTTTTTAAGCACTTCTCCACCACTTTTCTGGGCACTAAATGTAATGAAATTAGCATTGTCTTTCTGATACACAAAAGCATCTATCCTATTGAAAATGGTTAGATTAGCATTAATGTTTTGTTTACAGGATCACATAAAAAAATTCAGACACATTAAGGAATATTAGTAGGAATGGATGAAAGTAAATGTTTAGTAGTATTAACCATTTTTAATACCTTACTATATTATTTGATGAACATTGACATTTCCAATTTGAGTTTAATGTCTCTCTATGTGCTTTCTGTTTGTCCATAATAATTAATTTCTGCTTATATGTAAGATTAAAAACATCATCACCCTTAAAATCTGCACCAGTGTTCGTCACTCTCACAAGACATGTTAAAATGACCGTTAATTAGCATCTATGGATTTGAATCCGCTCAAGATAGATTCTCTGGTTCTAGGGAATCTCGTGCTGGTGGTTTCAAATTCATAGATGTTATTAAACGCTCATTTTAACCTGTCTTTTATGAGGGTGACAAACACTGGTGCAGATTTTAAGAGTGATGAGCACTGGTATTTTTACCTTAATGGTTTTCTAAAAGATCAGTAGTTTTGTTAATGGATATTCTTGTTCTTGGCTATATAAAACCTCTGAAAAGTAGATACAAAAATTTTTTTTTTAAAGTTTTTGTTCAGGCCACTCTTTTATATGTCATACCAGACCCAGACCGTAATATTTCACCCTTTGCAGATCTCTAAGATATTGTCACAAGCAATAAGAACCCAGGTCCAACATAGTGCAGGTTGGAAAGATGCTGCCAGAGAAAACAGGAACCCGATGCAAGTTTTTGAGCTATTTCAATGAATCATTTTTAATTTTTATTTTATGAAATGACATAAAAAATAGTGATTCAATTGTTTTCACAAAATCATTTAAATATAGTGCCCGGTGAAGAAGGCAAAGGCTGCTAGCATATATTTTATAATACATAAGTGACAATACATTTTCTTCTTTTCACCTCTTACTAATTGCACTATTTTTTTGTTTCAATATGTACATTTTTTAAGAGTTTTTTCTTTTCAATATCCTTAATTATTAAATAATAAAAAATCATTAGATATTCATATCTCTATTTTTAATATCTAATTTATGATTAAACTAAGTAGAAGTCCAGTAGCAGAATTTTCTGTATTTATCCATAGCTAAACAAAATTTGTCTGTGATCAAGAAATGCTGAAAGTCTGGTGTCATAAAAGTATTAACAATTCAAAAAAAATGTAAAATTTGTAAATAATTAATTTAGGCATGATATAAAGATATTTGTCTTTTTAATTCTGGCATTTTTCTTTGAAATGTTAAATTAATCTGTAGAGCTTTAAAAAATCTTCAGTACTCGCTGCTGTACTGCACTGTTTGTGCTACTCGGGTCGTAAAATTGTTTTTAATTTTTGTTTGGTTTAAATTTTTTTTAAGTCTATATCTGTTAAAAATTGTTTAACTTCTACATTCACTAAGTATTTTTTTTTTTTTTTTAACTGTAAAGCCGGAGGTTCATTGCTTTTTTGTATATGCTGGCATGTCATTTCCATTTTCATGACTGTAAATTATTTCGTCCTTTAAGTTTAATTTCACCTTCTTATGAATTTTATGTATTAATTATCATGATTCCTGTTTTTATTCGTAAAGCCTTACATTGATGTTATTGGCATTGAACTCTGTAAATTTTGGCTTACAAATTTACAGAAATATACCTAAAATGCTTAAATTTAAGAAAAGAAACTTCTTAATCTATATATATAAAAATGAATTGCTGTTCGTTAGTCTCACTAAAACTCGAGAATGGCTGAACGGATTTCGATCATTCTTTTTTTGTTTTTTTCCTTATAGGTCAGGGATGGTTTAGGAAAAAAAAAATTCGAAAAAATTCGAATAGTTTTCTTATTATTAATTAAAATATGAAAATAATAACCTCCTAATACCTTATAAATAGCCATTAAAATATTAGCTATAATTTAATTGTTGCCAAAAAAAAATTTACGAGTTCATTTTCTTTCGACATAAAAATAAATAAACGTGATTAAATAAATAATTTAATTAAACGTGAGCTTTAAAAAATTGTAAAAAATTAAATTATGTATCTCACAAAAATTGACGTCACTATCGGTTTAAAGATTTCATACGCATTGATAAAGTGTTAATGTAGTTAGTTCTATGATTCAACAGAAAATTTAAAAACACAGTTTATAAAATGTTTTTTTTCTTATAATCTATATATATATATATATATATATATATATATATATATATAAATGAATGTTTGTCTGTATGTCCATTATAAAATTGTAAACGGCTTGACCGATTTCGGTCATTCTTTTTTTGTTTTTTTTCCTTATAGGTCAGGGATGGTTTAGGAAAGAAAAAAATTGAAAAAATTCGGCCCCCAAGGGGGGGGGGGGAGGGGGCAAAACGTGAATTCAAAATATCCTTCATAGCTCAAACAAAGAAACAGATATCCGTAAAATTTTTGCTTTAAAATATAGCTAATATAAATGTCTAAAAACCAATTACTGGAATTTTCGAAATTTGATCCCCAAGGGGGGGGGGGGCAAAAACAATTAGAAATACAGTTAGGCCTTTCAAAATTGGTACAGATAGGTTTCAATAGCCTGCAAGTCGAATGGGGATATTTTCGAAAGTGTAAAGTTATTAGGAGGGGAGAGAAGGGGGGAGGGGAGAGGGGGGGGCAAAAAAATAAAAATAGAGTTAGATCGTTCAAATTTGGTATATAGAGGTTTTCGATACTTACAAATCGATTGCGGATATTTTCGAATTTGTAAAATTATTAGGAGGGGCGGGAAGGGGGGGGGGCTATGGGCAAAAACAAATAGAAATACCGTTAGGGCATTCAAAATTGGTACAGATAGGTTTTAAAGGCCTGCAAGTCGAATGGGGATATTTTCGAAAGTGTAAAGTTATTAGGAGGGGTGAGAAGGGGGGATGGGATGGGGGGGGCAAAAAAATAAAAATAGAGTTAGATCGTTCAAAATTGGTACAGAAATGGTTTTCGATACTTAAAATCGAATGCGGATATTTTTGAATTTGTAAAATTATTAGGAGGGGCGGTAAGGGGGGGCTATGGGCAAAAACAAATAGAAATGCAGTTAGGCCGTTCAAAATTGGTACAGATTGGTTTTAGATGCCTGCAAGTCGAATGGGGATATTTTCGAAAGTGTAACGTTATTAGGACGGACGGAAGGGGGGTGGAGGGGCAAACAAAATAAAATAGAGTTAGATCATTCAAAATTGGTACATAGAGGTTTTCGATACTTACAAATCGATTGCGGATATTTTCGAATTTTTAAAATTATTGGGAAGGGGGAGAGTGGTGGGGCAAAAAAATAAAAATAGAGATAGATCGTTCAAAACTGGTGCATAGAGGTTTTTGATATTTACAAATCGATTGCGGATATTTTTGAATTTGTAAAATTATTAGGATAGACGGGAGGGGGGGGGTCGAAGGGGGAAATAAGAGTTAGAGCATTTTGGGAATTTTTTCGGAAGGCAGTGAGAACCCGGTGCGACATTTTTCCTAATCAGATTTTGTTTCGCTTTTTTTTTTTTTTCACGTGATAAAAATTAATGCAATTTTGAGAATTCAGTAATTATAGTGATTCATTTAAAAATAGTGACCTGTGAAGCGGGCAAAGCCTGCTAGTTACATTATAAAAATATATAAGAGACCTTGTTTTGAAGCTTCTTAATTACTTTATAAAAATCTATTAGAAGCCTTATTTGGAAGCTTCTACATTATAAAAATGTATAAAAGGCCTTACTTGAAAGCTTTACGTTATAAAAAAAAAAAAAAATCTCATGTGAAACAACCACACGACTTCCATTACTCATTATTATACTATTATATGCATTTTTTTTTTCAGATAATAGGGTCAGAAGACATAAAATTGACCCAACGAAGTAGAAACCTAAAATTTTTCTAGTATAAGACACTTAATACACGAGTAAAGACATACAAAACTAAGTTTATGTAGTATGTTAAAAAAATGGTAGAGTTATTTTTTGAAACACCAATTTCCGATATCTAAAATTAACCTATCTAAGCAGGATGACTATTAATTTTCCTATAATAACCATGTAATACATGATAAAAAATATCATCTAAAATTGATTTATGTAATCATTTTTAAGAAAATTGGTTAAGAGCCATTTTGAGATACCAACTTTTACCCAAACTTGGCATGCTCAATTATTGACTGGAAAACAATAATTACATACAAAAGGATATTTAAAAGGGAGTTAATATGACAAGTTTTAAAAAATCCATACAGCCATTATTGAAGAAACGCACTTGTGAGACCTAAAATTGAGCTATTTATACAAAATGCCAATCAATTTTCCTAAACTAACCAACTGTATCATTCGAAAGGATATCTAATAGAGTGTTTATATAGCAACTTTGAAGAGAATCGTTACAGCTGTTTTTGACATATGGACTTACAGTTCCACTTACGGTTTCCGATGGCCCACTTCTGTTTTTCCAATTTTCACCAAAATTTAGAAAATTCATCTATACACCAGACTTGTATCAATTCTGAAGTTTCGTAGTTCTATCTTTATTAGTTTTGGAGATATGACAGCCAGTAGATTCTGCACATGCATACACATATACATACACACAGTGACCAATTGCCAAAAACTACTTTTTTTGGACTCAGGAGGCCGTAAAACATGTAAATCAGGTGAAAACTCGATATCAAATTTTTTTGACCAAATACAATACTTCCCATTACCTACAGTAATTGGGTAATAGAAGTAATATATAAAAAGGCTTTATTTAGAAGCTTCTAAGAAGCTTTCAAGTAAAGTCTCTTATGTATACTATTTTCATAAAGAAATATACCTATTTTGCATATAATATTTAATCAGTACTCCTGAACAAGAATTTTTATTGTATACTTTTATCATTTGGATTCTAATTATTTTTTATTTAAATTTTTCCGCTTCTAGTGATGTTTTCTATTTTATCCTTTGCAATATTTGAAAAGTTTTTTGATAAAATATATATACATATATATACAATCAAACCTCGTTAATGGGAATTACTTTTAGCATAAACTGTTCCCACGATCCCCGTCCAGAATGAAGATTAGTTTCTGAGTTAATGATAGCATGAATTACTGATAACATGAACAAATTTTTTATTTTCCTTGAGATTCACGTTAACGAGGTTCGGCTGTATTGTTATAACATCTTTCAGCTGTTTTGACTTAGTTATTGCAATGTTTTATTGAGAAAACAGTGAAGACTAGAGTTCAATAATAAAAATAATTATTAAGCTACAGTGCTATCCTACTTCATTACCAATAATTTGAAATGAATCAGATAGCAGTTCTTGTAATTTTTTATTATTGATATTCTGTTTATAATGTCTTTTTCTCTCGATTGAATAAAATTGTCTTTGTACCTGTCTCACTTTTTCCTTCCTGTTCAATACATAACAAAAAAAAAAAAAAAAAAGTTTATATGCAAATTTTAAGCCAACATCTTTATATATTAGAATAAGTATTTTTAATCTAAAGTGCTTGAGAATGTAAATTCTGTACTGATAAGTATAAAGGATTTAAGTCCATATTCTTGATTTTTCAGGAGACGAAAAATAAAGTTAAACTAATTAAAAACAAATCAGAAGAATCGATTGGGAAAAAGGGATTTTGTTGACTTATACCCTTTATACCATTCAGTGATTGTCAGCCTTCATTTAGTAACGGGAAAAAATTGAATTAAATATTTTATACCATACATGAATGGTAAATTTCTTTTTTTACCAACGGATTTTCTCAAACACTAAATGACATAGACATAAATCCCTTAAACTAATCGACAGAGAATTTTTTTCTGAGTCTGACTATGTACTTAACTCAAAATCGACATTTTTGGACTTAAACCCTTTATACTTATCAGTACAGAATTCATGTTTGATACATTACGAGTAATTTTTTTTCCCCCATACATAAATTATAAATAAATAACAAAGATATAATGTCAGTTGATGTGAAAAATAATAAGGCTCTATTTATTGCAGAATACAGAAAATAATTCTACTTCATCCGAGAAAATGAAGAGCAAGACAATTGGTTCTATCACTCATTTAAGAGAAGATTATGTTTTAGTGAAGCCAGAGAAGATTCCAATTGTAACAAATTTAAATACAGAAGAAATATGGAGTTTTTGTGAAGGTATAGTTTTAAAATAAATAAATGAAAACAAATTGATTTTTTTTTTATTTAACATCTACTGTTATATATAAAAATAATAAAGGCCATATATACTTGCATATTATTCGAGAAATTTAGGACAAAAAACAGGATATGAAATGGGGAGTGGTCCACTTATATACAAGATAAAAGAAAAAAAAAAAAAAATTATGCAGTTGTGAACCTTAGAATTTCTAAGCAATTGAGAACTCATCACTTTTTATTTTATTACTGACCCCTGTGGCAGAACATTTTTATGTTTTTGCAACAAGCCTTGTTCATGCAAGCCTTTTCTGCAAGACAATATTGACATATTTTCTAATTTAGTACACATAATATGTACATATACTTAATTATATAAAGAATCAGTATTATTAATAGACTGTTGCAGAATTCTTAAATATGAATTATGAGTAATGAATTCCTATTCTCTACTGAAATTTAGGAATATCTTTAATTATTTTGGACAAATCTTTCTACAAGTGACAATTTCTTTTCTGCAACAATGTTGCTGTGCCACCTAAATTCTGCCACAGAGTTACTGACTACTGTAGATAATTGAAGTACTGTTGTTGACCGACATTTTCAATATCAAGTTTTCAACCAATTTTCATGTTTTAAGGTGTTCTGAGTCCAATAAGAGGTTGCCTGAAAGTTGATTATTGTGTTTGAATGTGTGTATTTGTGTATGAAGAGAATCACTTAATTATCACATGAATGAATTTCAATGCATTTATAGTTAAAGAATGATTTTCTTATCGTAATTGCAGTAAGATCTCTGTTTTATTATTATTATTATTATTTATTATTTTTTTTTCTTTCTAATTAGAATAAATATATTTAAATGATTACTTTGGATGGCAAGCAGTGGCGGCTCGTGCATCGAAAATAGGTGAAGAAGCACACTGTATTTTACACTGTATTCATTTATAGAATATAAATTTACATTTAAATAAATATTTTTTAGTTAATTTTAGTTGAGACCTTGCTTAATAAAAATTATGCATTAAAAATACTTCAATATTATTTTTGAGCTCTTCACCTATTTTCGGTTCACGAGCCGTCACTGATGGCAAGTTAAATAAGTGATTTGTTTAAATTTTAAAAGATAAAATATAGAATTCAAACATCTGAGAAAAAAACTTGAATACTCTGGTGAAATTTTAGTTCCAAATATCGTAGGAAAATTAAAATTAAAAAAAAAAAAAAAAAATTGATTGGGAAATTTAAAAATTTAATTTTTCCTTCTTGCTCTTGCTATAGGTAATAACAGATTAGCTAATTTAATTTTGGTTTTTGATTCTTGAGTTAGTCATGAGGTCATTCACTTTATTTATTTAATTTTCTAAAAAAAAAAAAATCTTTTTTACTTGAATTGTCTATATTACAATTCAAGTAAACATTACATTTGTCTATAATTTTTTCATTTAAATATATAAAAAGCATTAAAAAAAAAATGACTTGATAAAGCTGCCCCCCCCCCCCCCCCACTCACACACTCACTGTTTACTAAAATTGTATTTATTTATTTATTTTCAAATTTTTACATTTAAAAGTGTAAAAATTTCTATGTTAAAACATAGAATTCTTTTTAATGTTGCCAACATGTACAGGCTTTCTTAATTAATCATCTCCTCTAATTTTGAAGAATGATGTTTTTTTTATATATTATAGTTGCTTAGACAAGCCTTATAATGCATGTCTAATTGTATAATCTAATAGCATTAAAATGCTATTTATAATTAGACAATATATAATGCTAATTATAATTAGACAAGCTTCATAATTTTATTTAAACAGTGTGTTCTTTCATTTCTGTGATTCACATTCCGTACCAATGGTTACTAATACTATTTTTAATACTTTCCAACAAAGTTGAACTTCAGTTATGACTTCAATTTGTCTGTCTGTCCATGTGTATGCACTCTAACTCCTGTAAATATTCATAGAATTTCTTGAAACTGATATATATTATTCAAGTTTACTATCAGATGTTCCCTATTGAAAATGGAGTGAATATTTCTACTGGTTTTTTGTACACAGACACCCAAAAGTGTTCCAGTGCATTCTGTTCTACGAGAGGTATTTCTAGAAACTGTATTTTAATACCTTTACTTTACACAAGTTTTAATGAAATAATGTTATTCAAGTTCACTAGTGGACGTTTCCTATTGGAATGGTGTAAATACCACAACTGGTTTGTGTACAGGGACACCCGAAAGTATTCCAAAACATTGCATTTTCTGACAGAAGTATTTCTATAAATCAAATTTTAATAACTTTACTTTGCACAAATCTTAAGGAAATTAAAATATGTAATTCATA